>JAVBHV010000051.1:13597500-14289189 GCA_033992175.1 Spiraea crenata | reverse complement strand
TAAGCTTTACTATCTAATCCAAATAATCATTTAAGTTCCACACTCCAAATTTGTGCCTAGTCCTGAACCATAAAATATATAAGGACCATTCAAGAAGTTACGCACCTGCTATTGTACGTGGGAAACATTTGTCGTTAATAGTGGTGACAAATCCTCTGCACTTCGAATATACAGAATACCTAGCCTCAAATCCATTCGCCAGTGCATTGTGTATATAACTATAAGATCCGACGTAGTCCTTAACGACACCCAATGACCCGAAAGCTACCCACCCAATACTGCAACCTTCGTCCATATCCCCTACTTCAACATCCTCCCCGACCATGACATAACTATACGGTTTTTGTTGCATCAAGGAAGCAGTACTAGTGCTGGAAGTACTACTACCAAGGCACGGAGCAGTGCTCACGTACCGGGAAGAATTCGCTGGATTCGGACACTCCATGTAAGTTACAGGTGTTGAGAGCATATTATAAACAGGGAGAGCAGAATGAATAAAGAGATCAGATAATAGATGGTATATGAAAATGGAATTAAGAGGAATGGAGGAGCAATTGTTCTTCTGGAGGCCAGGGTCTACGAGTCGGATTGTTTGGTTATCGTAGTTGATTTCTTGCACGATGTATATTTCTCCAGAAGAAGGATTTTCTAATATTGCAATGTTGTTGTTACAAGACAGATCAAACCCTGCTAGGCCGCAGTGCTCTGGGTCGTGTTTCAGTCGAAAAGGGTAGCTTATGTTGGGGATGTTTCCACAAGAAGAAGGCGTACAACCGGATGAGCTGGCAAAAGAATATTGGGGAATGGCAATAAGAGAGGCTAGAATAATGAAAACCAACGCAGACGCTGTCGAGGCACTAAAGGACCTTCGAGTACTTATGTCCATGGGGATATTGATGTGCCTGCTGCACGAGAGAGATGCACGCAAGAGAAAGAGAAGAAGGCCCACTTGCCAGCTGAAGCGATTTGATTTCGAGAGTTGCATCTATCTATACATGAGTGGTAATATAGATGAGCACCTTCCAAGAATTCACGCTAGTCTTTAAGAAAACAAATTTCAACACAAAAAGTAAAGTCACGAATTAAAGATGCTATGAGTATGAGGGAAAATTGACAGGCACAAAAGCCAAGAAGTAGCATTGTGTACTGATGTGGGTTTACTAGTCTGCGTAAGTTAAGACATGTGCACAAGTAATACCTTTCACTAATCTATACATGAGTGGTAATAGACGAGCACCTTCCATGAAGTCACGCCAGTGTTTAAGAAAACAAATTTCAACACGAAAGAAACGTTTTTAGCAAAAGGAAGGTTGAAAGACTAAATATCCACAAAGTGGGTTAAATGGCCAAAAAAGTGGCTACCTATAGCCCTTTGGCCAACCCTTGAGGCCCAATTCTTTACATTATAAGGGAGCGCAGCAACTAAGAAAAGTCGTCTTGTGATTAGGAAGGTGAAAACAACGAGGCTGGTGGAGCTCAGCTTGCAAATTGTGCAGCCCACGTGAAAACGCATAAAGCCCTCTTGGTGAATTAGAAAGAAGTAGTATAATATTCAACTTCTTGAAAATTGATGCAGACCCCACGTGAAAACTGATCCAGCCCTTCTTGATCAAATAAAAACACAGTAGAATTTAGCCTTGTATCACTAAAGAATGCAAACTACAAAAAAGAAGCTTTGATAGAGGCTAAAGGGGTAGAGGTAACGACCCCAAGCCCTTTGACTCCTTAGTGGCCCTTTAGACCATCTCTAACAATGGACTTTAGGGGTACCCTAAACACTATTATCCTTCTTTTTTTTGTAAAAAACTATCTTTAGCAATGAATGAGCTAAATGGCCAAAGGGCTACTAAGGGGGCCAAAGGGCTTGGGGGGTGGCTACCTTTAACCCTTTAGCTAGCCCTTTAGCCTCTATCAAGCTCTCTTTTTGTGGTGCCCACCATAGTTGAAAAATACGTGTATTATACGCGTCCGTACATATTTTTCAAAAATACTTCCATTTTTCGTATTAGTTTGAAAAATACGGTAAAATACCTATATTTTTTACCTTTGATATATTATACGCGTTCGCACGTATTTTTTAAAATACTTTCGCTTTCCGTATTAGTTTGAAAGATACGGTAAAATACATATATTTTTTACCTTTGATGTATTATACGCGTTTGTACGTATTTTTTAAAAATACTTTCGCTTTCCGTATTGGTTTGAAAGATAAGGTAAAATATGTATATTTTTACTTTTGATGTATTATACGCGTTTGTACGTATTTTTTAAAAATACTTTCACTTTCCATATTGGTTTCAAAGATACGGTAAAATATACGTATTTTTTACCTTGGATGTATTATTCGCGTATTATATGCGTCCGTACATATTATTTCCAAATAATACATGTATTTTCTAAAATTTAATAATAATACAAGTATTTTTCCCGTATTTTATCCGTATTATTGAGAATATTAATTATAAAAAAGAAATTAATAAAAAATTATAAGTGGCCGAATTTTTTCAAGAAGGTTACCAAATAAAACAAGTACATATTTTTAACGTACTATACGCATCCCGTATTTTACTAATTAGGGTGCCCACACTAAATTTGTAAAACCCACAAGCAAAGCCCCCCAAACCACTAAAGATGATAAAATTTAGGGGTAGTCTAAATCTTAAAAAATTATTTTTTGGAAGGCTAAAATTTAGCCAAATAGCCCTTTAGCCCCTTTATCTCTAAAGATGGCCTTAGCTTCTTCATTGCTAAAAATGAGTTTTTACAAGAAAATAAAAAAGTGGGGCTAATATTGTCTAGGGTATGTCAAAATTATTTTGTTAAAGATGTTCTTAGTACGTTGACTATCTACACATGAGGTAATAGATCCGCCCCTTCCATGAAGTCACGCTAGTCTGCCTAAGTTAAGACATGTGCACAATTAGTACCTTGAATAATTTAATTACCCAATACACGCTCTAATTTGTGTGTTCTTTGTTGATTGTTCACATACATATATTTTACATATCCACCCATTACATCAGACATCCATAAACACTACCACTGCACATAAAAGAATCTGTGGGAATTGTTCCTTATCAGAAATGCAGAGAACACTCATCTTTCTGTTTTGCATATGTATAATGGCTTTCTCCAAAGAGCTTGGAGCAACTCAAAATTCTTGTACAGAAACCAAGTGTGCCGATGACCTTACCCCGGCTATCCATTTCCTCTCACACCGCAGACATCACAGCGGGGGTCAGCAGAAAACTATACTAGTAAAACTCTTTGTCAAAGCCATAGATTACCAGAATCAAGAAATCCAAGTTTATGTACCAAGTACATGCCTGGTGCTTAAGCCTTTAGAAATCTCCGAAACATCAATCTTTCCTTTCTATGGGTCGTCAGATTTTGACATGTATAACTTCACCTTGTTCCATTGTCCTCCAACCGTTTATAGAGATGAGGAGTTTTTTCAAGTGCCCTGCCTCGGAACCCCTAGCTACAAAACTTATGCAGTTCCTGCTTCATTTAGCCCCTATCAAATGCTACAGTCTGTACAAAGATGTATGACATCTTATCAGTTCCTGCTTCATTTAGCCCCTATCAAGTGCTTGGAAATCCTGTTCTTCGTTTCAAATGGTCGAATCCAAATTGTAGGAAATGTAAAGCAGAGGGAAACAAGTGCATATTGAAGAGCAATGACACCAGAAGCGAAATCGAATGTGTTCATTTCACAAAACCAAGTAAACCAAGTAAGGATGACATGAATCCTGTCTCACATATATGTTCAAATTCAAGTTTTTTGATTTTTCTTGGTTTTCCGGCACTCATTTGCAATTATCTTTCACAGGGCAAACAACAACAAAACTTGTGGCTACAGGTTCAACCCTTGGTTCATTTCTCCTGTTACTACTGGTGATTGCAGTATATCGCATCTATAGCGCGGATAGAAAACAGAAACTGAATCAATTAAAGCTAGAAGGGTTTTTGAAGGATTACAAAGCTCTGAAGCCAAGCAGATATTCCTATGCAGATATCAAGAGGATTACAAATCAATTCCAGTATAAGTTAGGCCAAGGAGCCTATGGAACTGTTTTCAAAGGAAAGCTTTCTTCTGAGTTGTTTGTTGCTGTGAAAGTACTTAACAGTTCAAAAGGAAATGGGGAAGAATTCATAAACGAAGTACGAACAATGGATCATATCCACCACATCAACGTGGTTCGCTTGGTTGGTTATTGTGCTGATGGATTTACACGAGCTCTCGTTTATGAATTCTTCCCCAATGGTTCACTGCAGGATTTGATATCATCAACAGAAAATAAGACTGCAGGGAGCTTCCTCGGTTGGGATAAGTTACAAGGCATTGCTATAGGCATAGCAAAAGGTATTGAGTATCTTCACCAAGGATGCGATCAACGAATCCTCCATTTCGATATCAAGCCTCATAATGTTTTGCTAGACGACAACTTCAATCCCAAGATTTCTGATTTCGGTTTGGCAAAGTTATGTTCCAAGGACCAAAGTATCGTGTCAATGACTACGGCTAGGGGGACAATGGGCTACATTGCACCCGAAGTGTTCTCTAGGAACTTCGGAAATGTGTCTCACAAGTCGGATGTCTATAGTTTTGGAATGCTGTTGCTTGAGATGGTAGGAGGAAGGAAGAATATCGGTTCAACCACAGGGAACACTACTGAAGTTTACTATCCGGAATGGATCTATAATCTTCTACAACGAGGAGATGATCTACGAATCCATATTGGAGAAGAAGGAGATGAAACCATTCCAAAGAAACTTGCAATTGTAGGGCTCTGGTGCATCCAATGGCACCCGGTGGATCGTCCATCAATGAAATCGGTGGTTCAGATGTTGGGCACTGGTGAAACTTTAACCATGCCTCCCAATCCTTTTGCCTCTACAAGTCCTATTACAACAAACGCAAGCATCCCAGCAAGACGTCGCCTAAACCTTGAGTTAGAAGACATTGCTGAATTAGAGTAGTATGTAGTAGTACTATGTACAGATCCCCTTATGTTGAGGGATCCCACAATGTTATCATAGGTTAGGGACACCCATGTGAGGCACATTTGGCTTTGTCGTTTGATCATAAATAGTAAATCGTTTGAATTTATGATCAAAAACCGTTTCAAAAACCTTTAACTATTGGATTCCTCTACTCAAAATGTATCGTACATTAAATCTGAATTTATACTCTCCATGTTGAAGGAAGTCTCTGCAAAACACCTGAAGGGCAACTCTGTACAAAATTTCAGCTCAAAAATCGTAATTTCAGCCCAAAACAAACTGATTGAATTGAGAAATCTCCGACGTTGGGGGAAGAAGTTGATCGTGGTTGATGAAGCTTCTAGAAGCGGCGGTCATCGGCGGCAGGAGCTCCTTCCGGAAGCTTCGAGAAGGGAGGTCGATCTCGGAGAAACAAGAGTCGAAGTCGCCGTTGCAGAGAGGGCATTTTCGTCTCAGTCTGCTCCATTGATGCAGCCGACGCAGTAGGGGTGGTGGCACGGCGTCAGCACGGCGGCGCTGCGGGGTTGTAGGGCGCCCAAGCATATCGGACAGCTTTGCCCCTTGACCGCCGGGGATATTACTCGCCGGACCAGACTTCTGATGATTCTCTCCGTCTCCAACGGCGATTCCATTTTGCCTCCTGAGACAAAGATAGTGGACTGCAAACGCGCTCGTTTTGGGCCTGAGAAGCGTTTACTGCTGGGCCAATGAAACCTTACAGACCGGATAGAAAACGAAGCGTTGTTTCGTTGTATCCAGTCCAGTACAACACTTTTAAAAGCCAACCTTGAGTTATCGAAATGTTCGAGTTTTTTTTTTTACAAAAAAAATGGTGAAAAAAAGACCAATTTGTCTCGAAAAATGCGTGGTGAACATTATGGACAATATTGTATTATGGTGAATACTACGGAAAACACTTTGAAGAACACTATAACGAACACTATGGAGTACACCATGCAGGATACTATCGAGAGCACTATGGTGATCACTGAAGCGGATAAAGAACACTATGATGAACAATGTGAGAAACCTCTTAGTGAAAACATTGATGAACACTTAGGGTGAACATTTTGAAAAACACCATACTCACAAATTTTAATAGAATCACATTTTCTTTTTCATCTTTTAGAGATTTTTTCATCATGTTCTTCGAAATAGTGTACAACCTCAATAGATATGCAAGTCCATAACTATTTGGGCACTTTCGGTTCTGGAAGTGTATAGTTTTTCAATCTTTTTAGTAACAACAACGAAGATATTGACTGAAAATAAAAATCAAGCGATTTTTTACATTATATTGAGTTCAATACTTTATATGTATACACCAACTTTGAAGTCATTGGAGAACTCAAATAATGTGCTTTTTAACAGTGATTACAGCCCTTCCATAATTAATTAAAGGATGTCCTTAATTAAATATCCAACAATGAATTTGAATTAGGAGGTAAGTACAAAAATAGTTTGAATTTTTGACAAATGACAAATGATTCAAGGTCTCTATTTTCCGTCAGCAAACACGCCCTTGGCTGTGTAAAAAGACTGACCAGAGCGGGTTTTGGCCTCTTCACTCCCAAAACACTTGAACGCAAATCGGTTCAAAAAATTTCCACACTTTTCAAAATCGAAGCCTTTTCACTCGCCGGAGCTCACCGGAAATGGACGTCCCCAAGGACCAAATCGCCGCTCTCATGGAGCACGGCCTCTACAGCTCAGCTCAGATGCTCGTAATCTCTCGTCTCCGCCCTCCAAATTTTTGTTCATTTTTGCAGTTTTTAGTGCCGATTGAACTTGGATTGTTTGGTTTGTGTTTGTTTTAGGGCTGTTTTCTCGTTTCTTCGCCGGCTGCTAATACCGAAATCAATCCCCACCTTAAAGCTGAAAGCTTGGTCAGATTCTTCAACTCCATGTCTTCTAGTAACACTCCTAGTTTAAATTTGTAGTCTTTTATGATGATTTAAGTTGGTTTTTTGTGGTTGCAGGTGCTTCTTGGCGATTCGTTATACCGCGAAAGGGAGTATCGTAGAGCAATTGTAAGAAAAAAGCACACATTCTTCACTAATTTCATATTGTAATAGTTCAAGTTAGCGAAAAATGTTGTCTTTTTAAGTGTTAATGATCCCTAATTTGTTCAAGTAAATGAAAAGTGAGTGATTTGAAGGCTTATGTAATTGTTAAACAAATGAGCTTCCATTAGGTGGAAAAGTTAGATTTTTTACTCGTACTTGGATTAAAGACCGTATGTAATCAACATGGGATCTCTTTGTTTAGAAAATGTCACACTACTAGTGTTTTGCATAATGACATAATGTTCTTTTCTTGTTGGTGGGGCAGCATACGTACAAGCAAGCATTGCAGTTTTGCAAGATGATTTCGAAAGCAAATGCAGCATCTGCTAGGAGTTCATTGGCATCAAACAGGTCATCTTCACCAAATATCTTTAACATTTCAGGGATTAATGAGAACGAGGTAGGTGTATTTCGAGCGAAATGATGCTTCTTTTCTGTTTGGCACTATTTATAGTAAGTTATTTTCTCTGCTATTGACAGGTGAAGTTCAAAATTGCATCTAGTCATTTTGCTCTTGGTGAGAATGGAGCAGCCCTTGCTGAGGTACAGACACACATGCACTAACGTTTATGGGCTGGCAACATCCTATTATAATTTGTTTTAAGTATTGCGTATAAGGATCTTGATACATACTTCTAATACAAGTTAGGATAAGTTTGGCCAATGGGTTTATCATCTTAACTATATGTACATATATTTCGTGTGGCACGTTTGGCACATTTTGCACATTTTGCACATTTTTGTGGGGGTCTGATGCAACTTGTGAAACTTTACAGATGGATAACATCCCAGCCAAACTGAGAAACTTGCAGATGAATCTGTTGATGGGAAAGCTTTATCGGTTTTCTAGACAGAATCGTTCTGCTGTTTCTTGTTTCAAGGAATGTCTAAGGTTTGCCCCTCGAGTTGCGCATATCACCTTTCACTCTTTCAGTTCAGTTTCTAAGCGTAGATGCTTTGACATTTCCTCTTTTGTTTGTTTGGTTTACAACTCTTGTGATCTTGGCTCTACGTATTACTGTTATCATGTGAATTCCAGCTTTCCTGCTGTATGATTGTGCTCATTTTGCGTACAAATGTGTTAACGTGCTAATTGTCTTTTCATTTGCTAGAAATCTTTATTATTATATCCTCCATTTAGTGGATCATTGAGCAAGCAGGAACTTCGAGACTATGCAGATGGTGCATTGACTGAAATCATTATTGAAAGAGGTATGCATAAGTTCGTAATTCCATTATTTGTATTATGCTCATATCATTTGGTAGAAAATGTTAAGAAGTCCCATATGGAATCTATATGGACGGATTCCAGACCCGATGTGCTTTACTGCAGTGAACTTCTTTCCTGATGTTATAACATAATAAAGAGGTCAACCAGAGTCTAATATGTTGTCATGCATCTTTGATTTACCTCCTTTAGTCTCGTTTATTCATGCTTTGCATGGTGTGCTCTTATGAAGTTCTAGGGAGATGGACTTTGATAGTTTTCTGGACTTTGTTCTGGCCTTAGAAAACAAAGACACTCCTGAAGGGTTAACATATTTATTTCGATGTCTTGATCTTCATGGAAGGGGTTACCTTACAACAGCCGATATACATTCTCTTTTCAGGTAAACCCTTATCTTCTGATTTTAACCCATTTGTCGTTGGTGGGGCACATATCCCAAACCCAAATATGATACGGTAGGAGTAGGACTTATCTTTTCAAATTATATTCTGTGCTTTGCTTTGCTGCTGGTACGGTAGGAGTAGGACTTATCTTTTCAAAATGTGAGGATTAGTTCCCCCATGTTACCAGCAACCAAGCCGAGCCAAATATGGAAGTAAAGAAGAGGAGCGTCCAGAAGCTGGGATGTTACCTGATACAAACTTCCTAAAGTAGTTTCCTGCTTGCAGTATTCGAGTACTATCTGCAAGTCTCAGATTTCAGAGACATCAATCTCACTATTATACACAACATCCTATGCGATCTTCATTGCCGTTGAATAGACTGCAGTTACAAATTTCTTTAGCATCAATCCCTTAGCAGTATGTACCGGCTAAAAGAACTTATTTCCTGGACTTATGAAACAGGGATGTACATCAGAAATGGATTGAGGGTGACAACTACGAACTGTGTATTGAGGATGTAAGGGACGAAATCTGGGACATGGTCAAGCCGGTTGATCCAATAACATTGGCTGACTTACTAGGTTGCAAACAGGGTGGCACCGTAGCCAGCATGCTCATAGATGTGCGCGGTTTCTGGGCACATGACTATTAGAGAAAACCTTCTCCAGGAAGAGGAGGAACCAGAAGAAGAATCGTAAAGACACTTATGAACGGAAAGTGTGTCTTTTACTAACAAACTTAGTGAGATTTCTTTTCATCTTTTGCTCGTGTAAACGAAATGAATTGGTTTTGAATGTAGTCATCCTTGTACTTGTAGAGTATTTATGGCATGTAAAATAACAATATAGCTAATTATTGATTGAAATATCTGACTTTATGTGAAATCCTTGTGCAATTTCCATTCCAAAAATCTTTACTCCAACAAATGAACTGCAGAATTGGACAAATTTATTCGAACTGTAAAGGAGCAATTACAGTCATACATGAGTCGTGACCAATTGCAACAATGAAGGATTGACTACAGCGTGAAGACTTCCAAAAGGAGCAATTTTCTGAAAAAAAATCTAAATATGTAAAGTCGTGAGGAGGCAGAGTTTAAAGATAAATTAAGGGTGCTCAAGAAAATTTGATCAATAAGGATTTAGGTTTAGAGAACTATCAAAAATTGAGATGGGTTTACAGGAAAACATAGAAATGGGTGTAGAAAGTAGCTCCCGGTGATTATGCTGCTGATCACCTTGCTGACAGAGTGCATGTTAGCTCCACCTTAGAACTAGCTGGGTTTAAGTTTTCTTGAGCATTGCCTACAGCCATCGCTTGAGAGGTCAGGAAAGGCTTGGAAGGCATTTGTAGGCAGTCGACATCTCCTTCGAGCATCTCTATGACTTTGTTCATCGAAGGGCGATCAGTCGGCTTCATCTGAACACACCACAACGCGGTCATGACCATCTTTTTCGTGAGAGCCTTTTCCTCTTCTGTAATACTGTCCATCTCCAACTCATTTCCTTCGTTATATTGATCATACACCCACGAAGGGAAGTAAATTTGGCTCAAATGCTCTGCCAATGGATTCAAATTCTTCCTTTTGCTTGCCATTTCCATCAGCAACATTCCGAAACTATACACATCAGATTTGTACGAGACACGGCCAATGTTCTTGTAGAACAGCTCAGGAGCCATGTATCCCAATGTCCCCCTTGCTGCCGTCAATGAAACAATGCTATTGTCTGTTGGATACAATTTTGCAAGACCAAAGTCGGAAACTTTAGGTACGAAATTCTCATCAAGAAGGATGTTGTGAGGCTTGATGTCAAAATGCAGAATCTGCATATCACAACCTTGATGGAGATACTCGATCCCCCTAGCGATTCCAAGAGCAACCTCGTACATTTTCTCGCAACTCAAGGAAACACTTGCTTCTTTGGAGTAGATGTACTTATCAAGAGATCCATTAGGCATGAAGTCATATACCAGAGCGCGCTTCGATCCTTCAACACAATAACCAATAAGTTGCACGATATTGACATGGCGGATCCTTCCGATTGTAGCTACCTCGCTAATGAAATCTTGTTCGTTTGCTTTTGGCTTCCCCAACATTTTGATTGCTCCAAAGCGGCCACTGCGTAGTTTTCCTTTAAACACACAACCGAAACCTCCTTCCCCTAACTTGTTCTTGAAGCCGTTGGTCATCTTCTTTATCTCCCGGTAAGAGTACCTTATCGGCACAAAGTTGTTTTCAGCGTGCAAAAAATCCTCTATGGTGCTGTACATTGACAAATGTCTTCTTCGCCAACTATAGATAAGTAACGCAATCACAAATGGAGCGCCAAGTATAAATCGTGCTAGAAAATAGAGTCCTGCACAAGGTACACATATACATTCAACCTATAGGGGCCCTTCAATCTACTATTGTACTTAAAATACGTTAAAGTTAAGTATATACAAGTTCTTACCGACGATAATGACTACGCTAATGACTGGCAGCCATGCACGATCTGCAGGTAGTATACCAAATTCATAATGAATCAAATACTATTATACATACGTACGCATATATATACGTGTAGATGAAAGGAAAAAAAGCTCTTACGGATAGAATTGAACGGTAGCCAATGATAATAATCTGCAAGATCTTTGGGATCGAAACTTTTGTCATCATCATATTTTTTAACTAACAAGTTATCAGGTGCGAAGTAAACTGCAGCAACAAAGATATCACAAGATACATAATTAGCACCATAATGCTCACCAATATAAATGCCTTTTACTATGTTAACTAAGTTAATTACGAAAGCAAACTAGCTAGGCGGTGGACAACTAGTAAGCCGATGAAGCTCAACAGTCAACAACAATACCGATAGCCATACAAAGAGAAGACAGAGATAGAGCCCATACCACGAAACACCTCCCGTAGATATTGAAAGAAACCTGCAACCACCCCACATATTGAACACACATCAAAGTTGTTTCTAAAACAACAGAAGAAAAAGGCTCATATATCAAATTGAAAAAACAGTTGTTGATAATAGATAGTGACACAGCTGTTATTTCTAAAACACATCAGAGTTGTTTCTAAAACAAGTGATGCTGCTACTTACGCAGGTTATACATTAAGCTTTACTATCTAATCCAAATAATCATTTAAGTTCCACACTCCAAATTTGTGCCTAGTCCTGAACCATAAAATATATATGGGCCATTCAAGAAGTTACGCACCTGCTATTGTACGTGGGAAACATTTGTCGCGCCCCGAATATAAAGAATATCCTCTGCACCCCGAATATAAAGAATATCCAACCTCAAATCCATTCGCCAGTGCATTGTGTATGTTACTATAAGATCCGACGTAGTCCTTAACGACACCCGATGACACGAAAGCTGCCCACCCAATACTGCAACCTTCGTCCATATCCCCTACTTCAACATCCTTCCCGACCATGACATAACTATACGGTTTTGGTTGCATCAAGGAAGCAGTACTAGTGCTGGAAGTACTACTACCAAGGCACGGAGCAGTGCTCACGTACCGGGAAGAATTCGCTGGATTCGGACACTCCATGTAAATTACAGGTGTTGAGAGCTCACTCGATACATAGAGAGGGAATTGATATATTGTATGTGAAAAAGGAATTAAGAGGAATGGAGGAGCAATTGTTCTTCTGGAGGCCAGGGTCTACAAGTCGGATTGTTTGGTTATGGTAGTTGATTTCTTGCACGATGTATTCTCCAGAAGAAGGAATGTCTAATCTTGCAATGTTGTTGTTACAAGACAGATCAAACCCTGCTAGGCCGCAGTGCTCTGGGTCGTGTTTCAGTCGAAAAGGGTAGCTTATGTTGGGGATGTTTCCACAAGAAGAAGGCGTACAACCGGATGAGCTGGCAAAAGAATATTGGGGAATGGCAATAAGAGAGGCTAGAATAATGAAAACCAACGCAGACCCTGTCGAGGCACTAAAGGACCTTCGAGTACTTATGTCCATGGGGATATTGATGTGCCTGCTGCACAAGAGAGATGCACGCAAGAGAAAGAGAAGAAGGCCTACTTGCCAGCTGAAGCGATTTGATTTCGAGAGTTGAATCTATCTATACATGAGTGGTAATATAGATGAGCACCTTCCATGAAATCACGCTAGTCTTTAAGAAAACAAATTTGAACACCAAAGAAAAGTCATGTATTAAAGATGCCATGAGTATGAGGGAAAATTGACAGGTACATAAGCCAAGAAGTTGCGCAATTCTTTAGTGGGACAGTAGAACTTGTGGAACACACGAAGGCTTTGTGGAACCTTCATATTCTTGGCTTGCTCTATGGCCTCTTTACAGACATTGGACGGCAAGAGTCATCTTTGGGTACTATATAACCTTGTCAAAGAGAGCAGTTGAGTCTGCTCCTACTGAGTAAAACGTTGACCTGCTTTTATTTGTCGCATTTGGAATCAGTAGCCTATCAATGCCGTAATCCAATAAAACATTGATTGGTGAAATGTTATTTGAGTATTTGAATACCATATCTTGAGCTTGACAAGAATTGCCGAACAAAAGATTCGAAGGAGTTCAATTTGATTAGTCACTCGTTTTTGACAAAGTATACAGATGTTCCTAAAATTCCTACCAATTCCCGTTAATAAGTATTTAGTCTAGCGACATTCAGTTTGCACTTTATAATAGGATGTCCGAAGCAAGCCAAGAATAAGAAAACAAATTTCAACACGAAAGAAAAGTCAAGTATTAAAGATTCCATGAGTATGAGGGAAAATTGACAGGTACAAAAGCCAAGAAGTTGCACAATATTAGTGAGGCACTGTGATACTGATGTGGTTTTACCAGTCTGCCTAAGCTAAGACATGTGCACAATTAGTGCCTTGACTAATTACCCAATACACGCTCTAATTTGTGTGTTCTTTGTTGATTACATATACACCAATTACATCAGACATCCATAAACACTACCACTGCACAGAAAAGGATCTGTGGGAATTGTTGCCTTATCAGAAATGCAGAGAATACTCATCTTTCTGTTTTGCATATGTATAATGGCTTCCTCCAAAGAGCTTGGAGCAACTCAAAGTTCTTGTACAGAAACCAAGTGTGCCGATGACCTTACCCTGGCTATCCATTTCCCCTCACACCGCAGACATCACAGCGGCGATCAGCAGAAAACTGTACTAGTAAAACTCTTTGTCAAAGCCATAGATTACCAGAATCAAGAAATCCAAGTTTATGTACCAAGTACTTGCCTGGTGCTAAAGCCTTTAGAAATCTCCGAAACATCAATCTTTCCTTTCTATGGGTCGTCAGATTTCGACATGTATAAGTATAACTTCACCTTGTTCCATTGTCCTCCAACCGATTATAGAGATGCGGAGTTTTTTCAAGTGCCCTGCCTCGGAACCCCTAGCTACAAAACTTATGCAGTTCCTGCTACGTATCCATTATCTTCGTTTGCCTCAAAGCTACAGTCTTGTACAAAGATGTATGATATCTTATCAGTACCATTTAGCCGCTATCAAGCCTTTAAATCCTGTTCTTCGTTTCAAATGGTCGAATCCAAATTGTACGAAATGTGAAGCAGAGGGAAACAAGTGCATATTGAAGAGCAATGACACCAGAAGCGAAATCGAATGTGTTCATTTCACAAAACCAAGTAAGGATAACATAAATCTTGTCTCACATATATGTTCAAATTCAAGTTTTCTGATTTTTCTTGGTTTTCCGGCACTCATTTGCAATTATCTTTCACAGGGCAAACAACAACAACAAAACTTGTGGCTACAGGTTCAACCCTTGGTTCATTTCTCCTGTTACTACTGGTGATTGCAGTATATCGCATCTATAGCGCGGATAGAAAACAGAAACAGAATCAATTAAAGTTGGAAGGGTTTTTGAAGGATTACAAAGCTCTGAAGCCAAGCAGATATTCCTATGCAGATATCAAGAGGATTACAAATCAATTCGAGGATAAGTTAGGCCAAGGAGCCTATGGAACTGTTTTCAAAGGAAAGCTTTCTTCTGAGTTGTTTGTTGCTGTAAAAGTACTTAACAGTTCAAAAGGAAATGGGGAAGAATTCATAAACGAAGTACGAACAATGGATCATATCCACCACGTCAACGTGGTTCGCTTGGTTGGTTATTGTGCTGATGGATTTACACGAGCTCTCGTTTATGAATTCTTCCCCAATGGTTCACTGCAGGATTTGATATCATCAACAGAAAATAAGACTGCAGGGAGCTTCCTTGGTTGGGATAAGTTACAAGGTATTGCTATAGGCATAGCAAAAGGTATTGAGTATCTTCACCAAGGATGCGATCAACGAATCCTCCATTTCGATATCAAGCCTCATAATGTTTTGCTAGACCACAACTTCAATCCCAAGATTTCTGATTTCGGTTTGGCAAAGTTATGTTCCAAGGACCAAAGTATCGTGTCAATGACTACGGCTAGGGGGACAATGGGCTACATTGCACCCGAAGTGTTCTCTAGGAACTTCGGAAATGTGTCTCACAAGTCGGATGTCTATAGTTTTGGAATGCTGTTGCTTGAGATGGTAGGAGGAAGGAAGAATATCGGTTCAACCACAGGGAACGCTACTGAAGTTTACTATCCGGAATGGATCTATAATCTTCTACAACAAGGAGATGATCTACGAATCCATATTGGAGAAGAAGGAGATGAAACCATTCCAAAGAAACTTGCAATTGTAGGGCTCTGGTGCATCCAATGGCACCCGGTGGATCGTCCATCAATGAAATCGGTGGTTCAGATGTTGGACACTGGTGAAACTTTAACCATGCCTCCCAATCCTTTTGCCTCTACAAGTCCTATAACAACAAACGCAAACATCCCAGCAAGACGTCGCCTAAACCTTGAGTTAGAAGACATTGCTGAATTAGAGTAGTATGTAGTACTATGTACAGATCCCCTTATGTTGAGGGATCCCACAATGTTATCATAGTTTAGGGACACCCTGTGAGGCACATTTCGCTTTGTCGTTTGATCATAAATATTAAATCGTTTGAATTTATGTCTCGATGAAATTTCAAAAACCGTTAACTATTGGATTCCTCCACTCAAAATGTATCATATGTTTTTTTTTTTTGTTATTTGGTTGGTTTTTTTTTTTTGTTTTTTTTACATTAAATCTGAATTTATACTCTCCATGTTGAAGGAACTCTCTGCAAAACACCTGAAGGGCAATTTTCTGCAAAACACCTGAAGGGCATCTCTCTACAAAAATCAACCACAAAATCACTGCAGAGAAAAGTTACCTAGCACGCCATTGAAGCTTTCTCTCATCAATCACATTAGAACAAGCTGATCCTGGCCGTCCAAACGATAGCCGCCGCGGCAACGGCCTTGATCGACTCCTCAAAAACCTGATTCCAATCAAAAGGAGCAAAATTTCAGCTCTAATATCGCAATTTCAACAAAAAAAAACAGATTGAATTGAGAAATCTCCGACGTTGGTGGAAGAAGTTGATCGTGGTTGATGAAGCTTCTAGAAGCGGCGGTCATCGGCGGCAGGAGCTCCTTCCGGAAGCTTCGAGAAGGGAGGTCGATCTGGAGAACCAAGAGTCGAAGTCGCCGTTCAGAGAGGGCATTTCGTCTAGTCTGCTCATTTCGGATGAGCCGACGAGTGGCGTGGTGGCATGGAGTAGCACGGCGGCGCTGCGGGGTTGTAGGGCGCCCAAGCATATTGGACAGCTTTGCCCCTCGATCGCCGGCGATATTACTCGCCGGACCAGCTTCTTGTTCTCCCGGCTTCTGATGATTCTCTCCGTCTCCGACGACGGTTCGCCATTTTGCCTCTTGAGCCAAAGATACTGGAGTGAAAACGCGCGCGTTTTGGGAAGGCCGTTTTGGGCCTGAGAAGCGTTTACTGCTGGGCCAATGAAACCTTACAGACCGGATAGAAAACGAAGCGTTGTTTCGTTGTATCCAGTCCAGTACAACACTTTTAAAAGCCAACCTTGAGTTATCGAAATGTTAGGGTTTTTTTTTTTTTTTTTTTTTTTACAGAAAAAATGGTGAAAAAAAGACCAATTTGTCTCGAAAAATGTGTGGTGAACATTATGGACAACATTGTATTATGGTGAATACTACGGAAAACACTTTGAAGAACACTATAACGAACACTATGGAGTACACCATGAAGGATACTATCGAGAACACTATGGTGATCACTGAAGCGAATAAAGAACACTATGATGAACAATGTGAGAAACCTCTTAGTGAAAACATTGATGAACACTTAGGGTGAACATTTTGAAAAACACCATACTCACAAATTTTAATAGAATCACATTTTTTTTTTCATCTTTTAGAGATTTTTTCATCATGTTCTTCGAAATAGTGTACAACCTCAATAGATATGCAAGTCCATTACTATTTGGGCACTTTCGGTTCTGGAAGTGTATAGTTTTTCAATTTTTTTTAGTAACAACAACGAGATATTGACTGAAAATAAAAATCAAGCGATTTTTTACATTATATGGAGTTCAATACTTTATATGTATACACCAACTTTAAAGTCATTGGAGAACTCAAATAAATGTGTTTTTAACAGTGATTACAGCCCTTCCATAATTAATTAAAGGACGTCCAAAATATCCAACAATGAATTTGAATTAGGAGGTAAGTGCAAAAATAGTTTGAATTTTTGAGAAATGACAAATGATTCAAGGTCTCTATTTTCCGTCACCAACATGCCCTTGGCTGTGAAAAAAACTGACCAGAGCGGGTTTTGGCCTTTTCACTCCCAAAACACTTGAACGCAAATCGGTTCAAAAAATTTCCACTCTTCTCAAAATCGAAGCCTTTTTTCACTCGCCGGAGCTCACCGGAAATGGACGTCCCCAAGGACCAAATCGCCGCTCTCATGGAGCACGGCCTCTACAGCTCAGCTCAGATGCTCGTAATCTCTCGTCTCCGCCCTCCAAATTTCACATTTTTTTGTTCATTTTTGCAGTCTTTAGTGCCGATTGAACTTGAATTGTTTGGTTTGTGTTTGTTTTAGGGTTGTTTTCTCGTTTCTTCGCCGGCTGCTAATGCCGAAATCAATCCCCACCTTAAAGCTGAAAGCTTGGTCAGATTCTTCAACTCCCATGTCTTCTAGTTTGAATTTGTAGTCTTTTATGATGATTTAAGTTGGTTTTTTGTGGTTGCAGGTGCTTCTTGGCGATTCGTTATACCGCGAAAGGGAGTATCGAAGAGCAATTGTAAGAAAAAAGCACACATTCTTCACTAATTTCATATTGTAATAGTTCAAGTTAGCGAAAAATGTTGTCTTTTTAAGTGTTAATGATCCCTAATTTGTTCAAGGAAATGAAAAGTGAGTGATTTGAAGGCTTATGTAATTGTTAAACAAATGAGCTTCCATTAGGTGGAAAAGTTCGATTTTTTACTCGTACTCGGATTAAGGACTGTATGTAATCAACATGGGATCTCTTTGTTTAGAAAATGTCACACTGCTAGTGTTTTGCTTAACTACGTAATGTTCGTTTCTTGTTGGTGGGGCAGCATACGTACAAGCAAGCATTGCAGTTTTGCAAGATGATTTCGAAAACAAATGCAGCATCTGCTAGGAGTTCATTGGCATCAAACAGGTCATCTTCACCAAATATCTTTAACATTTCGGGGATTAATGAGAACGAGGTAGGTGTATTTCGACTGAAATGATGTTTCTTTTCTGTTTGGCACGATTTATAGTAAGTTATTTTCTCTGCTATTGACAGGTGAAGTTCAAAATTGCATCCAGTCATTTTGCTCTTGGTGAGAATGGAGCAGCCCTTGCTGAGGTACAGACACACATGCACTAACGTTTATGGGCTGGCAAAATCCTATTATAAGTTGTTTTAAGTATTCAGATCTGCGTGTAAGGATCTTGATGTTCTTTGAAATAATTTCCATGTTTCCTTTTGCTGTTCCAAACCTCATGACAAACTATATTGATTTCGAACAGATATGTGGATTCTGATAGAAGGTTTCAACATGTTCTGGACGCTAGTGGTGTGAACAAAGTCTCTAAGAAAACTTGGTATCAAAGAAGGTGACACTGTGGTGATCGCCGATGTATGTTCCTTTTCTCTTTCTATTACTTTGTTTTCTTTTAATGAAGCCCAAGCACTGTCCAGCTAGAACTTGTAGCACCTTCTCTACTAATATATCTCATTTGTTTACTCCAGATGGAAATGGAATGGCATGATGCTCCAGACACTTCTGGTTGTTCAAATTTTAGGAAAGGACATACTGAAGGAACCAAATGGCCTCAATGGAAGTGAAGGTCAAGCGTTATGTCACTGCTAACAGATTGACGAAGAAAGGTATCAGCTATTGCTATTAGCACGTATTCCTGAGTTAATAAGTCCAAACCATGTATACCCCAACTATGGTTTCTCTTTCTATATGATCTTGACACCACTCATAAAATTGATCAAAACCGTTGATGAAAGCATGAATAGAGATATTAGCACCTGCAATCATGTATTTAAGCACATAGGTACAAGTTCAAGCGCCGACCCCACCTAGTGGGAAAAGGCTTTGTTGTTGTTGTTGTTGTTGTGGTACATGTTCAAGCACTGACACATTCACATCCATATATGTAAATGCTTGCATACCACACCGAAACCGAAACTATGCAGTATCCATGAAGCTACAGCATTAACAATTGAAATTGATCTGCAGTTAGGTACCAACTCAGTGATTAACAAGATAAAAAAACGGGGCAGTTGATCAAAACAAGCCAAGCCACAGAGAAGCAACTGTGTGAAGAAGATCAACTGATCTACCAGTTTTGCGTTCCAATACATTGTTCGTGTCAGAACTTCCAATTGATCTGGAATGATGTGATGCTTTTGGGTACAATGGTTGCTGCTGAATGGATGGATGTCCAAACAGGCAAGCTAAAGCTAAAACCTCTTTCTACAGTGTCATTCAACAACCAATGCACCACACTATATAGTTTATATAGCCGGCAAATGATCTTCAATGATGTGATGTATTTGACACTCAAGATCTCGTTGTTCTCCACGTTACAATAACAGTAGCTGAGAATTGTATCTTCTTACCATTTATGTTTATTCTAATTTATTGGAATCAAGATCCCTGATTACTGAATTCTTCTTAAGTTTCCGTCATATCCACAATTTGTGAGTGACTGTGAGTAGATAATAATATACGAGACTTGCATGAGATGGGGATGCTGAGGTGGTGGTGTTCGAAACCATCATATGTTCTTGACTTTAGTTATGATATCGCATGATTGGTTTGAGACACTGCTACTTTATTTCATTAAGTCAGTCTCATTGATGAATCATATCATATGAATCAACGGCTCAAAACCTTTTGGCAATAGAATGTTTTTTTTTTTTTTTTTTTTGGTTTTGTTTAGAATGTGGTTTCAGTTCTACATTCGTTGGGAAGTGGGAGTTAGGGAGCTACTTTATCTTCATTAAGTCGTTCTTGCCAGCAGAACGACCATGTTACTTTTGAACATCATTACCGTGTTGACGTATTCAATGAAACAATAGATTGTCAGTTGACAGAGCTAAATAGTAGATTAAGTGAAGGGGGAATGGAACTTCTTACTCTTGGTTCGAATTGGATCCTAGTGATGCTTTTAAATCATTCAACATTGACAACATTTGCACTCTTGCAGAAAAGTTTTATTCTGGAGATTTCACTCAAAAACAGTTGCATATTTGGAGATGTCAATTGATAATTTATGAGGCAGATGTACTTCATCATCCTAAGTTTCAAAATATGTGTACTCTCTCTGAATTATGTCGGGGATTAGTTGAAACAAAGAAGTTGCAAAGTTACAATCTGATTGATAGGTTGATTCGTCTTGTATTAACTCTTCCTGTTTCTACGACAACTACTGAATGATCTTTTTCAGCAATGAAGCGTCTAAAAACAGCTGCTTGCAATGGGATGGAGAATGATTTTCTGGCAGATGCTATGATTGTTTACATTGAAAGGGAACTTGCTGAGAATCTTGATTTTGATACAGTAGCAAAAGATTTCTATTCTTTAAAGGATCGCAGAAAAACACATGAATAGGTATGCTTGGAGTTCTTTTGATATAGATTCATTTTTTATCAAATGTATATTCGACTACTAGATATATATATATATATATATATATATATATATATATATGTTGAATATTGTTCAAAATTTATTAGTGGATATTGAAGAAAAAGTTTTGGTTATATAATTATAATTAGAGGTTACATTCTATGAAGATTATAGGCAATATTGGTATATATATAAATAAAAAATTGATCTGTTCCGCCATTGCCCCAATTCATATTATCTTCTTACTACCGTAAGTTCCAGAAGGTGCTTGCCTATGAACAGGGTAATTATATGATATAGACTACAACACTCACTCAGCGAAGCACAATCATCTAGACAAGGTAAAAGTAAATTGGGTAACCAAAGAAGATAACATCTTTCTTATGGTAAAACATAGAAGAAAGGCCAATGCCAACAAATGGAATTTATTTTAATTTACTTATGTCACCTAGCATAACTAATTAACAGCCCTGCCCTTCTGTAAGGAAAGAACATATGAATTGCAATTCAAACATCCAATTCAAACCATAAATAAAGCCCTATGCTTGAACAAAGACTAAGGAACGTAGTAGATCTCATCTTGAAAATGCTTCCATCATCACATTTTAACATCCAATTCAAACCATAAATAAAACCCCCTGCTTGAACAAAGACTAAGGAACGTCGTAGATCTCATCTTGAAAATGTTTCCATCATCACACTTAGAATTAGTTGTATTCCATTTTGGCGTTTGTTTGTCTTCGTTTCGAGTTGTCTGTTTACTTTCATCCTTGATATCAAGAAGCAGTAGATCAGGTTACCTGAACTCAAGAATGTCAATGCTCGATAGTACTTATCCAGACGACTCTTGTTTAAACTGTCATCAAACCAACTTCGTCTAAACACTAAAATGCTGACAGCGGTTGTTAATTTTCCTATACCTAGGACAAACTGAGTGGAGTGAGATCCATAATACTTAGCCATCACTTCATCCTCATCAGCTACTCGATGAGGGACAAAATCAGTCAAACCATCTTCGGCTAGCCCTTCCATGACTCCTAACAGTATGAACTGCGGAATCATACAGTATTGACTCATGGAGACTTGAGTCTTCTGAAATTCATGCATCCTGTGGACCTCAACCTGCCAAGCAACAAAACAACATAGCACTGAACAAGCAATTCCACAGCCAATTTTCACCAACGCAGCATGTTCCCTCATGTTGGGAAAAATTTTCCGGCACAGGTATGAGACAAGGAAGGTTGAAATGTGTCTTAAGTACTTGGAAAATGATTTCGTTGCCCGTATCTTTGTCGTCATTGTTCCAGTGGCTAACTTGTTCAATAAAGAAGGTGCTCCCCGCTGCCACAACCACGCTGTATGAGAGGAAGGCTGACCACATAAGTAGCATTTCTTTGAAAAAACGCTTTTGATCCTTGAGTTCTTTGAGTGTCCAGAACTTAATATTCCCTCTACCTGAAGCTTGTTCATCTGTTGGAGGGCTGCTGACTTGTGTGACTTGAGACAGCTCCCTTCCTTTTGCTGTTGGTTCTTCTACTGCAAAGGGGATCACTTTATCATCCCTTCCCTCTTTGTTCCTGTTCTGCCGGCCAAAGTTAAGATGTGGTTTACATGTAAGACGTCCCTCCTCGACGTCTGCAAGATCTCTGTTACTGGGGAAGCGACGGAAGCCGAACCAAAAACAGAAACACGAGACTCCCATCATGAAGACTGACACTTTAGGGGCAAAGTCTTGAAGGACAAGAACTGCAATGATCCCTAAACACCAGGGAATAAGCCAGAGAGCTTTTTCATTATAGGTCCTTTGTTGTTTTCCATCGGCGGATGTGTCTTCTGCTTCACTGGAATCTTGGTCATCAATAAATTGGCCTAAAGTAGCTGACATTCCAGCTTCGCCTATTGCTAATAGTAGTGCTGCTCCACAGAATATCCAAACGTAAGCATCCTCATTCGTAATTAGCCAATCAGAAGATACTAGCAGAAGCAGTCCCTGCAACAAGAATGAACATGGTATGGAAAGCATATACATATGTTAGTTTTCAGCAATTTCTTGGTTCGCAAACCACAAGCTAGAGTTAAGTGATAGCTTCCTTAAACAGTTGAAAATTAAAAGCGCTGTTCACCTCTAGACAGGACTTACAAAAGTATAGGCCACAGTTGTACAGATAATCATTTTATATCGACGCATTTGCGTGTCTGCGATATAAGCAAGGACAATAACCATGCTGTTTGATATCCCTTCTTGCACATTTCCAACAACTGCGGCTATTTGAAAGTGTGAATGCTTCCAAGAGTCTGTGAGGTAGGTAATTGTTTGTGCTTGTTCCCCTTTCTTTCTTTCCTCTCCTGTCGGGGGGGGTGGGGTGTTTTTGTGGCGGGGGGGTGGTAAATTAAATATATTTCAGGTGAGTGGTGTGTGGGGGGGCGATAAAGGATGTAGAAATCAAGGGATTTTCTTTTTTTTTGTGATTGGGGTGGGAGATATTCATCGTGGTGTCCAATAGGAAAAAAAGGCCAAGGAGTGGCCTAATTAAATAATGGGTCCAACAAGTGGCTTTAATTGGAGAAGGATGCCTTTATCTCAAAGCTTTCCCGTGGCTTGTCTTAAAGAAGTCAAGGTCAATTTGGTCTTCAATGCAAGTCAATTGCAATATTCTATCAAAAGCCAAGCGGTGGCTTTGAATGAAGATATCTTGTTTGAATTCTACAAAGAGAAGGAATCTACGCAAGTCATAAATATCAAGGCCTTATTCAAGTAGGAGAAGACTTAACTTTCCCTTTTGTTGTTAGCCAACCGTGGCTTCAAAAGGGGATAGTGGTTTCATTAAACAAATAAAGGATTTGTGCTGCTTGTCTTTCAAAGGAATTAATCTCCTTTATTTATTAAAGCCAATCATGTGGCTATCTTAGAAGACGTGACTTTATTTCCTTTATGTCATTAATGGCATTGAATACTAGTCCAATTTGGACTCAATTAGTCAAGCTGCCATGCAGGAGATATTCCAGATTCGCAAGATTTCAAGAAGATCAGGACAAGGATTTCAAGGAAGCTGAGTTTGGAAAGGATTTGAAGTGGCATTAAATATTGGATTCAGAATCAAGATCTTCTACATCAATTAGGAATCAATCTTCCTTACTTGCCGTCCAAGGAAAAGCCCAAGGTCCATGAAGCGTCGCCTATATAAAGAAGAGCTCATGCAACAAGCTAAGGATCCCCGATCCCTCAAACACAAATCCCTAAAAAGATTTAGCCGCAAGGCACCAGATTCCGCCGCAAGGCACCCAGATTTCGCCGCAAGGCACCGACGCAGAAGAAAGGTCACGAGTACCGGACTTCCAAGGGACGATCACGAGCATCGCTTCCGGACGCAGAAGCCGATCACGAGTATCGCGCTTTCACAACGACGCAGAGACTAGGCCGATCTAGTTCTCTTTTACAAGCAGCCGACGCGCATCCCGGTTGTATCTATCTTTATTTTACCGCTCCTGTTCTTTATTTTTAACAAGGATTTCGTCCTTGATTATCATTGTAGCACTTGGAATTATTTATAAAGTCCTTTATCGCCCAAAGGCAAAAAAGAACCTTTGTCTAGACTTACTATTGCATGTCCCCTGTCTAGCACAATCGTTTGATAAGAAGTCAAGGACGCGCAGTTCCTCAATTACAAGTCCAATAGACCATTGCGGTGCTATTGGTGGCACGCCTGCGCATTCAAGAAAGTAAGATTTCCTTACGTGGAAATTAGGGTCAACAGTAATCAAGACAGACACCACTGCCGTGTTCGCCAAACTGTGACTGAAAACTAAACCTACATGATCATCACAAAGAAACAAGTTAGTTCGACTGGTCCAGTACGAATGTCATAAGTATTGACATAAAGGGAAAAGAAGACGACCCCTTGTAACCAACGCCGAAAAAACAAAATACTAATTCCTCTGGAATGTAAAACTCAAAGTCTCCATTAACAAAAGTAAGTAAATTGTGTTAACACACAAGGGTAAAAGGCGTACTTTGGATGCATGTAATACGCCTGGATTGCTTTCCCTTGCGTGCTAATTTCCAGGGAATGATATTGTATCGGCTCCAAAGAACTCCTAGTTGTGCGAAGTACTTCAAATCCAGCTTCATTCTGTCACCTTTGAGCCAACTACGGGTAATATTGAACTTGAACTGTAAGAGAGCAATGGATCCTAGCTACACAACAGTTAATTGGCGAAGATAGGATGAGTATTTGGGGATCAGTACTAGTATTCAAATTAGGTTGCAAAAATGTCATAGAGTTTGACAATGTGCGGCAAGGAGAGAGTGTGATCAAAGAGCACTGACGATCTGATTGTGAAGAGAAGGTATATATTGGATGAGAGTGAGGAGAAGGTGTGGAGATACTATTGATGCGTATAGAAGGGGGCGATAACTTAACTGGTGGACAGGTAGTCATGTTTTCTTCCTGTTCTGTTTTCATTTTCAGAAGAAAAGATGCACCGCGTGTGGAAAATGTTAGCAGCGGCTCCCAATTCATTGGTTATTATTGCTTCTTCACACCTTCGCAGCACCTTCCACTTACACAGCAACACTATTCCCAGTAGCCCCCGGAAAAGAATTACATTAGACTTAGAAGAAATCAGGTACATGGGTCTGGAAAGACGAACAAGAGACGCAGTTTCCTTTTCGGACCCAGAAAGAGTTTCGTCCACCAAGACGCACACGTCGCACTTTACTTTTAAGAAAAAGATGACGAACCGACAATCATTAACTGTTTTCTCATTGATTGGCCCCGACAAAAAGAGCTTATGAACTGTTGCCCGTCACCAACACGGACATGTCGCACTCTTACTTTTAAGAAAAAGATGACGAATGCATGGAATGTTCCTTCCCTCCTAGTTCACCACCCGGCGCAGGGCCGGCCCTGACCACAGCTGGGTGAGACGGCCGGCTTGGGCCCCCGATCGGAGAGGGCATCAAAATTTTGTTTTTCCCTTTGAGGTTATACACAGAAATTTAAACTGTCAATATATATAAAACATGTTGTGTCTACACATGAAATACCTCACAGTCCAGGTGGTTCTCCCGTGCGCATCCATTTGGGTGTTTGCAATTTCGACCCCCACATCTTTTTGTTTGTTTATATTTTCTTCATTACAACTCCTATTATGCTTGCAGCCAAATTATTTTTTTTTCTTCCTTCTTTAATCAATTTTTTCCCCACCCACCTTTTACTTAATTTAATGGGTTACATTTGTAGGATTAGAAAACATACAAGAGTTGTCTAACTTCATTAAATTACGTTTTTACGCTAAAAAAATAAAATTTAAGAATCAATTAGGGTCACATAATACTGATGGGGTCAAATACCTGTAGGCCTCATTTTGGAGGTCTGTCTTGGGCCTCCAAAATCTCAGGGCCGGCCCTGCCACTCGGTTGAGGAAGGAGAGTCCCGCCTCTTTGAAGTGCTAATTATTACTTAGTGTGAAGGAAACTGCGTTTCCTGCCTCTCCGAATTGAGCTTCACGAAGTTCCCTTTACCTCCTCCATTTCGGAACTTCACCAGCGGCAATGGCGCATTAGCTCTAGATCGACTCGCTTCCTTGCAGCTACGGCTGGAACTGCAAATTTTGTCTTCGTTTCGCGTTTGGGCTTCGGTGGTACCCAATCCGGCCGGCCATTCTCAGTCGTTGATTGAAGATGAAGATGACGACTTGGGAAGCTTTCGGACAAATTTGCACAAGTTTTGTGGTCAATTTGGTTTTACCAATGGAGAATTCCTTCAAATTGTGACCAAAAGAAAATGACAAAGGAAATTGTAAGCAAAGTTGTTGAAGAGCTTCTAAGTTTCTGATCGGAAAATTGAGATTGTGGTGATGGGTCATCGTCGGCAACCAGGATAGGGCGGTCGGCGTTGGTCGTTTGCAGGGACAGTTGATTTCTTTTTCTTTTCATTTTAATTCTAGTGTACGTAACAGAGCTAATAAAGAATTAAATGAGTTAACACATGTCAGCAACTGATTGAAGGGGACAGGGAGGGATAGGGAGTTTGGGGACAGATGATCTCCTGCCCTGCCACACACATTATTGGGATTTATATCAGAAAGCAATCACACATCACTATTTCCAAGATTAAAAAAATCCAAAAATAAACAAAGTAAAATAATCATGAAAAAAGGACAATGCAGGTAGAAAGTTGCTGAACCACAAAAGGCCCAAATCTAAAATGGGATTGGGACATTTTGAATCAAAAGTGTATTTTTTTCTTGAATTAAAAGACCACTAATTAGCCTAAAAAACTTAAAAGTCCAAGTCCAACTCCTAAGGCCATCTCCAGCCATAATATTGTAGCCCTCAGAATATATTTTTTTAAAGAATAGTTGAGGGTGTTGCAGAATTGGTATGAAAGTAGTGCAGTGGCGGAAAGTAAATGAGACACAGAAATTAACGAGGTTCGGCAAAGTGTGCCTAGTCCTCGGGGCGGTAGTACTGGTTTCTCTCATTATAGGGAAATACTGGAAATATAAAGAGTACAAAGTATCCTCGCTATTCTCTCCCCCTGACCTAAGCTCTTCTCTTCAGGAGAAGAGGTTCCGAGGCTCTTCCGAGGCTCGTTACCCTTCGTTGTGTGTTCGTTATGTTCTGAAGGAGGGGGGGGCTTCATCTTTATATAGGCAAAGAGAAGAGTTGATGATGCAATGGATGAGTGAAGCATGAGGTGGTGCATGAAGTATGCAACCACTATACATGTACTATACATGTATTCTACAACACTCCCCCTTGGGTGCTTACGAATGCATCTAAATGCTCCTTGAATGCTTCTGAATACTTCGGAATGCGCCGCCTTGGATTGTACTCATTGATTTCTTTCAAGGCTGTAACGGCACACTCAAATACTTGATTGCTCCCCCTGATGAACATCGTCACAGCTCTGATCCGGGAATGTTGAGGTTGAATCTAGCTGGATACTTGACTCTCTCTCTTCTGTCAGAAGGACAAGGACAAGGACAAGGAGAAGCCTGGTGGATTCCAGAAGGTCCAGCGCAGGCTTATGAGAACCGCCAAGATTGGAAGCATGATATGAGATACATTTGCTTCCAATCTCCTTGATATGAGATACCTTTGCTTCTGGAAGGAATGACCGAAGTTGGCTATTCGGACTATCGATCTCCAAAACATCGCGGTTTGACAGAATTGCAGAGAATGAAGAGCTTCAGCTTCCTCTGAATTAAAAGGACTTGCAAGGTCAGACGGCGACTGGAGGGGTTTTGTGGAATAAACAATACCACCAATCACCGGTGTATGATATGAGGTACACTTGCTCCTTTAAGCATATAAAAGGCTAATTGTGCATGAAAGGCTGGATGAGTGATCATCTAAAAGAAATTGGGAATGCTGAGAGATTTCTTCTACCAAGTGCAGAATGCTGAGGATATATACATAGATCAGCAGGAGAATAAATGGCTGAGATGCGTTTTCTAATCATCTCAAGACAGGTAAGGCGCACTCCTTGGGATCTGAGAATGCTTTGAAAATATCCCGTGATTGATTCAACGTCTGTTGAAATTAATCATTCTTGGAACACGTGCGGCCAATCATCTGAAATCTAATCCGAAGTTAATGGGATCTGATTTGCAATAAAGTAGATTTGCCTGTCAGGTCTCGAAAGAAGGAGACCTATTTTTCTCTACATATCCTCGGTGCAATTCATCTGTGGAAGTCACATCTTTGAAGACTTTCTCTTGCAAACTATCTCAGCTTTAGCCCTCCAATTTTCCTAGCATTTCATACCTTTCTTTCTTTCCAGTAATGGCTTCATCCTCCAATGTTTCTCCTGATTTGACTCTTGCTCCCCCTGGAGTTTCAACGCCAAGTGTTAAGATTTGGCATCCCACTTTTAATTCCAGCACAGGCCCGCTTACTGTTAAGGACTCAGTAATGCGCAATGATGGTACTGCATCAATAGTGGCCTGCAACATCTCGACTCCGGAGGATGAGATGTTGTTAGCAGGGCGTTCTGACAAAGAAGCCATGACACGTGCTATGGCTTCATGTGTCCAGAGTGCAACACAAGTGTCAAATCTGGCCAAACGACTGGCGGCCCGAAACTATGAGCTAGACGTGCTCAAGAAGGATAACCAATCATTGAGAGAAGAGAACCGACGTCTGCATGCCATTTGCACTCAGTACTCAACAGAGATGAAGGACAAACTTGACTGGCTGGAGTCCAGATCCTCTGTTCTACCGCATAAGGATTCTTGATTGCATCCATTCTGGGATAATATCAATTCCAGGACTTTGTGAAAAACTTTATATTACAAGCTTTGCCGTATGCCTTGTAATCTTGTTTTTCTCATTTTCTTGTAAAAAGACCCACTTGTAACCTTCAGGGTTCACATTGGGCGGGGTTTGACAGACTGGTCCGAATATATTACAAGAAATTCAAATTGGCCTGAATTGCATATTTCAATCATATCTCTGTATGTAAATTCCCATAGAGATATCTTGCAATCATATCCATAAGCCGTATATCAGTTTTTCGGAAACTACCAAACTGATTAGGTAGTGGAACGTGACAACGTCCATTACGAGAGAATACATCTCATCGTAATCAATGTCAGGGCTAATGAGAGAAGCCTTTTACCATAAGGCGTGCCTTCGCACTATTTCATTCTCACCATTACGCTTCCTTACGAAATCCCACATGTGACCTACAGGGTTCACATTGGGTAGTGTGGGAACTTCAGGCCCAAACACTTTTCGCTAAGGAGTCTAAATCGACCTGCATTGTTTCTTTCCATTTTCACCAATTAGTTCAACGTTGTGCTTAATCAACGGAACGTGGTTCGATATCGTCGCACTTTCTGATTCAGTGGCCACTGCATAAGCAAAGATATCATCGATGATTATCTCATTTCGATTCCATAATCTCATCCGGACCGAGATCTTCTGGTTCTCGGGAATTTGGATTTGGGGTATCACCCTGGGACGTCTCCCAGGACACTTCCATAATCCTGCGCAATTTATGAGTTGGATCGGTTGAGATAGCGACCGGATTCAATTGTGCCATAGTTCTCCTCTTCTGGGGAGTGAATCCTTCGAACCGAGTCTGTCTCGCTTCTGGCCGAGGACAGAGGATTGGCTAGCCGCCGATGTACCTCGTTCGTCAGGAACGGAACGTCATACAGAGACGTTGCATCTTCCGGGGATGATTTTGCGTCCTACAGGGACACCTTCATTACAGTATTTGTGGTATATATGATCTCGTCACTTTTATTTGATCATAAGGGGCATCAACCATATCTAAGCAATATTCATCATTTGCTTATTATACTGTGTGATGCGGGGATCAAAATGAGGCATAGTGGATGCATCCCTGTCAATTCACGTCGTTCTTCAGGAAGACATAGTGGATGCATCCCTGTCAATTCACGTCGTTCTTCAGGAACGTTGACGTTCTTTCCTCCCCCTAACGGCGGGAAGACTGTCTCATCAAAGTGACTATTTGCAATGAAGGCCTGTCAATGGAGGGAAATCATATTCGATAAAGATTTCGAAATTGAGGACCCATATTGGTACGTTGCGGCGACGCAACTAGCACATAAACTGCACACCCAACATTGCGTAAGTACGGTGAATCATGTCCGTACCCAGTAACCAACTGTAACGCTCAACATGAGTGGGTGGAGATGGGTCTCAAATTTCCCTTCAATCCGCTGTAGAAAAGAAGGAGTTCATTTAGTATCTTTGCAGGGGAAGGTAGAGCTATACAATATTCCCAACGAGCATGCTTGGCAACGGTGCATCTCATCTTGACCTGGATCCCAACCGGTCATGCCAAAGCAAATAAGTGCTCGAGTTGGCTAGCTTCAGGCTACATGGCCTCAATCAAGCAAATGGTTGTGCGATCGGTTGTGCGATGCAACTCATTTAGGAGGCATTCCAACTTCTCCAATATACGCTTACAGCCATATAAGTAGGAGGTAATGCAAAGATTTTCCTTACCATTTTCTTTTAGCGGTAAAACCGTATCATCATCCCACAACCAGAAGTTAAATTACAGAAAGTAAATAACAGAATTTAAATTGAAAGTAAATTGCAGAATTTAAATTGCTGAAAGTAAATGACAGAATTTAAATTGCTGAAAGTAAATAGCAGAATTTAAATTGCTGAAAGTAAATTGCAGAATTTAAATTGCTGAAAGTAAATGACAGAATTTAAATTGCTGAAAGTAAATATGGGGAGGCGGTATAACCGTCCAACATCTCACAGTTGCAGAATTTAAATTGCATAAAGTAAATATGGGGAGGCGGTACAACCGTCCAACATCCCACATGTGCAGAATTTAAATTGCATAAAGTAAATATGGGGAGGCGGTACAACCGTCCAACATCCCACAGTTGCAGAATTTAAATTGCATAAAGTAAATATGGGAAGGCGGTATAACCGTCCAACATCCCACATGTGCAGAATTTAAATTGCATAAAGTAAATATGGGGAGGCGGTACAACCGTCCAACATCCCACAGTTGCATAATTTAAATTGCAGAAAGTAAATGGCGGAATTTAAATTGCAGAAAGTAAATTGCGGAATTTAAATTGCAGAAAGTAAATTGCGGAATTTAAATTGCAGAAAGTAAATTGCGGAATTTAAATTGCAGAAAGTAAATAGTTAGAAGTTAGATGTTAGATGTTAGATCAATATCAGTAACTTCTTTTGAAACTTCGGGTTTCATTCGAAACTTCGGGTTTCATTCGAAACTTCAGGTTCGAGATTTATTGTGAACTTCGGGTTCACAATGCGTGCCAGTACAATATTAATAACTTATAGTTTTGAAACTTCGGGTTTCATTCGAAACTTCGGGTTCGATTCTAATCTTCGGGATCCAGGTCAATTGTGAACTTCGGGTTCACTTTGCATTTAATTGAAATAAAATTCAAGGTTAGAAACTTCGGGTTTCTAAGTTTGAATTAAGCTTGAAACTTCGGGTTCAATATATGTGATGAACTTCCGGTTCAATCGAAATTACATAGTCCAAACAAAAGTTTTGGGTACGCTCGAAACTTCGGGTTCGAGGTCTATTGTGAACTTCGGGTTCACTTTGGGTCCAATTAACTAAAATTGGGAGCTCATTAAAAACCTCAAGACCCATGAAAATTTGGCCCAAAATGAACAAAGGCCCAATTGAAAATGGCCCAAATCTGCCAAACCAAGCCCAAAACAGGAGGGCCCAAATGGCCCAAAATCTCAAAACCGGCCCAATTCCTTGTTCGGTGGGGGCTGCCGAACAACCCTTGCATGTTTGTTCGGAACTCCCATCCGAACAAAAACGCAAGCCATGCAGTGTTCGGTCAGACCTCCCAAACCTGCTGAAGACCTGCTCAAAGCTTGTTCGGTCAGTCTATCCAAACAAGTGTTCCTGTTTTCTTGTTTGTTCGGTTGGTGCTTCCGAACGTTGCCCGTTTCCGTTCGGTTGAAGCTTCCGAACGGACAACAAAGTCAACGCCGAGCAAACCACGCCGTGGATCGTCAGGATCCGGCGGATTGCTTGACGGCGACTGGAGATCGGCGATGCAGATCGGCTTGCTCGTCGGAGCTGCCTCCATCAGTAGTTACAGCAGCGAGTTCCCGGTGGTCGTGCCGACCTCGAATCCTCTGTTCAGATGATACGCAGGCAAACTCACATTCATCCGAAAAACCCAATTGATTCCGAATCTCAGAAATATCGATTCTATCAACACAACACAACCCAGATTGAACCCACCTCGGAAATTAGCTGCCGGCGTCGTTGTCAAGAGCTGACGGAGGGCTCGGGTTGACTGGGTTCAAGCGCCGCTGCGGGTGTCGAAGAAAGGTTCGACTTTGTGCTTCCCGGCGGAGATCTCCAGCAGCGAATCCATCGAAACGGCGATGGATTCCGGCGGCGGCGACACACGGGTTTGCGAAAACCCGATTGGGAACCTGTCGGGGTTTTGGGTATCGGCGAAGTCAATTGGTCATGGATCGGTGGTTTTCGGCGGCGGCGACACACGGGTTTGCGAAAACCCGATTGGGAACCTGTCGGGGTTTTGGGTATCGGCGAAGTTCGGCGGCGCGGCGGTCCTTCAGGGATGGCCGTTGCGCGCTTCGACGACTCACAAATCATCGGAGACATGCCCTTGGTCGCGGCTGCAGGTGTGGGTGCGGACCGATCCGTTTTTCACCGCTTCCGGCGGGAATTAACCGGTTTCTCTGCAGGAGAAATCCGCCAACGTGGACGGCAAGCACGTGGCAGATGGTGGTAGACCGCTGTGTCACAACGGCGATGATCTACACGCATCCCGAGGTGGGAGACGATGATGTGGGAGACGCACTCTATGGGCAACAAGTTGATAAAGCAAAATAGCACATTGGGTTAGGTATAAAGCACATTGGGTTAGCACATTGGTTTCTCTCATATACCACATACTTTTCTAAAAATAAGGCGGTAGGTTAGGTAGAGAGAAAAGTGGGTTTATGAAATCTCAATCTATGAGATGTTTTGTGGTGTTAGGTACCTAACATCAATCATAAACTCTACCCATATATGCTTTCTCAGTGTTTTTGGTCTTGGGCTGGTAATCTAACCATAAAACACTGTAAATCAAGGTATGCCAAGTGTAAAGAACTGCGGGTTCTTTATTGAAACATACGGCCGAGAAACTTCAGGTTCTCGTTCATATTTTGGTATGATTGTCTGTATTGCTTTCTTAGAGCACACAGTTGAGAATCTTCAGGTTCTCATATTTTCCGTATCCACCACTAACACTTACACGAGAGTCAGTCGTGCTGATAACGTGTTGCAGAATTGGTATGAAAGTAGTGCAGTGGCGGAAAGTAAATGAGACACAGAAATTAACGAGGTTCGGCAAAGTGTGCCTAGTCCTCGGGGCGGTAGTACTGGTTTCTCTCATTATAGGGAAATACTGGAAATATAAAGAGTACAAAGTATCCTCGCTATTCTCTCCCCCTGACCTAAGCTCTTCTCTTCAGGAGAAGAGGTTCCGAGGCTCTTCCGAGGCTCGTTACCCTTCGTTGTGTGTTCGTAATGTTTTGAAGGAGGGGGGGGGCTTCATCTTTATATAGGCAAAGAGAAGAGTTGATGATGCAATGGATGAGTGAAGCATGAGGTGGTGCATGAAGTATGCAACCACTATACATGTACTATACATGTATTCTACAACAGAGGGCTATATTTTGCCATCTTTAACCATACCGGGTTACATTCTATTTTTTTAATATTTTATTAATTTTTACTATATTATTTAAATTTAATATATATTTTAGTTAAATTAGTACTTATACCTTATTGAAATTGAAATTAATATTAAAATTGAAATGCGACAACAAATTAAACATTAGGGAATTGACTAAACTAAATATTAATGACCATAACTAAACATTAGGGAATAGACCAAACTAGCCGTTAGGCTTCAAACAGCTTGAATTTGAACCAATGATGAAGGTCCACGTGGCAAGTTTGATATTGAATATTGAATTTTGTTGTTAAAATAAGTGGGTGGAGCCCACGTGAATTCCAGCCCAGGTTGGGCAAAAGGCTAAATGCAGCCCCCAGGTAGGGATGGTAAAAATCTCCACGGGTATGGGTACCCGTGGGTATTCGACCCCTGATGGAGCGGGTATGGAGAAGCTAAATGGGGATGGAGGCGGGTATGGAGATTTTTTAAATCCCCATGACGGGTATGGGGCGGATATGGTATTACTAGTCTCCAACTTGAACCCGACCCGATTATATATATATATATATATATATATATATATATATATATATATATATAATTAATTAATTAATATATATAATAATTATATAAAATTTTAAAAAAACTCAAAATCACCCCAACTTAAATGAAGGTTTTAGGGGTTCCATTCTTGAAACTATAAATTTTTTATAGATTATGATTATTTATGGAATTTTATTGTTAATATTGGCCATATTTTTTTTCTATACGGGGTGGGTATAGAGGCGAGTATGGAGATAGTAACCTCCATGGAGGTGGGTATGGGGATACCCGATTAAAAATTAATGGGTATGAAGGCGGATATGGAAGTGAAAATCACAAATGGGTATGGGTATAGAGATAATACTCCCCAGACCCGACCCGACCCATTGCCACCCCTACCCCCAGGTGAGCTCTCTTTTTGTAGCCTCAATCTAGCCCCCACGGTTGGAGATGGTCATTTGATGAAAAATGGCTGCATTACCTAGGTGGCAAGCTTTCCAACCCACGATTGGAGATGGCCTAACAAATACATATCCATCTTTTTCCCTAAATCCCAGGTGGACCTTCAACACTACAACAAAAAGGTGTGTTTATGCCTGCTTTGGGGAGTGTGCAAAATTCTTATTTTGACCCAAAAACCAGACTCTATGTCAAGTTAATAAACTTGCAGCAAGGGAATAGGGACAGTCCTCACAGTGATGAAGCAGAGGAAGAGGAGGCTTCTCTGAGCTTCAGGCCCCTACCTCATCTCACAAGAAAAGTACATGGCTCCGAGTATATAGCTATTATTTCTTGCAAATAAATTACAGATTGATATGTTTGTAAAAATTAAAATTTGAAATGAGTTCATACTATATATATTTTAGACTGTAATTTATCTCCACCGAGTCAACTTTACTAGAGTTACAATAACAAGCTCATCCATCTTAGGCAAATCTAATTAATGAGTTCTTTGTCAAGTTGTGTATGTACTCTTTTTTTTTTCAACCAGCTCAACACTTTCCAGATGGGGCTTGACTAGAAGTCTAGAGACTAACCTTTCTTCTCTGCTAATTTTAAATTCATAAAAATAAAAAATAAAAACCTTGATTTTTCCATAGTTCATGAAGATGGAGTTTTTTAAACAATCCTATCTTATTGGGTTTCTTCCAAATCATTTAGTGGAGGAGTCAAGGGTCATAGATTCCGATTGAGTCCACCTCATTCTTAAAAGAACCATTTTTTTGTAAAACAAAACAAAATGGTCTTTAATCTAAAGTTAAGTACACTTACTCTACTTAACTTGATTAAATCCAAATTTACTCCATTTTGTTTCTATCACCTGAAGATATACCCTTTATTTATTCACATTATTTGCTAGGTCCACTATTAACTGCGCTTCAGTTTAGGGCTATGAATCATTTAAGTGTCCTGATTGTGTTGTTAGGAATCTGACTGATGCTAACAAATTCCCTTTATCATTTTGTAGATGAATTATGAAGACTTTTGCCACATTGCCTCTGTATGTGCAGAGCAGATAGGCCCCAAATGCCGTCGCTTTTTCAGCCCATCAAATTTCATGAAGTTTGAGAAAGATGAACAAGTAAGAATTGCCATTTTGCCCTTTTACCTTTATGTGATGAGAACGGTGAGTGTAATTGATGCTACCGGGCTGTTCTGTTATCTTTTTGGAGAGTTAGAAATATATATTATGTGACTACTGAATGGCAGAATCTTAATGGGCTTACTACATATTGCTCGGTTTCACTTACACAAGCTAGAATTGACATGAGCGAGCTTGATGAGGATTCCGATGGGTTCCTTCAGCCTCATGTATGAAATCTTTGCAAACTTGGGTGTCTTAAGTGTTAAATTAGAATATTAATCCTTTTTCTTTAGCTACGTGATCTTTTCTGTATGATATTTAACTGATTAGTAAGTGTACTCGTTCTCCCTATGTGGTTATAAATGTAATGATCTCGTTCTTTTTTCAGGAAATGGAGGCCTATATAAGAGGTCTTATACCTAATCTGGCACAGTTACGGGACATGCCTGCAAGCTTTGTTCAAATGTATTGCCGAATAGCCGCAAAAAAGTTCTTCTTCTTTTGTGACCCGCATAGACGAGGTTTGCCGAGTAACCTTAATCCCTGATGCGAATTAATGTATTCTCGTTGTAGCATTACAATGTGAAAACCTAAGCCTCTCCAGTCCAGCTAATTGTTATGGGTTACTGTAACTGATATTTTCTTTTAGTTAACTGACAATGACAGTTTATTTTGCATACAGACAAAGCCTGCATAAAGAAGGTGCTATTAAGTAACTGTCTTCAGGAACTAATGGAACTGCACCAGGTTGATTCTGAATTTCTGTCAAAACTTGTTATGTCCTTAATTGCACCTTCATTAGGTCTATATTCTGCAATGATTCTGATCTCCTGCTATGTCTGAACTTTTATATGATAATAGGAACGCGAGGAAGAAGTCACTGACACTGAGCAAGCTGAAAACTGGTTCTCTATGACATCTGCTTAGCGCATATGTGGTGGGTAATTTGCCCTTAAATTATGCATGTAACACAGTCAAGTTTTGCACGAGCATGCCTTTCTTTTGCTTTATTCTACAAGTCTCGAGTCTCCAAGTCGTTATTGTGTCTAGATATCTTCCTAGGCTCAATATGTATCTGGAATTATCAAGCGCAATAGAATTTGTTGATTGTATTGTACCTCGTGCTTTTCTGTAGACATGTTCCTTGCCCTTGATAAAGATAATAGTGGATCATTGAGCAAGCAGGAACTTCGAGAATATGCAGATGGGACATTGACTGAAATCATCATTGAAAGAGGTATGCATAAAAGTTTATGAATCCATTATCTATATAATGTGCATATCATTTACTTAAAAATATCTGGAAATCCGATATGGAATCTATGTTGGAGGATGCCCTGACCTGATATGCTTTACTTCAGTTAATCTCTTTCCTGATGTTAGAGGGTAGTACAGAGATCAACCACAATCCAATATTTTGTCTTGCATCTTTTATTTACTTCCTTCAGTCTCTTTTATTCATGCTTTGCATTTGGTGTGCCCTTAATAGTGTTTGACGAGCATGTTCGGCGTGGAAAAGCTGGTGGAGGAAGTTCTAGGGAGATGGACTTTGACAGTTTTCTGGACTTTGTTCTGGCCTTAGAAAATAAAGACACTCCTGAAGGGTTAACATATTTATTCCGATGTCTTGATCTTCATGGAAGGGGTTACCTTACAACAGCCGACATACATTCTCTTTTCAGGTAAACCCTTGTATTCTGCTTCTATTGCATTTGTGGGACAGCACATACCGAAACCCCAGTGATATGTAGGAGTGAGACTGTATATTTTTTTTTTTTTTTTTTTTTTTTTTTTTTTTGCCCCCGCACCCATTCCCTTTGGTTTTCCCCCCCTCTTCTTGCCGCCGCCCCAGCCAAGCCAAAGAAGGAAAGAAAGAGGGGGGGGAGGGGGGGGGGGGGTTTTTTTGTTATTTTTCCCCCCCCCCCCGCGGGGGAGTAGGGGGGGTTTTTTTTTTTTTTTTTTTTGCCCCCAAAAGCCCCCCCCACCCCCCCCAAAATCCGGGCCCTCCTTTCTTTGCCCGCTACCGCATCCTTTTATACTCTGTTGAGAAAATAGCAAGTGTACTATATCGCTTAAGTAGTAATAAGAAAGTAGAGTATCGATCCCACGAGGATTAAGTGTTTTACTTATTTAATTAATTAATTTTAGTGCTAATGCATACACCTGATTGTAGGACTAGTGTGAACAATTTGGTTTATAACGATGAACAGTGACGTGAATAGTAAATCGCAAATAGTAAATAAATTGGAAAGGAAATTTAAAACACACAATTAAAGAAAAGAGTTGAAAGCAAATTAATAAACACACTAGAGCATAGATTTCACCACAATCAATCCAACCTAAGTTACAATTCCAATTTACTATTCCATTCATGTCATGTTGATGGTTAAGTTCCCAAAATTACACAATATCCGTGTCGTCCAGATTATTATGCATCTTTCTATATGCTAACAGTCCATGTCGTCTAAATCAGTTAAACACACAAAAAGTCATTAAGTTCTTTGGATACTTTTGTAAAACCACATAAACCCTAGTGCATGTCGTCTACATCAAGGAATTTATGATATCAATTGCAAGAAGCTAAACTCAAGTTAAGCATGCTGTCTACTATAACTTGCATCAAATAACTCAATTAACAATCACAAAGAAGGCAATCAAGTATGAACAACGGCAATTGATATTCAACATAGACATAAACTTCATAGATAATTAAAATCACAACTTAAGTATTCATGATCGGGCTACATCTTAGCCCTAGCAAAAGGAATTAGTTATTCATGTTCATAATTGAAACAACAAAATAAATCATAAGGTAAAGAAACTCCCAAGCGCCAAAGCTCCAATCCGCGCTCCTCGGCTTCGTAAGCAAACTAAGATATTGGCATCAAAGGGTGCGGATGAACAGTGCGCCGCTCAACTTATATAGGGACTTTTATCAATTCCTAAAGCAAATCCTACTTCTAATCCAAAAAGGTAATTAATTCCATCACATCTCCTAATGCGCCAGGGAGAACTTTGCAGCAGGTTTCAATGACTGATTCGGGCCTCCAAATGGGCCTGCGAAAATTCACCAAAAATTGGGCTTAAAGATCTTTGTCTCATCTTCAATTTAAGTACTCGCGGGCTTCTAGCAAAAATCGGTAAGGGCTCCAACGATCCAATCTTTCACAGCTGCGCAAATCTGTCAGAATTCGCACTTGGACCAACTTGTAAATTCAATATCAAATAAATGGCCCAAGAGAAAAATTTGAAACTTTGGGGAATCGATCTTCAACATCTCGGCTTTCACCATTAATATTTCCAAATGTAAATTCGTCCAAATAAGCCATCTTTTGACTAGAAACACGCCAACTGTACCTGTAGACAGATTATGTGCAAAACAAAGCAATAAGTCCTTTTTATATTAAATTCATGGCATAAAGCCAATCAATTAAAGGGTAAAATATAGAGTAAATAAGCACCTAACATTTCTCTTCCTCTTTTTTTTTTCTTTCTCTTGTGGGGGGGCTCCCCTCTGCATATCGGGGGGGGAAGCAACACAGAAGGAAATAAAAAGGGGGTTTTTTTTTTTTTTTTTTTTTTTTTTTATGTGAGTGGGGGGACTTTTCTCCCCTTCTATATGAACAAAAGCCACAAAAAACTATGAAGCAAGTCAAGGCTTCTCATTCAGCCTAGCTGAAACACAGTGAGAGCTGGTGCAATGAAACTTAAATTACACTAAACAACTACAAATCAAGGGTACAATAAGCAAGCACCAAACACCAACACTGCAAACATAGAAGCGTCCAAAGTCCGTAAAGTACCTCAATTCACGCCAAAAGATATCCGTTCGATCAAGCAGAAAAGCGCGCAACGGGGCAAGGAAGTCACTCCCTGCATCACCATTGTTCTCAAGGCTAGCAATGAAGAGTGATGTTGCCACATGAACAATGATGGACGGATCTTGGTCTCCGAGAAGAGCCTGCTCCCTCCGAATCCACGGCTCTATTTTTCGCAAGATCCTCTCCTTTACACTGTCATTTATCGGTACACTCTACAATTTCACAAACAAAATACAACATTCCAATCCATCATTCCTTCACAAACAATTAATTGGAGTATGAAACAAGGAAAATAGAGTGCACAATGACAAATTCTTGGAGCCAAAGAAACAGCTTGCAATCGCCTAACATATACACTGATTCCGAAAATAAAAACAATATTATGCACAAATGAATCCGAATGGTAAAACCGTAATATTACCAACAACAAAAATCAACCACAAAATCACTGCAGAGAAAAGTTACCTAGCACGCCATTGAAGCTTTCCCTCATCAACCACATTAGAACCAGCTGATCCTGGCCGTCCAAACGATCGCCGCCGCGGCAACGGCCTTGATCGATTCCTCAAAAAACCTGATTCAAATCAAAAACAGCAAAATTTCAGCTCAAAAATTGTAATTTCAACAAAAAGATTGAATGAATTGAGAAATCTCAGACGTTGGGGGAAGAAGTTGATCGTGGTTGATGAAGCTTCTAGAAGCGGCGTTCATCGGCAGCAAGAGCTCCTTCCGAAAGCTTCGAGAAGGGAGGTCGATCTCGGAGAACCAAGAGGCGAAGTCGCCGTTGCAGAGAGGGCATTTTCGTCTCAGTCTGCTCCATTCTCGGATGCAGCCGACGCAGTAGGCGTGGTGGCATAGCGTCAGCACGGCGGCGTTGCGGGGTTGTAGGGCGCCCAAACATATCGGACAGCTTTGCCCCTTGATCGCCGGCGATATTACTCGCCGGATCAGCTTCTTCGGCCCAGTTTGGCATTGCTGTGCTTTCGTGAAATCACTTTCGCGAAATCACTTTCGTGAAATCAGTTTTCGGGGAAATCAGTTTGGCGTTTGGTAAACATTCTGTCAAAACTACTTTGGATGATCCAAAATCAGTTTTAAGTGTTTGGTAAACATTTTTAGAAAAGTGCTGTGAGATGTATATAATGACCAAAACAGACATGTTCTTAAATAACTATTTTAATAAACTATTTGTACAATTATTTTTTATGCATAAATTTGTGTTGTTTAATAATAATTTGTGTATATAATTTGTGTTGTTTAAATTATTTTTTGATAATAATGTAAATTTGTATATATATTTTATTGCTATAATAACAAAAAATTAAACCAAAAAAAATTAAACAACACAAAATGAAACGGTGCGTTGCACCTGTCTTCCTCAAACAGTGCATTCCAGTGGGCATCGTCGTCAGGCCGCCGTCGTCGTCGAGCCATCATCGTCGTCGAGCCATCATCGTCGTTGGGCCATCATCGTCGTGGTGGCGTTGTCGACCTCTGGGTGTTGTGGTCGTCGCGGCATCATCTGGGCTGCCGAGATGATAGCAAGCTCGGCGATGCCTTCGGCGAGGAAGAGGAAGGCGTCGGTGCGAAGCCGATGAGGGCGAGGGGGTCAGGGCCGGCCCTGAGGGCATCTGGATGAGACGGCCGTCTCGGGCCTCCGCTTCAAAAAGGCCTCCCAAAAAAAAAATTATATATGTTATATATATATATATATAAATAGTTGTAAGTCCTATTATTTATGTTTGAAGTATTCTAGTGTAGTGGTAAGTTGTTTTATGTGGCACTTTCATGACCCAAGTTCAATTCTTTTTGGAGCCACTTTCTTGTGTTTTTTTTTTTTTTTGTTTTTTCAAATTTTCTATTTTCATGGCCTTTTTTCTTTCCCATTTTGAGAGTCCGTCTTGGGCCTCCGGGTTCTCAGGGCCGGCCCTGGAGGGGGTGGCGACGCCGATGAGGGCGAGGGGTTCAGAGGTCGGCGGAGATCTGGGCTCCGGCGTTTGATGAGGATGATGGCAATTCAAGTAAATTGAAATGTTTTTTAGGGTTAAAATTGGGAAAAAAAAGTTTCATTAAGAATTTCAGAAATACCCAGTGTGTCCCAAATGAAATCACTTTCGCGAAAGCTACTCTGGCCTGCTTTCGGAAATCTGCTTTCGCGAAAGTGATTTGGTTTCGAAAGTGATTTCGTTGGGGTTTACCAAACGCTTTTTTGGGCCAAACGAAAGTGATTTCTGAAAGCAATGCCAAACGGGGCCTTCTTCTCCCGGCTTCTGCTGATTCTCTCCGTCTCCGACGACGATTCCATTTTGCCTCTTGAGACAAAGATACTGGACTGAAAACGCCCGCATTTTGTGGAAGGCTGTTTTGGGCCTGAGAAGCGTTTACTTTTGGGCCCATGAAACCTTACAGACCGGATAGAAAAAGAAGCGTTGTATCCAGTTCTTCACTTTTAAGCCAATCTTGAGTTATCGAAATGTTTGGGTGTTTTACAGCAAAAATGGTGAAAAAAAGACCAATTTGTCTCGCAAAATGTGTGGTGAACATTGTAAAATAACAATATAGCTAATTATTGATTGAAATATCTGACTTTATGTGAAATCCTTGTGCAATTTCCATTCCAAAAATCTTTACTCCAGCAGATGAACTGCAGAATTGGACAAATTTATTCGAACTGTAAAGGAGCAATTACAGTCATACATGAGTCGTGACCAATCACAACAATGAAGGATTGACTACAGCGTGAAGACTTCCAAAAGGAGCAATTTTCTGAAAAGAATCTAAATATGTAAAGTTGTGAGGAGGCAGAGTTTAATTTTGGGTGTTCAAAGATAAATTAAGGGTGCTCAAGAAAATTTGATCAGTAAGGGTTTAGGTTTGGAGAACTATCAAAAATTGAGATGGGTTTACAGGAAAACATAGAAATGGGTGTAGAAAGTAGCTCCCGGTGATTATGCTGCTGATCACCTTTCTGACAGAGTGCATGTTAGCTCCACCTTAGAACTAGCTGGGTTTAAATTTTCTTGAGCATTGCCTTCAGCCATCGCTTGAGAGGCCAGGAAAGGCTTGGAAGGCATTTGTAGGCATTCGACATCTCCTTCGAGCATCTCTATGACTTTGTTCATCGAAGGGCGATCAGTCGGCTTCATCTGAACGCACCACAACGCGGTTATGACCATCTTTTTCGTGAGAGCCTTTTCCTCTTCTGTAATACTGTCCATCTCTAACTCATTTCCTTCGTTATATTGATCATACGCCCACGAAGGGAAGTAAATTTGGCTCAAATGCTCTGCCCATGGATTCAAATTCTTCCTTTTGCTTGCCATTTCCATCAGCAACATTCCGAAACTATACACATCAGATTTGTACGAGACACCGCCAATGTTCTTGTAGAACAGCTCAGGAGCCATGTATCCCAATGTCCCCCTTGCTGCCGTCAATGAGACAATGCTATTGTCTGTTGGATACAATTTTGCAAGACCAAAGTCGGAAACTTTAGGTACGAAATTCTCATCAAGAAGGATGTTGTGAGGCTTGATGTCAAAATGCAGAATCTGCATATCACAACCTTGATGGAGATACTCGATCCCCCTAGCGATTCCAAGAGCAACCTCGTACATTTTCTCGCAACTCAAGGAAACACTTGCTTCTTTGGAGTAGATGTACTTATCAAGAGATCCTTTAGGCATGAAGTCATATACCAGAGCGCGCTTCGATCCCTCAACACAATAACCAATAAGTTGCACGATATTGACATGGCGAATCCTTCCGATTGTAGCTACCTCGCTAATGAAATCTTGTTCGTTTGCTTTTGGCTTCCCCAACATTTTGATTGCTCCAAAGCGGCCACTGCGTAGTTTTCCTTTAAACACACAACCGAAACCTCCTTCCCCTAACTTGTCCTTGAAGCCGTTGGTCATCTTCTTTATCTCCCGGTAAGAGTACCTTATCGGCACAAAGTTGTTTTCAGCGTGCAAAAAATCCTCTATGGTGCTATACATTGACAAATGTCTTCTTCGCCAACTATAGATAAGTAACGCAATCACAATTGGAGCGCCAAGTATAAATCGTGCTACAAAATAGAGTCCTGCACAAGAGTACACATATACATTCAACCTAGGGGCCCTTCAATATATTATTGTACTGAAAATACGTTAAAGTTAAGTATATACATGTTCTTACCGACGCTAATGACTGGCAGCAATGCACGATCTGCAGGTAGTATACCAAATTCACAGTGAATCAAATTCTTGATTATACATATGTACGTACGCATATATATATATATATATATGTAGATGAAAGGAAAAAAATATCTTACGTACGGATATCGAATGGTAGCCATTGATAATAATCTGCAAGATCTAGGAGATTTAAATCATGCGGATAATTAGCTCTGTTATTATACAATGTGTTTTCAGGTGCGAAGTAATCTGCAGTGACAAAGATACATAATTAGCACACACAGAGTAGTCAGTTGTGGCTCTTTTAAATAAGTGGGACCCATCGTTGCATACCGCGAAACACCTCCCGTAGATATTGAAAGAAACCTGCAACCACCCCACATATTGAACACACATCAAAGTTGTAAACAACAGAAGAAAAAGGCTCATATATCAAATTGAAAAAACAGTTGTTGATACTAGATAGTGACACAGCTGTTATTTCTAAAACACATCAGAGTTGTTTCTAATACAAGTGATGCTGCTACTTACGCAGGTTATACATTAAGCTTTACTATCTAGTCCAAATAATCATTTAAGTTCCACACTCCAAATTTGTGCCTAGTCCTGAACCATAAAATATATATATATGGACCATTCAAGAAGTTACGCACCTGCTATTGTACCTGGGAAACATTTGAAGCTTAAAGGGGTGACGAATCCTCTGCACCCCGAATATACAAAATATCCAACCTCAAATCCATTCGCCAGTGCATTGTGTATGTGACTATAAGATCCGACGTAGTCCTTAACGTCACCCAATGAAACGTAAGCTGCCCATCCAATACTGCAACCTTCGTCCATATCCCCTACTTGAACATCGTACCCGACCATGACATAACTATACGGTTTTGGTTGCATCAAGGAAGCAGTACTAGTGCTGGAAGTACTACTACCAAGGCACGGAGCAGTGCTCACGTACCGGGAAGAATTCGCTGGATTTGGACACTCCATGTAAATTACGAGTGTTGAGAGTGTATGATTAATATAGAGATAAGGGAATCCATAGTGTATGAAAATGGAATTAAGAGGAATGGAGGAGCAATTGTTCTTCTGGAGGCCAGGGTCTACAAGTCGGATTGTTTGGTTATCGTAGATGATTTCTTGCACGATGTATTCTCCAGAAAAAGGAGTGTCTAATCTTGCAATGTTGTTGTTACAAGACAGATCAAACCCTGCTAGGCCGCAGTGCTCTGGGTCGTGTTTCAGTCGAAAAGGGTAGCTTATGTTGGGGATGTTTCCACAAGAAGAAGGCGTACAACCGGATGAGCTGGCAAAAGAATATTGGGGAATGGCAATAAGAGAGGCTAGAATAATGAAAACCAACGCAAACCCTGTCGAGGCACTAAAGGACCTTCGAGTACTTATGTCCATGGGGATATTGATGTGCCTGCTGCACAAGAGAGATGCACGCAAGAGAAAGAGAAGAAGGCCTACTTGCCAGCTGAAGCGATTTGATTTCGAGAGTTGAATCTATCTATACATGAGTGGTAGTATAGATGAGCACCTTCCATGAAATCACGCTAGTCTTTAAGAAAACAAATTTGAACACCAAAGAAAAGTCATGTATTAGAGATGCCATGAGTTGGAGGGAAAATTGACAGGTACATAAGCCAAGAAGTTGCCCAATTCTTTAGTGGGACAGTAGAACTTGTGGAACACACGAAGGCTTTGTGGAACCTTCATATTCTTGGCTTGCTCTATGGCCTCTTTACAGACATTGGACGGCAAGAGTCATCTTTGGGTACTATATAACCTTGTCAAAGAGAGCAGTTGAGTCTGCTCCTACTGAGTAAAACGTTGACCTACTTTTATTTGTCGCATTTGGAATCAGTAGCCTATCAATGCTGTAATCCAATAAAACATTGATTGGTGAAATGTTATTTGAGTATTTGAATACCATATCTTGAGCTTGACAAGAATTGCCGAACAAAAGATTCGAAGGAGTTCACTTTGATTACTCACTCGTTTTTGACAAGAATTGCCGAACAAAAGATTCAGTTTGCACTTTATAATAGGATGTCCGAAGTTTAAAAACCTTGCCAATATATAGCAAGCCAAGAATAAGAAAACAAATTTCAACACGAAAGAAAAGTCACGTATTAAAGATGCCATGAGTACGAGGGAAAGTTGACAGGTACAAAAGCCAAGAAGTTGCGCAATTCTGGTGGGGCACTGTGATACTGATGTGATTTTACCAGTCTGCCTAAGTTAAGACATGTGCACAATTAGTACCTTGAATAATTACCCAATACACGCTCTAATTTGTGTGTTCTTTGTTGATTGTTCACATACATATATTTGACATATCCACCAATTACATCAGACATCCATAAACACTACCACTGCACAGAAAAGGATCTGTGGGAATTGTTGCCTTATCAGAAATGCAGAGAATACTCATCTTTCTGTTTTGCATATGTATAATGGCTTCCTCCAAAGAGCTTGGAGCAACTCAAAGTTCTTGTACAGAAACCAAGTGTGCCGATGACCTTACCCCGGCTATCCATTTCCCCTCACACCGCAGACATCACAGCGGCGATCAGCAGAAAACTGTACTAGTAAAACTCTTTGTCAAAGCCATAGATTACCAGAATCAAGAAATCCAAGTTTCTGTACCAAGTAATTGCCTGGTGCTAAAGCCTTTAGAAATCTCCGAAACATCAATCTTTCCTTTCTATGAGTCGTCAGATTTCGACAAGTATAACTTCACCTTGTTCCATTGTCCTCCAACCGATTATAGAGATGCGGAGTTTATTCAAGTGCCCTGCCTCGGAACCCCTAGCTACAAAACTTATGCAGTTCCTGCTTACTCTGAAATATTTAGGTATGCCTCAGAGCTACAGAATTGTACAAAGATGTATGATATCTTATCAGTACCATCTAGCGGCTATGAAGCGCTTGGAAATCCTGTTCTTCGTTTCAAATGGTCGAATCCAAATTGTAGGAAATGTGAAGCAGAGGGAAACAAGTGCAGATTCAATGACACCAGAAGCGAAATCGAATGTGTTCATTTCACAAAACCAAGTAAGAATAACATAAATCTTGTCTCACATATATGTTCAAATTCAAGGTTTCTGATTTTTCTTGGTTTTCCGACACTCATTTGCAATTATATCTTTCACAGGGCAAACAACAAAAAAACTTGTGGCTACAGGTGCAACCCTTGGTTCATTTCTCCTGTTACTACTGGTGATTGCAATATATCGCATCTATAGCGCGGATAGAAAACGAAAACAGAATCAATTAAAGTTGGAAGGGTTTTTGAAGGATTACAAAGCTCTGAAGCCAAGCAGATATTCCTATGCAGATATCAAGAGGATTACAAATCAATTCGAGGATAAGTTAGGCCAAGGAGCCTATGGAACCGTTTTCAAAGGAAAGCTTTCTTCTGAGTTGTTTGTTGCTGTAAAAGTACTTAACAGTTCAAAAGGAAATGGGGAAGAATTCATAAACGAAGTACGAACAATGGATCATATCCACCACGTCAACGTGGTTCGCTTGGTTGGTTATTGTGCTGATGGATTTACACGAGCTCTCGTTTATGAATTCTTCCCCAATGGTTCACTGCAGGATTTGATATCATCAACAGAAAATAAGACTGCAGGGAGCTTCCTTGGTTGGGATAAGTTACAAGGTATTGCTATAGGCGTAGCAAAAGGTGTTGAGTATCTTCACCAAGGATGCGATCAACGAATCCTCCACTTCGATATCAAGCCTCATAATGTTTTGCTAGACCACAACTTCAATCCCAAGATTTCTGATTTCGGTTTGGCAAAGTTATGTTCCAAGGACCAAAGTATCGTGTCAATGACTACGGCTAGGGGGACAATGGGCTACATTGCACCCGAAGTGTTCTCTAGGAACTTCGGAAATGTGTCTCACAAGTCGGATGTCTATAGTTTGGGAATGTTGTTGCTTGAGATGGTAGGAGGAAGGAAGAATATCGGTTCAACCACAGGGAACACTACTGAAGTTTACTATCCGGAATGGATCTATAATCTTCTACAACAAGGAGATGATCTACGAATCCATATTGGAGAAGAAGGAGATGAAAACATTCCAAAGAAACTTGCAATTGTAGGGCTCTGGTGCATCCAATGGCACCCGGTGGATCGTCCATCAATGAAATCGGTGGTTCAGATGTTGGCCACTGGTGAAACTTTAACCATCCCTCCCAATCCTTTTGCCTCTACAAGTCCTATAACAACAAACGCAAACATCCCAGCAAGACGTCGCCTAAACCTTGAGTTAGAAGACATTGCTGAATTAGAGTAGTATGTTGTACTATGTACAGATCCCCTTATGTTGAGGGATCCCACAATGTTATCATAGTTTAGGGACACCCATGTGAGGCGCACTTCGCTTTGTCGTTTGATCATAAATATTAAATCGTTTGAATTTACGTCTCGATGAAATTTCAAAAACCGTTAACTATTGGATTCCTCCACTCAAAATGTATTGTACATAAAATATGGATGTTCTTTACAATATTGCGAGGAGAGATACTAGTAAATCACGAGTTGCTATACCTGGAGGCCAGACAACTTTTACTGGGGAAATTTTATTTACACCCCAATATTTAGTTAATACACCCCATTATTAATACACCCCATATTAATTTTTTTGTTATCTATAAAATATCTTAATATACCCCAAATGTTATCCAAACTACCATTAATGATAAAATAAATTAAATATTAAGTACACTTTACCTATTATCAATTCACCCCATTCTTCTTATGAATTCACTTATAATTTTGATTTATTTTGAACTTATTATGAACATGATGATTAACTAATATATATTTTCTTTGAATTTTTCATTCATCAATTATTAGATATTTTTTTACATGCCAACTTTCCATCAATATTTTCTTTGGGTGGGTGGTGATTTTACTTTTGGGGGAGAGAGATCGGTTTTTATTTTGGGTGGGAAGGGGGGTTTTGCTTTCTTTCTCTTTTTTTTTTAATGGGGGAGGGCGATCGGATTTTAATAGGGGTTATGAAATTCTTCTTGCACAAAGATCGGGTTGTGGGTTTTGGTTTATATGAACCCTACAAAAGGGGGATAGCCGCATATGAAAGCGGGGAGAGGTGCATATGAATTCTTCCTGAAAAAAATGGGGCTTGGATTTTAATGAATTCTACAAAAGAGGGGCAGCAACATATGAAAGTTTTATAGAAAAGATAAACAGGAATTAAAGGACTTATACTTCTTGCTTTGGATTCTCGTTCTTTTGCGGTAGTTCAAAATTAGAATTGATAATCATTAAAGAGTGTGCCATGAGTTTACTAGTTAGGGTTCAGGAGTTGAAGACGATGAATTTGAGAAAGAGATTGAATATTGTGGAAATTATAATTGAGGTGTAAGTTCATAAATAATTTTTAAGGTACAAAAATATTTAGTCCTTATTGGTAATTTTAGATAAAGTTAAAATAGTATTTTCCTTATTAAAAATTAAATTAAGGTGTACTTACTAAAAATTGAGGTGTAAATAAAATTTCCCCTTTTATTGACATGAGATTGTAAGTTCACAACAAAATCAGGCTCTGCTTCTCTTTGCTTGCTACTGCAGCCTTTTATACTCAACTACCGCATCATATGTCTCTGCAATCTCTACAAAAATCAACGACAAAATCACTGCAGAGAAAAGTTACCTAGCACGCCATTGAAGCTTTCTCTCATCAATCACGTTAGAACCAGCTGATCCTGGCCGTCCAAACGATCGCCGCGGCGGCAACGGCCTTGATCGATTCCTCAAAAACCTGATTCCAATCAAAAGCAGCAAAATTTCAGCTCAAAAATCGCAATTTCAACAAAAAAAACTGATTGAATTGAGAAATCTCCGACGTTGGTGGAAGAAGTTGATCGTGGTTGATGAAGCTTCTAGAAGCGGCGTTCATCGGCGGCAGGAGCTCCTTCTGGAAGCTTCGAGAAGGGAGGTCGATCTCGGAGAACCAAGAGTCGAAGTCGCCGTTGCAGAGAGGGCATTTTCGTCCCAGTCTGCTCCATTCTCGGATGCAGCCGACGCAGTAGGCGTAGTGGCATGGCGTCAGCACGGCGGCGCTGCGGGGTTGTAGGGCGCCCAAGCATATCGGACAGCTTTGCCCCTCGACCGCCGGGGATTTTACTCGCCGGACCAGCTTCTTGTTCTCCCGGCTTCTGATGATTCTCTCCGTCTCCAACGGCGATTCCATTTTGCCTCCTGACCCTGAGACAAAGATAGTGGACTGCAAACGCGCGGGTTTTGGGCCTGAGAAGCGTTTACTGCTGGGCCAATGAAACCTTACAGACCGGATAGAAAACGAAGCGTTGTTTTGTTGTATCCAGTCCAGTACAACACTTTTAAAAGCCAACCTTGAGTTATCGAAATGTTAGGGTTTTTTTTTTTTTATATTTTTTTTTTTTTACAGAAAAAATGGTGAAAAAAAGACCAATTTGTCTCGAAAAATGCATGGTGAACATTATGGACAACATTATATTACGGTGAATACTACGGAAAACACTTTGAAGAACACTATAACGAACACTATGGAGTACACCATGAAGGATACTATCGAGAACACTATGGTGATCACTGAAGCGAATAAAGAACACCATGATGAACAATGTGAGAAACCTCTTAGTGAAAACATTGATGAACACTTAGGGTGAACATTTTGAAAAACACCATACTCACAAATTTTAATAGAATCACATTTTTTTTTTCATCTTTTAGAGATTTTTTCATCATGTTCTTCGAAATAGTGTATAACCTCAATATATATGCAAGTTCATAACTATTTGGGCACTTTTCGGTTCTGAAAGTGTATAGTTTTTCAATCTTTTTAGTAACAACAACGAGATATTGACTGAAATAAAAATCAAGCAATTTTTTACATTATATCGAGTTCAATACTTTGTATGTATACACCGACTTTAAAGTCATTGGAGAACTCACATAATGTGCTTTTTAACAGTGATTACAGCCCTTCCATAATTAATTATCCAACAATGAATTTGAATTAGGAGGTAAGTACAAAAATAGTTTGAATTTTTCAGAAACGACAAATGATTCAAGGTATCTATTATTTTCCGTCACCAAACACGCCCATGTGTAAAAACTGACCAGAGCGGGTTTTGGCCTCTTCACTCCCAAAACACTTGAACGCAAATCGGTTCAAAAAATTTCCACTCTTTTTCAAAATCGAAGCCTTTTCACTCGCCGGAGCTCACCGGAAATGGACGTCCCCAAGGACCAAATCGCCGCTCTCATGGAGCACGGCCTCTACAGCTCAGCTCAGATGCTCGTAATCTCTCGTCTCCGCCCTCCAAATTTTTGTTCATTTTTGCAGTTTTTAGTGCCGATTGAACTTGGATTGTTTGGTTTGTGTTTGTTTTAGGGTTGTTTTCTCGTTTCTTCGCCGGCTGCTAATGCCGAAATCAATCCCCACCTTAAAGCTGAAAGCTTGGTCAGATTCTTCAACTCCATGTCTTCTAGTATCACTCCTAGTTTGAATTTGTAGTCTTTTATGATGATTTAAGTTGGTTTTTTGCGGTTGCAGGTACTTCTTGGCGATTCGTTATACCGCGAAAGGGAGTATCGAAGAGCAATTGTAAGAAAAAAGCACACATTCTTCACTAATTTCATATTGTAGTAGTTCAAATTAGCGAAAAGTGTTGTCGTTTTAAGTGTTAATGACCCCTAATTTGTTCAAGGAAATGAAAAGTGAGTGATTTGAAGGCCTATGTAATTGTTAAACAAATGAGCTTCCATTAGGTGGAAAAGTTCGATTTTTTACTCGTACTCGGATTAAGGACCGTATGTAATCAACATGGGATCTATTTGTTTAGAAAATGTCACTCTGCTAGTGTTTTGCTTAACTACGTAATGTTCGTTTCTTGTTGGTGGGGCAGCATACTTACAAGCAAGCATTGCAGTTTTGCAAGATGATTACGAAAACAAATGCAGCATCTACTAGGAGTTTGTTGGAAATATAATTTGCCAGAATGAATATTACATTCATAGTAGGATGGTACATATACATGAGATTTCCTTGTTCTGCAAGAACCTTATGCTACAATCTAGGACAAGGATTAGGAAAGAATCAACTATACATCAATTACATATTTGTTTCCTAATAGAACCTACGACTTTTCAACACTCCCCCTCAAGTTGGAGAGTGAATGTCAAGAACTCCCAACTTGCGCAACAAAGCTGAGAATTTATCCTTGCCCAATGGTTTAGTGAAAATGTCGGCTAACTGATTCGTGGAATTAGTGAACCGTGTAGCAATTGTACCATCAACAATCTTATCTCGAACAAAGTGACAATCCATCTCAATATGGCGAGTCCTTTCATGAAAAACCGGATTGGCCGCAATGTGTAAGGCGGCTTGGTTATCGCAATACATGTATGATGCTCCCAAATGAGGAAGATGCAAATCCTCCAACAAATAACGTAGCCAAGTGATCTCACATGCAGTACCAGCCATAGATCTATATTCAGCTTCAGCTGAAGACCGTGAAACCATCTTCTGCCTCTTCGTACGCCACGAGATCAAAGAATTACCCAAGAATACACAATAACCCGTGGTAGAACGACGAGTAACAGGACAACCACCCCAATCAGAATCACAATAAGCAACCATCTTCAACTGATTATCAGATGGATAAAACAAGCCCTGACCAGGAGTGGACTTTAAGTATCGTACGATCCTCAGCGCGGCATCCCAATGGGGTTGCCGTGGTTGATGCATAAAACGTGACAGAACATGCACTGAATATGTGAGATCAGGTCTTGTGATTGTAAGATAAATCAATCGCCCTACAAGCCTGCGATATTTTGCTGGATCCTCAAGAATATCACCCTTATCTGAAAGCTTTTCTTCCTCCATTGGAAAATCTACAGGTCTAGCACCAAGAAAACCACAATCTTTAATAATCTCAAGAGCATATTTTCGCTGTGAAATATTGATACCTTTCCTTGACCGCGAGACCTCAATACCCAAGAAATATTTCAAATCGCCAAGATCCTTAATGCGAAAGCGGGTATGTAGGAATTCCTTAAGGGAATTAATGGCTCTTAAATCATTGCCTGTGATCAAAAAATCATCCACATATACCAATAAGGCTGTAAAAGATGTTCCTTCCTGTCGAGTAAATAGAGAATAATCAGCCTTTGACTGTGTGAATCCAGCTGCCAAGATGGCTTCAGTAAATTTAGCAAACCATTGTCTGAAAGCCTGCTTAAGACCATATAAAGATTTGTGAAGGCGACACACGAGATTCTCCCCCTGTCGCTGAAGTCCAGGAGGAGGGGACATATAGATTTCTTCCTGCAGATCACCGTGAAGGAAGGCATTATGAACATCAAGTTGGTGGATTACCCAATGCTGGCTGGCGGCAATAGCAAGAAGACAGCGAACCGTGATCATCTTGGCAGTGGGGGAGAAAGTGTCATGGTAATCGATACCTTCGGTTTGAGTGAATCCTCGGGCAACCAAACGAGCTTTGTAACGCTCAATAGAACCATCAGCCTGACGCTTGATCTTATAGACCCACTTGCAGTCAATGGGATGCTTGCCCGGAGGAAGGGGCACCAAAGTCCAAGTTTTATTGACAGCAAGTGCTTCAAGTTCAGAATCCATCGCTGCTCGCCAATTAGGGTCACTATTAGCTTCTGCAAAAGAAGAAGGCTCCACATCTCGACTAATTTGAGAAACAAAAGAAAGATGTGATGGTGAGTAGCGATGATAGGAGATAAAATTACATAATGGGTAACGAGTACCTGGAGATGCACTTGGTGAAGATGACGAAGGATGGTGTGGTGGCAGTATCACCTGCGAGCAAACATAGTCCTTAAGGCGAGTAGGAGGGACTGTGGGCCGTGTAGAACGGCGGAGTGTGGGAACAGAGACAATGGGAAGGTCCGGGTGAGGAATGACCTCCTCTTCGGGGAAGCTTTCAGGCCCAGAGGAGGGTTCTGAATGGGCCGCAGGACTAGGCTCATGTAGCAAAGGCGGTATTGAAGATTCAGTGGCAAGGTCAGGTAATGGGTTAGGTGCAGGCAATGTGGCAGGATCAGGAAGAGATTCGGAGTAGGTTATGGAAGCGGGTGCAGGTGGAGAAGAAACAGAAGGGTCCGAGGTTGGGTTGATGTCCTGAATGATAGGAAGCGGAATGGGATTGGAGCTAGAAGTATCGGTGATGGGAACAGAAGTCAAGGATATCGTGAAAGGGAAAGAATCCTCGAAAAAAATGACATCCCGACTGGTAAAAAGCTTACAAGTCTCAAGATCATATAATTTGTAAGCCTTTTGACCAGGAGGGTACCCAAGGAAGATGCATTTGTGGGCTCGGGGGGAAAACTTGGAATGAGGGTGGAGAGAAGTGGCATAGGCTAAACAACCGAAAACCCTCATGTGTGTATACGTGGGTTGTTTGTTATGGAGACGCTCGAATGGAGTCTGTTGGGAAAGTAAAGGTGTAGGAAGACGATTGATGAGATATACGGAAGTAAGGACACATTCCCCCCAAAACTTGATAGGTAATTGGGACTGAAAACGCAAGGCTCGAGCAACCTCAAGAATATGACGATGTTTTCGTTCCACGACACCATTTTGTTGAGGCGTGTAGACACATGAATGTTGAAAAATAATGCCATGATCAGTAAAAAAATTCCGAAGTGAGTGGAATTCCCCCCCATTATCGCTACGAAATTGTTGAACCTTAATGTGGAATTGTGTCTCAACAAAAGCAAAAAATGACTTTAAAATCGATTGTGTTTCATGCTTATGACGCATAAGAAATACCCAAGTAAAACGAGAATAATCATCCACAATAGTCAAAAAATAATGAGCACCATTAAGGGAGGCAGTCTTATGGGGGCCCCAAATGTCACAATGCAAAAGGGAAAAACACCTAGAAGTTGAAATAGAACTAAGACCGAAAGGTTGACGAGTTTGCTTCGCCAACGGACAAACATCACAATGATGACTTGACTGGAAAGAAAAATCTAAAACTTGATTAGCTAAGTATTTAAGACGAGCGGAAGATGGATGACCTAGACGACGGTGCCAGAGATCAGCGGAAACAGTGATGGAGTTGCAAGAGGGTTGTCGAGTTGAGGAAGGAGTGGAGGCTAACGCCACGAGGTAGTAGAGGTCGCCTCGTCGCTTACCCACACCAATCGTCATCTTCGAAACCAAGTCCTGCAATATGCACCAAGTAGGAAAAAATGTTACCGAACAGTGTAACCCATCAGTAATTTTACTCACAGATAAAAGATCTACTTGAAAAGTAGGCACACACAACACATCTTTCAATTGTATACTAGAATTCAAATTAACTGTGCCGGATGTAATAATTGGAGCCTTCTCCCCGCTTGGCAAAGTGACCGGCGGTAGAGAAGGATTCCGAATATGAGTGGTCAATAAATCAATGGATGAAGTAATATGGTCCGTTGCCCCGCTATCGATTAACCATCGACCGGAAGCAAGCGGTGACAAACCTGAAGAAAAATCACGAGCGCAGGCTGCATGGGCTTGTGGGCCGGCTGCAGGTGGAGTGGGCTGTGGCTTCAATGTTGCAAAAATCTGATTATATTGGGCCTCTGTCAAATTTGGCAAGGCCTGCTGAACTTCTTTAACCCTATGTTTGGATGAAGAAATTTCTAATTTCTAGGAATTATAGAATGATGGGATTTGAATCTCCATCAATTAAAATTCCATCAATTGTAAATTCTCATGTTTGGATGAGGAAATTATTAATTCATAGGAATTTGCAATGTGATAGAAATTATGAATTTCATTGTTTGGGTACATTTGAATCACATATCTTTCTTATGAACTACTTGCACTTACCTCCAAAGTTAATTGGTTTGAATCACATAATTTGTTACATTAAGACTATGATTTGAACAATGTGAGTAATAATAGTAAACACAGTGAGAATAAAGAAAAGAATGTACTGCACATGTTCAATAACAAACACATTTTTCTGTGGACTATCATCCCCGTTTCCACCCACCATAAGATAATATTATATAGTACACTACCCCCACCAACCACTTCCCCACGTCAGCGCAACTAATATAAGTTAAACAACCCCAACTTTTCCCCACCAAGCACAGCGGACTCCTCTGTAAGTTGTAACCCAGAAACCGAACAAAACACCGTTCGTTCTATGTTGCCACCACCCACCCCACCCTAGTTTTCTTCTCAAATAACCCTGAAAATCATGAAAATCTTCAACAAGAACAGAGATTCAAGATGGGTTTAAAGTTCAGCAATGAACCGCCGACAATGGATATGGGTCTGTAGATTCCCAATGGTTGGGGTTTTGGCGCGATCAACACGAGGGAAGTTTTTGCGCGCTTGAAATCTCCTGCTTGGGAAAAGAGAATTTCTGCGCTCGCAAGATTTGTCAAATTCCGACCCTTTTGGCGGAATTTGTAACTCGGAAATTGGTTCTCCAATTTCCGCCACTTTTCTCACACGGAAATTGGAAATTTCTGTGTTTCCTCATCCAAACAGGTCATTTGCCAAATTCCTCACCTCAATTTCTGACTTTTAATCAATTCCCGGGGTTTTGCCCCGCATCCAAACACAGGGTAAGAGAAAAAGACTCCATTTGATGGGCTGAAGGCCCATTCCCACGTGAAGAAGAAGAGGAACCGTGTCTGCCTCCTCCGTTTCTCTCCGTGCGCGGCTTGTGCTTCGGATGTCCTGGCGGATATCCCTTCTTCTTCCAACAGAAATCCTCGCTGTGATTGTCGCCATTGCAGAAGTTGCAATGGAGCGGCTGTTTCTCAAAGTTTCTGGGCTCAATCGGCGTCGGCATGGGTTCCTGAAATCGGCGCGGATTATGGTTTCCGCGGACAGCCATCGCAGCCGGGTCGGTATTCATCGTCTGGGCAATCTCCCGTTGCTTCTCCTCTTGCACAACGGATGAGTACGCTTGGCGGACAGAAGGCAATGGGTTCATGAGAAGAATCTGACCCCGAATTGCGCTGTAGCTTTCGTTCAATCCCATAAGGAATTGCATAAGTTGATTGCGATCATGATTGACGCTGCATACACACACGGCATCTCGATGAGAAGACAATTCATCCCAGAAGGTCTTCAATTTAGTGTAATAGGCATCAACGGACAATTGTCCTTGTTGAAGAGTCGCGATGTCCCGTTGGATTTGGAAAATTCGAGGTGCGTTGCTCTGTGAGAATCGTTCTTCAAGGTCCACCCAACAACTTCGAGCGCTGGTTGCATAGAGGACACTCTCAGTGATGGCGGGCTCGCAGGCATTCCAAATCCATGATAAAACCATGTCGTTACACCGTTTCCATGCATCATAATCACTTGGATTCTTGTCAGCGGAAGGAGCTTTGATTCTTCCATTGATGAAACCAAGCTTATTCTTGGCGTTGAGAGACACCGTGAAAGCTCGAGACCTCGAGTTGTAATTGTTCCCATTGAGTCTTGTTGAAACGAGGAGAAGGCTGGGATTGTCCGAATGGTGAAGGTAAAGAGGATCGGCAGCGCCAGCTGTCTTGGAATCACCCTCATCCCCCATTGTTCAGAAGCGGATGAGAGGAAGCAAAAAAAAAAAAAAAAAAATCTGTCGGCTGGCAACGACAGAGGAAAAAAAAAGGTTAGATCTTAAACCTGCTCTGAGGCCATGTTGGAAATATAATTTGCCAGAATGAATATTACATTCATAGTAGGATGGTACATATACATGAGATTTCCTTGTTCTGCAAGAACCTTATGCTACAATCTAGGACAAGGATTAGGAAAGAATCAACTATACATCAATTACATATTTGTTTCCTAATAGAACCTACGACTTTTCAACAGAGTTCATTGGCATCGAACAGGTCATCTTCACCAAATATCTTTAACATTTCAGGGATTAATGAGAACGAGGTAGGTGTATTTCGAGCGAAATGATGTTTCTTTTCTGTTTGGCACTATTTATACTAAGTTATTTTCTTTGCTATTGACAGGTGAAGTTCAAAATTGCATCTAGTCATTTTGCTCTTGGTGAGAATGGAGCAGCCCTTGCTGAGGTACAGACACACATGCACTAATGTGTATGGGCTGGAAAAATCCTATTATAATTTGTTTTAAGTATTCAGATCTGCGTGTAAGGATCTTGATAAGTACGTCTAAGCTATTGATACTTCTAATACAAATTAGGATAAGTCTGGCCAATGGGTATATCATCTTAACTATATGTTGTGATATCTTATGTGGCATGTTTGGCACATTTTTCTTGGGGTCTGATGCAAATTGTTATACTTTACAGATGGACAACATCCCAGCCAAACTGAGAAACTTGCAGATGAATCTGTTGATGGGAAAGCTTTATCGGTTTTCCAGACAGAATCGTTCTGCTGTTTCTTGTTTCAAGGAATGTCTAAGGTTTGCCACTCGAGTTGCGCATATCACCTTTCACTCCTTCAGTTCAGTTTTTAAGCGTAGATACTTAACATTTCCTCGTTTGTTTGTTTGGTTTACAACTCTCGTGATCTTGGCTCTAGATATTTCTGTTATCATGTGAATTCTAGCTTTCATGCTGTATAATTGTGGTCATCTTGCTTACAAATGTGTTAATGTTCTAACTGTCTTTTCGTGTGCTAGTAAAGATCGTGTGCTAGAAATCTTTACTATTATATCCTCCATTTTTACTCATACCGCTTCATATTTGATGCTTGCGGCAGGCATTGCGCTTATGTCATGGAGGCTATTTTAGCTTTAGCTGAATTAGGAATTGCTGCTAAAGACATTATTTCCTTGATTCCTCAGGTTTGTTCGTGAAGCATAAAACCATGTACACTTAACTGATGAAGTAATTATAGCATGCTTTGAGTCATTCTAAGTTATTTTTATCTTGGACGTCCTGTACTTTGTCATACTGAAGCTGCCTATGTAGAACAAACAGAAAAGCTTTAAGATGCTCATGCTAATGTCTGTTCAATTCTGTTTCTTGACGCTCGATTTCAGACTCCAAGTACGAGAGGGAGGGCTCCATTTGATCATTTTGACTCAAGTCGTTGGCTGCATGTAAGTTAACAAATGAGGGAGTAGAGATAATTTATTCTTAGTTATTATGTTGTAAGGTGGAAACAGTTGCTCCAACAGAATTCTTACATTTGTGTTTTTCCTTGCAGCGCTATATTGAGGCCCAGTGTTGCATTGCTTCAAATGATTACAAAGGTAAAAGTAGTATTTTCTTCTGTGTCTGTTGGGTTTTATCTGTAATTGTATGCATACTTGGTGGATACTTGAGAGCATATTTTCTGATTCTTTTGTAATGATACGGCATGCTTCCCCAATAATTTTAACTGACGATTAATATGTAGAATTTTAACACATTCTCTATTTGCTTTTGGTATTGCAGGTGGTCTGGAACTCTTTAATGAGCTTTTACAACGTTTCCCTAATAATTTACACCTCTTACTTGAAGTTGCAAAGGTTAGGGCTAATTGTCTTTGCGGCTGTTTGAGTTTAGTTGCTATGCCAAGAATAATATTGTGCTGTGGTTTTGATTGCACTTAACTTAATTCTCTGCTTATTCTGACAATCTCTCATCTGCATGACCAATTAGTTTCAAAGTTGTGTACTTGCATCTTTTTTAAGTTCCCCTTCGTACTCACTATTACCTCCCACTAGAATACCCCTGATTCTGTTTTACACAAAGCTTTATACTTCTGCAAACTTACCTTTGAAAAAGTTGCTGCTAGTGCTTGGCATGACACTATTGCAAAGGCTGATTTTTATTCTGCTTATTTGGTTATATTGTTTTTATTGGATAGTCTTTAATGTTGGATATACCATTCGCTTCTAACCGGATAAAGTATGTTGATTTCTTTTTTTATTAATGTAAATCTTGTATGTGAAGGTTGAAGCTATTACTGGGAAAAATGATGAGGCTATTTTGAACTTTGAAAAGGTAATTTCTCTCACTCTTACACACACATGCGCAATGACTCACACACCCATGGGAATGCTAGAGTATACGCCCCTAACTGAATTTTTTTCAGGCCATTGTAAACTCACACTTTTGAATTTATGTTCTTTGCAGGCTCGATTGATAGATCCTTATGTTGTAACATATATGGATGAGTATGCAATGCTACTAAAGGCAAAGTCTGATTTTTCGAAGTTAAACAAGTTAGTGCATGATTTGCTGATTACTGATTCTACAAGGCCAGAGGTTTTTGTGGCCTTGTCTGTACTTTGGGAAAGGAAAGATGAGAGAGGATCTTTATCGTATGCTGAGAAGGTATGTTTGATAAAACTGAGTAAGCTTGTTATTTGTGTTATTATTATATCAATCTCATAAGTTCCTTGTTAATATGCATCAGAGTATACGAATCGACGAGAGGCACATACCAGGTTATATAATGAAGGTATTGAAACGGTCTTATGTGTGATGGGTTGGAGCATCTATGTTCCTTATTCCTAATGAGGGAAACATTCTTTCAAGCTTTCAGGGTAACCTGCTGTTATCAATGAAGCAAGCAGAAGCAGCAGTAGTTGCCTTCAGGGCAGCTCAAGAGTTGAGACCTGATATTCGTTCTTATCAAGGTGGGACATACGTGCACCTTATGTTAGCCATAGACTTCATTTTTGATGCAACCATTCTGTAAAGAGAGCTAAATAAGAATGAACCAAACCTGCAAGCAAAATTGAGTCTCTATCATTAAGATTTGTGTAATTACTTCATTTTAAGTGAAACAAGAAAATAAAAAAATTTGCAACTTTCCCTCGTTTTAGATCAGACAGAAGAGGCTTCTTCAAGCTGAGATCTTTTTTCACTGCCCCTTGCTTCAAGCTTTAGGGTTTTGTTCAGCTGAGTCTAAACCTCACGCGAACTCCGAGTTGGGCAAAATGTACAGTGGGTCCAGCGACGGCGAAGGCCACGAGGCCGCCCAGAGGAAGATCCCGCCGGCCTCCTCCATGTTGTGGGTCCGAAATCTCCGTCGGTTCATCGGATCCGGTGCCGGCCTCGGATCCGAAGCCCTCATGGGTATGTTATTTCCACGTTCTTCATTTTTTTGTTGAATTTCATTTGTTGGGTATGCAAAGTTCCATGCTTTTTATGTATGTATGTATGTATGTATGAATTTGTATAGATATAGATATAGAATGCTTGACAGGCGGCCCATGGGTTGTGCGAGGTGTGCGACCGCACAAGGCCCCGATCGAAAAAGGCCCCAAATTTATTTTATAGCTTTTATAGTTATGTAACACAAGATGAGTTGGCTGAGTTGGCTTGGTGGACTTATTATTTGAATCCAACCCAAGTTCGACTTCCACTAAAAGATTGATTTTTGTACCTTTTGTGGTTTTTTTCCATTTGGGCCTTTTGAAGCCCTTTATTTTTTTTTTTCATTTGGGCTTCTCAAAACTTTTATTTTCTTTTTTTGGTGCCCTTTATTTTTTATTTTTTATTTTTTCATTGGATTCCTTTATTTTCTCTTTTGGTTTTTTCAAATAGAATCTTCTAGTTTTATTGAGTTCTTTCATGTTTCTTACAACGTTTACTTAATTCAAAACATAAAAAAGCTCTGTTCGCCAAATTATCTTATTTTTTCCTTCTATGTCTGAATTTTGTTTAGCATTATTGGTAATACCATATCTTTCTGAAGTCAAGATTACAAATGTATGAGTCATTTAGTGTCGTATAATTCGATAAGGTCACACACTTCTACAACTCCTTTGAAAGTTTGCATTGGGATATACCATGTATGCAGATAGATATCTAATGATTTTTAATCAACTTTTCCTAAAACTCCCTATGCATAAAAAAAAAAGGGCTCCAACTTTAATTTCGAACAGGGCCTCCAAATTCATTGGAACGGCTTGTGTTAAGCATTTGGGTTTTTGGGTTAGCAGCAAAACAACACTGAATATGTAGAAAGCAGATTCCTTTTAGTTCCCAAGCTTCAATTTTTGTATCCCAAATTGTTCCCTTTTTTAAATTTAGAGTAGATGCGTTTGCTTCAATGTGTCAATCTCTGTGTGTACATGGTCGCGTTAGAAACGAGTGTTTTCATCTCTACCATGCAATTTGGTTCTTAATCTGTTCCTACTTTTATTGCTGAAATGCGCAATCATAAAAGTAGGGCAAACGTAATCTGTAGATATATCTATCTTGATGACTAATATATATACTTATTTTTCTATGTAGAGTATTTTTCTATGTAGAGCTTGAAACAAAGAGAATCTTGCTTGATATTTTCAAAGAGAAGCAACAAAAAGGTGCTGAAGCTGGCACAATCCCAAGTTTCTATAAGAAGGTACGTGGTAGGATTGTTTTTGTATTCGATGATTCTGTTCATGCTTGGGAATTTGAGTATGAGAGCAATTGTTTCTTTGTGGTACAACATTCATGAATTTTATTACATTTGCCTTTCCACTCTTGTCCTGTGGTCTTTCCCTGGCCCTTTTATGACTTTGTGCTGTTTTCTCCCTTTGCTTCAGAAACCTAAAGAAGGATCAATTAGTCAGAGGGTCCAGAGACTGGCAAAGAAAAGGATATTTGACTAAGCATCTGGCATTATGATTTATGGGTGGCATCTACCCCTTTGTTTTTGCAGAAGCAATCAGATCTTTTGCTAAATGCTGATGATCTAGATGCTATGTGGGTTTGCTTAAGGGAAAATTGTGTGATTGATGATGCAACTGGTGCAGAAATGGTCTGTGGTGAATTTGCCATCTTAATCTGCTTTGTATCTTTGTCATGTCTTATGGGCTCCAAACTACCGGTTATTAATGTGATCCCAAACTACCGGTTATTAATGTGAGCCCTAACTACCGATTATTAATGTTCTATCAATATCTTTAAAGAAGTTTAATGTTGTAGCATTATGGTATCTCGTCTACTTCCATTATGTTATTATCTGCACTTCAGTTTATGGTTATGAATCATTAAAGTGTCTTGATTGTGTTGTCAGGAATCTGACTGATGCTAACAAAGTACTACATCTTGTAGATGAATTATGAAGACTTTTGCCACATTGCCTCTGTATGTACAGAGCAGATAGGGCCCAAATGCCGTCGCTTTTTCAGCCCATTAAATTTCATGAAGTTTGAGAAAGATGACCAAGTAAGAATTGCCATTCTGCCCTTTTACCTTTATGTGATGAGAACGGTGAGTGTAATTGATTCTTAATTCCACCAGGCTGTTCTTTTATCCTTTTGAAGAATGTTCCTATCGAAAAGAAGTATATTTTAAGTGACTACTGAATTGCAGAATCTGAATGGTGTTTACTACTTATTGCTCAGGTTTCACTTACACAAGCTAGAATTGACATGAGCGAGCTCGATGAGGATTCTGATGGCTTCCTTCAGCCTCATGTATGAACTCTTTGCAAACTTAATCACTGATGCCAAGTAACCTTAATCACTGATGCCAATTTATGTATTCCTGTTATAGCATTACAATATAAAAACCATAGCCTCTCTACTGATAGCCAATTGTTCTGGATTGAATGCTATAACTTTTAACAGAAACTGTAATTGATATTTCCTTTTTAGTTAACTGAAATTAATTGACAGTGTACATTGCATACAGATAAAGCCTGTATAAAGAAGGTGTTATTAAGTAACTGTCTCCAGGAACTAATGGAACTCCACCAGGTTGGTAGTGAAATTCTGTCAAAAACTTGTTATGTCGTTAATTGCACCTTCATTAGGTCTGAACCTGCAAGCAATTATACATCTCTCTAAAGCATCCAATAAGTTCTGATCTTATGCTTACTATTCTTTCTGAACTTTTATGTGATAATGGGAAAGTGAGGAAGAAGTCACTGACACCGAGCAAGCTGAAAACTGGTTCTCTATGACATCTGCCCAGCGCATATGTGGTGGGTAGTTTTCCCATCTGAGCTTTCATTATTTCATGTCTCCCGGTTCCATTTTTCTCGTCTGCCAGGTAGTGGCGGATTTACAGGGGGTCCTTAGGGGTCCTAGGACCCCTTAGACTTTGAGAAAATCCCTAAGAAATTTTCACTTGGACCCCTGAGATTGAGAGAGAGATCCAGCGAAATTCCGGTGAGAGACGCCTCCATTCTGTGTTGTTGTGAGGAAGAAGACGAGTGAAAGGAACGGTGCGTTTTATTAAAAAATTGTGTTTGGTTTCAATGGGCAGCAGGAAAGGTGTCGTTCCTTTTTATGGAAACGGTGCGTTTGGTTTCAATGGGCAGCAGGAAAGGTGCCGTTTGGTTTCAGTGGGCTTCTTCAATGGGCAGCAGCTGTGGGCTTCTTCAATGGGCTTCTTCAATGGGTAGCAGCTGCTTATAGGCTTGGGTCCTTACCAAAACGGTATTAAGAAAGTGGAGAAGGAAGTTAAGGATTTGGCTAAGAATATCATTGATGATTTGGGCGGTACGAACATACCCTTTACTCAATTTGTGCCTAATTTTGAAATTTGGGGTTTTTCGGTTTAGCTTTGTCTTTGTCTTTTTTTTCGAGCTAAAGTTGATTCCTTTATAGGTATTAAGGAGTCTGATACTGGATTAGCTAAACCCAGCCAGTGGGATCTTGTTTCCGACAAGCAAATGATGCAGGAGGAGCAGCCTCTTCAGGTTTGGTTTGACAAGCAATTTATACAGTCAGTTGTTTGTGGTGGACTCCGATAATGAGGCTTTTTTGTTTATTTTGTTACCCAGGTGGCGAGATGCACAAAGATAATCAATCCCAACTCTGAGGATGCTAAATACGTCATAAATGTCAAGCAAATTGCAAATGTCTAGTCTCTGATGAACGACGATACCATTGACGCCCTCCGATTGAAGATCATCAATCAGCTCAAAGCCAATGTAATTAATTCTCTTTCTCTATCAATTTATTTCAATTTTTCTTGAGAAATTTTGAATTTTTGGAGTTGAAATTGTTGGTTTTGATTGTTGGGTTTGTGAATTGGTGATGGTAATGGTGAATTGGATGTGTTTGTAGGAAGAATAGTAAATTTTTTTGGTTATTAATGAGTACTTTTGGTTTGAAAAATAAATACGATTTTACAAGGCGACCCCTTAGGATTTTAGTCCTGGATCCACCACTGATATGTAGTTGGATGTAATTGGAGGGGTCGACGGGGACGGCGGCGGGCGGTGATGTAATATTCGACGACGGTGTACGGACACGATGAACAGAGAGAGAGAGAGAGAGAAAATTTGTATTTGGATGTAATTGGATGCAATTTCTCCCAAAAAAATTATGTACTTGGATGTAATTTGATACATGGATATAAAAGTAATTACATTTTATAAAAAAGTTGAGAGTGTCCAGAGAAAAAATTTGAGTGTACATAACAGCTCTTTTATTATTATCGCATCACTGCTGTGCACAATAGGCCTGCATCACGAGCCCATGCTCTCAAGGCCCACGACGACATTCAACGAGCAATGACGATGGCATGCAAATCAAGTTTCGAGGAGACTAATCCTAATCCAATTTAGGATGATTGGTCATTTGAATTAATGGATACATATCTAAATTATTCATTAATTTCAAGTCAAGCCCAAGTACTACAAGCGTCACTTGACAATTACAAATTCCCGATTGATCGGTCTTTTACCTATCAATCGTCTTTTGGAACTATGTTGGTTTGATTCCCTCAAAAGGATACGTAGACAATCTAGAGACTCAATCTATATACAACCATGAGCTAAACATTTTCCATCAAATTCCTATCGAAACAGCCATTTGCGTTTCTTTCGAATAGCTCAAAAAACACAAACCTCTTTCAACAACGTCTTACACTCGTAGGAATTTTTTGAAACTACGTTGGTTTGATTCCCTCAAAAGGATACGTAGGCAATCTAGAAACTCAATCTAGACGCAACCGCCCCATTACAAACACTATTCTGAATTCTTGGTTCGTCTCAACCAAATTCGTTCGAACACTCATCTCTTTTCTAAGAGCCCAAACACTTACCATTTTCAACGAGTCTTTCACTCGTTGGGAATCTTGAATTACGTGATGACCTGATTCCGTAATGGATACCTAGGCAACTCGGTTTCTTACCCGAGTGCAGTCACAAAACCAAACAAAATCATTCTTCTCCATAAATTTAATCAAAGGGTGTTTCTTTTATGATTTATCATGTGAGATTGAAATTAAGAGATTCATATCTTGAATGGATCGAACCTAAATTAATAAAATCTTATTTGGAAACAAATACGGTGAAATGTGTTGGGATAAATTAACAAAATCTATCAACATAATGCAAAACTGAATGCTTGAAACAAAAAAAAAAGTGTTACAAGTAAAACTACATGCTAGGTGGAATAAGCTTATCCAGAATAACTAGTGACTAGGAATTAAATTTTTCTTATTATACGAATACAAGATCTACAATCATTTATGAGTTGAACACATGTCTGCAAACTAAAAAACTAGCCAACAGTTCAATTAAGGAAAAGAAGATTCATTACAAAGATCAACAAAACATGTTAAATGGAGCATGAGTTCACATACTTGTAATTGGATCATCAATCAACTACTTTCACCCCCAACTTCTGGTCACCTTCTGTTGCTTCGACTACCAGTTTGAGAAAGCTTCAAATGGTTGATGTATTCATAAGCGATATAGGGACGTGCTGCTGCATCCTAACAGCAAGTCAAAATGGAGCATGAGTTCACATGTAATTGGACCACCAATCAACTACTTTCATCCTTCAATTCTTGATCATCGTCTGTGGCTTCGACTACCAGTTTGAGAAAGCTTCAAATGCGTGATGTATTCATAAAAGGTACAGGAACGTGCTGCTGTTATCCTAACGTATTACAGGATCTCCATCAAGAAGACAAAGGCTTCGAACACATATAGTTGGCTTATAGCAATCCTTCAGACCAGGATTATTAACTTGTCGAGATATCTTTTCCCCTAAATCGTACCAAAAGAACCTATTAAAGCTGTCCACTAAAAGAACCCTCTCACGATTCTTCGAAGACACCAGCGGTTCTCTTAAATAAGACTCCACCATAGAACAAAGCAAGGTCCAGGATTCCGCCGCTCCATACTCCTTCATTATCCAAACATCTTGTTTCCCGCTTGCAACTTCAGCATCATCATGATAAAAAACACGAATACACAAAAGGCCTCCCAAGATCACCAGAGTCGGTCTACAACGTAGATACACATCAACCGGGGTGCGAAACTCGACATACTCCTCAGTGTCAAGATCAAAAGTTAAAATCACATACTTTCGCCGGAGGTCATCTAAATGTTTGCGCATCATCCAACATAGAGCCCCGCCCGAAAACAAGGCCTCCTCGGAATCCAAAAAAAACCCATCATGACAACAATGAGGCATGTTGTTCTGGATCATCGTCTTCCATGACTTGTGTTTTAGGCTATAGACATTAATAACAAGACATTCTGCTGTAAAAGCAATGTATACGAGTTTATAGTCGTCGTTAACGGAATCATACCCGAATCCGTAGCAACGTAATGAGGATTTCGGTTTCGGGAGTGTTGTTGGGAAGGGAATATTCTTGAACTTCTGAATTGATGGGTTCCACAAAGCGAAAAGCTTTCGTTGATGGTTGATGAGGCAGAGCAGACCATGAACGGAGGTGCTGAGGCTGTAAGTATAACCGCCACCAGGGGATTTTAACGGCTGCTCAATTTTGACCGGGTCAACAGCCGCGAACGTGACGTCATCGTCCTCAAAAGGCAACGTACAGAAGCCGCTGGGCTCGCTGGAGTCGTCGCCGGAGTTAGAAGATTGGGTCATCAGGACCATGATGCGATCTGAGTCGGTTTGGAGGGAGCGGCGGAGATGGGATTTGATGAAGCTGTGTTTGCGAACGAATGAATTCCAAGGTTTGGAAACGGACAAGCATCGGATCAGGTCATCGGGAGGGAGGCGTACCAGGATTTCGTGGAGGAGATCCAGTGGAAATTCCGACATGGCTGGTTGAAAATTGCTTCAATGTCTGCAATTTGGGGCTTCTAATGAAGTGAAGCATTGAAAGGTGCAGCTCAAATGTTTATGTACGTGTGATTACATACCCCCAAATCACTTTCATTTCGGGCCCAAATTGAAAATACAAGTCCCTGGGTTGAGTTAAAGTGTGAAACTTAATCCAAGTAAGGAGAGCAAAACTTTCGATGTTAGAGTTCATATTTGTAAATTGTAACCAACAGTTATATCTGGCTCTGTTTCGGATAATGATACATTCAAATAGGGATTTACATTGAGATTATCAATCAGACTTGCACATAATTCCTTGCATATTGCTTGGATTGTTGTATGATATGCTTGATTATCAATATAGGAGGTCGATTGGACAGCTTGGTTGTTTTTGTCCAAGGACAGGGGAAGAGGACAAAGATGAAAGTATTGGTACAGTGATGATGATCCATTAACTTTCGTCTTCCTCTTTCAAATTCCAACAAAAGCATGGGGTACTACTACACAAAACCAGGAAACCATGCGCACTCAAAACAAGTCTGCAAGAAAACAGTTAGCACTCTTTAAGGACACAGATGGAGAATAATGCAGAGGACATGATAGAGCAAGTGTATACACAACCAAAAGGGGGTCACATCCCTATTTCCCTTCGAGTTTCAAGACCACCAAAAATTACCATAACTAACAACAAAACCATTTCCATGGTTCCAATCCAATTGCTTTTCATCTCAAAGGTCACCAGCCACAGGAGAAAATCCACGATGGAGAACCTAGTTTTCGCATCCTGTCCTTCCGCAAACAAGGCTTCATTATAGCACAAAGGAGGGTCCAAGAGAACGCTCCCCTTTCCTTTCAAGGGTTGCTTCGCTATCTTCTTTCCTGCACAGGTATTTCTTGGCTTTGGCTTTGCCTCCTTTCCAAAAGCCACGGTGACGGTGATGCAAGAGCCTCGCCATAACAAGCTTATTTATTACGTTGGCACATGTAAAGGGGAGCACGCACTTAAGCAAGTACGGGGTCACCATCAAGAAGACAAAGGGTACCCATATAAGCAGTTGTCATAAAAGTATAGGATGGAAGATCACCATGTATAACGTCTTTGACACTCTCCTTGCCTAAATCAAACCAATACAGCTTATGTGGCGGAGTAGACTCGACCATATTCCCAAAGAGAACCATTTCACCATTTTTTGAACAAACCAATGGATTCCAACTGAGATCAGCAAGTTCTTCTTCAACACAGAAAAGGTGTTTCCAAGATGCCGCATCTCCATACTCCTCCATTATCCAAAAATCTTTCTGCGTAACGGAACTACCAGCAGCGGAGACACATAAACAGCCTCCCAATACCCCAAAAGTCGTACTAAAGAATCGATCCCGGGGGATCGGGGTTGGAAACTTGAGAAATTCCTCATTGGCGAGATCAAGGGTTGCAATTTTGTAGTAATCTGATTCATCCAACATAAGCCATCTTAGACTGCCGTTCAAAAACACGGCTCCCTTGCACCTTAATAGTCCATAACAGCCAGGAGGGCTTTGGATCTCCTTCCACGAGTTGGATTTGAGACTGAAAACCTTCACTTCATAACTCTCAATACCACAAATTCCTTCATCACTCCCAATACTACTAGTTCCTACAATCTTATAATTAGCCGAATCAATCATACTAATTCCTATAAGATTAATTCCTACAATCTTATAATCATCATTAACCGAGTCATACCCGATTTCGAATGAAGTAAACCTAGTCTCCCTAAAGCTTGTGGATGGAATCTTCTTAATCTTTCGAATTAATGGGTTCCACAAATGAACACTAAGCTTGTTTTGACATGACGAGAAAGAAGTCGAAAGTTTGTGGTACACAGACCATACCGTGAACAGAGGTGGAGCTGCACTCAAAAGCCTGACCGATTGGCGGCTCGATCTGGACGGCGTCAGCCGCGAATGTATCGTCGTCGTTCAAGGCCAATGAAACGAACTGTTTATTCCAAGTTGAACAACTCTCGAGGAAAATGGCGCGACTGGAGTTGCTTTTGATCGAGCGGTGGAGATGGGCTTTGGTGAAGCCCGGATGGCGGATGAATGACTTCCATCGTTTCGAGACGCACAAGCAGCGGATCAAATCCTCGGGAGGGAGACGCACCAGGATTTCGTGGAGGAGCTCCGGCGGAAATTCTGACAAGCCGGCGAAAGGTTGAGGCTCTGCGGGTAGGCGTTCTGGGTTTCTAGGGTTGTCAGATGGGGCCTGCATTTGGGATCTGGGGGGTTTTTCCAAGAGAAGACCAAATCAATTTCAGCTGCAAATCAAAGACCCATATATATTGAAATTGGAGATGCAGAGGAACAACGGTCTCGAGCCAAGACGAAAGTACACCTCTCAACTCGAGCAAAGATTTTGGGGGTTTAGGTTGTAAATGGATGTTTACTTCCAAGTGTCCAGGCACCGACAAGGGAAAAGACACATGTTCTGGTTTGATTTGTACCCCGAGTGCAGAAATGTAGAAATGGAGGAGAAAAAGGGACAAAGTTTTCCTAATCTAAATATAAATTTTCTATTTCATTTTTTTGATTTTTCTATTTTTATGATGTTATATAATTATTGAAATTATTAATTTTGTAACTTCTCTAATAATGATTATTTTCTCAAAAAATCAATTCAATCGGAAATTATTTAGTTATTTAACTGCGTAAAATAATTGAACGGTACAATTAGATGATCAAATACACCGTCTATACATTTTAGTATAGTTAAATAATCAAATGATCTCCGATTTGATTGATTTTTTTAGGAAAATGATCTTTACTAGAGAAGTTACAATGATCTTGACAAAAAAAAGATCATTGTATAACATCGTAAAAATAAGAGAATCAAATAAATAGAGTATAAACTTCCTACTTTATTTAGAGTATGAAATTTTTTCCGAGAAAAACATATTTGCACTATCAATTTCCGCTATTGGGGTTCATGTTTATAATTAATGCTTGTATTTGATTATGTTTCGATAACGAAAATCATATGATCAAAATTCCAATTATTCACGAGCACCTCTATAGTAAGAAAATCGAGTTGTCGGGGTTATTGTTTACAAATAGTGTGTGTATCTGGATTTTGTTTCGATAACGAAAACCCCTGTTCCAATAGAAAAGGGACTGAAAGATCATTCAAAACTTCAAACTTGTATGTTTGAGACTATTAATCTAACTGGCACGTGACTCCTTACATATTCTTCGGCTCGCTTGTTGTATGAATGATGTGCCAGCTTATCATGCAAATGGATAGGTAAAGACGAAGGACAATGTTATTACCACTCTATTTTTTACTAATGAAACTTTACTTTTTTTTGTTACACATAGATGGAGTGCTATGTGAATAACAATTCCCAAGACAAAAACATGAACACTTCGTATCTTCCTCATACAAAGGGGACTGGAGTTCCTGAAGAGGTTTTTTTTAAATTTTTTTTTTAAATTTTTTTTAAAATTTTTAAATAATAATTTTTGCACAAAATAGATATAGAGGACATGATACAGCAAGTGCATACATAACCGAAAGGAGGCAGTACTAAGCCATCTCTATTTCCCTTCCGGGTTCAAGACCACCGAAAAATACCATAACTGTATTACAACAGAAACATTTCCATGGTTCTAATCCAATAGATGTTCATCTCAAAAGTCATTAGCTGCAAGATGCATCAGCGACTACTAAATCAACATGCATCAAGTATACCAGCACTTCATCAAGTCAAGCATTTCATCAGCTGCATAGAAAACCCCACGTCAAGGGCCAATTTTATGAGTTCTCTGCTTTACAAGGGAGGATATAGCTTTTCACCATGAACGACCAGGAAGACAAAAAGTCATGACTAGAACGATGAATTATTTTGAGATGACTAAAGTCTTTTTAGTTGTTGTGCAAGGTCTAGCTTATCAACAGATGACCGATTCACGATGCTACGACAACTTCAAATACATGTAAACTGGTGTCATTAGTGTATTCGCTTCAAATACAATCCAATCTTAAACCATGGTGGTTGTTATTTATCATCGTTGAATTGAGATTTAACTGTCACCAGACAAGGAAAACCCAACAAACGAATGTCCGGGGGACAAGATTGAGGAAGAGGTGTCAAATTTTAGTAGGGAATGGTCCAAGACAAAACAAGTCAGCGTACTGGTAGCCACTGCGCATGTAATTCTCACCAAACAAAAGATTGGTAACTGCAGAGCAGAAAGATAAAAGGAAGACTCAAAGAAATCTAGAGAGAGCGGTCCTATGCAGGAGCTATCTGTTGATGGTAATGGAAGTGGGCAAGCTAGGGTACAAGGAGAAACCTATGAGCAAAGAAGCCTACAATCTGGACTGGAGTTAACAGAGACATATTAAACATAACAAAACATTCTTGTAAACGGAAATACAGCAAGCCACACAATAAAACAAGGGAAACAGATTGATGTGGAAGAAACAAAGATCAAACAGATTGCACAGATAATGCAAAAGTAAACTCATGAATAAACTAAACTAAAACGAAAGTCATACAAGTGCAACTACATGCTAAGTGGAATAGGCAATCTAGAATAACAAATTACTTGGAATTATCATTTAGCTAATTATACAGTTTGAAAACTTTGAATACAACAAGATCTCTTATGAGTTGAACACAAGTCTGCAAACAACAACAATAGCCAGCGGTCTAACATTAAGGAAAAGACAACTCATTACCGAAGTCAACAAAGCAAATCAAAATGGAGCATGAGTTCCCATGTAATTGGACCACCAATCAACTGCTTTCATCCTTCAATTCTTGATCATCGTCTGTGGCTTCGATTATCAGTTTGAGAAAGCTTCAAATGCGTGACATATTAATCAAAGGTACAGGGACGTGCTGCAGCTATCCTAAAATATTGCAGGATCTCCATCAAGAAGACAAAGGCTCCGAACACATATAGTTGGTTTCTTGAAATTCTTCAGACGAGGATTATAAACTGGTCGAGATATCTTTTTTTTCCCCTAAATCGTACCAACAGAACCTATTTAAGTCATCCACTAAAAGAACCCTCTCACGATTCTTCGAAAACGCCAGCGGTCCTCTTAACAAAGAACCCAACATAGGACAAAGCAAGGTCCAGGATTCCGTCACTCCATACTCCTTCATTATCCAAATATCTTGTTTCCCCATTCGAACTCGATCACGATAAAAAACACGAATACACAAAAGGCCTCCAAAGACCACCAGAATCGGCACAGAAAGTTGATACACATCAACCGGGGTACGAAACTCGACATACTCCTCAGTGGCAAGATCGAAAGTTAGAATCACATACTTTCGCCGGCCGTCACCTAATTCTTTGCGCATCATCCAACATACAGCCCCACCCGAAAATAAGGCCTCCCCGACATCCAAAGAAAAACCATCATGACAGCAATGAGGCATGTTGTTCTGGATCATCGTCTTCCACGAGTTGTGTTTTAGGCTATAGACATTAGTAACTAGAAATTCTGCTGTAAATGTAATGTACAGAAGTTTATAGTCCTCGTTAACGGAATCATACCCGAATCCGTAGCGACAGAATGAGGATTGCGATCTCGGGAGCTCAATGGTTGTCGTTGGGAAGCAATTCATATCATGCGCAGGGCAATGGAAAGATATAGAGATATGAAAAAGGATTTGCACATGGTTTTTATTGATCTAGAAAAAGCATACGATCGAGTCCCGCGAGACATTCTTTGGAGGATCCTCGAGAAGAAAGGAGTACGAGTAGCTTATATCCAGGCGATACAGGATATGTATGACGGAGCGAGAACGGCGGTAAGAACTCATGAAGGACAAACAGAGAGTTTCCCCATCACTGTGGGGTTACACCAAGGTTCAGCACTAAGCCTGTACCTTTTTGCGTTGATAATGGATGAGTTGACGGGACATATTCAAGAGGATATCCCTTGGTGCATGCTATTCGCGGACGATATAGTGTTGATAGATGAGACCCAAGAGGGAGTAAACGCAAAGCTCAACCTTTGGCGGGAGGCGTTGGAATCGAAGGGTTTACGTCTAAGTAGGTCCAAGACAGAATACATGGAGTGCAAGTTTAGCGAGAGAGGGGGTCCAGATGTACTTGAAGTGAGGATTGGAGATCAGGAAATACCAAAGAGCGAATGTTTTCGCTACCTTGGATCAATCCTACAAAAGAACGGCGATCTAGAGGGAGATCTCAACCATAGGATACAAGCAGGATGGATGAAGTGGAGGAGTGCATCGGGTGTCCTGTGCGATCGCAGGATGCCACTAAAGCTCAATGGAAAATTCTATAGGACGGCAGTAAGGCCAGCACTACTATATGGCACAAAATGTTGGGTAGTCAAACAGCAACATGGACACAAAATCACCTAGCGGAGATGAGGATGCTGTGGTGGATGTGTGGGCACACAAGGATGGACAAGATCAGAAATGAGGACATTCGTGAGAAAGTGGGAGTAGCCCCAATTGTAGATAAGATGAGCGAGAATAGGTTAAGGTGGTTCGGTCATGTGAATAGAAGACCTACGGATGCTCCCGTTAGAAGAGGTGTTCCTGAGACAGAGTTTCAGGGCAGAAGGAGCAGAGGGAGACCCAAGAAAACTTGGAAAGAGACATTAAGACGAGATATGGATCACCTAGAGTTAACAGAACCGATGGTACATGACAGAGCGCAATGGTGTTTGAGGATTCATATAGCCGACCAATGGCGGAACCAGAAATTTTTTTTTCTGGGGGGGCTAGCTAAAACTGTTAGCTTCAACCTTAGCGATCAATTTTTTTTTACATATACCAACATTGCCTATAATCTTCATAGAGTGTAACCTCTAATCATAATTTTGTAACTAAAACTTATTCTTGAATATCCACTACTAAATTTTGAACAATGTAACATAAAAAAATATATATAGGAAAGAAAATCTAGTAATCGAATACATATTTGATAAAAAGTGAATCTATATCAAAAGAACTCCAAACATACCTATTCATGTGGTTTTATGCGATCCTTTAGAGAATAAAAATCTTTTGCTACTGCATCTGAATCAATATTCTCAGCAAGTTCCTTTTCAATGTAAACAATCATAGTATCTGCTAAAAAATATTCTCCATCCTATTGCGAGCCGTAGAAATAGGAAGAGTTAATACAAGACGAATCAACCTATCAATCAGATTGTAACTTTGCAACTTCTTCGTTTCAATTAATTCCCGATATAATTCAGAGAGAGTACACATGTTTTGAAACTTAGGATGATGAAGTAAATCTGCCTCATAAATTATCAACTGACATCTCAAAATATGCAACTCTTTTTGAGTGAAATCTCCAGAATAAAACTTCTCTGCAAGAGTGCAAATGTTGTCAATGTTAAATGATCTAAAAACATCACTAGGATCCAATGTTGAACCAAGAGTAAGAAGTTCCATTCCCCCTTCACTGAACCTACTATTCGCATCAAATTGAGGTTGAACTTGAACTACTTGAGATGTAGATGGTTTCCCACTGCTATTACCATCATCTCTTTTTTCTTAAAGAATGAATCAATAGTAGTTTTTGCTCTCTTATTCGGTTGATTTTCAAGTGACATTGCAACCTAAAAATAGGAAAAACAACAACGCAAAATTGCAATCCAATTTATGTGAACAACATACAAAGAATTTGAACAATAACATAATAAGAGTTTGATGAATCTAACCTTTTTTCTTCAAGAATTGCTTGGCGTCTTCTGAATTGTGTTCTTTCTCTTTTTGCTATTTTTTTTTTCTTTTCTCGTTCATTTGTGATTCCATAAAATTCAATAGGTTTTGGGTTGGAAGTAGTGGGCTAGGTAAGTTATTTTTGGATTTGGGTAAAAATTTTGTGTTGGATTATATATATAGGACATATTAAAAATTTCTCACTGGGCTAAGTTGAAAATATAGAGGATTAAAGGCTAAATTTGGTTAAACTCTCACTGGGCTACAACCCACCTTAGCCTTGTGGGTAGTTCCGCCATTGTAGCCGACCCCACCTAGTGGAAAAAGGCTTTGTTGTTGTTGTTGTTGTTTGTCTAGATGATTAACTTTTGCATCTGAACCTTCCTTCTTTTGCTTTATTCTACAACTCTCGAGTCTCCAAGTCCTTATTGTGTTCTAGATATCTTCATAGGCTCAAGGGCAAAAGAATTTGATGATTGTAACTGAAATTCTAAAATCTACTGGAATTCCTTCGGCTGATTCCTTGTGCTTTCTGTAGACATGTTCCTTGCCCTTGATAAAGATAATAGTGGATCATTGAGCAAGCAGGAACTTCGAGAATATGCAGATGGGACATTGACTGAAATCATAGTATGCATAAGTTCGTAATTCCATTATTTGTATTATCCGCATATCATTTGGTCGAAAATGTTAAGAAGTCCTATATGGAATCTATATGGACAGATTCCAGACCCGATATGCTTTACTGCAGTGAACTTCTTTCCTGATGTTATAACATAATATAAAGAGGTCAACCACAGTCTAATATGTTGTCGTGCATCTTTGATTTACTTCCTTTAGTCTTGTTTATTCATGCTTTGCATGGTGTGCTCTTAATAGTGTTTGACGAGTATGTTCGGCGTGGAAAAGCTGGTGGAGGAAGTTCTAGGGAGATGGACTTTGATTGTTTTCTGGACTTTGTTCTGGCCTTAGAAAACAAAGACACTCCTGAAGGGTTAACATATTTATTTCGATGTCTTGATCTTCACGGAAGGGGTTACCTTACCACAGCCGATATACATTCTCTTTTCAGGTAAAACCCTTATCTTCTGATTTTAACCCATTTGCCGTTGGTCGTGCTCATATCCCAAACCCAAGTATGATACGGTAGGAGTATGACTTATCTTTTCAAATTCTATTATGTGCTTTGTTTGGCTGCTGGTAAGGTAGGAGTAGGACTTATCTTCTCAAAATGTGAGGATTAGTTCCCCCATGTTACCAGCACCCAAGCCGGGCCAAATATGGAAGTAAAGAAGAGGAGCATCCAGAAGCTGGGGTGTTACCTGATACAAACTTCCTAAAGAAAACCTCTGTAGTAGTTTCCTGCTTGCAGTATTCGAGTACTATCTGCAAGTCCTAGATTTCAGAGACATCAATCTCACTAGTATACATAACATCCTATGCGATCTTCATTGCCGTTGAATAGAGTGCAGTTACAAATTTCTTTAGCACCAATCCCTATGCAGTAAGTGCCAGCTAAAAGAACTGATTTCCTCGACTTATGAAACAGGGATGTACATCAGAAATGGATTGAGGGTGGCAACTACGAACTGTGTATAGAAATGGGTGTAGAAAGTAGCTCCCGGTGATTATGCTGCTGATCACCTTGCTGACAGAGTGCATGTTAGCTCCACCTTAGAACTAGCTGGGTTTAAATTTTCTTGAGCATTGCCTACAGCCATCGCTTGAGAGGTCAGGAAAGGCTTGGAAGGCATTTGTAGGCATTCGACATCTCCTTCGAGCATCTCTATGACTTTGTTCATCGAAGGGCGATCAGTCGGCTTCATCTGAACACACCACAACGCGGTCATGACCATCTTTTTCGTGAGAGCCTTTTCCTCTTCTGTAATACTGTCCATCTCCAACTCATTTCCTTCGTTATATTGATCATACGCCCACGAAGGGAAGTAAATTTGGCTCAAATGCTCTGCCAATGGATTCAAATTCTTCCTTTTGCTTGCCATTTCCATCAGCAACATTCCGAAACTATACACATCAGATTTGTACGAGACACGGCCAATGTTCTTGTAGAACAACTCAGGAGCCATGTATCCCAATGTCCCCCTTGCTGCCGTCAATGAGACAATGCTATTGTCTGTTGGATACAATTTCGCAAGACCAAAGTCGGAAACTTTAGGTACGAAATTCTCATCAAGAAGGATGTTGTGAGGCTTGATGTCAAAATGCAGAATCTGCATATCGCAACCTTGATGGAGATACTTGATCCCCCTAGCGATTCCAAGAGCAACCTCGTACATTTTCTCGCAACTCAAGGAAACACTTGCTTCTTTGGAGTAGATGTACTTATCAAGAGATCCATTAGGCATGAAGTCATATACCAGAGCGCGCGTCGATCCTTCAACACAAAAACCAATAAGTTGCACGATATTGACATGGCGAATCCTTCCGATTGTAGCTACCTCGCTAATGAAATCTTGTTCGTTTGCTTTTGGCTTCCCCAACATTTTGATTGCTCCAAAGCGGCCACTGCGTAGTTTTCCTTTAAACACACAACCGAAACCTCCTTCCCCTAACTTGTTCTTGAAGCCGTTGGTCATCTTCTTTATCTCCCGGTAAGAGTACCTTATCGGCACAAAGTTGTTTTCAGCGTGCAAAAATTCCTCTATGGTGCTATACATTGACAAATGTCTTCTTCGCCAACTATAGATAAGTAACGCAATCACAAATGGAGCGCCAAGTATAAATCGTGCTAGAAAATAGAGTCCTGCACAAGTGTACACATATACATTCAACCTTTAGTGGCCCTTCAATCTACTATTGTACTGAAAATACGTTAAAGTTAAGTATATACAAGTTCTTACCGACGCTAATGACTGGCAGCCATGCACAATCTGCAGGTAGTATACCAAATTCATAATGAATCAAATACTATTATACATACGTACGCATATATATACGTGTAGATGAAAGGAAAAAAAGCTCTTACGGATAGAATTGAACGGTAGCCAATGATAATAATCTGCAAGATCTACGGGATCGAAACTTTTGTCATCATCACGGTTTTTAACTAACAAGCAATCAGGTCTGAAGTAAACTGCAGCGACAAAGATATCACAAGATACATAATTAGCACCATAATGCTCACCAATATAAATGCCTTTTACTATGTTAACTAAGTTAATTAGGAAAGCAAACTAGATAGGCGGTGGACAACTAGTAAGCCGATGAAGCTCAACAGTCAACAACAATACCGATAGGTGTACAAAGAGAAGACAGAGATAGAGCCCATACCGCGAAACACCTCCCGTAGATATTGAAAGAAACCTGCAACCACCCCACATATTGAACACACATCAAAGTTGTTTCTAAAACAAACAGAAGAAAAAGGCTCATATATCAAATTGAAAAAACAGTTGTTGATAATAGATAGTGACACAGCTGTTATTTATTTCTAAAACACATCAGAGTTGTTTCTAAAACAAGTGATGCTGCTACTTACGCAGGTTATACATTAAGCTTTACTATCTAATCCAAATAATCATTTAAGTTCCACACTCCAAATTTGTGCCTAGTCCTGAACCATAAAATATATATGGACCATTCAAGAAGTTACGCACCTGCTATTGTACGTGGGAAACATTTGTCGCTATATACAGGACCTACATAATATACAGGATCCTCTATTCTGTAGGTAAAAGGGGAAACGAATCCTCTGCACTCCGAATATATAGGATCATCTACAGGATCATCTACAGAATATCCAACCTCAAATCCATTCGCCAGTGCATTGTGTATGTAACTATAAGATCCGACGTAGTCCTTAACGTCACCCAATGAAACGTAAGCTGCCCATCCAATACTGCAACCTTCGTCCATATCCCCTAATTCAACATCCTCCCCGACCATGACATAACTATACGGTTTTGGTTGCATCAAGGAAGCAGTACTAGTGCTGGAAGTACTACTACCAAGGCACCGAGCAGTGCTCACGTACCGGGAAGAATTGGCTGGATTCGGACACTCCATGTAAATTACAGTTGTTGAGAACACTATTAATGTATAGACACTACCGGAGAGAGTATCTCCGAAAAAGGAATTAAGAGGAATGGAAGAGCAATTGTTCTTCTGGAGGCCAGGGTCTACAAGTCGGATTGTTTTGTTATGGTAGTTGATGTCTTGCACGATGTATTCTCCAGAAGAAGGAATGTCTATTCTTGCAATGTTGTTGTTACAAGACAAATCAAACTCTGCTAGGCCGCAGTGCTCTGGGTCGTGTTTCAGTCGAAAAGGGTAGCTTATTTTGGGTATGTTTCCACAAGAAGAAGGCGTACAACCGGGTAAGCTAGCAAAAGAATATTGGGGAATGGCAATAAGAGAGGCTAGAATAATGAAAACCAACGCAGACACTGTCGAGGCACTAAAGGACCTTCGAGTACTTATGTCCATGGGGATATTGATGTGCCTGCTGCACGAGAGAGATGTACGCAAGAGAAAGAGAAGAAGGCCTACTTGCCAGCTGAAGCGATTTGATTTCGAGAGTTTCATCTATCTATACATGAGTGGTAATATAGATGAGCACCTTCCATGAAATCACGCTAGTCTTTTAAGAAAACAAATTTGAACACCAAAGAAAAGTCACGTATTAAAGATGCCATGAGTATGAGGGAAATTTGACAGGTACAGAAGCCAAGAAGTTGCGCAATGTACACAATTAGTACCTTGACTAATCTATACATGAATGGTAATAGATGAGCACCTTCCATGAAGTCACGCTAGTCTTTAAGAAAACAAATTTCAACACGAAGAAAAGTCAAGTATTAAAGATTCCATGAGTATGGGGGAAAATTGACTGGTACATAAGCCAAGAAGTTGCGCAATTCTTCGGTGGGGCAGTAGCACTGTGTGTCATATGTGGGTTTATCAGTTTGTGTAAGTTAAGACATGTGGACAATTAGTACCTTGACTAATCTATACATGACTGGTAATAGATAAACACCTTCCATGAAGTCACACGAGTCTTTAAGAAAACAAATTTCAACACGAAAGAAAATTCACGTATTAAAGATTCCATGAGTATGAGGGAAAATTGACAGGTACAAAAGCCAAGAAGTTGCGCAATTCTGGTGGGGCACTGTGATACTGATGTGGTTTTACCAGTCTGCCTAAGTAAAGACATGTGCACAATTAGTGCCTTGACTAATTACCCAATACACGTTCTAATTTGTGTGTTCTTTGTTGATTGTTCACATACATATATTTGACATATCCACCAATTACATCAAACATCCATAAACACTACCACTGCACAGAAAAGGATCTGTGGGAATTGTTGCCTTAACAGAAATGCAGAGAATACTCATCTTTCTGTTTTGCATATGTATAATGGCTTTCTCCAAAGAGCTTGGAGCAACTCAAAATTCTTGTACAGAAACCAAGTGTGCCGATGACCTTACCCTGGCTATCCATTTCCCCTCACACCGCAGACATCACAGCGGCGATCAAAAGAAAACTGTACTACTAAAACTCTTTGTCAAAGCCATAGATTACCAGAATCAAGAAATCCAAGTTTATGTACCAAGTACTTGCCTGGTGCTAAAGCCTTTAGAAATCTCTGAAACATCAATCTTTCCTTTCTATGTGTCATCAGGTTTCGACATGCATAACTTCACCTTGTTCCATTGTCCTCCAACCGATTATAGAGATATGGAATTTTTTCAAGTACCCTGCCTCGGAACCCCTAGCTACAAAACTTATGCAGTTCCTAATGACTTATCTTGGTACTACTCAGAGCTACAGTCTTGTACAAAGATGTATGATATCTTATCAGTGCCATTTAGCGGCTATATAGCGTTTAGAAATCCTGTTCTTCGTTTCAAATGGTCGAATCCAAATTGTAGGAAATGTGAAGCAGAGGGAAACAAGTGCATATTGAAGAGCAATGACACCAGAAGCGAAATCGAATGTGTTCATTTCACAAAACCAAGTAAGGATAACATAAATCCTGTCTCACATATATGTTCAAATTCAAGTTTTCTGATATTTCTTGGTTTTCCGGCACTCATTTCCAATTATCTTTCACAGGGCAAACAACAACAAAACTTGTGGCTACAGGTTCAACCCTTGGTTCATTTCTCCTGTTGCTACTGGTGATTGCAGTATATCGCATCTATAGCGCGGATAGAAAACAGAAACTGAATCAATTAAAGCTGGAAGGGTTTTTGAAGGATTACAAAGCTCTGAAGCCAAGCAGATATTCCTATGCAGATATCAAGAGGATTACAAATCAATTCGAGGATAAGTTAGGCCAAGGAGCCTATGGAACTGTTTTCAAAGGAAAGCTTTCTTCTGAGTTGTTTGTTGCTGTAAAAGTACTTAACAGTTCAAAAGGAAATGGGGAAGAATTCATAAACGAAGTACGAACAATGGATCATATCCATCACGTCAACGTGGTTCGCTTGGTTGGTTATTGTGCTGATGGATTTACACGAGCTCTCGTTTATGAATTCTTCCCCAATGGTTCACTGCAGGATTTGATATCATCAAGAGAAAATAAGACTGCAGGGAGCTTCCTTGGTTGGGACAAGTTACAAGGTATTGCTATAGGCATAGCAAAAGGTATTGAGTATCTTCACCAAGGATGCGATCAACGAATCCTCCATTTCGATATCAAGCCTCATAATGTTTTGCTAGACCACAACTTCAATCCCAAGATTTCTGATTTCGGTTTGGCAAAGTTATGTTCCAAGGACCAAAGTATCGTGTCAATGACTACGGCTAGGGGGACAATGGGCTACATTGCACCCGAAGTGTTCTCTAGGAACTTCGGAAATGTGTCTCACAAGTCGGATGTCTATAGTTTTGGAATGCTGTTGCTTGAGATGGTAGGAGGAAGGAAGAATATCGGTTCAACCACAGGGAACACTACTGAAGTTTACTATCCGGAATGGATCTATAATCTTCTACAACGAGGAGATGATCTATATTGGAGAAGAAGGAGATGAAACCATTCCAAAGAAACTTGCAATTGTAGGGCTCTGGTGCATCCAATGGCACCCGGTGGATCGTCCATCAATGAAATCGGTGGTTCAGATGTTGGACACTGGTGAAACTTTAACCATGCCTCCCAATCCTTTTGCCTCTACAAGTTCTATTACAACAAACGCAAACATCCCAGCAAGACGTCGCCTAAACCTTGAGTTAGAAGACATTGCTGAATTAGAGTAGTATGTTGTACTATGTACAGATCCCCTTATGTTGTGGGATCCCACAATGTTATCATAGTTTAGGGACACCCATGTGAGGCACATTTGGCTTTGTCGTTTGATCATAAATAGTAAATCGTTTGAATTTATGTCTCGATGAAATTTCAAAAACCGTTAACTATTGGATTCCTCTACTCAAAATGTATCGTACATTAAATCTGAATTTATACTCTCCATGTTGAAGGAACTCTCTGCAAAACACCTGAAGGGCAATTTTCTGCAAAACACCTGAAGGGCAACTTTCTACGAAAATCAACCACAAAATCACTGCAGAGAAAAGTTACCTAGCACGCCATTGAAGCTTTCTCTCATCGATCACATTAGAACCAGCTGACCCTGGCCGTCCAAACGATCGCTGCCGCGGCAACGGCCTTGATCGATTCCTCAAAAACCTGATTCAAATCAAAAGCAGCAAAATTTCAGCTCAAAAATCGTAATTTCAACCCAAAACAAACTGATTGAATTGAGAAATCTCCGACGTTGGTGGAAGAAGTTGATCGTGGTTGATGAAGGTTCTAGAAGCGGCGGTCATCGGCGGCAGGAGCTCCTTCCGGAAGCTTCGAGAAGGGAGGTCGATCTCGGAGAACCAAGAGTCGAAGTCGCCGTTGCAGAGAGGGCATTTTCGTCTCAGTCTGCTCCATTCTCGGATGCAGCCGACGCAGTAGGCGTGGTGGCACGGCGTCAGCACGGCGGCGCTGCGGGGTTGTAGGGCGCCCAAGCATATCGGACAGCTTTGCCCCTCGACCGCCGGGGATATTACTCGCCGGACCAGCTTCTTGTTCTCCCGGCTTCTGATGCTTCTCTCCGTCTCCGACGGCGATTCCATTTTGCCTCCTGAGACAAAGATAGTGGACTGCAAACGAGCTGGTTTTGGGCCTGAGAAGCGTTTAGTGCTGGGCCAATGAAACCTTACAGACCGGATAGAAAACGAAGCGTTGTTTCGTTGTATCAGTCCAGTACAACACTTTTAAAAGCCAACCTTGACTTATCGAAATGTTTGGGGTTTTTTTTTAACAGAAAAAATGGTGATAAAAAAGACCAATTTGTCTCGAAAAATGCGTGATGAACATTATGGACAACATTCTATTACGGTGAATACTACGGAAAACACTTTGAAGAACACTATAATGAACACGATGGAGTACACCATGATGGATACTATCGAGAACACTATGGTAATCACTGAAGCGAATAAAGAACACTATGATGAACAATGTGAGAAACCTCTTAGTGAAAACATTGATGAACACTTAGGGTGAACATTTTGAAAAACACCATACTCACAAATTTTAATAGAATCACATTTTTTTTTTCATCTTTTAGAGATTTTTTCATCATGTTCTTCGAAATAGTGTACAACCTCAATAGATATGCAAGTCCATAACTATTTGGGCACTTTCGGTTCTGGAAGTGTATAGTTTTTCAATCTTTTTAGTAACAACAACGAGATATTGATTGAAATAAAAATCAAGCGATTTTTTACATTATATCGAGTTCAATACTTTATGTATACACCAACTTTAAAGTCATTGGAGAACTCAAATAATGTGCTTTTTAAGAGTGATTACAGCCCTTCCATAATTAATTAAAGGACGTCCTTAATTAAATATCCAACAATGAATTTGAATTAGGAGGCAAGTACAAAAATAGTTTGAATTTTTGACAAATGACAAGTGATTCAAGGTCTCTATTTTCCGTCAGCAAACACGCCCTTGGCTGTGTAAAAAAACTGACCAGAGCGGGTTTTGGCCTCTTCACTCCCAAAACACTTGAACGCAAATCGGTCCAAAAAATTTCCACACTTTTCAAAATCGAAGCCTTTTGACTCGCCGGAGCTCACCGGAAATGGACGTCCCCAAGGGCCAAATCGCCGCTCTCATGGAGCACGGTGTTAGAAAGTCTCCGATTCTAGATAGGAAAGTAAATATGTATTGATTTGTATTTGTTTACCTTCCTTTGTTGTACACCCAGATTATAGGAAAGTCCTTGTAGAGCAAGGATACTCACTCTATTTGTACCACCGATTGCTCAATACAATATTCATTCTGGCTCATCATCCTTTTCTACATGGTATCAGAGCCGGTTTCGACCTAGCCTTTTTTTTTTCTCTTTTCTTCTGCCGCCGCCAGCAGGCAGAGGTTTTGTATCCATGGCAATCTGCCATGACCATCAATCACCAACCCAAAAGAAACTACCTACCTATCCTAGATGTTTCAATGGACCCCACAATCAAAGCAACAACAAAAGTTGCACCTTTTCCCATGACCCATCAGCACACCACTCAAATAACCCTGACAAAAATTACAACAGCACATCATGTGGCAGCAGCTCATCAAGAAGCCGTGGGCCTTCAGCCGATCATGTTAACCTTTCTCTCAAGGATGTTCGGGAGGCACTATCGAACCTCACAGAGCATCAATACAATCAGATAGTTGGGGCCTTGAAGTTGCAGTCCAATTCTCCCACAGGTTCACAAGCCCATTTAGCTTCGACCAAAGAATATTCTTCAGGTTTGTCACCGTTAGCTTCCGGTCGATGGCTCATCGATAGCGGGGCGACGGATCATATTACATCATCACTTGATTTGTTGACCAATAATGTACGAAATTCTTCTCTACCGCCGGTCACTTTGCCAAGCGGAGAGAAGGCTCCAATTATTTCATCCGGCACAATTAATTTGAATTCTGATATACAATTGAAAGATGTGTTGTGTGTGCCTACTTTTCAAGTAGACCTTTTATCCGTGAGTAAAATTACAGATGGGTTGCAATGTTCGGTCACTTTTTTTCCTACTTGGTGTGTCTTGCAGGACTTGGTCTCAAAGATGACAATTGGTGTGGGTAAGCGACGAGGAGATTTATATTACCTTGTGGCGTTGGCCTCCACCACATCTTCACCCCAACGGCCCTCTTGCAATGCCATCACTGTTTTTGCCGATCTATGGCACCGCCGTCTCGGCCATCCATCTTCCGCTCGTCTTCATTTTTTGGGTAATAAATATTTAAACTTTTCTTTTCCGTCGAGTCATCGTTGTGATGTTTGTCCATTGGCAAAGCAAACCCGCCAACCTTTTGGTCTGAGTTCTATTTCAACTTCCCGATGTTTTTCCCTCTTACATTGTGATATTTGGGGTCCTCATAAGACTGCATCCAATACTGGTGCTCATTATTTTTTAACTATTGTGGATGATTATTCTCATTTTACCTGGGTTTTTCTTATGCGTCATAAGCATGAAACACAGTCAATTTTGAAATCATTTTTCGCTTATGTCGAAACACAATTCGGAGTGATAATGGTGGTGAATTTCACTCACTTCGGGAATTCTTCAATTCACATGGCGTCATTTTTCAACATTCATGTGTCTACACACCTCAACAAAATGGTGTTGTAGAACGTAAACACCGTCACATTCTCGAAGTAGCCAGAGGATTGCATTTTCAATCTCATTTGCCAATCAAGTTTTGGGGGGAGTGTGTTCTTACTTCAGTTTATCTAATCAATCGTCTCCCTACACCCTTACTTTCCAAGAAAACGCCTTTTGAAATTCTACATCACAAACCACCAAATTACTCCCATATGCGGGTCTTCGGTTGCTTAGCCTATGCTACTTCTCTTAATCCACCTTCCAAATTCTCTCCTCGGTCTCATAAGTGTATTTTTGTTGGATATCCACCTGGTCAAAAGGCGTATAAATTATACGACCTCGAATCTCACAAAATCTTCACAAATCGGGATGTCATTTTTATGGAGGACTCTTTTCCATTTTCGGAGCAACCTAATCCCATCTCCCAAACAGACCCTTTTTCGGCCCAACATCCACCTTTACCTCTCATTTCTGAATTCGGCCCAATTTCCCCACTAGCCCACCCTTCGCCAGACCCACCACCTGTTGATGCAGCTCCTTCTTCCACATCAGCATCTACACCTAATCCATCCCATGAGATCACACCCCAAATATCGCCAGATAACACCACTGTTTCCCCACCTGATCATACCTCCAGTTCTGCACCCCCAATCACAACTGAGCCTATAACCACAACTATGTCTGAGCCCATACCTTCCGCACCCTATTCTCCATCTGAGCCTGTATCCTCTATTGCACCTCTTGATGAAAGTGTTGACCCCAGTCCTCCTCCGGAAATTCCCATTGTCCCTATTGCCCCTTTACGACATTCCACACGCACCAAGGTGCCCTCCATCAGTCTTAAGGACTACGTTTGCTCGCAGGTGATTCTGCCTCCACACCAACTTTCGTCGTCTTTGTCGCCAGGTCCACAAAAAGGTACCCGTTACCCATTATGTAATTTTATCTCCTATCATCGTTATTCACCATCACATCTTTCTTTTGTTGCTCAAATTAGTCGAGATGTGGAGCCTTCTTCTTTTGCAGAAGCTGAAGACGATCCCAATTGGCGTGCAGCGATGGATTCCGAACTTGAAGCACTTGCACTCAATAATACTTGGACTCTCATGCCTCTCCCTTCGGGAAAACGTCCTATTGGTTGCAAGTGGGTCTACAAAATCAAGCGCAAAGCTGATGGCTCTATTGAACGTTACAAGGCCCGCCTGGTCGCCAAGGGGTTCACTCAGACTGCAGGTATTGACTACCATGACACTTTTTCCCCTACGGCCAAAATGATTACCGTCCGTTGCCTCCTTGCTATTGCAGCTAGTCAAAATTGGTTCATCCATCAGCTTGATGTTCATAATGCTTTCCTTCATGGTGATTTGAATGAGGAAATTTATATGTCCCCTCCTCCTGGACTTCGGCGACAGGGGGAGAATCTCGTGTGTCGCCTCCACAAATCTCTCTATGGTCTCAAGCAAGCCTCCCGACAATGGTTTGCTAAGTTCACTGAAGCCGTTCTTGCTGCTGGATTCACCCAGTCTAAGGCTGACTATTCTTTGTTTACTCGACAGGATGGGACATCGTATACTGCCCTATTGATTTATGTGGATGATTTTCTCATTACAGGAAATGATTTAGATGCCATCAACTCCCTCAAGGAATTCCTACATACTCACTTCCGCATTAAGGATCTTGGTGATCTAAAGTACTTCTTGGGCATTGAGGTTTCCCGATCTAAGAAAGGTATAAATCTTTCACAACGAAAATATGCTCTTGAAATTATTAAGGATTGTGGTTTCCTTGGTGCTAGACCCGTGGATTTTCCAATGGAGGAAGAGAAACTCTCTGATAAGGGCGATATCCTTGATGACCCAGCCAAGTACCGAAGGCTGGTTGGGCGTTTGATTTATCTTACTATCACGAGACCTGACATTACATATTCGGTGCATGTTTTGTCCCGATTCATGCACCAACCCCGACAACCTCATTGGGATGCAGCCCTCAGGGTCGTTCGGTACCTGAAGTCTACTCCTGGTCAAGGTTTGTTTTATCCATCAGATAATCAGTTGAAATTGGTTGCTTATTGTGATTCTGACTGGGGAGGTTGTCCTATCACTCGTCGTTCTACCACGGGTTATTGTGTATTCTTGGGTAACTCCTTAATTTCGTGGCGAACGAAGAGACAGAAAATGGTTTCAAGGTCTTCAGCCGAGGCCGAATACAGATCCATGGCAGGTACAGCATGTGAAATCACTTGGTTGCGTTATTTGTTGGAGGACTTGCACCTGCCTCATTCGGGTGCATCATACATGTATTGTGATAATCAAGCTGCATTGCACATTGCCGCTAATCCGGTTTTTCATGAAAGGACTCGGCATATCGAGATGGACTGTCATTTTATCAGGGACAAGATTATCGATGGTACTATTGCTACACAGTTCACTAATTCTTCAAATCAGCTAGCCGATATCTTCACAAAGCCATTAGGCAAGGATAAATTCTCAACTTTGTTACGCAAGTTGGGAGTTCTTGACATCCACTCTCCAACTTGAGGGGGAGTGTTAGAAAGTCTCCGATTCTAGATAGGAAAGTAAATATGTATTGATTTGTATTTGTTTACCTTCCTTTGTTGTACACCCAGATTATAGGAAAGTCCTTGTAGAGCAAGGATACTCACTCTATTTGTACCACCGATTGCTCAATACAATATTCATTCTGGCTCATCATCCTTTTCTACAGTGTTGAATTTCAGAGTAGCGCAGTAGCGGGCCGAGCATCACCGATATTGTCCCCAACTTAACCACCTGTCAACCTGAGGTGTAAGGTTTTATTAAAAGGCCTTGGTGATATGAAGAGATAATTAGTTTATTATTAACTGTATGATGTTTGTTGAAACTCCCGATGTGAGACAAGATATCATTTCAACACACGGCCTCTACAGCTCAGCTCAGATGCTCGTAATCTCTCGTCTCCGCCCTCCAAATTTTTGTTCATTTTTGCAGTTTTTAGTGCCGATTGAACTTGGATTGTTTGGTTTGTGTTTGTCTTAGGGTTGTTTTCTCGTTTCTTCGCCGGCTGCTAATGCCGAAATCAATCCCCACCTTAAAGCTGAAAGCTTGGTCAGATTCTTCAACTCCATGTCTTCTAGTATCACTCCTAGTTTGAATTTGTAGTCTTTTATGATGATTTAAGTTGGTTTTTTGTGGTTGCAGGTGCTTCTTGGCGATTCGTTATACCGCGAAAGGGAGCATCGTAGAGCAATTGTAAGAAAAAAGCACACATTCTTCACTAATTTCATATTGTAATAGTTCAAGTTAGCGAAAAATGTTGTCTTTTTAAGTGTTAATGATCCCTAATTTGTTCAAGTAAATGAAAAGTGAGTGATTTGAAGGCTTATGTAATTGTTAAACAAATGAGCTTCCATTAGGTGGAAAAGTTAGATTTTTTACTTGTACTCGGATTAAGGACCGTATGTAATCAACATGGGATCTCTTTGTTTAGAAAATGTCACACTACTAGTGTTTTGCTTAACTACGTAATGTTCTTTTCTTGTTGTTGGGGCAGCATACGTACAAGCAAGCATTGCAGTTTTGCAAGATGATTTCTAAAACAAATGCAGCATCTGCTAGGAGTTCATTGGCATCAAACAGGTCGTCTTCACCAAATATCTTTAACATTTCAGGGATTAATGAGAACGAGGTAGGTCTATTTCGACTGAAATGATGTTTCTTTTCTGTTTGGCACTATTTATAGTAAGTTATTTTCTCTGCTATTGACAGGTGAAGTTTAAAATTGCATCCAGTCATTTTGCTCTTGGTGAGAATGGAGCAGCCCTTGCTGAGGTACAGACACATATGCACTAACATTTATGGCCTGGCAAAATCCTGTTATGATTTGTTTTAAGTATTCAGATCTGCGTGTAAGGATCTTGATGTTCTTTGAAATAATTTCCATGTTTCCTTTTGCTGTTCCAAACCTCATGACAAACTATGTTGATTTCGAACAGATATGTGGATTCTGATGGAAGGCTTCAACATGTTCTGGACGCTAGTGGTGTGAACAAAGTCTCTAAGAAAACTTGGTATCAAAGAAGGTGACACTGTGGTGATCGTTGATGTATGTTCCTTTTTCTCTTTCTATTACTTTGTTTTCTTTTAATGAAGCCCAAGCACTGTCTAGCTAGAACTTGTAGCGCCTTCTCTACTAATATATTTCATTTGTTTACTCCAGATGGAAATGGAATGGCATGATGCTCCAGACACTGGAAGGTCAAGCGTTATGTCACTGCTAACAGTTTGACGAAGAAAGGTATCAGCTATTGCTATTAGCACGTATTCCTGAGTTAATAAGTCCAAACCATGTATACCCCAACTATGGTTTCTCTCTCTATATGATCTTGACACCACTCATAAAATTGGTCAAAACCGTTGATGAAAGCATGAATAGAGATATTAGCACCTGCAATCATGTATTTATGCACATAGGTACAAGTTCAAGCGCCGACCCCACCTAGTGGGAAAAGGCTTTGTTGTTGTTGTTGTTGTTGTGGTACATGTTCAAGCACTGGCACATTCACATCCATATATGTAAATGCTTGCATACCACACCGAAACCGAAACTATGCAGTATCCATGAAGCTACAGCATTAACGATTGAAATTGATCTGCAGTTAGGTACCAACTCAGTGATTAAACAAGATAAAAAAACGGGGCAGTTGATCAAAACAAGCCAAGCCACAGAGAAGCAACTGTGTGAAGAAGATCAACTGATCTACCAGTTTTGCGTTCCAATACATTGTTCCTGTCAGAACTGCCAATTGATCTGGAATGATGTGATGCTTTTGGGTACAATGGTTGCTGCTGAATGGATGGATGTCCAAACGGGCAAGCTAAAGCTAAAACCTCTTTCTACAGTGTCATTCAACAACCAATGCACCACACTATATAGTTTATATAGCTGGCAAATGATCTTCAATGATGTGATGTATTTGACACTCAAGATCTCGTTGTTCTCCACGTTACAATAACAGTAGCTGAGAATTGTATCTTCTTACCATTTATGTTTATTCTAATTTATTGGAATCAAGATCCCTGATTACTGAATTCTTCTTAAGTTTCCGTCATATCCACAATTTGTGAGTGACTATGAGTAGATAATAATATACGAGACTTACATGAGATGGGGATGCTGAGGTGGTGGTGTTCGAAACCATCATATGTTCTTGACTTTAGTTATGATATCGCATGATTGGTTTGAGACACTGGTACTTTATTTCATTAAGTCAGTCTCATTGATGAATCATATCATATGAATCAACGGCTCAAAACCTTTTGGCAATAGAATGTGGTTTCAGTTCTACATTCGTTTGGAAGTGGGAGTTAGGGAGCTACTTAATCTTCATTAAGTCGTTCTTGCCAGCAGAACGACCATGTTACTTTTGAACATCATTACCGTGTTGACGTATTCAATGAAACAATAGATTGTCAGTTGGCAAAGCTAAATAGTAGATTAAGTGAAGGGGGAATGAAACTTCTTACTCTTGGTTCGAATTGGATCCTAGTGGTGCTTTTAAATCATTCAATATTGACAACATTTGCACTATTGCAGAAAAGTTTTATTATGGAGATTTCACTCAAAAACAGTTGCATATTTGGAGATGTCAATTGATAATTTATGAGGCATATGTATTTCATCATCCTAAGTTTCAAAATATGTGTACTCTCTGAATTATGTCGGGGATTAGTTGAAACAAAAAAGTTGCAAAGTTACAATCTGATTGATAGGTTGATTCGTCTTGTATTAACTCTTCCTGTTTCTACGACAACTACTGAACGATCTTTTTCAGCAATGAAGCGTGTAAAAACAGCTGCTCGCAATGGGATGGAGAATGATTTTTTGGCAGATGCTATGATTGTTTACATTGAAAGGGAACTTGCTGAGAATCTTGATTCTGATACAGTAGCAAAAGATTTCTATTCTTTAAAGGATCGCAGAAAAACACATGAATAGGTATGCTTGGAGTTCTTTTGATATAGATTCATTTTTTATCAAATGTATATTCGACTACTATATATATATGTTGAATATTGTTCAAAATTTATTACTGGATATTGAAGAAAAAGTTTTGGTTATATAATTATAATTAGAGGTTACATTCTATGAAGATTATATGCAATATTGGTATATATATAAATAAAAAATTGATCGGTTCCGCCATTGCCCCAATTCATATTATCTTCTTACTACCGTAAGTTCCAGAAGGTGCTTGCCTATGAACAGGGTAATTATATGATATAGACTACAACACTCACTCAGCGAAGCACAATCATCAAGACAAGGTAAAAGTATATTGGGTAACCAAAGAAGATAACATCTTTCTTATGGTAAAACATAAAAGAAAGGCCAATGCCAACAAATGGAATTTATTTTAATTTACTTATGTCACCTAGCATAACTAATTAACAGCCCTGCCCTTCTGTAAGAAAAGAACATATGAATTGCAATTCAAACATCCAATTCAAATCATAAATAAAGCCCTATGCTTGAACAAAGACTAAGGAACGTAGTAGATCTCATCTTGAAAATGCTTCCATCATCACATTTTAACATCCAATTCAAACCATAAATAAAACCCCCTGCTTGAACAAAGACTAAGGAACGTCGTAGATCTCATCTTGAAAATGTGTCCATCATCACACTTAGAAATAGTTTTATTCCATTGGCGTTTGTTTGTCTTCTTTTCGAGTTGTCTGTTTTCTTTCATCCTTGACATAAAAGTAGCAAGAGATCAAGAAGTAGTAGATCAGGTTACCTGAACTCAAGAATGTCAATGCTCGATAGTACTTATCCAGACGACTCTTGTTTAAACTGTCATCAAACCAACTTCGTCTAAACACTAGAATGCTGACAGCAGTTGTTAATTTTCCTATACCTAGGACAAACTGAGTGGAGTGAGATCCATAATACTTAGCCATCACTTCATCCTCATCAGCTACTCGATGAGCGACAAAATCAGTCAAACCATCTTCGGCTAGCCCTTCCATGACTCCTAACAGTATGAACTGCGGAATCATACAGTATTGACTCATGGAGACTTGAGTCTTCAGAAATTCATGCATTCTGTGGACCTCAACCTGCCAAGCAACAAAACAACATAACACTGAACAAGCAATTCCACAGCCAATTTTCACCAACGCAGCATGTTCCCTCATGTTGGGAAAAATTTTCCGGCACAGGTATGAGACAAGGAAGGTTGAAATTTCGCTAAGTACTTGGAAAATGATTTCGTTGCCCGTACCTTTGTCGTCATTGTTCCAGTGGCTAACTTGTTCAATAAAGAAGGTGCTCCCCGCTGCCACAACCACGCTGTATGAGAGGAAGGCTGACCACATAAGTAGCATTTCTTTGAAAAAACGCTTTTGATCCTTGAGTTCTTTGAGTGTCCAGAACTTAATATTCCCTCTACCTGAAGCTTGTTCATCTGTTGGAGGGCTGCTGACTTGTGTGACTTGAGACAGCTCCCTTCCTTTTGCTGTTGGTTCTTGAAGAAAGACAGAAACGGGAGAAGAGACATGTGCATAACACTGCTATTCATTGATTAAACAACATGTGTACAGTACAAGTATATATATGGCTAAGCTAGGGTTACATAAGACATGGGCTGGACTTTACACAAATACACAATACAAACGCTAGGTAGGCTTACTAACATTATAATCGCTAACATTCCCCCGCAAACTTGGCACCGGATAGGAGACAAGTTTGGACACAAGAGAGGCAAATCGGTCAGAGGGGAGGCCCTTAGTGAAGACATCGGCAAGCTGGTGCACCGAAGGAACAAAACGAACGTGATGCGTACCAGCAGCCAAGCGTTCACGCACAAAATGATAATCAATGGCAATATGTTTCGTACGAGCATGAAAGACCGGATTGGCAGCCATGTACGTAGCGGACAAGTTATCACAATTAAGAACAATAGGCGTAAGGAGGGGAAAGCGAAGCTCACTGAGAAGACCCTGAAGCCAGATAGTGTCAGCACAAGCATTTGCAAGAGCACGATACTCTGCTTCGGCACTAGAACGAGAAACGGTAGGCTGTTTCTTGGCACTCCAAGACACAAGATTCGGACCAAGAAAAACACAATAACCAGTAACGGAGCGACGAGTATCGGGACAACCTGCCCAGTCAGCATCAGAATAAGCAACAAGGAACTGAGTAGAAGACGAGCGACGAATAGGAAGACCAAGTCCAAGCGTACCCTTCAAGTAGCGAAGAATACGCTTGACCGCTTCCAGGTGAGCGTCAGTGGGTGAACTCATAAACTGGGCAGCGTGCTGAACCGCATGAGCAATATCCGGACGAGTGAAGGTCAAGTACTGAAGGGCACCAACAAGCTGACGGTACTCTGTAGAATCCGGAAGGGGTTTTCCCGTGGCACGAGAAAGGGAGCCCTTAGTCGTCATGGGTGTGGAACATGGCTTACACTCCACCATATTACTGCGCTGAAGGATGTCAAGAGTGTACTTATTCTGACTAAGGTGAAGCGAGTCGGCGGAATAAAGAACTTCAATCCCAAGAAAGTAATGGAGGCGACCAAGGTCCTTAATCTCAAAAGCCAATGCCAACTGTCGAATAAACTCCAAGAGCTGAGGAGGATTACTGCCAGTGAGGATAATGTCATCCACATAAACCAGGAGAATCATAACACAAGTAGCATGGCGAAAGATGAACATGGAATTATCAGCACGACTTTGAACAAAACCAAAAGTAAGGAGAAACTGACTGAACTTCTGAAACCAAGCGCGAGGAGCTTGTTTCAGACCATAAAGAGCCTTGTGAAGTTTACAGACATGAGTAGGCCTACTGGGATCCACAAAGCCAGGCGGCTGTTGCATATACACTTCCTCAGATAAATCACCATGAAGAAAAGCATTTTTAACATCCAACTGACGAATAGCCCAACCATAACAAACAGCCATACTCAAGACAGTACGAATAGTGGTAGGCTTCACAACAGGACTAAAAGTATCAAAGTAGTCTACACCTTCCTGTTGAAGATAACCTTTAGCAACCAAACGAGCCTTATAACGCTCAACTGTACCATCTGATCGACGTTTAACCTTGTAAACCCATTTACAACCAACAACATTAATAGAAGGAGAGTTAGGGACTAAAGACCATGTACCCTGTTTCTGGAGAGCAGTGAATTCATCTAGCATAGCCTGTTTCCAAGTAGGAGAACGAGAAGCTTGTATGTACGAAGTAGGTTCAATGTCATTAACCAAAAGAGCAGTGAAAGCAGCAGGAATCGGATGACGAACAGTAAAGAGTGAGTAGTTCTTAGGTTTGAAATACCCGAAGTAGAGCGAGTACGAATCGGACTGCGTGGAGGAGCAGGAGGGGGCGCAGGGGCGCAGGGCGCTGGTAGAGAGAGACCAGCTTCGGACGCAGGGGCGCTGGGCGCTAGGGCGGGTGCACTAGCATCTGGTAGGATAGGGGGCGCAGGGGCGCAGGGTGCTGGCATAGAGAGGCCAGCTTCGGACACGGGGGCGCTGGGCGCTAGGGCAGGGATGCTAGCATCAGAAAGAAAAGTGGGCGCAGGGGCGCAGGGCGCTGGCACAGACGGGCCAGCTTCGGACGCAGGGGCGCTGGGCGCTGGCACAGAAGGACCAGCCTCGGACGCAGGGGCGCTGGGCGCCAGCACAAGTGCGCTGGCACCAGGGGGAGGAGAGGGCGCTGGGGCGCAGGGCGCTGGCACAGACAAGCGAGCCTCGGACGCAGGGGCGCTGGGCGCTAGTGTCGAAGCACTAGCATCAGGAGGAGGGAGGGTTCGGGGACGGCGGACGTAGTGGAGTGGTAGCGGAGGTACCCGAGAAGGAATAAGGACAGGAGAAGAGGGCGGGAGAGAGAGAGGGACAGTGGCAGGAGAGGGAATAACAGGTACAATGGCAATGGGGGGTTCGCATGGGGAGGACAAAGAAGAGGGATGGGCATATGGGAAGTGGTCCTCGTGAAAAACGACATGACGAGAGGTGTAGAGCCGACCGGTGGGAGTGTGCAAACAACGATACCCTTTGTATTGGTCACTGTAACCAACGAACACACAAGGGAGAGAGCGAGCCTGCAATTTGTTAGAAACATAATCACCAAGAAAAGGAAAACACTGACATCCAAAGGTGCGTAAGAGAGAGTAATCAGGATGTTTGCCATACAACGCATAGTACGGAGAGTCCCATTTGAGAACATGGGTGGGGAGGCGGTTGATGAGATAAACAGCGGTGCATAGGGCTTCAACCCACAAGTGGTGAGGAAGATTCGCAGTAAGGAGGAGGGTGCGGCCCATGTCGCAAATGTGACGATGTTTACGCTCGGCGAGTCCATTTTGTTGAGGAGTGTGAGGACAAGAGAGGCGATGAAGGATACCATGAGTTGAACAAAAGGATTTAAAAGCCATATTAGTGTATTCGGTGCCACCATCACTTTGGAATTTCTTAATCGTGGAAGAAAATTGCGTGCGAACAAAAGCATGAAACGTAGTGAAATGAGTGAGGACTTCAGATTTAGCGCGCATAGGAAAGATCCACGAATAACGAGTAAAATCATCAGTAAAAAGCACATAATAACGAAAACCAGAAACAGATTTAACAGGAGACATCCAAACATCAGAATGAATTAATTCAAATGGAGCAATAGAGCAATGTTCACTAGTCGAAAAGGGAAGTCGAACGGACTTCGAAAGTGCACAACTATTACAAGGAGATGTAGGCAAACGAGAAAAGGAATCTAATAACGATTTAGATGCTAAAGTGCTAATCACTTTATCAGACGGATGACCGAGACGATGATGCCAAAACGAGGATGAAGGATGACTGACAGCAAGGGCAGACGGGGAGACAGCGGACGGCGCAGGGCTGGGAGACACGGGATAAAGGCCATCACTACATGGGCCCTGAAAAAGAATAGAACCAGTTTTTAAATCACGAATGACGGATCCCCAAGGATAAAAGGTAATACTAACGAAACGATCACGCGTAAATTGAGCGACAGACATAAGATTTTTAAAAATAGAGGGAACTCGAAGTACATCAGATAAGCGAAAACGAAAGGAGCCAGAAGAGAAAGAGAGATTACCAAAATGAGTAATGGGGAGCGAAGCACCATTACCTACAAAGACCTGATCGGAGGAGGACAAGGCAGTAGGCGATTGGAGCGCTTGCGAGTCCGAAGTCATGTGATGTGTAGCTCCGGAATCGAGGTACCATGTGGGATCGGTAGGGGCAGATTGTGGTTGCACTACGTGCATCCCAGCAAAGGCACGAGAGAGGTCAATCTCATGGGAGGTTGCCGTGGGGCACTTGGCAGCAATATGGCCCATTTGACCGCAAGACCAACATTGTCGAGGAGGACGAGAAGGGGCAGCACCGAGGATACCGGCAGAGGAGTAGGTGTTCGGCCGGAAGGGAAGAGAGCCGGGAGGAGAGGCTCGAGCCGGGGGGGCACGAGGAAAGAAGGGGCGCTGCGGCTTGCTTGCGGCATAAGCAACCGGCTGATACGGCAGGGGTGCTGCAGGTGCTGCTGCTGCTGCTGCTGCTGCAGCTGCTGCTGCCTGGCGGTGCCGCTGGAGGTGCTGCTGCCGCTGCTGCAGGTGCTGCTCCGCTGTGCCGCCGTGCCTCCTGCTGCAGGTGCTGCTGCTGCAAGGCACGGGACTGTGCATATAGGGACGGTGCAGGGGCAGGAGGCTGCACGTACGGGATTGGAGAGGCCTGAGCATAAGGTGTAGACGGAGATGGTTGGTGAGCATAGAAAGCGGTGGGCTGAAGGGGCTGATGGGCAGCAGTGATGCGAGCTTGTTGAGCCTCAAAAGCTAGCAGTTTGGAACGGAGATCCGAGAAGGAGGGCAGCGGCGGGAAGGCTGTGATGGCGGTGGACCACATCAAGTATTCCGGACCGAGGCCATTGATCACAAAAGAGACAAGAGCATTGGCAGGGACCGGTTCACCGATGGCAGCGAGTTGGTCAGCGAGGGTCTTGGCATCGGCAAGATACTCAGGGATGGACTTGGATCCCTTTGTGAGCCCCATGAGTTGAAAGCGGAGCTGTTGAACATTGGCAAGAGATTGTTGAGAATAATTCTGACGAAGACAATCCCAAATTTCTCGAGAAGTGTTGCATCCGACGACTTGAGCAAGGAGAGGCCGAGAGAGAGTGGCACGGAGTTGAGCGACAAGAGTTTGATCAGATTGATACCATGAGAAGAATTCAGGATTGGGAATGGTGGTGGGAGGCTCGGTGGAGGTGTCTTTGTGTTTGGGGTCAACACATGTGGGAGACGGACATGGAAAAGAACCATCAATAAATCGCCATAGATTTTGCCCAATAAGAAAGGGTTTGACCTGACTTTCCCAGGTGAGGTAGTTGGAATCACATAATTTGTCAGTAACTAGGGTAGCAAGGTGAGGAGGATGAGAAAGAGGAGGAGGGGGGGGGGGAGAGAGGGGGGGGGAGGAGAGAAAAAAAAAAAAAAAAAAAAAAAAAGGAAGGGGGGGAGAAAAAAAAAAATAAGGCCTCCTTTTCCTACAGAAAAAAAGAAAAAAGGGGGGGGAGGAGTGTGCATAACCCTCCTTTTTTTTTTTAATAAAAAATGTGTAAGTTAAGGGTATATATAGGTATAACATGGGTTTATAAAAGAAAGGGGCGGCCTTTTACAAAAATACAATATAAAAGCCATGTGGGGGTTTTTTCATTTTTATCGCTTACAGTTCTTCTACTGCAAAGGGGATCACTTTATCATCCCTTCCTTCTTTGTTCCTGTTCTGCCGGCCAAAGTTAAGATGTGGTTTACATGTAAGACGTCCCTCCTCAACGTCTGCAAGATCTCTGTTATTGGGGAAGCGACGGAAGCCAAACCAAAAACAGAAACACGAGACTCCCATCATGAAGACTGACACTATAGGGGCATATTGGAAGAGGACAAGAACTGCGATGATCCCTAAACCCCAGGGAATACGCCAGAGAGCTTTTTCATTATAGGTCCTTTGTTGTTTTCCATCGCCGGATGTGTCTTCTGCTTCACTGGAATCTTGGTCATCAAGAAATTGGCCTAAAGTAGCTGACCTTCCAGCTTCCCCTATTGCTAGTAGTGGTGCTGCTCCACAAAATATCCAAACTTCAGCATCCTCATTCTTAATTAGCCAATCAGAAGATACTAGCAGAAGCAGTCCCTGCAACAAGAATGACCATGGTATCGAAAGCACATACATATGTTAGTTTTCAGCAGCTTCTCGGTTAGCAAACCACAAGCTAGAGTTAAGTGATAGCTTCCTTAAACAGTTGAAAATAAAAAGCTCTGTTCACCTCTAGACAGGACTTACAAAAATATAGGCCACAGTTGTACAGATAATCATTTTATATCGACGCATTTGCGTGTCTGCGATATAAGCAAGGACAATAACCATGCTGTTTGATATCCCTTCTTGCACATTTCCAACAACTGCGGCTATTTGAAAGTGTGGATTCTTCCAAGAGTCTGTGAGGTAAGTAATCAAGACAGACACCACTGCCGTTTTCGCCAAACTGTGACTGAAAACTAAACCTACATGATCATCACAAAGAAACAGGTTAGTTCGACTGGTCCAGTACGAATGTCATAAGTATTGACATAAAAGGAAAAGAAGACAACCCCTTGTAACCAACGCCGAGAAAACAAAATACTAATTCCTCTGGAATGTAAAACTCAAAGTCTCCATTAACAAAAGTAAGTAAATTGTGTTAACACACAAGGGTAAAAGGCGTACTTTGGATGCATGTAATACGCCTGGATTGCTTTCCCTTGCGTGCTAATTTCCAGGGAATGATATTGTATCGGCTCCAAAGAAATCCTAGTTGTGCGAAGCACTTCAAATCCAGCTTCATTCTGTCACCTTTGAGCCAACTCTACAGGTAATATTGAACTTGAACTGTAAGAGAGCAAGGGATCCTAGCTACACATGAGTTAATTGGCGAAGATAGGATGAGTATTTGGGGATCAGTACTAGTATTCAAATTAGGTTGCAAATATGTCACAGAGTTTGACAATGTGCGGCAAGGAGTGAGTGTGATCAAAGAGCACTGACGATCTGATTGTGAAGAGAAGGTATATATATTGGATAAGAGTGAGGAGAAGGTGTGGAGATACTATTGATGCGTAAAGAAGGGGGCGATAACTTAACTGGTAAGTAGTCATGTTTTCTTCCTGTTCTGTTTTCATTTTCAGAAGAAAAGATGCACCGCGTGCGGAAAATGTTAGCAGCGGCTCCCAATTCATTGGTTATTATTGCTTCTTCACACCTTCGCAGCACCTTCCACTTACACAGCAACACTATTCCCAGTAGTCCCCGGAAAAGTGTTGCATCAGGTTTAGAAGAAATCTGGTACATTGGTCCAGAAAGACGAACAAGAGACGCAGTTTCCTTTTCGGACCCAGAAAGACTTGAGTCCACCAACACGGACATGTCGCACTCTTACTTTTAAGAAAAAGATGACGAATGCATGGAATGTTCCTTCCTTCCTAGTTCACCACCCGGCTGAGGAAGGAGAGTCCCACCTTGACCATTTTTTCAATGTTTTGTCAATGTTTTATGATGGTCATTTTTAGACATATGAGTGTGATGTCCATACCAAAGGACCCAGAAAGAGTTTCGTCCAGCCGACACCGACACGTCGCACTCTTACTTTTAAGAAAAAGATGACGAATGCATGGAATGTTCCTTCCATTTCGGAACTTCATCAGCGGCAATGGCGCATTAGCTCTAGATCGACTCGCTTCCTTGCAGCTACGGCTGGAACTGCAAATTTTGTCTCCGTTTCGCGTTTGGGCTTCGGTGGTACCCAATCCGGCCAGCCATTCTCAGTCGTTGATTGAAAATGAAGATGACGACTTGGGAAGCTTTCGAACCAAATTTGCACAAGTTTTGTGGTCAATTTGGTTTTACCAATGGAGAATTCCTTCAAATTGCCACTAAAAGAAAATGACAAAGAAAATTGTAAGCAAAGTAGTTGAAGAGCTTCTAAGTTTCTGATCGGAAAATTGAGATTGTGGTGATGGGTCATCGTCGGCGACTCGGATAGGGCGGTCGTCGTTGGTCGTTTGCAGGGACCGTTGATTTCTTCTTTCTTTTTCTTTTTTTTTTTCTATTTTTTTTTAGGGGGGAAAAAAAAAAAAAAAAAAAAAAAAGGTCGAAAAAAAATTAAAAAAAAAATTGAAAAGAATTCAAAACAAAAAAGATGTCAAAAAGAAATAGTTTTGCCAATAAAAAAAAAAATATACATAAATCTATTAATTTAATAAAAAAAAAAAATAAAAAAAAAAAAATAAAAAAATTAAAATAAACTAACAGAGAAGGGACTGGGGGGAAGAAGAAAAACAAAAAAAAAAAAAAAAAAAAAAAAAAATAATTTACCAAAAAAACAAGAAAAATTATAAAAATCACAACAAACAAAAAAAAAAAAACTCTAAACAAAAAAAAAAAAAAAAAAAAAAAAGAATTTACAAACATAATAGTTTATGTCAATACAGAAGCAGTTCATGCAAATACAGAAGGTTTATGCAAATACAGAAACAGTTCATACGAACACAGAAACAGTTCTTGCTCATTAACACAGAAACAGTTCTTGCTCATTAACACAGAAGCAGTTCATGCAAACACAGAAGCAGTTCATACAAATACAGAAACAGTTCATGTAAACACAGAAGCAGTTCATACCAACAAAAAAACAATTAATTTCTACAACACATACACAGTTTCTGAAAACACAAAAACAGTTTCTGCAAACATAGAAACAGTTACTATTACACAGAAACAGTTATTGTTCCCGCCAAACACAGAAACAGTTCTCATGAACACAGAAGCAGTTTTTGCCAAAATACAGAAATACTTTCTACTAACACAGAAAACAGTTATGTCGAATACAAAACACTTTTTACTAAACACAGAACAGTTATGCCAAACACAGAAACAGTTTTGTTAATATATAAGCAATTGATGGAAACACAGAAGTAGTTCATGCAAACACAGAAGCGGTTATCCCAAGAGAGAAACACAATTCATATCAACACAGAAACAGTTCATATAAAGAGAGAAAACAATTCGAATAAAGACAAAAACAGTTGCAAATTCACAAAGCAAAGTTACTAAATTCAAAATTCATTCAACTTCAACTAAGATTGGCTCCATTCTAGATTTCCTATTTGCAACCGAGTTTGAATTTCACTTTTCCAGAATGTAAATTACTGCTCATATGCAGCTAAGACTGTCAAATTGAGTACAAGTTTCATTGAAACCTTATTGGAAGTCTTTGATTAACAATAATGCTTGAAAATGCATAGAGCACCCCAAAGTAGAGCTAGTCTTTGATTATACAGTTTGGTAACTTTGATTTTGGTAGAACTATAACAAAGTCTCCTAATTCCTAACCTATTTTAATGCCAAATAGCAGCCCAACCACGTTACCTTGGACTTTTGACCCACTACTTGCACCCACCAGGAATCACCATTAGATCTCCCTACCAAGATCGTTGACTCGTCAACGCACCTTTGATTCATCCCACTACTCGAAGCCCCACCCCACTACTCGAAGCCCCACCGCAAACCGCCACCTACAACTAATTCCAAAAATCAAATAAAATTGATAAGCGCATGACTTTGATTCAAATCCACCATAGAAAGCACAAAATTAAAGCTATATATCAAACCAAAGGACGATTGATAGAGATTGAAGGCGTCCTTGAGCCCAGAAGGCTTTGAACTCATCGAGCGAGATGAAGCCGTCGTGGTCGGTGTTGAGGTTGACCATGACACGCTGGAGCTCACCGGCAGAGACGTTGGAGCCGAGGGCCTTGAGGACGTTGCCGAGCTCGGAGGTCGAGATCTTGCCATCTTCGTTGCTGTCTCCGATGCGGTTGAACAACACAAAGAGGGGGGGGGGGTTTGGGGGGTGGGGGGGGGGGGGGGGTTATTTTTTTTTTTTTTTTTTTTTTTTTTTTTTTTTTTTTCCTTTTGGCTTTGGTTTTTATTTTTTGTCTCCTCCCGTAGAAGTATGTACTTATTTATGTCCTTGTAGATACTTTTCTCTTTTTTTTTTTTCTATTTTTTTTTCATTTTAATTCTAGTATACTTAACAAAGCTAATAAGAATTAAATGAGTTAACATGTCAGCAACTGATTGAAGGGGACAGGGAGGGATAGGAAGTTTGGGGACAGATGATCTCCTGCCCTGCCACACACATTATTGGGATTTATATCAGAAAGCAATCACACATCGCCACATCATCACTCATTACCGTTAGTAAAAAAAAGGCGGGCGTAGTTTATTCGTTTTTTTTTTAGTCGTTTTTTTTATGTATTTTTTTTTATTTAAAAAGAGAAAAAAAAATTTATTATAAGATAAAGGAAAGTAATATTTATATATACATACATATATATTTGTAATGATATATTAATAAAAAAAAATAAAAAAATTTAATTACAATTTTTTTTTTATTTTTTTATTTTTTTTTTTTTTTTTTTTTTTTTTTTATATAAATAAAAAATATAAATACATTATTTTATAAAAAAGACAAACTACAAAATAAAAAATTCTTTTTTTTCTTTTAAAAAGCAAAGGAATAAATTTTTGCGGAAATCTCCAAAATTTCGGTTCGAAACTTCGGAAAATGGGCCATCCGAAATTTGAAACGGAGGATGTTTCAATATCATCTGAGATTTACCGAAATATCATCGAAATTTTGGTGATTTCGAGGGTTTCGATTGAACTTCGGTCAAATTTCGACATCACTTCATCCAAAAACCATGAGATTTGCAGCAATGGAGTGGCGGCTCTATTAATTTTTACAAAATTTCAGACTTCTCGGTTCATTTCTCAGTGATTAGGGGTGAAATTCTATATATTTTCAACAAATTTTGATGAAAGGTTGAAGATTGAGTAACTTGAACAAGTCGTGCGGCGGCCGAAAGTTTAAGAGCGATGAAGACAGGTTGGGTGGGATGAAGAAGATAAAGTTGTAATTAACTCTAAAATGTAGTCATTTTGGTCATTTGGGTTACTTTATTTTTATTTTCTTACAAAACAGTGTGCTATGGTTTAATATGTTTTACAAAAAGTTAATTGATAGTACACAAATAGTTAAATGTCATACCAAATACAGAAAGGATTAGTGTTTCTCTATTTTTTTTAGAATTAGTTTTTCTATGAAATTCTATTTTACAGGAGAGATAGAAATAAGAAATAACTTGGTACTTAATCTATGAATCCATCTACATTAGTAAACAATGTTAAATATTATATATCTGAAATATGTGCCTTATTGGTTGATTTTATAGTTATAGAAGATTAAGACATTAATTTATAGATTTTCTAGTATATTTTTGTATATTTATTATTTTTCAAACCGAAATTTCCCAAATTTCGAAACTTTTTCCAAAATTTCCATAAATTTTGACTACCAAAATTTGTTTGTTGGGTTGTGGGGATTTGATGTGGGGTTTTTGTTTTTCTGTCTATTTTTGTTTTTTTTTTTTGGATACTTTTTGTTTTTTGGGTTGGTCTTTGTTTTGGTTGCGTGTGTTGTTTGTTGTGTTGTGTTTTTTTTTCTTTTTTTTGTTTTTGTGTGTGTTTGGCTTGTTTTTTTGTTTTTTTTTGGTCTTTTTCTGTTGGGGGGGTTTTTGTTTTTTTTTTTTTTTGTTGTTTGGGGTTTTTTTTTTTTTTTTGCGTTGTTTTGTTGTTTTTGTTTATGTTTTTTTTTTTGGATGTTGTTTTGGTTTTTTTTTTTTTGTGTGGTTTTGGTTATGGTTTTTTTGGCAGTAAATTTAAAATTTGTTTCTTTGTTCTTTTTGAAAATTTGCAAGTTTGGTGCCTTTTTTTTTTTTTCTCTTCTTTCTTTTTTTTGTTTTTTTTTTTTTTAAATACACCTATTACTTCTTCTTTTTGTTGTACGACCCCCCCCCCTCCTTCTCCTTCTCCTTCTGTTGTTGCTTTTCTTCCTATTTTTTTCTTTTCTTTTCTCTTTTCTTCTTTCTTTTTTTTTTTTTCTTTTCTCCCCCCTTCGCCCCCCTCCCCTCCTTTTCTTTTTTTTTTTTTTTTTACTGGCTCTGTTTGCTAACCCAATAAAACAGAAGCCCCTTCTTTTTTTTTTTTCTCTTTTTTTTTTTTCTTATATATTAAAAAGACCCTGTTTTTTTTTTTAGAAAAAGGAAGGTGTTGTTGGGAAATAAGTAGGCAAAAAAACCCGAGTTTTTCTTATTTTTTGGAAGGGATACGGGGAAGGACGTTTTTTTCTTTTTTACTTACGTAGCGTTTTTTTCGCGTACTTTACGCGTATTAATTAAGTAGGCTCATTACACCCTTAATCTATACATCGACAATATAGTAATATTCCAAGATTAAAAAAACCAAAAATAAGCAAAGTAAAATAATCATGACAAAAAGACAATGCAGGCAGAAAGTTGCTGAACCACAAAAGGCTCAAATCTAAAATGAGATTGGGACACTTTGAATCAAAAGTGCATTTTTCCTTGAATTAAAAGACCACTAATTAGTCTAAAGAAACAAATAGTTAAAAAGATAAAATACTCTTTTTTTTTTTTTATATACTTTTTTTTTCTTTTTTTTATGTTCCTGTTTCGGCATTTTGATATAATTTTTTCCGTTTGCTTTGTGTTAGTTTTTGTCCTTCCCCCCTCATAATACCTGTTCTACTCAATTTAACATTTCCTTCCCATAAGAACGAACAAATATTTTTATTTGTTTTTTGTTTCATAAAGAACAACACCAACCAACAACAACCCACCCGCATAACCCAAAACTCAAAACTGAAGCGGAGGGAAAATGGGAACGAGGGCGTCCAAGAGGGCGGCGGACGACGGCTCTCACGGCGGCGGAGGCCCGGAGGAGGAGGATGAGTGTTTGGACCAGGGAGGTGGGCAGCTGTACGTGTCGCTCAAGATGAAAAACAATTACAAGCTCAAGAAAGCGAGCTCTTTCCTCACGTCTTCGGCTTTGTGCCTCTCGTCGGCTCTTGGGATTCTTCCAAGTTGTAAATATTGCGACTTTGAATCACTCTTCACTTTGATTTGCATTTCTGTGTATTTGGATTGCTGATTTTTTTTATTTATTTTGGTGGTTTTGGTCCTTTTTTAAATTTCTATGGAGCGTGAATCGGCCTCAATGTGGGAATTGAGCTTTGTTGTTCCTCCCAATCACGGTAATTTACGTTGCAGGTACATGAATTGAGGATATCTTAATGTGCAATTCGTTTCTGAAAATTTGTGATTCTTAACTTGTTGTAGATGACTTTGACAATACACCTACCAGTCACAAGCCAATATGACACATTAAAACTAAAGGCATGCTTTAAATCAATTTCTATAAAGTAGTATAGAATTTGGCTGTAGTGACCTGGAAACAAACATGCTGACATATATGATAATCTAGAAATCCATTCTGAAACAAATGTATTACCTCTAATGCTTGTATGAAATTGTTTTTTGATAGTTTGTGTATCATTTGCAGGTGTTATGACTGAAAGAGTCAAAGGAGCACATCAGGACAAATCTGCCCCACCAATTATGTTTTTTCCAGGTTATATTTTGACAGGTTGTGCAGAAGACGTTCATAGGCGAAGAGAAAAAGGCACCAAGTCAAATCGCTGGTGAAATCCTCTCGTTTTTCACTCGCGCCCGAGAAAAAGACATACTCACACACACAAATCGACTTGGTGAATGGGTACTGCAATGTTTTTGAAAAATATGAATTTTATGATACACACAAGACTGTCTATGTAGAGATAAACAAATGTCTCTGTAGAGACAGACAACTGTCTTTGTAGAGACAGACGACTGTCTCTACAAAGACACTCGCTGTCTCTTAGGGACGCACACCCTATTGCCTATGTAGAGATACTTTGCTGTCTTTGTAGAGACACTGGACTGTCACTGTGGAGACACATAACTGCCTCTGTAGAGACACTTGATTGTTTCTCCAAAGACATTTGACTGCTCTCTGTAGACACTTCCTGTCTCTGCATGCGAAACTTGCGAAATTTTTCATGCGAAAAACATACTCAATATGGATCTTAAAATGTAGATCTCACTTTTATGAAGAAATTGGTGTAAACGAATTTTCGTTACGATTTCTATATCAAAAGTTATGATTAATTTAGAAAAACAAAAAAATGGAAAAAAATAAGAAATAGGAGAGAGAAAGATAATTTCCGTTAAAGAGAGTTAGTTACTTTTGCTGAGTTGACATTGGTTTTGGACTATATTGATATTTAATATCTTTTATGTCTTTTTTAGATATTTAAAGTGTTATTTTGAACTCTCAGATTAGGTTAGCCTAAAAAACTTAAAAGTCCAAGTCCAACCCATAAAAGGGCTACATGTAGCCCTCAAAATTTTTTATTTTTTTAAAAAAGAATAGTAGAGGGCTATATTTTGCTATTTCCATCCGTATCGGGCTACATTCTATTTTTTTAATTTTTACTATATTATTTAAATTTAATATATATTTTAGTTAAATTACTACTTATACTTTATTGAAATTGAAATTAATATTAAAATTGAAATGCAACAACAAATTAAACATTAGGGAATAGACCAAACTAAACATTAGTGAATAGACCAAACTAGCCATTAGGTTTCAAACGAGTAGAGAAAGTACCTATCGGTGATTATGCTGCTGATCACCTTGCTGACAGAGTGCTCAAGAAAGTTTGATCAATAAATTAATGGGTGCTCAAGAAAGTTTGATCAATAAACAAATAAATTAATGGGTATATGTTAAAAGTGTAATCCAATTTGGGTGTTATGTTCAAAGAACTATAAAAAATTGAGATAAGTTTACAGGGAAACATACAAATGGGTGGTGTAGAAAGTAATTGAGATAGGTTTGCAGGGAAACCTAGAAATGGGTGTAGAATGTAGCTCTCGTTGATTATGCTGATGATCACCTTGCTGACAGAGTGCATGTTAGCTCCACCTTAGAACTAGCTGGGTTAAAATTCTCTTGAGCATCGCCTACAGCCATCGCTTGAGAGGTCAGGAAAGGCTTGGAAGGCATTTGTAGGCATTCGACATCTCCTTCGAGCATGTCTATGACTCTGTTCATTGAAGGGCGATCAGTCGGCTTCATCTGAACACACCACAACGCGGTCATGACCATCTTTTTCGTGAGAGCCTTTTCCTCTTCTGTAATACTGTCCATCTCCAACTCATTTCCTTCGTTATATTGATCATACGCCCACGAAGGGAAGTAAATTTGGCTCAAATGCTCTGCCAATGGATTCAAATTCTTCCTTTTGCTTGCCATTTCCATCAGCAACATTCCGAAACTATACACATCAGATTTGTACGAGACACGGCCAATGTTCTTGTAGAACAACTCAGGAGCCATGTATCCCAATGTCCCCCTTGCTGCCGTCAATGTGACAATGCTATTGTCTGTTGGATACAATTTTGCAAGACCAAAGTCGGAAACTTTAGGTACGAAATTCTCATCAAGAAGGATGTTGTGAGGCTTGATGTCAAAATGCAGAATCTGCATATCGCAACCTTGATGGAGATACTCGATTCCCCTAGCGATTCCAAGAGCAACGTCGTACATTTTCTCGCAACTCAAGGAAACACTTGCTTCTTTGGAGTAGATGTACTTATCAAGAGATCCATTAGGCATGAAGTCATATACCAGAGCGCGCTTCGATCCTTCAACACAATAACCAATAAGTTGCACGATATTGACATGGCGAATCCTTCCGATTGTAGCTACCTCGCTAATGAAATCTTGTTCGTTTGCTTTTGGCTTCCCCAACATTTTGATTGCTCCAAAGCGGCCACTGCGTAGTTTTCCTTTAAACACATAACCGAAACCTCCTTCCCCTAACTTGTTCTTGAAGCCGTTGGTCATCTTCTTTATCTCCCGGTAAGAGTACCTTATCGGCACAAAGTTGTTTTCAGCGCGCAAAAATTCCTCTATGGTGCTATACATTGACAAATGTCTTCTTCGCCAACTATAGATAAGTAACGCAATCACAAATGGAGCGCCAAATATAAATCGTGCCAGTCCTGCACAAGTGTACACATATACATTCAACCTATAGGGGCCCTTCAATCTACTGTTGTACTGAAAATACGTTAAAGTTAAGTATATTCAAGTTCTTACCGACGATAATGACTGGCAGCCATGCACGATCTGCAGGTAGTATACCAAATTCATAATGAATCAAATACTATTATACATACGTACGCATATATATATACGTGTAGATGAAAGGAAAAAAAGCTCTTACGGATATAATTGATCGGTAGCCAATGATAATAATCTGCAAGATCTGTGGGATCGAAACTTTTGTCATCATCACGGTTTTTAACTAACAAGTTATCAGGTGCGAAGTAAACTGCAGTGACAAAGATATCACAAGATACATAATTAGCACCATAATGCTCACCAATATAAATGCCTTTTCCTATGTTAACTAAGTTAATTAGGAAAGCAAACTAGCTAGGCGGTGGACAACTAGTAAGCCGATGAAGCTCGACAGTCAACAACAATACCGAGATAGAGCCCATACCGCGAAACACCTCCCGTAGATATTGAAAGAAACCTGCAACCACCCCACATATTGAACACACATCAAAGTTGTTTCTAAAACAATAGAAGAAAAAGGCTCATATATCAAATTGAAAAAACAGTTGTTGATAATAGATAGTGACACAGCTGTTATTTCTAAAACACATCAGAGTTGTTTCTAAAACAAGTGATGCTGCTACTTATGCTTTACTATCTAATCCAAATAATTATTTAAGTTCCACACTCCAAATTTGTGCCTAATCCTGAACCATAAAGTATATATGGACCATTCAAGGAGTTACGCACCTGCTATTGTACGTGGGAAACATTTAACGCTATTAGTGGGGACGAATCCTTTGCACTCCGGCCATACAGAATATCCAACCTCAAATCCATTCGCCAGTGCATTGTGTATGTGTATGTAACTATAAGATCCGACGTAGCCCTTAACGACACCTAATGACACGAAAGCTGCCCACCCAATACTGCAACCTTCGTCCATATCCCCTACTTCAACATCCTCCCCGACCATGACATAACTATACGGTTTTGGTTGAATCAAGGAAGCAGTACTAGTGCTGGAAGTACTACTACCAAGGCACGGAGCAGTGCTCACGTACCGGGAAGAATTCGCTGGATTCGGACACTCCATGTAAATTACAGGCATATTATAAATATTGAGAGCAAATAATCGATCGTATCTGAGGGATCGGTTCTATCTGAGAGGGGAAATAAGGAGGAAGGGGGGGTATTTTTTTTTATTTTTTTTTTTTTTCAGAATAAATGGTGAAAAAAAGACACTATGGAGTACACCATGAAGGATACTATCGAGAACACTATGGTGATCACTGAAGCGAATAAAGAACACTATGATGAACAATGTGAGAAACCTTGCAGGTAGGGTAGAATACTACCGATAATAGCGTAAAGGAAAGATAGTTTCTTATCTTCTCACAACAAAAAGAGAAGAAAATAGTTTCTGATGAACATTCATCAAAGAAAAGCTCTTTCCCAAGTGCAGCTCAGGGCCTTCAAAATCTCTCTTTGCAAACATTTCAGTTCTCTAACTACTCCTCTTCGACTTTGTCCACACATAGAAGAGGCATCTCACCGATCTTTGAATGCATATGACGCATCTCACCGATCTTTGAATGAGTACGAGGCCAAGTAACCTTCTCCACTGGTCCAGAGCAAATCGAAGGATTAATCTATGTTCTTCCAATAATGACCCAACAAGCAACTCCAACTCACCACAAAATCAGGCTCTGCTTCTCTTTGCCAGCTACCGCATCCTTTTATACTCAACTACTGTATCATATGTCTCCATGTTGAAGGAACTCTCTGCAAAACATCTGAAGGGCGATTGTTTCCAGTTAGAAGACATTACAAGCAACATATCAAAAAGTAAATAACGGCAACATATGCTTATCAACTTATTTTCCATGTAATACAACTGAGGAAACTTTAGTTTTCTCGAATATGAACAAAAGCCACATAGAACTATGAAGCAAGTCAATGCTTCTCATTCAGCCTAGCTGAAATACAGTGAGAGCTGGTGCAATGAAACTTAAATTACATTAAACAACTACAAATCAAGGGTACAATAAGCAAGCACCAAACACCAACACTGCAAACAAAGAAGCGTCCAAAGTCCGTAAAGTACCTCAATTCATGCCAAAAGATATCCGTTCGATCAAGCAGAAAAGCTCGCAATGGGGCAAGGAAGTCACTCCCTGCATCACCATTGTTCTCAAGGCTAGCAATGAAGAGTGATGTTGCCACATGAACAATGATGGACGGATCTTGGTCTCCGAGAAGAGCCTGCAGCTCCCTCCAAATCCACGGCTCTATTTTTCGCAAGATCCTCTCCTTTACACCGTCATTTATTGGTACACTCTACGATTTCACAAACAAAATACAACATTCCAATCCATCATTCCTTCACAAACAATCAATTGGAGTATGAAACAAGGACAATAGAGTGTGCAATGACAAGTGCACCAACCATTCGAAGACGAATTCTTGGAGCCAAAGAAACAGCTTGCAATCGCCTAACATATACACTGATTCCGAAAAAAAAAACAATATTATGCACAAATGAATCCGAATGGTAAAACCGTAATATTACCAAAAACAAAAATAAACCACAAAATCACTGCAGAGAAAAGTTACCTAGCACGCCATTGAAGCTTTCTCTCATCAATCACATTAGAACCAGCTGACCCTGGCCGTCCAAACGATCGCTGCCGCGGCAACGGCCTTGATCGATTTCTCAAAAACCTGATTCAAATCAAAAGCAGCAAAATTTCATCTCAGAAATCTTAATTTCAACAAAAAAAAAAGAATTTGAAAAATCTCCGACGTTGGTGAAAGAAGTTGATGGTGATTGATGAAGCTTCTAGAAGCGGCGTTCATCGGCGGCAGGAGCTCCTTCTGGAAGCTTCGAGAAGGGAGGTCGATCTCGGAGAACCAAGAGGTGAAGTCGCCGTTGCAGAGAGGGCATTTTCGTCGCAGTCTGCTCCATTCTCGGATGCAGCCGACGCAGTAGGCGTGGTGGCATGGCGTCAGCACGGCGGCGCTGCGGGGTTGTAGGGCGCCCAAACATATCGGACAGCTTTGCCCCTCGATCGCCGGCGATATTACTCGCCGGACCAGCTTCTTCTTCTCCCGGCTTCTGCTGATTCTCTCCGTCTCCGACAGTGTCGCTTCCACATTTTGAGACAAGGCAAAGAGACTGGGCAGAGTGGGGTGGGGGGTGGTGGGGGTGGGTTTGGGGTTCGGTTGGCTTTTCGCTTGAGGCCTTTCAAACCTGATAAGGAGAAAGGAGAGTGTTTCTTTGTTCCATTTTTTCAATTTTTTACCTTTTTTCCGTTTTTTAAGTTTTTGTATGGTGTGTATTATTAAAAATAAAGAAAAAAAAAAAATTGTTTTGTATTGTGTGGTGGTTGTTGTGTGGTGTAAGGTTTGTTTAGTAATAATAAAATTACTTATTTTTTAATTTATTTTTTGAATTTTTGTGTATTCCTTGTTCAATTTCCATTTCTAATATTCTTACTCCTAAATATTAACTACAAAATTTGAAAAATTTTTCTGATTTGTTATGGAAGGAAAAAATTAAATCCTGAATTGGTCGTGACCTCATCAAATATGGTGTGTATGCTACGGCGAGAGCTCCCAAAAGAAGAAATTTTTTGTAAAGAATATAAATATATAAATGTGTGGGGGGGGGGGGGGTAAAGATAAATTTAAGGTCCTAAGAAAAATTTGATCAATAAGAGTTTAGGTTTAGAGAACTATCAAAAATTGAGATAGGTTTGCAGGGAAACATAGAAATGGGTGTAGAAAGTAGCTCTCGTTGATTATGCTGATGATCACCTTGCTGACAGAGTGCATGTTAGCTCCACCTTAGAACTAGCTGGGTTAAAATTCTCTTGAGCATCGCCTACAGCCATCGCTTGAGAGGTCAGGAAAGGCTTGGAAGGCATTTGTAGGCATTCGACATCTCCTTCGAGCATCTCTATGACTCTGTTCATTGAAGGGCGATCAGTCGGCTTCATCTGAACACACCACAACGCGGTCATGACCATCTTTTTCGTGAGAGCCTTTTCCTCTTCTGTAATACTGTCCATCTCCAACTCATTTCCTTCGTTATATTGATCATACGCCCACGAAGGGAAGTAAATTTGGCTCAAATGCTCTGCCAATGGATTCAAATTCTTCCTTTTGCTTGCCATTTCCATCAGCAACATTCCGAAACTATACACATCAGATTTGTACGAGACACGGCCAATGTTCTTGTAGAACAACTCAGGAGCCATGTATCCCAATGTCCCCCTTGCTGCCGTCAATGTGACAATGCTATTGTCTGTTGGATACAATTTTGCAAGACCAAAGTCGGAAACTTTAGGTACGAAATTCTCATCAAGAAGGATGTTGTGAGGCTTGATGTCAAAATGCAGAATCTGCATATCGCAACCTTGATGGAGATACTCGATCCCCCTAGCGATTCCAAGAGCAACGTCGTACATTTTCTCGCAACTCAAGGAAACACTTGCTTCTTTGGAGTAGATGTACTTATCAAGAGATCCATTAGGCATGAAGTCATATACCAGAGCGCGCTTCGATCCTTCAACACAATAACCAATAAGTCGCACGATATTGACATGGCGAATCCTTCCGATTGTAGCTACCTCGCTAATGAAATCTTGTTCGTTTGCTTTTGGCTTCCCCAACATTTTGATTGCTCCAAAGCGGCCACTGCGTAGTTTTCCTTTAAACACACAACCGAAACCTCCTTCCCCTAACTTGTTCTTGAAGCCGTTGGTCATCTTCTTTATCTCCCGGTAAGAGTACCTTATCGGCACAAAGTTGTTTTCAGCGTGCAAAAAATCCTCTATGGTGCTATACATTGACAAATGTCTTCTTCGCCAACTATAGATAAGTAACGCAATCACAAATGGAGCGCCAAGTATAAATCGTAGTACTGCACAAGTGTACACATATACATTCAACCTATAGGGGCCCTTCAATCTACTATTGTACTAAAAATACGTTAAAGTTAAGTATATACAAGTTCTTACCGACTACGCTAATGACTGGCAGCCATGCACGATCTGCAGGTAGTATACCAAATTCATAATGGATCAAATACTATTATACATAGTACGCATATATATATTCATATATATATATATATTTATATTTATATATATGTGTGTGTGTAGATGAAAGGGAAAAAAGCTCTTACGGATAGAATTGAACGGTAGCCAATGATAATAGTCGTCAAGATCTATGGGATCGAAACTTTTGTTATCCTCAAGGTTTTTAACCAACAAGTTATCAGGTCTGAAGTAAACTGCAGCGACAAAGATATCACAAGATACATAATTAGCACCATAATGCTCACCAATATAAATGCCTTTTACTGTGTTAACTAAGTGAATTAGGAAAGCAAACTAGCTAGGCGGTGGACAACTAGTAAGCCGATGAAGCTCAACAGTCAACAACAATACCGATAGGCGTACAAAGAGAAGACAGAGATAGAGCCCATACCGCGAAACCCCTTCCATAGAAATTGAAAGAAACCTGCAACCACCCATCAAAGTTGTTTCTTAAACAAACAGAAGAAAAAGGCTCATATATCAAATTGAAAAAACAGTTGTTGATAATAGATAGTGACACAGCTGTTATTTCTAAAACACATCAGAGTTGTTTCTAAAACAAGTGATGCTGCTACTTACGCAGGTTATACATTAAGCTTTACTATCTAATCCAAATAATCATTTAAGTTCCACACTCCAAATTTGTGCCTATTCCTGAACCATAAAATATATATGGACCATTCAAGAAGTTACGCACCTGCTATTGTACGTGGGAAACATTTGCGCATATTAGTGGGGACAATCCTCTGCACTCCGGCCCATACAGAATATCCAACCTCAAATCCATTCGCCAGTGCATTGTGTATGTAACTATAAGATCCGACGTAGTCCTTAACGACACCCGATGACACGGAAGCTGCCCACCCAATACTGCAACCTTCGTCCATATCCCCTACTTCAACATCCCCGACCTTGACATAACTATACGGTTTTGGTTGCATCAAGGAAGCAGTACTAGTGCTGGAAGTACTACTACCAAGGCACGGAGCAGTGCTCACGTACAGGGAAGAATTCGCTGGATTCAGACACTCCATGTAAAATACAGGTGTTTGGCGCATATTATACAACACTCGAGAGCAGATGAATACCACGAAAGAGATCGAATGGTGAAAATGGAATTAAGAGGAATGGAGGAGCAATTGTTCTTCTGGAGGCCAGGGTCTACAAGTCGGATTGTTTGGTTATCGTAGTTGATTTCTTGCACGATGTATTCTCCAGAAGAAGGAAGGTCTAATCTTGCAATGTTGTTGTTACAAGACAGATCAAACCCTGCTAGGCCGCAGTGCTCTGGGTCGTGTTTCAGTCGAAAAGGGTAGCTTATGTTGGGGATGTTTCCACAAGAAGGCGTACAACCGGGTGAGCTAGCAAAAGAATATTGGGGAATGGCAATAAGAGAGGCTAGAATAATGAAAACCAACGCAGACCCTGTCGAGGCACTAAAGGACCTTCGAGTACTTATGTCCATGGGGATATTGATGTGCCTGCTGCACGAGAGAGATGCACGCAAGAGAAAGAGAAGAAGGCCTACTTGCCAGCTGAAGCGATTTGATTTCGAGAGTTGCATCTATCTATACATGAGTGGTAATAGATAAGCACCTTCCATGAAATCACGCTAGTCTGTAAGAAGACAAATTTCAACCCGAAAGAAACGTCACGTATTAAAGATGCCATGAGTATGAGGGAAAATTGACTGGTACGTACATCAGACAAGAAGTTGGGAAATTCTTCGGTGGGGCAGTAGCATTGCGTACTGATGTGGGTTTACCAGTCTGCGTAAGTTAAGACATGTCCACGATTAGGACCTTGACTAATATGTACATGAGTGGTAATAGACAAGCACCTTCCATGAAGTCACGCTAGTCTTTAAGAAGACAAATTTCAACCCGAAAGAAACGTCACGTATTAAAGATGCCATGAGTATGAGGGAAAATTGACTGGTACGTACATTAGCCAAGAAGTTGAGAAATTCTTCGGCGGGGCAGTAGCACTGCGTACTGATGTGGGTTTACCAGTCTGCGTAAGTTAAGGCATGTGCACAATTAGTGCCTTGACTAATTACCCAACCAATACACGTTCTAATTTGTGTGTTCTTTGTTGATTGTTCACATACATATATTTGACATATCCACCAATTACATCAGACATCCATAAACACTACCACTGCACAGAAAAGGATCTGTGGGAATTGTTGCCTTATCAGAAATGCAGAGAATACTCATCTTTCTGTTTTGCATATGTATAATGGCTTCCTCCAAAGAGCTTGGAGCAACTCAAAGTTCTTGTACAGAAACCAAGTGTGCCGATGACCTTACCCCGGCTATCCATTTCCCCTCACACCGCAGACTTCACAGCGGCGATCAGCAGAAAACTGTACTAGTAAAACTCTTTGTCAAAGCCATAGATTACCCGAATCAAGAAATCCAAGTTTATGTACCAAGTACTTGCCTGGTGCTAAAGCCTTTAGAAATCTCCGAAACATCAATCTTTCCTTTCTATGGGTCATCAGGTTTCGACATGTATAACTTCACCTTGTTCCACTGTCCTCCAACCGATTATAGAGATACGAAGTTTTTTCAAGTGCCCTGCCTCGGAACCCCTAGCAACAGAACTTATGCAATTCGTGCTGACACTTCATTACTTTCGTACGCCTCAGAGCTACAGTCTTGTACAAAGATGTATGATATCTTATCAGTACCATTTAGCAGCTATGAAGCGCTTGGAAATCCTGTTCTTCGTTTCAAATGGACGAATCCAAATTGTAGGAAATGTGAAGCAGAGGGAAACAAGTGCAGATTCAATGACACCAGAAGCGAAATCGAATGTGTTCATTTCACAAAACCAAGTAAGGATAACATAAATCCTGTCTCACATATATGTTCAAATTCAAGTTTTCTGATTTTTCTTGGTTTTCCGGCACTCATTTGCAATTATATTTCACAGGGAAAACAACAACAAAACTTGTGGCTACAGGTTCAACCCTTGGTTCATTTCTCCTGTTACTATTGGTGATTGCAGTATATCGCATCTATAGCGCGGATAGAAAACAGAAACTGAATCAATTAAAGCTGGAAGGGTTTTTGAAGGATTACAAAGCTCTGAAGCCAAGCAGATATTCCTATGCAGATATCAAGAGGATTACAAATCAATTCGAGGATAAGTTAGGCCAAGGAGCCTATGGAACTGTTTTCAAAGGAAAGCTTTCTTCTGAGTTGTTCGTTGCTGTAAAAGTACTTAACAGTTCAAAAGGAAATGGGGAAGAATTCATAAACGAAGTACGAACAATGGATCATATCCACCACGTCAACGTGGTTCGCTTGGTTGGTTATTGTGCTGATGGATTTACACGAGCTCTCGTTTATGAATTCTTCCCCAATGGTTCACTGCAGGATTTGATATCATCAACAGAAAATAAGACTGCAGGGAGCTTCCTTGGTTGGGACAAGTTACAAGGTATTGCTATAGGCATAGCAAAAGGTATTGAGTATCTTCACCAAGGATGCGATCAACGAATCCTCCATTTCGATATCAAGCCTCATAATGTTTTGCTAGACCACAACTTCAATCCCAAGATTTCTGATTTCGGTTTGGCAAAGTTATGTTCCAAGGACCAAAGTATCGTGTCAATGACTACGGCTAGGGGGACAATGGGCTACATTGCACCCGAAGTGTTCTCTAGGAACTTCGGAAATGTGTCTCACAAGTCGGATGTCTATAGTTTTGGAATGCTGTTGCTTGAGATGGTAGGAGGAAGGAAGAATATCGGTTCAACCACAGGGAACACTACTGAAGTTTACTATCCGGAATGGATCTATAATCTTCTACAACAAGGAGATGATCTACGAATCCATATTGGAGAAGAAGGAGATGAAACCATTGCAAAGAAACTTGCAATTGTAGGGCTCTGGTGCATCCAATGGCACCCGGTGGATCGTCCATCAATGAAATCGGTGGTTCAGATGTTGGGCACTGGTGAAACTTTAACCATGCCTCCCAATCCTTTTGCCTCTACAAGTCCTATTACAACAAACGCAAACATCCCAGCGAGACGTCGCCTAAACCTTGAGTTAGAAGACATTGCTGAATTAGAGTAGTATGTAGTACTACGTACAGATCCCCTTATGTTGAGGGATCCCACAATGTTATCATAGTTTAGGGACACCCATGTGAGGCACATTTGGCTTTGTCGTTTGATCATAAATAGTGAATCGTTTGAATTTATGTCTCGATGAAATTTCAAAAACCGTTAACTATTGGATTCCTCTACTCAAAATGTATCGTACATTAAATCTGAATTTATACTCTCCATGTTGAAGGAACTCTCTGCAAAAATTTTCTGCAAAACACCTGAAGGGCAACTTTCTACAAAAATCAACCACAAAATCACTGCAGAGAAAAGTTACCTAGCACGCCATTGAAGCTTTCTCTCATCAATCACATTAGAACCAGCTGATCCTGGCCGTCCAAACGATCGCCGCCGCGGCAACGGCCTTGATCGACTCCTCAAAAACCTGATTCCAATCAGAAAGGGCAAAATTTCAGCTCAAAAATCGTAATTTCAACCCAAAACAAACTGATTGAATTGAGAAATCTCCGACGTTGGTGGAAGAAGTTGATCGTGGTTGATGAAGCTTCTAGAAGCGGCGGTCATCGGCGGCAGGAGCTCCTTCCGGAAGCTTCGAGAAGGGAGGTCGATCTCGGAGAACCAAGAGTCGAAGTCGCCGTTGCAGAGAGGGCATTTTCGTCTCAGTCTGCTCCATTCTCGGATGCAGCCGACGCAGTAGGCGTGGTGGCACGGCGTCAGCACGGCGGCGCTGCGGGGTTGTAGGGCGCCCAAGCATATCGGACAGCTTTGCCCCTCGACCGCCGGGATATTACTCGCCGGACCAGCTTCTTGTTCTCCCGGCTTCTGATGATTCTCTCCGTCTCCGACGGCGATTCCATTTTGCCTCCTGAGACAAAGATAGTGGACTGCAAACGCGCGCGTTTTGGGCCTGAGAAGCGTTTACTGCTGGGCCAATGAAACCTTACAGACCGGATAGAAAACGAAGCGTTGTTTCGTTGTATCCAGTCCAGTACAACACTTTTAAAAGCCAACCTTGAGTTATCGAAATGTTAGGGTTTTTTTTTTTTTTTTTTTTTTTTTACAGAAAAAATGGTGAAAAAAAGACCAATTTGTCTCCAAAAATGCGTGGTGAATATTATGGACAACATTGTATTACGGTGAATACTACGGAAAACACTTTGAAGAACACTATAATGAACACTATGGAGTACACCATGAAGGATACTATCGAGAACACTATGGTGATCACTGAAGCGAATAAAGAACACTATGATGAACAATGTGAGAAACCTCTTAGTGAAAACATTGATGAACACTTAGGGTGAACATTTTGAAAAACACCATACTCACAAATTTTAATAGAATCACATTTTTTTTTTCATCTTTTAGAGATTTTTTCATCATGTTCTTCGAAATAGTGTACAACCTCAATAGATATGCAAGTCCATAACTATTTGGGCACTTTCGGTTCTGGAAGTGTATAGTTTTTCAATCTTTTTAGTAACAACAACGAGATATTGACTGAAATAAAAATCAAGCGATTTTTTACATTATATCGAGTTCAATACTTTATATGTATACACCAACTTTAAAGTCATTGGAGAACTCAAATAATGTGCTTTTTAACAGTGATTACAGCCCTTCCATAATTAATTAAAGGACGTCCTTAATTAAATATCCAACAATGAATTTGAATTAGGAGGTAAGTACAAAAATAGTTTGAATTTTTGACAAATGACACAAATGACAAATGATTCAAGGTCTCTATTTTCCGTCAGCAAACACGCCCTTGGCTGTGTAAAAAAACTGACCAGAGCGGGTTTTGGCCTCTTCACTCCCAAAACACTTGAACGCAAATCGGTTCAAAAAATTTCCACACATTTCAAAATCGAAGCCTTTTCACTCGCCGGAGCTCACCGGAAATGGACGTCCCCAAGGACCAAATCGCCGCTCTCATGGAGCACGGCCTCTACAGCTCAGCTCAGATGCTCGTAATCTCTCGTCTCCGCCCTCCAAATTTTTGTTCATTTTTGCAGTTTTTAGTGCCGATTGAACTTGGATTGTTTGGTTTGTGTTTGTTTTAGGGTTGTTTTCTCGTTTCTTCGCCGGCTGCTAATACCGAAATCAATCCCCACCTTAAAGCTGAAAGCTTGGTCAGATTCTTCAACTCCATGTCTTCTAGTAACACTCCTAGTTTGAATTTGTAGTCTTTTATGATGATTTAAGTTGGTTTTTTGCGGTTGCAGGTGCTTCTTGGCGATTCGTTATACCGCGAAAGGGAGTATCGAAGAGCAATTGTAAGAAAAAGGCACACATTTTTTACTAATTTCATATTGTAATAGTTCAAGTTAGCGAAAAATGTTGTCTTTTTAAGTGTTAATGATCCCTAATTTGTTCAAGTAAATGAAAAGTGAGTGATTTGAAGGCCTATGTAATTGTTAAACAAATGAGCTTCCATTAGGTGGGAAAGTTCGATTTTTTACGCTTACTCGGATTAAAGACCGTATGTAATCAACATGGGATCTCTTTGTTTAGAAAATGTCACACTACTAGTGTTTTGCTTAACTACTTAATGTTCTTTTCTTGTTGTTGGGGCAGCATACGTACAAGCAAGCATTGCAGTTTTGCAAGATGATTTCGAAAACAAATGCAGCATCTGCTAGGAGTTCATTGGCATCAAACAGGTCATCTTCACCAAATATCTTTAACATTTCTGGGATTAATGAGAACGAGGTAGGTCTATTTCGACTGAAATGATGTTTCTTTTCTGTTTGGCACGAATTATAGTAAGTTATTTTCTCTGCTATTGACAGGTGAAGTTCAAAATTGCATCCAGTCATTTTGCTCTTGGTGAGAATGGAGCAGCCCTTGCTGAGGTACAGACACATATGCACTAACATTTATGGCCTGGCAAAATCCTGTTATGATTTGTTTTAAGTATTCAGATCTGCGTGTAAGGATCTTGATAAGTACGTCTAATCTATTGATACTTCTAATACAGATTAGGATAAGTCTGGCCAATGGGTATATCATCTTAACTATATGTTGTGATATCTTATGTGGCACGTTTGGCACATTTTTCTTGGGGTCTGATGCAAATTGTAATACTTTACAGATGGACAACATCCCAGCCAAACTGAGAAACTTGCAGATGAATCTGTTGATGGGAAAGCTTTATCGGTTTTCCAGACAGAATCGTTCTGCTGTTTCTTGTTTCAAGGAATGTCTAAGGTTTGCCACTCGAGTTGTGCATATCACCTTTCTCTCCTTCAGTTCAGTTTCTAAGCGTAGATACTTAACATTTCCTCGTTTGTTTGTTTGGTTTACAACTCTCGTGATCTTGGCTCCAGATATTACTGTTATCATGTGAATTCTAGCTTTCATGCTGTATAATTGTGGTCATCTTGCTTACAAATTTGTTAATGCGCTAACTGTCTTTTTGTGTGCTAGAAATCTTTGCTATTATATCCTCCATTTTTGCTCATACCACTTCATGTTTGATGCTTGTGACAGGCATTGCCCTTATGTCATGGAGGCTATTTTAGCTTTAGCTGAATTAGGAATTGCTGCTAAAGACATTATTTCCTTGATTCCTCAGGTTTGTTCATGAAGCATAAAACCATGTAATTATAGCATGCTTTGAGTCATTCTAAGTTTTTTTTTTATCTTCGATGTCCTGTACTTTGTCATACTGAAGCTGCCTATGTAGAACAAACAGAAAAGCTTTAAGATGCTCATGCTAATTTCTGTTCAATTCTGTTTCTTGACTCTCAATTTCAGACTCCAAGTACGAGAGGGAGGGCTCCATTTGATCATTTTGACTCAAGTCGCTGGCTGCATGTAAGTTAACAAATGAGGGAGTGGAGTTCTTAGTTATTATGCGTAAGGTGGAAACAGTTGCTCCAAAGGAATTCTTACGTTTGTTTTTTTTCCTTGCAGCGCTATATTGAGGCCCAGTGTTGCATTGCTTCAAATGATTACAAAGGTAAAAGTAGTATTTTCTTCTGTGTCTTTTGGGTTTTATCTGTAATTGCATGCATACTTGGTGGATACTTGAGAGCATATTTTCTGATTCTTTTGTAATGATACGGCATGTTTCCCTAATAATTTTAACTGAAGAATAATATCTAGAATTTAACACATTCTCTATTTGCTTTTGGTATTGCAGGTGGTCTGGAACTCTTTAATGAGCTTTTACAACGTTTCCCTAATAATTTACACCTCTTACTTGAAGTTGCAAAGGTTAGGGCTAATTGTCTTTGAGGCTATTTGAGCTTAGTTGCTATGCCAAGAATAATATTGTGCTGTGGTTTTGATTGCACTTAACTTAATTCTCTGCTTATTCTGACAATCTCTCATCTGCATGTCCAATTAGTTTCAAAGTTGTGTACTTGCATCTTATTTGAGTTCCCCTTCGTACTCACTATTACCTCCCACTAAAATACCCCTGATTCTGTTTTACACAAAGCTTTATACTTCTGCAAACTTACCTTTGAAAAAGTTGCTGCTAGTGCTTGCCATGACACTATTGCAAAGGCTGATATTTATTCTGCTTATTTGGCTATATTGTTTTTATTGGATAGTCTTTAATGTTGGATATACTATTCGCTTCTAACTAGATAAAGTATGTTGATTTCTTTTTTTGTTAATGTAAATCTTGTTTGTGAAGGTTGAAGCTATTACTGGGAAAAATGATGAGGCTATTTTGAACTTTGAAAAGGTAATTTCTCGCACTCTTACACACACATGAGCAATGACTCACACACCCAGGGAATGCTAGGAGTATACGCCCCTAACTGAATATTTTTCAGGCCAATGTGAACTCACACTTTTGAATTTATGTTCTTTGCAGGCTCGATTGATAGATCCTTATGTTGTAACATATATGGATGAGTATGCAATGTTACTAAAGGCAAAGTCTGATTTCTCGAAGTTAAACAAGTTAGTGCATGATTTGCTGGTTGCTGATTCTACAAGGCCAGAAGTTTTTGTGGCCTTGTCTGTACTTTGGGAAAGGAAAGGTGGGGGAGAATCTTTGTCATATGCTGAGAAGGTATGTTTGATAAAACTGAGTAAGCTTGTTATTTGTGTTATTATTATATTAATCTCATAAGTTCCTTGTTTATATGCATCAGAGTATACGAATCGACGAGAGGCACATACCAGGTTATATAATGAAGGTATTGAAATGGTCTTATGTTTGATGGGTTGGAGCATCTATGTTCTTTATTCCTAATGAGGGAAACATTCTGTTTGATGGGTTGGAGCATCTATGTTCTTTATTTCTAATGAGGGAAACATTCTTTCAAGCTTTCAGGGTAACCTGCTGTTATCAATGAAGCGAGCAGAAGCCGCTGTAGTTGCCTTCAGAGCAGCTCAAGAGTTGAGACCTGATATTCGTTCTTATCAAGGTGTGCCTTGTAAAGGATAATATTGACTTGCATGACGTGCACCTTCTTTTAGCCATTGACTTCATGTTTGATGCAACCATTCTGTAAAGAGAGAATTATGAAGTAATTACTCAAATCTTAATGAGAGAGGCTCAATTATGCTTGCAGGTTTGGTTCATTCTTATTTAGGTCTCTCCAAAATCAAAGAGGCTTTGTATGCTTCAAGGGAGGCTATGAAGGCTATGCCACAATCTGCAAAGGCTCTAAAATTGGTAGGGGACGTACATGCGAGTAACTCTGGCGGTAGGGAGAAGGTAAATCTATATTTGATCATTTCAGCATGACTTTATAACTCCAGATTACCTCCTGATGAAATCTACCTGATCTCGGCACAGGCAAAAAAGTTCTATGAGTCGGCCCTTAGGCTGGAACCTGGTTATCTTGGAGCTGCATTAGCTTTGGCTGAGCTCCATGTTATTGAAGGTCGCAATGGTGATGCTGTGTCTTTGCTGGAGCGATATCTTAAGGACTGGGCCGATGATTCTCTACATGTCAAACTAGCTCAAGTATTTGCTGCAACAAATATGCTCCAAGAAGCATTGTCCCATTATCAAGCTGCATTGAGGTTAAATGTTAAACTATCTAGAATAATTTTCTCAGTTAGAATTTAAAATCTGCATTTTCAGTAAGCTTTTGCAAAGTCATTTTAGTATGCTGTGCACATTTTGTGGTCCTATTCATAGCATTTTAATCCAGACGTCCTGAATGATTATTAAGCAATAAAGAAGTCAAAAGCCAAAGTACGATCGTATGGGATTATGTAAAACAGTTTTAATTTTTATTCATTGTTCTAATTTAACATGTAGTTGGAACATTCTGCGTTGGTATGGTTAGACAATGGCTAATGGGTACTTACAATTTTGTTTTCTGGTATGCTCTGCAGGATAAACCAACAGAATGAAGCTGCAAAAATAGGTTTAGAGCGCTTAGAAAAACTGATGAAGGTTTGTCTTCTATTTTATACTGCTTAAAATGTATGGTGGAATGCTCAGTGTGAATTGTTAAATTATACAATTTCAGTAAGATTTAATTTAGAAAAGTCGTACTTTCTTTAGGGGGTGGATCCAGATGCACCTGAGGAAGAAGATGAAGAAAATGAGGTTGAGGATGTTGATGACCAAGAAGAGGCTGATCTTCTGTGAATTAAGCAATTCAAAAGGGTATTTTGAAAAGCTTTTGTGCAGAGACTTTAGTTGCAAAGAGTATCATTGGAGTTTTGGGAGGTTGCGATTCTTCAAGCAAGCTGACACCCCGAAGAAATGAAATTGTTTTCCAATGTATCCTGTGTCATGGCTCACGACAGGCAACGGCAAATTCTTTCATATTAGCAAGTGAACAGCATAAGATGATGCAGCATAGATAGTGAGCAAGAAAGAACATCACCAGTGACTGCAGAGTTGGTCTTGGTGACCCTAAACCATTTCCATTTCCTTACAATTTTTATTACATGCCTTGATCTAGTATATTTTGTAATCTCATGTCACAACTTGTATAGAACTGGAGGCCTTCACAACTAATGTTAGCAGCAGATGACGAATTAGTAAGCTTCATCGACAATTTTCATCCGTCTGTTGGTGTATGCTGTTTCTGAACTGCTCTAGTCACTTTATCAGAAAGGCCACGGATCACTATTTAGTTTATCTTCTGAAAAAGTCGGTTTCTATATTTGAAATCCGTTACTTCTGACCTTAGAAGAAACCACATTCTTTTAACTTTCGGTGACTTTTTACTCATGTTCGTTCAGGAACGGTACATGTTGAATTCAATCCCAAGATCGTTCGGGCACTTTTTGGCCGCGAAAATGTATCTTTTCCGTGTTCAGTGGAATAACAAAATTGTTACCGGAATGAAAACGAAGTAGTTTTTTACGCGGTATTGAGTTCAACACCATTCATATAAATGTGGAAAAAGTGCTCTAAAAGTTACCATATCAACACACACATGTTAAGCTCAGAGGTCGTTTCACTTATGTACAACTTGCAGGTAAGGTTCTGCAAGCCAATCTCAAACTCAGCATTTTGGTTTGCAATGAAGAGTACCGATGAGGTGACTTTACACCTGGCTGTCATAGGTTTGAGGCTGGTGTTGTGATCCAGGGGAGGGCAGTTGTGAGTCGTTGAATAGCTCCATGGTTGCCTTTCATTAGATACTGTCCCATCTTTGTTTTCTACAGACTAGAAAGGCTTCCTTGGGGTGGGTGCTCGGCTTTCCATAGATTGCAACCTTTGCTTGAGATGAAAAACTTCAACCTGCATGGCAACATGAAGGCATTAGGATGGTAACTTCAGAGGAGAACCAGAAAATAAGTCTGGGACTTTCAATAAGTGAAGGATGATAACTGTACAGAAAAACAGTGGCACTAATGATATTATGATAAGGAGAAAATCAAAATATACAACTGTCTAGGAGAGTTTCGAGGTAAGTTATATCAAAGATCTGCAACAATAGATTTTAAGAGGTCTAAGGTAAAGCAAAAGTCAGCGGGAATTTCATTCCTTTGAAAGCCATACCTGTAGTTGGAATGCCCTTGCTCGTTCTCCTGCAAGGACTCCTCTAGTTGAATGCAGCTCCTGCATAAGTTGATTGATTTAATAACTGATAACTGGTTATTAGATAAGATCACTTGAGTGTAATGCTCATAAATCATAATACCTTTTGAGTATCATCCAAAACGGCCTTCAGGAAAGCCACGTCGTGCTCAAGTCTCACATTGTCAGAATGAACAATATTTGAGAGATTGTTCGACTCTTCTTGTGCTAGCTCTATACCAGCAACCTTTTCCTTCAGCATTTCTATCTCCTTTGCACTGTCTGTCAACTTCTTCTCAATCTCCTGTCTGCTCTTGAGGGCTGAGGATAAACTTTTCTCTGCAGCTTCTCGGCTGGCCAACGCAGCAGCTAACTGCCCTTCTAAGATTCCGTTCTTTCTTATCAGTGCAGCCATCTTTGATTCATAATAGTGATACGTACTTGAAGGAGCTGATATTTTACTATCATTTTCTGGGAATGCTGCATCATTGCTATCAACTGGAACATTCCCAATTCCATGATGGTGGGGATTCGAATTGTCGAATTCATATCCAGAGAATATGTCCTCTGAATAGAGTCTACTTCCAAGCATGTTAGTCTGGACTCCTGAATCAGATTCACTTGTTTTCTTTTCTGTTTGCTGAAAGCAACATGGTATTTAGTCAGTATATCATCAAAATAGGGTATGAACGCAATGGAAAACAACAGTTAGATTCTTCAGATATAGCAGTTCCAACTTCCATCTTACTATTAAAATAATTAATTTTGGATAAAGACAGTAACTTACATCAAGTGGTGATATTTAGTGAAGAAAAACTTCTATAGTTTACCTGCAAGAAAGAACTTTCATCTTCTGAACTCTTTGCCCCCTTAACAGTCACATTGTATTCTTCGTCATTATGGAACTGTTTCCTAAGTGAAACATTGCCGGAAACAGGATTTGGATCAACAAGCAAGGATTCTGACAAAGACTTTCTTCCAGAACCATGATGCTCAATTGCAGATACAAGATTTTGTTTGCTAGCCGAATTAATTGAGCGCTGGGAAGAACCGTTACTTATTTGAGCAGCCAATGCAGTAGATGATGAGCGTTTCTCAGGCAGCAAAATTCCAGGGCCTTTGCTGGGAAAAGATCGCCTACTCATGGATGATTCATTCTTTTCCATGGTCAGTACTTCAACCTGTAACCAAAATAGAATACAAAGTTGAGGGAATAAGGTAAGCTTGATGAGAAATGAATTGAAAAATACTATGAGTTTCTTATGTACCTGATTTGATGGCTCCTTTCTGCATCCCCCAAAAGAAACAAGGAAATCCTTTTCTTTGTGCGGTACGAGCTCTAGGCTGAAACCCTGCAAATGCAAGATGAGAACAATGTTAAAAGGGAAAGCAGATTAATCATGTTCTTGTTGTCATCATAGGGCTGGAAAACTCTCATAATTGGACTCAAAGGGACCCGAACAGGGCTTAAATAAGGCGCTGTGCACCCACCGTAACTTAAAATAGAACATCAATACTTCTTATACCTATGAAACTTATGGAAAAGGTAAAAACCACCATTGCACACCTTATTTGCAGTGATTGAAGAAGGAGGAGATGCAATGGCCACTGACCACTCAAGTTTCAAAATATCAAAGATAAGAGTCTCGGAATGTCCTGGAAGATTGAAAGAAAAATGCATAAAGAAGTCAGTACAAGGCTTGCAACCATTTCAGTGTTTTAAAGTTTCAAACTAATATTAAGGAATCACAAAGTCATGCACATCATACGCCAGAATTACAGAAAGAGGGGAAACATTTCAAGAAGCAATAATGAGGTATACGTTTTTTCTTGCTTCCACCCCCAACAATATACCATTTGGTTCCACATAGGACCCCACAGCAACCGGCTCTGGGTGACGGATGGAAACCCCGTTTCTTTATTCTTGACCACACCATCTGAGGAAAAGTCCATCATCGTGTCATCAATAAAGTTTTAATTCTCTTCCACAAAGAGCTAAATGTTTGGCCACATATTCTTGCTTTCTAAACGATATAAGAATGAGAGAGATTTCACCTACAGTTTCAAAGTCAAGTGAATACGAATCATTCAAAGTCCTGGATTTTGATTTGCCTCCAAATAAGAAAAGAGTTTTATCATCATAAAGAGCTGCCACATGATTGGATCTCGGAGATGGTCCTGTTCCTCTGCACATGCATCAGGTATGAGAAAGTAAGAGCGTAACATATTTCTATCCATAGATAGCAGAAAGGTGTCTACCAAAAGAAAAAGAGAAAGGTCCACAACATAAGTAACTATGAGCAAGGTTATAGTTTTTTTCTTGTTGGTTCCAAAACCAATGAATTCCTTTAATATAGCAAAACCTACTCACGTGCAATGAAGAGGCAGCCATGTCAACGTCTTCAGATCAAACATATGGAGATCATTCATTTTCCTCCTTTTAGAATCTTCACCTCCAAATAGGATTAGTACAGAGCTAGCCCGGACTACAGTGTGACCAGTGCGAGAAACCTGCCATGAGTGTGATACATGGTTGGGACCTTCTTAGCTTTATATTACATCACACTCCAGTGGATTATCATTAAAGGACTAAATCACAATACTTGAGCAAGAGAGTAAGTCACATATATAGTACCGGTATATCACCCTTTGCTTCCATATGAGACCAGCATTCTGTATCCGTGTCAAAAGCCCAAACTGCATAAATGAAAAATAATATTGGAGCAATTTCATATTATAGAAAGCAATAAAAGTGATAATTTCCGCACTAGAGAAATCCTAACCTGAAATTTTGTCGCTCCCAGGTTCTGTTTTTCCTCCAATGAGGAGTGCCTTCTTCCCCCAAGACACCTAGACAAGAGAGAGAAGAGGCAAAAAGATCAAAAGATCTACCAGTATGATTTACTTAGGCATTCATATTGATTCAATATATGATGTATCCACCCTCGTATCTCTCCACATCAACAATAAAAACCAACCAGTCCACAATATTCTTTCAAAGCTCAAGTTCATTGCTTTTCTAGAAAACTACATGCCCAACTTCTCATCTATTTCCTCAAGATATATGTTCAATTTTATATGGCATAGGAAGAAACTATATTCTGGAGCATAATTATAGAGGAAATGGCAAACATGTGGCACAAGAATGGAACAAAGTATATGATTATACCAGTCTGTGGCCCTTGCATGCAGGGATCTTCAAGGGTAGACTGCTCGGTGACAAGTAAAGTTTTGATGAAGCTGTGCTCCAAGTAAAACTGTCAAAATTAAGCACCTGCCAACCGGAAACACTAGCATTGTTAAATGTTAAACATAATGATGGTCAACAGATGAATCTGCATTACTTTTTTTTATCAAATAAAGCCAAAGATAGATACTAGACTTCTTATCCATACACCTTAGTACATGCAGTTAAGGAAGAAAGAAACGTTATCCTACCTGAACATCATCTAGCAACTCATTCCCGGATTCACCACCGACCACAATCATCTTGTTCCCAATTACAGCCGCAGCATGCTATTCGGGAAAATAAAAAGTAAAGATTTAGCTTTCAGCAACACCTAAAACCCACATCAACTGAATAGAAGTATCTCGAGAATAAGTATCAACAACAATGTACATTGAAGCGGGGCGTAGGCTTGTCCCCTGAAATCGACAACACCATCCAATTCTCAGAGCTTCCCATTGAGGAATTACTAATCTCGGGTGCGGCAGACGAACATTGTTGATCGTGCTCATCGGAATGACTACTTCCAGGCACATCTTCACTCTGGAAAATGTAAAAGATCTCAGTACAGCTACTGATTAAACCAAAACTTACATGTTACACATAGCTAAAATCCTTACATTGGAGCTGTTATTTCGTTTCGGATTTCTTATGGGGCTTCTAGTTCCCTGAGCAGAATCCGAAAGCTGGACTTTTAATCTGAACCAAATCACACACAATCAACATTCAACTATTACCAAAGTCTGATTCTTTCTTCGTAATCTTATTCAATAATTTTAACAGGTATATCAAAAAGATGAAAACTTTATCTTCAATTTATTCATACTAAATGCAAAAGTACACACTCTAAAGTCCAACTTCAGGGCATTGCATAAATTACTAAAGCTCAATGATTAAAGAGGTTTCAACTGGAAAATTATTGAAAAAGGTAAAAACTTTAAGGGATAAAACGAAAAGAAGATTGCTCAAAGTAGAAATAATGCAAAAAACAGCAAGCTCACCGTCCAAGCTTCATGCGTCTTCGAGAAAAACCGAACATTTTGGCGAAACAACAGCTTCCAAAAGCAGAATTGAACCTCTTGTCTTCCTAGACAGACACAAACATCAACGGAATCGAAGAAATGAAGAACAAAAATCCTAAATTGCAGAGAGAAGGAAGCTGCATTAATCCTTCAAGTATTTATTAAAGAATCTCTAGAGAATCTAGAGAAATGAAGCAATTCAAGCAGTGGATATGGGCTGTTTGGCGACCGAGAAAGTGAAGGAAAATGAGAGAAAATCACGAATCACGAGCAACTGAGCTGAGTAAGTGGAAAGCCTGGGACTGTAAACAAGTAAAAAGCCTACAGTGTGCGTACGTTAGCATCTTCCCGCAGGTTGTCTTCTAGTGCATTTTTTTTAAAAAAAATTTGTTTAATTGAAATTACAGCACCCCAAGTATATTTGTAGATTAGATTCCTTGATTTATTGAGCACATTGGATTACTATGCTGATTACGTTAACGCTTTACTTAGTTACGAGTTCACGCTATTATATTCAAGATTGGATTCGAACCAAAAGTAAATGAGATTATGCCTAATTGTGTAAAAAATGGAAAATAGAAGAAAAGAACTTGGGTGAAGTGTGAATGACCGTTGGGTGAGAAAGAGCGGGCTTTTACATGTTCGAGGTAATAGGCCAGGCCAGACGAGACATTTATTGTGTGCGGCAGTGGGTCCCGGGGTTTTGTGTGTGGTGGTTTTGGGAATTGGAATTTCAGCTGAAAGATCAGGCTTACTACAAAATAGGCCCCTGAAGTTTACAGAACTTTTAGAAAAGAGACACAAATTCTGTAATATTTTCAGATTTCTGCCTAAAGTATTAAAATATTAACAATTATCCCCACTTCTGTCAAAAACAATTGCCTAGAGTTTCTCTTCAGATCAAGTGCACCGCAAAAACACAAAATCGGGCCGAAGACGAGGTCGATTTCACGCTTTCGGTCCGGTCGATTGTGTGGGCAATCCAATTACCCAATTGATTTCCACCGCGTATTGGAAGGCAAGGGCGATCGCGAGGGCGATTTTGGCTGAAAAGAGGAGGACACGAGGAAGGCGGGAAGACGGCTGACTTCAGGAACGAGCGAAACCGCAGGCGAAGGCGAGGTCGATTTTCCGCGCCCGAGCTCCTGATCGCTCCAGTCGATTCGTCCGCGTTGGAGGCAAATCCACATCGCCCTTGATCGATCGCGCCGACCGAAAGATTACGCGGTGGAGATGCTCTCATAGGTAAAAGTAAAACCCGCCTTCGTGCTAGGTTATTGTCCCTGCTTTTGTGCGGGCTCTTTGCTGTTGTAGTTATATTTAGAGAGTTGTTCATAAAATCAAAGTAACTAGTGATATAAAAAAGACTGTTGAAAGAAGAACATTCTCAAAAAAAAAAACAAAAGACGACGAAAAGTTAGAATTTTGGTTAAAAAGTCATCAAATGAGCTGTTGGGGATCCTTTTAGTGATTGGGAACACTTATCTAGACCTTTGAACACATGTTAAACGAGAATGACTTCTATTGATTAATTATATTAATGCTAAATCATTGTTTGAAATTAATAAAAAATTATTATTTAAGTAAAAGTTGTTATAAAATTATCACGTATCGATTTCTTAATGGCCAAAATAGTAAATTTAGTGTAAGGAAATCTTTCTCCTATTAAACAGTAGAATGACTGGTCTCTCAACTGAAGATTGGTGCTTGAAACCAAGAGCCTAAACAATTATGTGGTATCATTTCTAGAGAACTTAGTAGTTTAGTTAGAGCATCTCCACCGGGCAGGCGAGCGCTGGGGCGAGGGCGCGGGGAAGCCTGCGCGCGGCACTGTTCACGCCACACCGGTGATTTTGCGTGAAGGCGAGAGGAGGGCGAGAGCTCGGCGGGTGGAGGTGGAGGCGGGCGTCGCCAGCGCCCGCGCCTGCGGGTGGTGCGTGGGTGTGGGCCCCAGCTGACGTCAAAACGCACTCTTCTTTTTTTTAAGTCTGGCGCGTGTAATTCACGCGCGTGTGGGGGCGTGTTGGCGAGGATTCCGTGTTCGGAAGGGGAGTCCGAACACTATTTGTGGGCTGAAATGATTGTTCGGCAGCCACTGCCGAACACGGAGAAACAATTTTTTTTCCTTTTTTTTTTATATAAAATCAACATTTTCTTTTCTATAAAAAATCACAATTTTTTTTCTCTCAAATTTTTTAAGTATGTAATATTAAATTTGAAGCACAAATATTCAATTTAACATATGATAATTCTACATGTTTTTTATGATAATTATTAGTATGTAATATTCAATTTTGATGTTTTCTATACAAAATCACAATTTTTTTATATCAAAATTTTCAAGTATGTAATATTAAATTTTAAGCACAAAAATAATTTAACATATGATAATTCTACATGTTTTTATGATAATTATTTGTATATAAAATTTATTTGACAACAAAAGGGAATATTTAATAATGTTGGTGATAATTCTTATCTATATTTTTGAAAAAAATAAATAAATAAAAATTGTGATTGCCTGCGCCTGTGCCTACGTGGGTGTGGAATTTTTTTTTACGGAAGGCGCATGCAATCACTATTCATCGCCTGCAGGCAAGAAGAAGGCAATTGCCCACTTCGTACCTGCGCCTGCGCCTGCATGGGTGGAAATGCTCTTATATGGTTCAACATAGAAATAGTACCAGTACTCTCTTATTAAACTAGATAAAATACTAGACAACACATTCTGGTTAAAACTCAAGACCAATATGGCAGCTGAACGTGGGGACCTAAATCTGTCGGTCCACTATGATATCCCAAATAAACACTAAAAATACTCTGGTTTGCAAGTGCATGTGTAGATCTTTGTACCAAACTTTGGAATTACTCCAAATTTAATATATGTCTTTCGGTCCTCTATCGAATCCAATAAATAGGATGGTGACAATTTGTTATTTATTTTCCATTTACCCATTTCACGGGATGCCTTTTGAATAAATATATGGCCACGAATTAAGGAGGAGTGGACCCTTCTAAGAAGAAGACTTCAACAAGCCCACACACCAGAGTCCTCTGACGGAAGAGAACCCCAGTGATCACTTGACGTGAGCAAATCCACAGTAATTAATTCATCCCTAATGTTCAAAGTTCATTCTTTTCTTCTGTAAAAAGAATACGCATATAGGCTACTATATAATACGCATTAACATCATCGTTGGCATTGCAAGTACTAGATGCACTCTTGATCGGCCGGGTCTTAAATGGATTTGAAGTTTTACTGGCCCATTAAATTAGACCCAAGGCCTGCATGCATTGTCTGATATGAACTAATGAGGCTACTTACTCTCAATTCGGATTATCTCTAATCCTACTTCAAATCGGAAATGACTGATAAAGAAGCTGCATTTTACATATGAAGGTGAAAGAGAGAAGCTAAATATAAAGTAAGATTTTATTATGATAAACGTGCTCGAGAACAAGATGTAGCATATTACAAAAAAGCTAGAATACATAATAATAAGTAAACCTTATTAAAACTCTCTTAGCCTCTATATGCTACGTACATATTTGTTACGTACAATCCGATTCATGACTCCAAGAGTACTTATATATTATTACCTCAATTAATCTTGCATAACCAAGGTTCTTAATAGCGCACGTTATGCAAGTTAATTATAATTATAAGTTTGATTAGTTAAACCCATAACGCTCCGGCCTGCTTAAGCATGGGGATTAAGGCACGCTTAAGATGAAGACTCATGACCTCATTGGCCCCGCCGACAAGCGCGCCCCCAATAAAAACGGCCGGCACAGTCGGGTTGCACCCGAGCAGAGAGAGAGCTTGTTCTATCTCCCTCCCTCTTTGCATCTCGTCGAGCTCATACACTGTCGGGTTCACCCCGAAATCGCAGAGTAGGGTTTTGATCGAGTGGCTCATGCAGCACGAGCTCTTGCTGAAGATCACAATGGGTCTCTCGGACGCCATCTTTGTCACCACCTCCATTGTTGATCAAAATGTAAGAATTGCAAAACTATCGAATAGTGACAAGTTTGGTAAGATTGGTCTGTGAAGATTTTAGAGAGAGAGACGAAACGAAGTTGGTAAGAGAGTAGTAGAGCAATGTAGGGATTGAAGTTTAGTGTGAGGAGTAAATGGGGGTGGGATTGAAGTGTATATATAGGGACATTTGGGAGACTATTTGGATAATGAGATTGTTGGCTTTAAATTGAGAGCGAAGGAGGAAATGAGAATGTTGATGTATAGAGATATTTCCAAATCATGCTTTGAAAGAGAAAGCGATCCAAATGTGGAGCCAAATTGAAGGAATATTTTTTAGCATACGGAAATGAATAGAGACGTGTCCTTTGTACGGCTTCACATCTTATTCGGCCTCATGATCTAATTTCATCTTGTCCTGCTTGACCTCTCCCAAGAATATTTTTGTTGATGGTTTTCACATTTGCAGTGGCGAATTTTTTCGTATGCTAATTACTTGATGTTTCGACGAATCCACTCAGTTGGTGTGCATGTTTTCTGCTTTTCATGCTCATACAGCGATTTGGCGAGCTCATGAGCATCTGTGCTGAGTTGGAGAAACTTAGCTGGCTAGTTGGTTTTATCCACTTGGGACCTCCCTTTTTGTGTTTGGATTCGCATCCAGTTCATGAAACGATACACAAAAGCCATGTGAAAGAGATGATACACAAACACACACGAAGTACTAGCTAATATATTGGATTAATTTCCATGTTTTACAAGTAAAAACATGATCAAGGATATATATATAAACATGGACTAATTATATATAAATTCTCTTTCTTGGAAAGATATATGATTACGGTGAGATAATTAGTCGACAAGTTTCCTCTCTCGCTTTCGTCGAGCATATGTCCCATTACAAAATCTGAAAAACATGACGCCGTGCATACATGAAATATTAAGAGAAAGGAAAATAGAAATGCACAGTGAGGACTGTTCTGGTCCCATATGTTATCCTCCATCTCTATCTTTCCATGCCAAATTGATGTAGTTACTTGCTTTTTTGTTATATTCTGTAACAGGAAAAAAAGAAAATACCATATATGCATTAAAATTTCACACATCCAATCTGGACCACCCATATATGTATACATGTATAACTTTGAAACTTTGAGATATATGAGTGATATGCACTAGTGGTGATCTCTAGAAGAAAGAGTGAATCCCATCAAATAAAAAGCTCCCCTAACTTTCTTTATCTACTTTCCATATATATGATCTTAATTTCGAACGAATCTTGATTCTAACATCAAAAGTATATATACTTTACATATACATAAATTATCTTCAAATCTTTACTTATACTTTAAGGGAAACCATATATGTATATATATGTATCGACATATATAGTTTTAAATGGCTCAAGTGAGAGGTCAAGGGCCAGTTGTACAGCTAGCTAGCTAGGTTCCTTGACCGTGCTTATTAGAGGATACATGGATTGGGTGCCGTCAAGTTGCAAAAAAGAATGTCAACTTTAGGCCAGGGTTTACTAAAGTTAAAACAAGTAGTCGTAGTAATGCGAGGACGGATCGCGGCATCACTCAAAACTAGCAGTTTTGGTTGATTCTGTGGCAATAAGCGTGTATAAATGATTCTATAATATCTTTTTGTTTTTCATGAGATATAGATGAACATATAAAAATATGACCGTTCGTTTTGACTTCATTTATGTTTGTTACGTTCTTGGGTTTGTAATCGAGTAGATCATCTAGTTGCATTGTATGTTACTAGAAGTTTTTTTTTTTTTAATGTAATTGTTGAATAAAAAAGTTTGACAAGCCATCAAACAAAAGGAGTACAAGGAAATCAACTAAAACACAACATCCTGGAGTCTCATTAAAAACTTTGTAAAAAAATTCAAAAAAAGTAAACTTGAATATATTACTTAATCCGAAACCCGCTACATTTATGATAGTTGCTTTGGCGGAGTTACACCATTGTTTATACTCAATTTTAAAGCCTAATAAAGTTTAGTACCTTTGGACCAAAAAAATAGATAGAAAGTAAAGGGATTAATACACGAGGCCCCAATTTGCCCACAGAGATCTCCGTCCGAAATCTGTGAAAGCAGAAAAAGGGAAAGAATCAAAATCTCCCTCCAACATATCGCATGCATTTATGATCTCTAGCTTCTACTTCACTTGCCAAGCTCTTTATGCTATTAATGGATCCGGATCATATACTAGCTAATCATCATCATCCGCTGACTTGCAATCTTCTTCATAGTACCTTTCTTAATTATTAGAAACAAAACGTTCTAATCAACTAATTATAATATTATAATATTCTACTTGGAATATATATTTGTTCGTGATGTTTTGCGGTTGGTCCTGGCATCTTCTAAGTAGGAAGGGTAGAAATATGGGTGCAAGTTGGATTGAAATTTCCAATTTTGAATCAAAATTTTCAATCCAAGTTGGATTGGATTTTCCGATGTTTTGTGTTTTTTTTTCTTGTTTTGTTTTCTTTCTTGTCCTTTCATATTCCACATTCTTACTTGCAGACATCATTTATTACTTATTTTAGTGTATGTGTATCTTATAAGAGTAATTGTTATATTTTTTTTTATTTTACCTTGTGAACTTAAAAGTCCTGATATAATTCCAATCCAAAAAATTTAGAAAAATGTTCGATTTCTAAAAATTTTAATTTGGAATTTACCAGAAGTTAGATTCCTTGTTTCTGATCCGAAAATCACCCGTAGGTAGAAATTTGTTATCGCTCACTTTTGATTTTGATTTTCTCTATTGACTCCAATAAACATGTGTACCAATTGAAAATAACCATGCTTGCCTTATCGCATCCCATAATTTTGACAAACGAATTAAACTGTATAGTTGATGATGTTTTCTGAATTATTCTTATGATACGGTAACAGTCTACATTTCAAGTTATTCTTGAGCTTGACATTGATTTGTCTACAAGTGAAGTGAGTAATGAGCATGACTTATTAGATAGGGCACTAGTTATTATGATAGGGCTTTGATTAACTGCATGACTTATTATGATAGGGCACTAGTTCCATACACTCTTTTTGACTTTTCACACATTTTTGTTTATTTTTGTCTGAGTTAAAAATATACAAAGAGTGTACAAAGAAAATGAGTGTGTAAAATTAGTTTCATTAATTCTATATTCACATTTGTATTCTTTGCCAATTAGAGGTAAAATAGTACCACTTGATGAGTTGTATGATTTTCTAATTTAGGTGGTTTTGGAGACATTAGGTTTTTGTAGTGACACAAAACGTAGAGCTTTCACCCAAGGCCTATATATATATAAGTCAAGATGGGGAAGTTGTCATCAATAAATGGTGTAACAAAACACATATCAATTCTCACAAAATGTTCATTAAGAACTTTCATAGGCTCTATATATGCTGCGTACATAGTTATTACAAATACTCGAAATTTCATGACTGCAAGGGTACTTATATATTATTACCACAATTAATCTTGCATAACCAAGGTTCTTAATAGCACCCGTTATGCAAGTTACTTATAATTATAAGTTTGATTAACAGTCAAACCCATAATGCTCCTGCCCGCTTAAGCATGGGGATTAAGGCGCGCTTAAGATGAAGACTCATGACCTCATTGGCCCCGCCGACAAGCTCGCCGCCAATAAACACGGCCGGCACGGTCGGGTTGCACCCGAGCCGGGAGAGAGCTTGTTCTATCTCCCTCCCTCTTTGCATCTCGTCGAGCTCGTACACTGCCGGGTTCACCCCGAAATCACAAAGTAGGGTTTTGATCGAGTGGCTCATGCAACATGAGCTCTTGCTGAAGATCACAACGGGTCTCTCGGACGCCATCTTTGTCACCACCTCCATTGTTGATCAAAATGTAAGAATTGCAAAACTATCGAAAAGTGACAAGTTTGGTTGGTCTGTGAAAATTTAGAGAGATAGACGAAACGAAGTTGGTAAGAGAGTAGTAGAGCAATGCAGGGATTGAAGTTTAGTGTGAGGAGTAAATTGGGGTGGGATTGAAGTGTATATATAGGGACATTTGGGAGACTAATTGGATATTGAGATTGCGAAGGAGGAGATGAGAATGTTGGTGTATAGAGATATTTCCAAGTCATGCTTTGAAAGAGAAAGCCATCCAAATGTGGAGCAAAATCGAAGGAATATTTTTAAGCATACGGAAATGAATAGAGACGTGTCCTTTGTACGGCTTCACATCCGGCCTCTTGATCTAATTTCATCTTGTCCCGCTTTACCTCTCCAAGAATATTTTTGTTGATGGTTTTCACATTTGCAGTGGCGAATTTTTTCGTATGCTGATGTTACGACGAATCCACTCAGTTGTTGTGAATGTTTTCTGCTTTTCATGCTCATACAGCGATTTGGCGAGTTCATGACGATGATCGCTGGCTGGTTGAGCATCTGTGCTGAGTTGGAGAAACTTAGCGGGCTACTTGGTTTTATCCATTTGGGACCTCCTTTTTTGTGTTTGGATTCGCATCCAGTTCATGAAAACGATACACAAAAGCCATGTGAAAGAGATGATACACAAACACACACCAAGTACTAGCTGATATATTGGATTAATTTCCATGTTTTACAAGTAAAAATATGATCAAGGATATATATAAAACATGGACTAATTATATATAAATTCTCTTTCTTGGAAAGATATATGATTACGGTGAGATAATTAGTCGACAAGTTTCCTCTCTCGCTTTGGTCGAGCATATGTCCCATTACAAAATCTGAAAAACATGACGCCGTGCATACATGAAATATTAAGAGAAAGGAAAATAGAAATGCACAGTGAGGACTGTTCTGGTCCCATATGTTATCCTCCATCTCTATCTTTCCATGCCAAATTGATGTAGTTACTTGCTTTTTTGTTATATTCTGTAACAGGAAAAAAAAGAAAATACCATATATGCATTAAAATTTCACACATCCAATCTGGACCACCCATATATGTATACATGTATAACTTTGAAACTTTGAGATATATGAGTGATATGCACTAGTGGTGATCTCTAGAAGAAAGAGTGAATCCCATCAAATAAAAAGCTCCCCTAACTTTCTTTATCTACTTTCCATATATATGATCTTAATTTCGAACGAATCTTGATTCTAACATCAAAAGTATATATACTTTACATATACATAAATTATCTTCAAATCTTTACTTATACTTTAAGGGAAACCATATATGTATATATATGTATCGACATATATAGTTTTAAATGGCTCAAGTGAGAGGTCAAGGGCCAGTTGTACAGCTAGCTAGCTAGGTTCCTTGACCGTGCTTATTAGAGGATACATGGATTGGGTGCCGTCAAGTTGCAAAAAAGAATGTCAACTTTAGGCCAGGGTTTACTAAAGTTAAAACAAGTAGTCGTAGTAATGCGAGGACGGATCGCGGCATCACTCAAAACTAGCAGTTTTGGTTGATTCTGTGGCAATAAGCGTGTATAAATGATTCTATAATATCTTTTTGTTTTTCATGAGATATAGATGAACATATAAAAATATGACCGTTCGTTTTGAGTTCATTTATGTTTGTTACGTTCTTGGGTTTGTAATCGAGTAGATCATCTAGTTGCATTGTATGTTACTAGAAGTTTTTTTTTTTTAATGTAATTGTTGAATAAAAAAGTTTGACAAGCCATCAAACAAAAGGAGTACAAGGAAATCAACTAAAACACAACATCCTGGAGTCTCATTAAAAACTTTGTAAAAAAATTCAAAAAAAGTAAACTTGAATATATTACTTAATCCGAAACCCGCTACATTTATGATAGTTGCTTTGGCGGAGTTACACCATTGTTTATACTCAGTTTTAAAGCCTAATAAAGTTTAGTACCTTTGGGATTAATACACGAGGCCCCAATTTGCCCACAGAGATCTCCGTCCGAAATCTGTGAAAGCAGAAAAAGGGAAAGAATCAAAATCTCCCTCCAACATATCGCATGCATTTATGATCTCTAGCTTCTACTTCACTTGCCAAGCTCTTTATGCTATTAATGGATCCGGATCATATACTAGCTAATCATCATCATCCGCTGACTTGCAATCTTCTTCATAGTACCTTTCTTAATTATTAGAAACAAAACGTTCTAATCAACTAATTATAATATTATAATATTCTACTTGGAATATATATTTGTTCGTGATGTTTTGCGGTTGGTCCTGGCATCTTCTAAGTAGGAAGGGTAGAAATATGGGTGCAAGTTGGATTGGAATTTTCAACTTTGAATGTGAAAATTTCGATCCAAGTTGGATTGGAATTTCCAATTACTTATTTTAGTGTATGTGTATACTTATAAGAGTAATTGTTATATTTTTTTTTATTTCACTTTGAGAATTTAAAAGTTCCGATATAATTCTTATCCAAAATTTTAGAAATATTTTCAATTTGTAAAAATTTTAATTTGGAATTTTTTGGACCGAAAGTTAGATTCTTTGTTTCGGATTCGAAAATCACCCCAAGGTAGAAATTTGTTATAGCTCACTTCTGATTTTGATTTTCTCTATTGAGATATAGATGAACATATAAACATGTGTACCAATTGAAAATAACCATGTGTGCTTTATCTCGTCCCATAATTAAACTGTATAATTGATGATGTTTTCTAAATTATGCTTACGATACGGTAATGGTTTACATTTCAAGTTATTCCTGAGCTTGACATGGATTTGTCTACAAGTGAAGTGAGTAATGAGCATGACTTATTATGATAGGGCAGTAGTTCCATACACTCTTTTTGACTTTTCACACATTTTTGTTTATTTTTATCTAAACTAAAATAAAAAAAAGAGTGTACGTGAAAAGAAAATGAGTTTCATTAATTCTATATTCAGTCAGATTCAATGACTGATGAGATTTTGTATTCTTTTCCAATTAGAGGTAAAATAATACCACTTGATGAGTTGTATGAATTGTTTACTGACATTTATAGAGTGGTTTTGGAGACATTAGGTTTTGTGTAGTGACACAAAACTTAGAGCTTTCTCCCAAGGCCTATATATAAGTCAAGATCGGGAAGTTGTCATCAATATATGGTGTAACAAACACATATCAATTCTCACAAAATGTTCATATATTAAGAACTCTCATAGGCTCTATACATGCTGCATACATAGTTATTACAAATACTCCGAATATCATGACTGCAAGAGTACTTATATATTATTACCTCAATTAATCTTGCATAACCAAGGTTCTTAATAGCGCCAGTTATGCAAGTTAATTATAATTATAAGTTTGATTAACAGTCAAACCCATAATGCTCCAACCCGCTTAAGCATGGGGATTAAGGCACGCTTAAGATGAAGACTCATGACCTCATTGGCCCCGCCGACAAGCTCTCCGCCAATAAACACGGCCGGCACAGTCGGGTTGCACCCGAGTTGGGAGAGAGCTTGTTCTATCTCCCTCCCTCTTTGCACCTCGTCAAGCTCGTACACTGCAGGGTTCACACCGAAATCACAGAGTAGGGTTTTGATCGAGTGGCTCATGCAGCACGAGCTCTTACTGAAGATCACCGCCGGTCTCTCAGACACCATCTTTGTCACAACCTCCATTAATTGATCAATGTCTTTGAAAAATGTAACAATGTGGAAAAAGTGACAAGCTTGGTACGATCGATGAATGTGTTAAGATTTCAGAAAGATAGACGAGCGAAGAAGTTGGTATAAGGAGAGAGCAATGTAGGGTTTTATAAGTATGGATTGAGGTTTGGTGGGAGCAAATGAGGTGGGATTGAAGTGTATATATAGGGACATTTAGGAGACTATAGCTAGTAGATGGCATTGTTGGCTTTAATTTGAGAATGAAGGAGGAAAATGTTGGGGTATAGAGATATTTTGTCAATCGAAAGAGAAAGCGATCCAAATGTGGAGCAAAACGACGGAATATCTTTTTTGCATACGGAAATGAATGGGGACGCGTCCTTTGTACGGCTTCACATCTTAGCCGGCCTCTTCTTTGTCCCAATGTCCCAAGAATAATATGGTTGATTCTTTTTTGTATTTCCAGTGGCAAATTTTTTCATATACGTACTGATGATGATGTGAGGTTATGAATCCACTCATTCGAGCGCGTCCTATGGGCTTGGCGAGTTGATCGTATATGTTATCTATATGGTTTGAGCATCTGGGCTGAGTTGGAGAAACTAAGTATAGCAAGTTGGTTTTATCCATTTGGGACCTCCTTTTTTGTATTTGGATTGGCATCCAATTCATGAAAACGATACACAAAAGCCACGTGAAAGAGATGATACATAAATATACACACATTTATCATTTATGTGTCTGTATACACTAGAGAATTACACTTGAAGAAATAAATATATGCAAGTACGAAAAACATATAAATGTAATAGTTCTTTTAGTTGTGCAAAGATGTATTAGAATCGGTGATTTCCCTTCACTTTCGTCGACGGCAAGTCCGAATGAAATCTGAAAAACGTGAAGCGGTAATGAAAATGGAATATTATGACAAGGGAAAATGGAAATGCAGTGGGCTGGTTTTGGTCCCCATTTTTATTCTCTGATCTATCTTTTCCATGGCAAGTTGATGTAGAACGTACCTTAAGTTGCTTTCTATTTGTTATTCCATAACAGGAAAAATAAAATAAAAGATACACGTGAAAACTTAGGTTGCTTTCTATTTGTTATTCCATAACAGGAAAAATAAAATAAAAGATACACGTGAAACTTTTGTCTATCTAATCTGGACCGCCCACAAAAATGTACGTAGAATTTCGAAAGCTACGGATGATGAAGACGGTGATAGTATGTGTGATATGCACCAGTGATTTGATCTAAACTTTCTTTTCGACTTTCCATATTTATAATCACAATTTTGGATCGAATCTTGGTGATGCAATTGATGGTACGTAAGATCAAAAGAATGTATACAGATACGGAAATTATCTTCAAATCTATATATATAGTTCTACTTTCAGGAACAACATATCGATCAACATATATAATTCCAAATGGCTCAAATGAGAGGCCAAGGGCCAGTTTGTTAAGGTAGGTAGCTGGCTAGGTTCCTTGACCGTACATTAGTGTACATTTTTTTTTTTGGGTCAGAATACATTAGTGTACATGGGTGGCGTAAAAGTTGCAAAAGTTAAAACACAAGTAGTAATGCGAACGAGGACGGTTCGTGGCATCACACAACTTGAATTGGGTGCGTTTGGTATCATTTCACAATACTATTTTTGTAAAATCATTTTATAAATTAAAAATAAGAAATTCAATTTAGTATATTTAGGATTTGAGAACACGTTTGGTGTCATAAATGGAAAACAGTTTTGCAAGAACCAAAACACAAAACACGTTTGGTACTAATATTGTAGAACCAACAACAAAAGAATTAAATACAACAACAAGCAGTGGTGAGCAACAAAAGAATTATGAACTATCTGATTAGTTTTTTGATTAGTTTTCTTGAGCACATATTTGTGTCTGGGTTCAATCATGATTCATCTATTCTAATTTAACTTCTATTGGGTAACAGCTTTGGTGGCTGAAATCAAGGAATTGAAAGAGAACAAGCAGATTGAGGATGATATCCTTCTGGCCGTTGCTGCCCTCGACCACTACGGCAGTCCACCCAGAAAATCTTTGCCGTATCAGACCACAGCGGCCCTCGACCACAGCGGCAGCCCTCCACTGCCCGTCGTCGCTGCCTGCCCAGAAAAGCAGACGCCGGAGACACGAGTCACCGCCAAGCACACCGAGGATGCCGGCGCCTCCGTCATCAAGTCCCTCGCCGACGCCGACGTGTCTGCAGCACTTCTCTGCAGCATGCCGTCGCCACGACCGCTGATGAGGACCTCGTCATCGACGACCAGAAGTCGTCGGGATCCTGCGATCCTCCATCACGCCTGCGCCGATGATGGCACCACGACGGGGAACTTGGATCGGAGCTCCCAGGCCGCCGATCTGTTCGTGTGTTTGTTCGGAAGGTTCATGCCGTCCTTTTTAGAGCAATTCCGGATTTCTCTTTTTTTTTTTTTTGGTGAGATCCGGATTTCATTTTTCAAATCTACATAAAACGCTATGAAACTGTTTTCTATTGACAAGGCTTAAATTGATCTTGTATCTTAAATTCTATTTTTACTATTTTTTAAATACATTATGCCAAACATGTTTTGGCCCGTTTTTAAATTTGTAAAACAGAAAATGGTATTGTAAAACAATACCAAACGCCTTACCTTTTTTGGATGAGGTTCCCAGATTTGCTCATTGTATTATAATTAGATTAGTTTTGTGCTTTTGTTGGATGCAAAAACAGACAGAATAATACCAATCTTCTAGCAGAAAAAGGGAAAGAATCAAAATCTTCTATTATCGAACCACATTATAATTTTTAATTGATCTCTACTTCACTAAGCAAGCTTTATGCTATTAGTTAATAGATCCGGAATCATATTATTAGCGAATTAATCATTATCCACCGACTTTAATCTTGCTCTTCAGTTCTGAGATTAATGTTGGTGATGGGTCTGGCATCTTCTAATTTGATCCCGTCTATTGGCATTAAACACGTACGTGGGCCACTTGAAAAATAACCATGTCACGTGTGCTTTATCTCGATGATTAATTTTGACAAAACAAGTTAAGAAACTGTATAACATATATTGAATGGATGTTTATGCTTTATCTTGATAGTGATACGATCAAGTTACATTTCAAGTTGATCAAGGCCGGAATATGGCATATATATATATATATATATATATATATATATATATATATATATATATATATAACTATAGCTTCCGAATTTCAACTATTCTTGAGCTTGACAGGGATTTGTGTACAGGTGAGTGGTAAGCTTGACTTGTACGTAATATTTATAAGGTGATATATAGTCGGTCAATACAATACAGAGTTTTAGTCAACCACTCTAAAAACACTCGTCATGGCAATTAATGACAATTAATCATTTTGCAAGAACAATTATTTGACACTTGTCATATCTATAGGTTGTTTACGGATACAAACTTTGAGATTTTTTGGAAGTTTACGACCTATATTGAGTCAAGATCGGGTAGTTGTGTTGTGATCATACATCAACTCTCACAAGATGTTCTGCTAACTTATAAAACATAGCTAGCTAGCAAAGAGAAGTGGCGAGCGATCTTTCTAGTGACGGAGCGGCCCTGAAAATTAGGGGCAGTTCAATGAAATTGGTCTACAATTGACAAATTTATTTCACAATTAATAGCCATTCAAAAGGGGGACATGTGGAGGGGGAGTGGCGTCCGGTGCCAATGCCACTCTTGATCGTCATGTAGTTTCGCCATTGTCTCATCCATCTCTCTCTCATTACTTTTGAAGTTTGATCTCTCGAATGCGGATGGATATTAATTAATTGTACAACAATAAAAATTTAAAAGCCCAATATATATTTTTATTGGTTCCCATTTCCTAATATAAATATAATATATATGCATGCATTACACCATCATTAGTTCGATCTCTCTTCGTCACCTATTATATCCAAATTAGTTCACATTCGCCATCATCCATGCATATATAGTCTCCCTCTCAAAATTCCTCAAATTTTTAGGAAAGGGCGTTTTTGTCCACCAAAATTCCAATGTCCCATAAGACCAATAATCCATCGGCAGTTTCCAATGTCCCCCTTCTTTAACCCACTTTCTGACACCTTTGGTTTGGCTTATCTTTTTACTTTGGCCCATTAAACTAGGCTGAAGGAATGCATTGCATTAGTCTGATCTGTACTAATGATGGTACTGATTACTATCGATTCTAGATTATACCTAATCCTATTTCAAAGTACAAGTTACTGACAACGAAGCCGCATTTTATGTATGAATATAAAAGAGAGAGAAACTAAATGGAAAGTAAAATTCCTATTTCAAAGTACACGAAGCTGCATTTTACATATGAATATAAAAGAGAGAGAGAGAGAACTAAATGGAAAGTAGGATTTTATTATAATAAACGAGCTCCAGAACAAAACATAACATATTACAAAAAAGCTAGGGTAAAACTCTCTTAGGCTCTATATATATGCTACGTACATATTTGTTACGTGTAATATTGCTCTATATATCTTAAGCTTACATGATTAAGGTTCTTAATAGTGCTCATAATAATAAGTTTGATTAATAATCAAACCCATAAGGCTCCGACCCGCTTAAGCATGGGGATTAATTTGCGCTGAAGATGAAGACTCATGACCTCATTAGTCCCGCCCACAAACTTGCCGCCAATGAACACAGCCGGCACGGTGGGATTGCACCCGAGCCTAGAGAGAGCTTGTTCAATCTCCCTCCCTCTTTGCATCTCATCGAGCTCGTACACTGCTGGATTCACCCCAAAATCGCAGAGTAGGGTTTTGATTGAGTGGCACATGGGGCACGAGCTCCTGCTGAAGACCACAACTGGTCTCTCGGACACCAAATTTGTCACCACCTCCATTAATGTTAATTGATGATTGTGTTTGAAAAATGTTAGAATTTCGAAAAGTGGCAAGCTTGGTAAGATCGATTAATCGGTTAAGATTTCAGAGAGAGAAGAACGAAGAATTTGGTATAAAGAGAGCAATGTAGGGTTTGTGAGTATGGATTGAGGTTTGGTGTGTAAATGGGGTGAGATTGAAGTGTATATATAGGGACATGGGGAGATCACTATAGCTAGTGGATTGGCATTGTTAGCTTTAATTTGATGGTGATGGAAAATAAGAATGTTGGTGTATAGATATTTCGTGCTTGCTTTCTTCCGAATTTTGCTTTGATATGATCTTCATCACTTGATGTAGTCTCTTTGTTATTATTTTTTGCATACGGAAATGAATATTGACGTGTCTTTTGTACGGCTTCACATCTTATCCGGCCTCTTCTAAATTTATTCTTGTCCCTCTCTCGACCTCCCACGATGTAACGAATCCACTCAGTTGTGCGTGTTTCTGCATTTTCTTGCTCATAGAGGACTTTGGCGAGTTAGTGATGATGATAGCTAGTGAGTTGGAGAAACGAAGCAAGTTGGTTTTATCCATTTGGGACCTCCTTTTTTGTATTTGGATTCGCATCCAATTCATGAAAACGATACACAAAAGCCATGTGAAAGAGATCAAACACAAACACACGAAGTACGTACATATATATATAATTCTACAATATCATAAGGTGATTTCCATAATTAATTTATACAAGTAAAAGGATATATAACATGGACTAATTATATGTAACTTCTATTTTGTGGAAAGATACATCATTACGGTGAGATATGATTGGTCGATGAGTTTCCTCACTTTCGTCAATGAAGAACATGTCCCAATACGAAGTCTGAAAAACCTGATGTTGTACATTACATGAAATATTATGAGAGAAGGGAAAATGGAAATGCACAGTGATGAGGACCGTTCTGGTCCCCAATGTTATCCTCCATCTCTATCTTTTTTTCATGTCAAATTGATGTAATTATCGCCTTTTTATTATATTCTGTAAGAGAAAAATGATATCGTATATCTAATTTGGACCACCCATCTACATAAATACACTAAGAATTTCAAAAATCTCGAGATAGTGATGATATATATATATATATATATATATATATATATATATATATATATATATGCACCAGTGATGTATGATCATCTCTCTAGAAGAATGAATGAATCCCATCAAGCGAAAAGTTGCTTCACTTTCATATCGATCGAATCTTGGTGATTATGTTGATAATAACTTGAAAAGTATACATACACGTACATAGTTTTATGTTCAAAAATGATGGACTGCGTCCATACTTTTATATGGAACAATATATATTTGACATATCTAAATAATGGCTCAATTGAAAGGCCAAACGGCCAGTTAGGTTAGGAGCATGTGGGTGGCCTAAGATTTACTAAAGTTAAAAACAAGGAATGCGTGGACGGATCCTGGCATCACATAACAACAACTTGAATTTGGGTTTTAGGGCATTTGTCCTCAACTTTATCTTAATTAATAGAAAATCTGATAGAAACCTCAGTGCTTTGTTGGATGCGAAAAACAGACAGAATCAATACTTCTCTCTCCGTCAAAAATCTTAAAGCAGAAAAAAAAAATGAAAGAATCAAAATCTCTTTCGCCAACTATATCATGCATATAATGGCATTTCTATTAATTATCATTAGCTACTTCAATTCACTATAGCTAAACCTTTATATATGCTAATGGATTCAGATCATACTTATGGGTGCAAGTTGAATTGGAAATTTTGATTGCGAACACAAAAATTTCGATCTGATAGTCGAAGATTCTGAATCCGATAAATTCCAAAAAGAAGTTGGACGCACATTGGAACATACCGTTTCGATCCGAAAGTACTGACTTTTCGATTCGACTTATTTTTGAACTTTTTCAAACGTATTTCGATAAAAAATGACAGACATTCCATATATTTTATAGTAATTTACTTATTATATAGTTTATAAATCAATCATTTCATTTTGCTCATCCCTTCTTCCTTGCGGATATCATTTATTACTTACTTTAGTGTATGAGGTTTTATCCTGTAAGTGTAGTTGTTATATTATTTTATTTTCTTTCACTTTGAAAATTTAAAAGGTTTCGAATTATTTTGAAAATTTTCAATATAATTCTGATCTGAAAAATTCTAAAATATTTTCGATTTCCACATATTTTAAATTTGGAAAGAAAATTTCATTCCGAATTTTTTTAAAACAAAAATTGAATCCTTTATTTATGATCCGATCTGTCTGAAAATCATCCTTATAATCTTGCTAGCTAATCATCACCCACCAACTTATAATCTTCACTTCATAGTACATTTTTTTTTTTTTTTGAGAATGGTACATATTTAATTATATATTCTACTTTGTTCGTGATATATATATGTTGGTGGTTCTGGCATCTTCTAATTAGGATGGGTTAGAAATCTGTCATCGCCTCCAATCTGATTCCCTCCATTCACATTAAACACGCGGACCAACTGAAAACAAACATGTGTGCTTTTATCTCGATGATTTTGATTAATGATTATAAGTTATTTCATTCCTTCAAGCGAACTAAGGGTTGGAATATGGCATATTTATATAACTTGGAGAAGTAAGGCAAGCTAAGCTCTCATATATACATCTCCCTTCACTACTTTTGAATTTCTCTCTCTCGAATTCGGATTGATAATATTCTTTGCACACATCACCAAAAAATTGCCAACCACTACAAAAATATGAGGCCTTAGCGTCCCAACGTTGGTTTAAATAACGGGAGGTCTTATTGCCCTATAGCAACCAACTTAAATAATCAGTTTCTATTGTTAATTAGATACCCTCATTGGTTTCCATTCCTAACTAATAGAGACTAATACTTAGTTACAAAATCTTTTTACCAACTAACAAACTTTTTGTTCGATTCTAGAGGGCATTAGAGACCACAAGAAAATTGGTTTCTAAAATTTTGGTCCCTAATAGTCAAAATTTTTGTAGTGAACTCTTATGAATAATAGTACAACAAAAGTTGTCAATGCTATATGCGATGCATCATCGCGGCCTTTAAGGTGTGCTCAATCGTCTTTCATCACCAATTATATATATCCAAATTAGTTGACATTCGCCACATGCAATGAATAGTCCCTCGCAAAAATTTCATTGTGCCATAAGCCCTCTTCTTTAACCCACTTTCGGCCACATCTGGCTTATCTCTTTAGTATCTTATAGATTCTCTCAGCACAACAAATATAGAGCACAAGTGCCTTTCATGTCAAAGGTAGTTTTGGGCATCAATCCTTATATCTAAAGGAACCTTACTTTCCATATATCTTCCCCCCATTTTTTCAATTGGATTTAAAATTTGCATACTGTAATAATATCTATTTGATATTCCGATGCATACGTACCTTGCCCCACCCTATATATACACATTAACACATCGAATTCCATCATCAACAAACAAACTAACAAACTCCATTATTGCCTACACATTTTCCATCCATTTTCCACAAGTACTAGTTTTCTTGACATCCAAGCAATTTCAAACCTCCACCATTGATCTTTAATCCAATCAACTTCTTCAGTCCAATTACATTTTTCACATTAAGGGTACGTACATTACATTTTTTTATATTTTACTTGTATTAATTCGAAATACGCAATTCATGGACCGCGTAGCGAAGTTGGCGTCTCAAAAGGCGGTGGTGATATTCAGCAAGAGCTCGTGCTGCATGTCGCACGCGATCAAGAGACTGTTCTACGAGCAAGGGGTGAGCCCGGCGATCTACGAGCTCGACGAGGAGTCGCGAGGGAAGGAGATGGAGTGGGCGCTGATGAGACTCGGGTGCCAACCGTCTGTCCCGGCCGTCTTCGTCGGGGGCAAGTTCGTGGGGTCCGCCAACACCGTCATGACCCTCCATCTCAATGGCTCCCTAAAGAAGTTGCTAAAAGATGCTGGGGCTTTGTGGCTTTGATTAATAATTAGATAAAGTACTAATTAATATGGAGCATCTTATGCAGTTATCTATATATGCATTATGCTCCCAATAATTATTATTTAGGCATCTTAATCAGTATTGGTCACAAACGTATGTCCGAGGCTACTGCCCAATTTTCTAGTATTATATGTATGACATTCAACGGCTTAAAAGTACATAGATTGTAACTTCAGAGTGTGTGGTTACCATGTAACTTCACATATGTACTTTTGAGTGTACACTAATTAATGTATTAACACTATTATTGAAGTGTAACTGGTTAGTTACCTATTATTGAAGTGTAACTGGTTAGTTACTTTTTTTGTTACATATATGTTTAAGTATGATGCACGGATACTCCTTTTATATTCTTCTTAATAGTATATAATAATTATACCATACTTTTTGAAATGTTATGAATATATATGACAAATCAATATCTTAAACTATTCTATATTACGGGATAAGATTCAAACTTTGATGCAAGAAGATGAGCACAATGCGTCAATCAACTCATTGTTCAAACACGTTAATTCATAGGGCTTTAAAAGTAAGGAGAGCGAGATAGATACTAAAATGAGAGCATGATTTAGTGAAAACATACTTTTAGGATGCCTAACTTTTCATATAACAATAGATATGAAGATGATGAGGTGGGCAAACGTACACACTTTGGAATTAATAGACTATGAAATTCCGCAGCAAATATATATTTACGTGGGTGGCGATGTTCCATATTTTACTAATGTCTTGCCAATTCAAGATTATGGAAATATGGATTTGTTCTCGTATGGGTTATGGAGTTATGGCCAAATTAGAATTGGACCAATCTCTATACAAATAATACAATGTATATTCTTCTTATTTAGTGTTGTTCCATCACCCATAGTTAACCTTTCTGATGTTTGGGGGATAAAATCTACACATGTTAAAAGGAATAGAACTCATATATTATATCAATAATTAATGAGTAGTTTACACTAGTGTTCCATTTTCATTCATCATGATGTATATACTAAATTAAGAGAGATAAAATTGAGGGTTGTTATTAATTGTTTTGAGTAGTCTAGCTATAAGGTGTAACTCAAGGGACTAAAATGTAACTCTAAAAATTTATATGTAACCTATGAAGAGGAGAGAAAAAAAGGTGGAAATAGAAAATTGGACGATGTTCTTGCCCAAGTGCATCAGGGACAGTTTTTTTCTGTCGTCTGAAAGTATATCATACGACAGTTGCATATCTAAAACTGTCGTCTGAAAGTATATCACACGACAGTTTCTCATCTAAAATTGTCGTCTGAAAGTATATCACACGACAAATTCTTATCTAAAACTGTCGTTGAAATGCTTAATTCTGTCGTCTGAAACTGCATCACACCACACCTTTCTCTTAATTCTGTCGTCTAATTTCATTGACTTTGTTGAAATTATCATTGACTTTTGTGTATTTGTATTTGTATGTATTCATATTTGTATTTGTATTTATACATATTTGTATTCATATTAATACATATTTGTATTTTATATAAAAAAATCCAAATTTATTAATACAATAACTTTGTTCAATACACACACTACTCAAAAAATAGATAACAAAAACATGCATGCATTACAAAAGTACTACAAATGTAATGTTCCTAACTACAAAAAACCTCCACAAATACCAGATTAAATCATTTTGCATGTGTGAGCCTTCTCCTTCATGTCTCCTCAAATAGCTGTACTTGCAAAAAAAGGGTGAATGCATCCCTTGGCTGTGAGCTTCTCAATTTTCCTTTTTGACCTTTTTTTATACCTAAGGTACCAAAAATGATGATGAATGAATGAGTTAAGCTACACTGCGATATTACTTAATAAAAAATACCTTCAAAATTGCAAACATGCAAACAGACAGAATAAGCACCAATTGATTACAATCCTCAAGTTTTCTGCAGACATATATGCAATCAGAGGTTCTCATATTAAAACCCAAAACCCTTTGCTGCCCCTTATAAGAAACACGGGGTCAACAACTCAACAACAGTTATGCATTTGTATCAATCACACAATGCACTTGTATCACAGTCACATAACCAATCACACAATGCAACCAATCATAACCAATCACTCATCTCATTTTCTCATAAATCTCTACAGACTTTTCAGTGGTGGCCTAAAAGCACTAAACCTGTGATAAACAAACCAATGTCTGACTAAAATTGGGGAGTGTGTACACAAATGTGATGAATGATCATACTACTACTAAGCTATAGCAAGGAAGATTTCAAATCAGGCGTGCTACATGTACCACAATAGTATCAGCAATTAGAAGTTTAGGCATAAGAATTTAAGCATAAGGAACAAAGATGGGGGATACCAATAACAAATGACCACCATCCGAGCTCCACTGATCCTTATGTCTGTCCCAAATTTACAGTTCCACCCTATATATACGCTTTCTCCTGATCATAAAAAAGAGTGAAAAGAAAGTGAAGCTGATGATAGTGTACTACTGTATTCATGACTCCTAAGAACAAAGAACAATTGACATGATAGTAATGGACATAATATATATTAGCCAAGCTTGGATCAAGTCATTGGCCCTTCATAGTATGTGTTTCCTGTACAATACCGTTAGAACTTTCCTGTCTCAAAAATCATACAAGTACTCTGCTGCATCAGTAAGGAAATCAAAATAAATGTGTGACAAGCACTTACACAGCACCTGAATTCATAAGAACCGCAAACTGCAACAAATGCACTGAGGTAAACCATCCGTTGATGGCTGCTTCCATCAATAATCTTAGACACATTTTTGGGCTCTACCTTCTGGATCCTATTGTAAACTGCTTTCGTGGACTCAGAAAAATCCATCTCAGATTGTAAACCTGCAAAATACAAGTATTGAAAGTACACAGATTATTATAAAACGAGGACCAACAATACAAATGAGTACATATGGAAAGTTAATGATCAATCCAAAAATGTCACAAAAATTAATGAATCAGGATTACATCAATCTGTAAGACAAGTACATCAAAAATACACGAGGTATAAGGAAAGAAAATGGAAATGCAAATGAACACATATGCAAAGCCAGTTAACTTAATCCAGCAATGTCCCAAAAATAACTAATCCGGTGGAAGATATCAATTTCTTTCACCCTTAGTAAACACATCTCAGCAGCCAAAACAAATTTTTCCTCTAATTAGCAGCATAGCAAATTAACCAGAAAAGCTGTAAAATGGACCACAAGATTTGGAGCGGACGGAGGAGAGAATTGCAGATATGGTGATGGTGGCTACCAAGCCGTCGCGTTAAACCTAGATCGAAAAGACCAACCTCGTAATCGAACCAATTGCAGCCAACCCAAGATCTCATTTACATCAAACCCAATCATTGACAACAAAACCATAGCTGAATTAGATAAAGAGAAGCTCAAAGAGAACGGCTTCGAAAGCTCAGCACTGAGCTCGAACTTGAGCCACCGTTTGGACCGGTCCTTACACTGGAGCTCGAACCCGAAGCCGAAGAATTAGGAGAGACGACGGCGCACACCGATTCATGTCGACGACGATGTCCAACTGGCACATGGATCCATCAAGCTCTGGCGAGATAAAATCTACTCCAGCGGCATCAAATCTTCACAAACAACACCGAATTCGAGGAGCCGAAGACGCATTGATGACGTAGATCTGGGACGGTGAAGAGAGGAGAAATCAAAATTCACCTCGTGTTTTTGGGTTATTCGAATTCTGGGTTAGTCGGTGAGGTATTGGGTTAGTAGATCTGGTTGGTTGGTGAGGTGTTGAATGTGTAGATCTGGGACAATGAAGAGAGGAGAAATCAAAACTCACCTCGTGTTTCTTCACCACCGAAAAGTCAACATCAGATCTAGGTTGTGAGATTTTTGAACAGATTTGCGTTTGAGTTTCTAGGATCTGGAGGAATTTTGGTTCGGTTTGGAGAAGATGGGAGTTTTGTAAATGTCGGGGTTGGTCAAAGTTTTAGTAGAAAAAACATACCAAGGACTGGAGTCAAGCGAGAGTCACTCAAATTATTTGGGGGGAATTTTACCGCTTATTTTTTCGAGTGAAACAGACAACAGTGTTAAGTTCAAAACTGTCGTAGAAAGAAATAGCGAAAACTGGGGTGTTGGATATTGAGCTATCAGACGACAGATTTTTATTTTCTGTCGTCTAAAATAATCAGACGACAGTAAAATACGAAAGTGTCGTCTAAGTAGTGTCGTCTAATGCTTGTTTTGGCGTAGTGTATGTAACCTATGAAGAGGAGAGAAAAAGTGGTGGAAATAGAAAATTGGACGATGTTCTTGCCCAAGTGAGAGGTAGCAACTTGAACTAACACGAATTTCCTTAGTTCCATGAGTCACGAGTTATATTTTATTTTTATAAGCTACATTTTAATCTCTTGAGGTACATTAGTTCCTCGGCTTGATTTTTTTGTCATACATTGTACGTAACTTAGATTCTAGAACATATTACATGACTATATGGGCTATCAAGAAGCATGTGATATCAATGGGCTTGACCAATTGGTCTGGTCCTTTTCTTCTTATTTGACAATGAGTTCACCAGGGTTCGGCTCCTACCCAAATATGATCCCAAAATAAGCCCATCTGTTTGCAATTTGCATTTGGCAATTCATGTGTAGATCTATCCGTACCTATAGACCACAGGAATTGCCTTGTGTTTCAAACCACATTAGTTCTGTCCGTACGTATACACTATTGCAGTGTAAATTTACTTGGTTAAATTTTGACAATCTATTAATATAACGCATAATATATCTGATAAAATAAAATAATTTGACAACGCTAATATGCATTTTTAAAGCTGTATGCGCTACTTTAATTGGTGGGTTTGGTTGCTTCATCCCCACTTCTATTCACCTTTTATCAGCAAACAAAAGCTAGAGGCCGTTGAGCGTGCTTTCAGCTTTCATATTTGCCATGTTTGACAAATTTCACCAGACAAACTTACCCTGCTTTCTATTTCATCTGGAGTTCAATGCACAGTATTTAAATTCAACAACTTGGAAAGGTGGTGTATAAACATTGTGTAGAAAAGCAAAAGATAGAAGAAGGGCCATCAATTTCTTCATATGAGCAAACCAGTGCTATTTATTTCAAAAGCCCAAAATTCCCAAATTTAGGATGATCTCAAAAGCTTTAGAACAAACACCAACGCTTTTGTCAATTAATGCACTACTAGCAAAAACATGAATTGTTTTGGGTTGCAAATTCATGATTGCTATTAGCTTATGCACCCACTGAATTCTGCTTGCCAAAATTGTTCAAATAATAATGGTGATGAAGATTCCCATGATCCCATCTTCTTTTCTAGTCACTTTACTGTATAGAGACTTTCCCAATAAAACACATTTGCACATGTGAGGGCAATACTTATAAATCAGCTGGCTTTGATTCATGCCATTGTGAATCTGTGTTACATTAATTTCACCCTCCTATTAAAGGAATAGAGAATGAGAATTTATAGAGAATACTATTATTACTGTGAAGGAATGAGTTAACAATATAGAAAAACTATCGTATATGCACAGAGAAAGTGAGCTTTTTGACACTTGGTATTAGCAAGTTTTTAATTTTTTTTAAAAAAAAAAAAAAAAAAAACTATTGCAAGAGTATAAAACAGTAGAACTTGGTAGGTGGTACGTTGAAGAAATCATGAAATGTTTTTGACATTAGTACTGTGAATTGTGTATGTTGTTCGGTAGTCAACTACACTATTTGTTTGTTACTGGACATTAGCACATGCGAATTTGGTGCGTCCTTTGCTAACTCTGCATAGATAGGCTCACACTCAAAGCCTCACAGCCGTAGGAAGTGCCAATGGACTCAGCTTTTTGGCTAATGGTGTGCACATTGGGTGGGCAATCATCTTATGAGTTCAAGTTTGAAGAACACACTACCCTAAAGTCCAAGGGCACTACTCATAATTAGTTCAAACAACACAAGATGTTTTTTGCCTCTATTCTTTTCAATTTCAGACTTTCCCGACTTCGATTGCCAATTGGAAGAAGCGATTTGTTACCGAGCTATATTATTAGGAACAACGAAAGCATCTCTAAATACTCAAAGTTTCATATCCGAAGCGAGTTTTCAAGAAACTGCTCGAGTTTTAGCACATGAAATTTTTTTTTTTTGAATTATTTTAATAAAAAGAAAAAAAAGGAAAGAAAAAAAAAAAAAAAAAGAATAAAAACTTTTTATTTATAACCCCCTTTTTTTTTTTTTTTTTTTTTTTTTTTTTTTTATTTTTTTTTTTTTTTTTTTTTTGTTTTATTTTTCGGGTTGTGGGGGGGGTGTATTGGGGAGGAGTTGTTGGTGTTTTTAAAAAACAAAAAAAAAAAATGCTATTGGGCCATTTCCACTGACAACAGACACCAGACAGTTCCATTGGGCTTGGGTTCGCTTCCAGAAGCATTATGGAAAATTATAAATTTCCAAATTTACAGCTTTTTATTTTTAAATTTGTCAGAAGGTTGTACTGCTGTTCTGAGCTCCCCATAAGGTTGGATTGGATCAGGGACCATGACGTCACCTCTTTTTTCCCACCCAAAAATGGTCCTTTCCCTCTGACTTTTCCATCCAACGGTCCACATGCCAGGGGCACACAGAAATAACAGACTCCTCGCCGCACACGATCACCTTGCCTTTCCCATCCATGCTTAGTTTTAAGACATGTGTTAAGAATGTCCATCACAAGTGTTGTGAAACCACATCTCCTCCGGAGGTGGGTCCCAATTTCCGACCGCGAATGATGTTTTTGGTAAAATTTGACATCCCGAGGGGTAATTAGATAAAAACATAAAAAATTAAGAAAAAGCAAAGACCAAAAAGTATTTGCTTTATTTTTTCTTGTTGCTGGCATCAAGCATCTTGTTATTATTCCAATAGATTACATTACGTACGAGTATTTAGCTCTTAATCACAGCATAAATCAAGGGATACTTTCATTTTAATAATTTTTTTTTTTAACAAATGAAAATTCACGAAAGTATAATCGAGATAAATGTTTTTAATTAATTAATTAATTAAGTTATAAGATTGCTGTTAAGATAAATTCGGCAGCTAAATTGTAGTCAATCCCATTTCATTATTGCTGGTCTACTTATTTAACATATATTTTTTCCTTTTGGGTTTCTTTTTCTTTTAGTCTTTACCTTTCTCTTATTACACCACACCGGTTTTTTCTTCGATTTGTTGATCTGCTTCACAGACCATGGTCGGTCTCTCCATCTTCTTCTTAAATGGCAACTGGGGATCCTAGAGAAGGAGAGGAAGTGACTGCAAATTCATTTGAATTCTGATTAAAATTGTGTGGAGAAGGTGGTTGTTGATGATGAGTTGTGATTGTTCAAAGTTTTGAGCTTTTTTTGGGGTCTTTTGGTTTGAATTTGGTTGGAGCTTGATATGGGTGGGTGCTTTCCATGTTTTGGATCACCCAAAAACGAAGGCAGTGGTGTGAAGGAAGTGTCCAAGAAGGACTCAGGTAAAGAAGGCTCAGCTGCTCAGTCCCACCCTGTCACCAGAGTTAGCTCAGGTGAATTCTCTTTGTCCTGTTTTTTTTTTTTTTTTTTTTTTCATGTGAATTTTTGTATGGTTTTGGGTGCTCTGATTACTGGGTATGTTATGGTTTTGCTAAATTTTGTGACTTTATGGTGTATATTTGATGTGTTCGGATGATGGGTTGTTTGTGGAATATTGTGTTATGTTGATCTGATGCATCTGTAGTTATTTTTGTGTGTGTGTGTGTGTGGTTTTTTGTTGGTTTGATGATTGTAGTTTTCGTGCTTGCTCTGTTGGAATGATTCCGTGTGTTTAGATTTTCGTGTTTGTGCTGTTGGGATTGTAACTTGATGGAGTTGTGAATGGATCATTCACAGAGATCTGCAATTAGTATTTCAAGTTTCAAGAATTTTGCTTTATTAAGAGGATGCTTTTGGTTCATTTTGTGACTGCCGAAATAACAAAAACTTAATGCAACAACAGACCATTGAAGTAACTAAAACTACTCTGTATAATTTAGAGTGCATATTGGTTGAAATGTATAAGCTTTAAATTGACATGGCCATTGGAATCAGTTTGATGGCAATTTCTGTGGCAACACAGTACGGGCTTGGATTAGTTGTCGAGCATTAGGACATAACATAATGCGTGATCCTTGGTTTTAAGATTTCTCCTTTTCAGCCATTAGTGTTTGTTCTCTCTTTGCTTTCCCATTTTTGTAAGTGTCCATTAGGCTACTGAACATTTTCTCTACCTTTGGGAAGATGTTATCTTGGCTCTATGTATATTTGTTTCATTGTTCTCCAAAACACCGTTCTGACTTGACTGTTCCTTTTGCAGACAAAAAATCTAGGAATGGTTCTGATCCCAAGAAGGAACCACCTACTCCGAAAGATGGGCCCACCGCACATATTGCTGCACAAACATTTACCTTCCGGGAGCTTGCATTGGCAACAAAGAATTTTAGGCCTGAATGTTTATTGGGAGAAGGTGGTTTTGGACGTGTCTATAAAGGTCGCTTGGAGAGTACAGGACAGGTAAGTTGATTCATTGAAAGTGAAATGGAGAAACATCATTAAAGAATGTTTTAATGCTTGCCTTTAAGGCATTCATGCTATATGTATCATTTATGATCTTATTCAGCTTATTCTGCATTACGTTTGATTATCCAAAAATTCAACTGTAACATCAATTGTCAAACCTCTATCTTTTCCATCACGGATCCCTCACCTTGAAATTATTTTGGTCTAGGTTGTTGCCGTGAAACAACTTGACCGGAATGGGCTGCAAGGAAATAGAGAATTTTTGGTGGAGGTTCTTATGCTTAGCCTTCTGCATCATCCAAACCTTGTCAACTTGATTGGCTACTGTGCTGATGGGGATCAACGTCTCCTTGTTTATGAGTTTATGCCTTTGGGATCTTTGGAGGATCATTTACACGGTCAGATTCAATTTCTTTCATTCCCGTAGACGAGATAAAGACTCCTACCTTCTTTAGCGAAGATGCATCTTTTAAAATATACATATTTTATACATACTCTGTATAACTTGTTCTGCCTGTGTAAGGGCTAGAGCTGAGTTAATCAGGCATTCACCAAAGCTATGTGCATAGTAGTGAAAATGTTGTTGCAGTAGTCAAGAAAAGAAATGCGTGGCATGGATTATCTAGGAGTTCTTAACACGTTATCAGGGAATTGAAGCTTTAAGGTATAATGTCGAGAAGTTCTACGGAATGAGTTAGAGAGATGCCATTAGGTTATTATTGCTGTAGTAGATGTGAATTCTGATGATTGACATCACAAAATTAGTTATAGCTCAGCTAATTTTTCTTCCGTCCAGGCAACAAGAATAGTGATGAATTATTGAAGTCTAGTTACTGCTAATTCCTTGACCATTCTGAATGTTTAATCTTTGCTCACACCCAGGCTATCATAATCTGTTGGATCTGTTGGTTAGCCTGTGTGAGTTCCTTTCTTGGTTGACATGTTAGTGTTGTCATACATTTTTTTGCCCAGATTTGTATGTTAATGCTGAGATTTCATGCCCTTCCCATGGGGAAAAAGAAGTAAAGAATAGTGGGGAGTTCAAAGCAGAAAAACCAGTGCTAACTAATATTGTGGGAGAAGGCATGGAAATGTTTTACTTTTGAAGTTTTTAATCCTATCCACCTAGCTACTCTTAGCCCTATGACTTCTGGTATATTTCTTGTTCTGGATTCACAATGATCAGATATTGTGTGTTACTCTCATAGTTTTAGGCTCCGTTTGGGTACTTAAACTTCCAAATTTCCTTGTTTTTTTCATTTTTTTTTTCATTTCAATGGTCCTGAAAAAGGCACCACTGAAATGTTCATGTATATGTGCACTGAAATAGAATCTTGTTATTTTCTGATGACTTTGGCAAACTTCTGTACTTCATTCGATAATGGACATAATCACTTAATTCATTGCATTGAGAAGTAGTATCACCAAACATGATGATGGAAGTTTTGAAAATATTTCTGATACCTAAGTCAACTTTTTCTATATGGTAATCTGCATTTTTCTTCTGCAACTTATTCCCCCTTTAAATCTATAATTTTACTTACGCTTGAAGTTTTTTTTGTTTCTACTTGTACATCTGTTTACCCACATTGTTTGTCTGTTACTGTTTTCAGATCTTCCATCAGAGAAGGAGCCCCTGGACTGGAATACAAGAATGAAGATTGCAGCTGGTGCAGCTAAGGGGCTGGAGTATTTACATGACAAAGCAAACCCTCCAGTCATATATAGAGACTTGAAGTCATCGAACATCCTTCTTGATGAAGGCTTTCACCCAAAGTTATCTGATTTTGGGCTTGCGAAACTAGGTCCAGTCGGTGACAAGACACATGTCTCCACCCGTGTAATGGGTACATATGGCTACTGTGCTCCAGAATATGCTATGACCGGACAACTCACTCTGAAGTCTGATGTCTACAGTTTCGGAGTCGTCTTCCTTGAACTTATTACCGGGCGAAAAGCCATTGATAATAACCGAGGTCATGGGGAGCATAATCTTGTTGCATGGGTAAGTCTACATTTGAGTTGACAGTATTTCTGTAGTTAATCTTTCATCCCCGTGAATGTACTTGATGCAGTGGTTTCCTTTTCACTTTCGTTTTTCCATTTGTGGCTCTTCCATTTACAGGCACGGCCACTTTTCAAGGATCGTAGGAAGTTCCCCAAAATGGCTGATCCACTATTGCAAGGCCGTTACCCAATGCGAGGGCTTTATCAAGCTCTTGCTGTTGCAGCCATGTGTTTGCAGGAGCAAGCGGCTACAAGGCCTCTGATAGGGGATGTTGTGACTGCACTCACATACTTAGCCTCCCAAACTTATGATCCAAATGTTTCCAGTACCAATAGTAACAGATCTACTCCTAGGCACAGGGACGAACGAAGAACCATGGCGGATGGGATGGACAGCCCAGAGGAATCTGTACGAGGTGGCCGGAATGGGTCCCCTTCTACGCATAAAAACTCTCCTGACTTCAGAAGGAGAGAGCCCAATAGGGACTTGAGTACTGGCGTAGAACTAGGGAGAATTGAAACTGGCACAGGCTCTGGGAGAAAGTGGGGTTTAGACGGGTTAGAGCGGCAGGAGTCTCAGAGAGACAGCCCATTAAGTGCTGGGAAAACAAGGGAAGCTCCAAGAAATCGTGATCTAGACAGAGAACGTCAGGTGGCTGAGGCTAAGATTTGGGGTGAAAATTGGAGAGAAAAGAAACGAGCAAATGTGATGGGTAGCTTTGATGGCACAAATGAGTAAGTGCAGCAGTATGTGAAGCAATTTTTTCTATCATCTTGTGAAGACAAAGTGTTCTAAGTTTCTGCGGGGTTCATTGTGATAAAAAGAGAAGTCAGCAGAAGTACAATAATCCTTTACGGTCTTCATTTCCATGCCCACCGAAGGAGTAATTGTTCTTTGATCCTCTGGCTTTGGCTCTTGTTTGCTTGTCATGTCATTCTTGTAGTTGAGTATCGAAACTGAATGATCCAGTATTGCGGTAAAGGAAAGAAAGAGAGGGAAAGGGAGGGTGGGAGGGGGAAGTTTCGTGATTTTGGGACAATTACGGGTAGCCCGACAGCGGAATGGTTGTATCCTGCATGTTCATCTTTGTATTTATGTTCTGATGCTCATATTACAGAGAGAGTCAGGACGACGATGTGTAATTTTTGCCCCATAAAATTAGCCTGTACTTCTGGGGGAATTAGTGGGTTTGGTTTGGATGTTGTAACATCTTTGTACTCATACAATCTCATGTATGAATTTCTGAGTCATGTTGTCGGCTTATACAGAAACGTTTGATCCAATTCTTCTCATTTGTAATCAAGTCAGTTTCTGAAATGTCTTGGATGCCTTCATTGTTCAAGTTACAAAAAGAAGAAAAATGTAATTGCAGGGCATTGGTTTTCATCGTCCACTCCCCCTTTGGACTAATGACAAGTAGCTAAGCATAGTTTGGTACTCAAAATTCGACCGAGAATATCATTATTCTGTAAGATAACCCTCTTCAGATAATCCTCTTTAAATCTAGCAATAAATAAAGGACGACGGGGAGATTAGATCACTCCTCTGATGAGACTCTTTCAATGAGCTTTAACAATTTCAAAATGTGAAAGAACACGAACAATTACCCGAAAGCACACATCTCATTAAAAGATCTAATATCCATGGTGTTCATGACATTCGGGATAAATCCGCACTTGTCTCTATTCGTTTATACAGCTTCATAATTAGACTAAACCTTCCACTATCAAGATAATGGGTACCTTTGGGTCGATCCCAAAGAAATAGGGGAGAATTACAAAATAGAAACCTACACTCTAGCTCATCAATATTAAACGCCCCAGGTTCGAAGCCCCTATGATATATCCTGATCCTTGATCTTTGGCATCATTTCCTCCTCTTTCCCTGCCAAGAAAGACCAAAGATTACTTCAATTAGTCTATCATCAACAACCACTTAAAGCAAATTCAAGTAAGTACTCTGCAACTAGACAAAGGAAACTTACCGAGCTGGCATAATCATCCATAGTTAATTGTCTCCTCTTCTTGATGTTAGTTGGGCTCTCAGTCAGCACCCTACCCATGGCACGCTTTGATGGTGTGGTCATGCTCTGAAACAAAACATGAAATAGGATGATGCTTTCACCAATGCAACACTTTTCAGAAACAGTTTTATTTGAAATTTGGCAAGGCACTAGATAGGGACAAAAGAACAAATGTATGCATTTGGTATAATAGGATGAGGTAGGGAGCACAGGTCAAACCTTAGCCAGCTTCTTCTCTTTGCGAGCCTGTCTCTCCCTCTCGTCATATTCTTGGTTCTCTTTCTCCACCAATCTAATTAATGTATCACACCTCCTAGCGAGTTCCTGAGTTGTGCGAGACTTCACAAACCAATCAAAACGGAACAAGGGTGAGGTGCGAAATTCTGCCTTCAACTCATCCCAGTTCCCATATCCAAGCTTGTGAACCATGCATATCTGCAGTTTGTGTAACACAAATGAATAACCAGAAATTGAACGTCAAAGTGAAATATCAGCACTTTTCATGAAGCAGTAGGTAGAAAGGCATTTTCAAATTATACCATAAAACGATCGCATTCTTCATTGTACAACTTCCCCTTGTTCTGACCATACTGGATCTTTAGTTCCAGCCATGGATTCTTGTAACGGTCCAACTTCTTCCCAATAGCTTTCATGATCTCATCTTTCCGAGAAATTCTAGCCTCTCCCCTTTCAATGTTCTTAATGATCCTATCATAATCTAGAAGCACCAATAGAGTCAACAGATTAGAATCAAAGGCCACGAAATTCCAAAACAGAATAAATGTATCATGTGTTATTGTAACTTCAGAACAGTCATCCTCCGAAACATAAACAAAACGGACATGCACACACATGGCCATATAATCAGCCCAAGTATCTGTGGCTCAACCATAACTTAAAGCTCCTCTTACAGGACCAATATAAAGCAACTGAACTTAACCATCTTTGCTTAAGTTTATAACACATTATTTACTCTAATCCAGATTGCTCAGTGCTTGGGCAAATGGAGTTTCTTAGAAACGGTGGAAAATGGTCCTTTGCAAAAATTAAGGGAGACTTAGGCAGAAACATTGAGCAACATAAATCATTGGAAATCAGGTCATAGGATGTTAAACTAAAGAGCTAGAAGAACAAAATCAAAATCACGTTGCATTTGAATGGTGGCTTTGTGATAAAAGACTACAAGATTTTAATACTATGTAATAAAAGGGTCAACAGCAAATGGTTGGACATCACCTACCATTCAACTCCTTATATCTATCCTTGAAAACCTTTGCATATCTTTCAACATCCTCCTCTGTTTTCCCTTCCATCTCAGCAACAATGCTTTTTATGTCACTTCGGCCATACTTCTCACAGGCCCTAATGAAGGTATTAAAATCTCTTCTACTCCAAGAAGAGAAACCCTGAGATACACCAACAATAAAACTCAATAAACAGAACCTAGATGAGAACTTCATGTGCAGCATATATTCTACTTGCCTCTTCTAACAGGCGTTCCTTTTCTTCCATCTCTTCAGCAGTCAAAGGATCTCCAACTTCTATACATTCAATACACAGTTAGCAGATCGAAAGCAGAAAACACATCAGCAGAAGGAGCCGAATCATATGGAAAACAATAGATACCTTCTGGTTCATCCACCTCTACTGTGTCCTTCACCTGATTCTTCTGATGATTTTGCTGAGAATTTTCCGTCAAAAAAGTTGGGAAGTAAATACTTAGCAAAACGCACAATTTCAAACCTTAAAACATTCCAGCTGAAATAAGAAAGGAACGAGAGTTCAATTATACATACCATGAGATACCGTACTTCCTTCTCATACAGCTCACTGAGCCTCTGTGTGTTAAAAAATTGGAAATCATGTCTGTACACAAAAAGCCATGTAAGGTGTAAAATTGATATATAAAATTGGTTAAAGGTAACAGAACAGAACATAGATAACCATCACTAAGCAGCCAGCTTCAAGAGATGTGCTTACAATTGAGGCATCCGTGGAATTCGAGGCTCTTTTGGTTTTGCTGGAGCACCTTGTCGCATTGTTTGCTTGAAGTATTCAGACTCCGAGTAACTACAACCAAAGCAGAAAAATCATATTTCAGAAACTAAAGAAAATTAAAGCACAGAAAAAGAGGTTGACAGATAAAACCCATACTTGCGCTTCCGCTCTCTTTTTGGTGGTTCAATCCAGTTGTCGCTAACCAGTTTCTTGAAGTCAACTTTCTCATCCTTTATCAGGTAGAAACATACACACATAAGATGGGCTGTAGAGCTTTCATAATATAAATGAATGCAATACAACGATTCATAAAAGAAACTACGGCAAGACATCCTCTACCTTCTCATCGTCAAAGTCATACAGCTCAGCAGCTGCAGAAACAGCACTCATATTAGACAACTGAAATTTCCACTTGAACACTGCCAGTTGCAGCAAAGGCATAATCAAATGGATAAAACTTAAAGAGCTTTGATCATTGATAAACTTACTGTCATCCATCTTAAATTTAATAGCATCTTCAGTAAACTTCTTCATCTTTGCATCAAGCTCAGCAGTTGCCTCCTCTCCTTTAGCAATAATCCGATCAATGTCCTCATCCGTAATTGTACTATCCTTGGAACTGAAAACCATTTCAGCCCCAAATCTCACCATTTGAAGTAACTCGTCTTTATTAACAGCTGCATCCAAGAATAAAAGGGACGGGAGTAAATTTCTGTTTGACAAATTTATTTTAAAGGACAAATATCTAATAAATCAATTATGTTGCTCACTTTTTTGCTCTGCTAGTCGCCCTTGTTGAATCACCAAAGCATCAAGAGCAAGCTTTTTGTAAGCCCTCTCAATCACTTTCTCCTCAATAGTGTACTGTTAAAAAACCATCATCATGAGGAATTAGAGTGTGCCAGCAATTCCATAGTTTGAAATCTATAACGTTTCAATGCATTCATACCTCAGTGCAGAACCGGAACACTTGAACTTCTTTCTTTTGACCAATCCTGTGAGCACGGTCTTGTGCTTGCAAGTCAACTTGCGGGTTCCTATAAGACATCACATATCCAAACATTATCAAATAGTCGAGGCATAGGTATGCAGATAGGACAATCATTATCGTGAAGAAAGTAAAGAAGATGCTTACCAATCACTATCATAAAGAATGACAACATCTGCAGTAGCAAGATTGATACCAAGTCCTCCGGCTCTAGTTGATAACAGAAAAACGAATTTCTCACTTCCAGGCTTATTGAAGGCATCAATAGAAGCATCACGATCTTCTCCACCAGTGTTTCCATCAATCCGACAATACAGGTATCCACGAAACATTAAATAATCTTCCAGAATATCAAGCAGCCTTGTCATCTGATATTAAATCCAAGGGCCACAAAACACAATTCAGATATAACATTCTGGGGATGCATAGAACCTATATCTTACAAGAATTCACAGGAATTGATACCAATAGCGAAGACAACAATTTCAAAGAACGGAACTAACCTGTGAAAATATTAGGACCCTCGAATCACGCTCTTTCAATTTTGGAAGCAACTTATCCAAAAGAACCATTTTACCTGCATAGAAAATAAGGATGATAATGGTCATCAATCAAACTATATGCATCCCTGAAGCGAATGAGTCACAAGAAGCTTACCAGCATTTGAGACCAGATGGTCTCCAGTCGTATAAGGAGGCCCAGGCTCAGCACCTTGGAAAAGGTACGGATGATTACAGCATTTACGAAGCTGCATTGCTATATTCAGAAGGCGCTTGCGCTCTCCACCAGCATTCACCACTTCAAGATCTTTTTGCAATAAAGCCTTGTAATACTGTTTCTGCATTTGGGACATGCCCACTTTGAGTATTGTTTCTTTTTTTGGTGGCAAACCTTTCTCAACATCTGACTTCAACCTTCTTAAAAGAAATGGCCGGAGCACCTGAAACATTTCCAAAGCCAAGTAAGTAAATGAAAAGATAAAGAGGGCATCAATACATAACAATGTAGATGATTTAAAGCCTACCTTGTGAAGCTGTTGGACAACCTCCTGCTGGTCATTTTCACCAGAAATTTGAAACCATTCATCAAAAGTTTCAGCAGAACTAAATATCTCTGGCAGAAGAAAGTTGAGCAGAGACCACAGTTCGTGAAGATTATTCTGCCAGACAACCACAGAATAAAACACAAATCAGAGAAAAGAATGATGTTACTGTTATATGGAGAAAAAGATTGAATGTAAGATAAGCATGCCTGAAACATCCCATATATCAAATACCATATATCACAATCACATACCTGGAGTGGTGTACCCGTAATTAGAAGGCGAAAGTTGGTATTATATAGCCTCATTGTTTTTGAAAGGAGTGAATTCTCGTTCTTGATTCGATGGGCTTCATCAATGATTATATAACGCCAACTAAAACGGCGTAAGCAAGTCTTCTCTTTGATGGCCATTTCAAAACTTGTGACACAGACATCAAAATTCCCCGCAACCAACAGGTCCTCACGTATATGTTTCTGCAAGTTAAACAGTCATGAAATATTGAGCCCGGTATAACTAAATAGAAATAGAAATGACTCACTAGTACAAACCAAGCCAGAATGACTTACTCTTTCATCAGGATTACCAAGAAACTTCACAGCACGCAAGGTGGGGCAGAAACGCCGAATCTCATTCATCCAGTTTCCGAGTGTTGACTTTGGAGCAACTACCATATGAGGGCCAGTTATTCCTCTAAACTCATGCAAATATCCCAACAAGGAGATGGTCTGCAATGTTTTGCCAAGCCCCTGATGAAAGAGAACAAAACGAATTGAACTTTAATATAGCTTATCAAAAACAAATATCCGTCATGTAACAAAATGTCAAAAATGAATAAAAGGGGCACATTAAACCGAACTCAAAGGCAGAATTCCACACATTGAATTAAGGAAAGAGAAATCCTTCACCCACAATTGAGTCTTACCATTTCATCAGCAAGGATTCCATTTATACCATTCTCATAGAGTCGTATAAGCCAATTCAATCCAGCAAGTTGGTAATCCCTCATCTTACCCTGAATGCCTGCACAAAAGGAAACAGAAGAAGCAGTTGTTCAATTTTATGCTGCAATTAGATCATTAAAGAAGCCCTTGAAAAAGTTACAAAAAGAAACAGCTAAATTTCAGAAAAAAAAAAAACTCACAAGAAGGTTGTGTCAGCAGCCGTGTTGTCCCAGACAAGCCATCTTCTTCCTCCTTGAGGTATTCTTCATCTTCTTCTTCTTCTGTTAATTTCGACGCATGTCGCCCTCTAATTTGTTTATACAAAGAAGTAAGCACCAATAAGAACATTTACAATTTAAATTTCTTTCAAGCAATAATGGTAACCGATCAAAGTCATTCATCCTACTTTTCAAGCATAAGAAATTCTAGCACAACTTCGGTCCTAGTTATTACTTTTCCAGCTACAGTAATCAATGGTCGAAAACAGTAAGGAATGACAATAGAAAAGATTCTTAAACGAATATCGAACTTACTTTCCCTTTGCCTTCTTCTGGGCTGCAGATTGGTCACCTTTGGCAAAATGGGCAAACAACTCAGTCTGTTGCAAAAGATACTTCAAGCGCCCCTTCCCTTTATTGTTCTGCATTTAAACCAACACCAAAAGAATCAGCTACCGTATATAACTGGACATAAATATTCAATAACAAGCAAACAAAGCCACCCAGATTGACCCTTCCCACACACTCACCATATCAGCCTCAATCGCTGCATTTTGTGCATCCAGTATTTCCTGAACCTTCTGCTTCTTTAGATTTTGCATGTCTCTAAGCCTCGCCTTCTCACGTTTTCCAATTTGAGCATTGCTCAAATTAGCTTCATCATCCTGCAAGACAATCATGCAAAACAGAAATGAGGAAAGAACAGAGCACCAAAAATGCTTTGGCCGCTTACTGCAAGCCCTGAAGATCAAACTCAAGTACAAAGTGCATCAGCAAATAATGCCCATCACAGAACAAGTAAATTAGAGAACTGTCAGAAACAAAACTAAAAATTCCAGCAAACCCATAAACGAAAACCGAAAATAGACCACTAGCATTTCGATTTCTCAGCTTTCATATCAGTAATGACACTGAACCCACAAAGAAACTTGCTTTTCTTCTCCTTCACTGAGCTCTACTTCAACAAAAAGTCTCAATGCTATAAATTTGTTTCTCAAAAGTAACCAACAAATAGAAAACAAAAACCCTAGGGTAAAAAATTCCGCATAATTCAGAATCAAACAACCCTAACTCAAATCCAATTACTAACAGAAACCACAAATCACCACCGCCATAACCACTACACAATTAGCTCCATCTGAATTCATACCTCGTCGTCCTCCATGGCATCGTCGCCGTTCTCATCACCAGCCGCCTCATCGTCGGAGCCGGGATCGTTATCGGCGGCTGCATCGTCGTCGTCGGAGCCGGCGGAGCGAGCGACGGCTTCGAGCTCCTCCTCGTCTTCCTCCTCCCCGACCTCCTCCCGGTCATTGATCGGCTCGTCGTCGGACGAATTGGAGCCGTTGGATAGGGCGTCGTCGGACGAAACCTGCGGCTTCGATGGTCTCGCCATGGCGGTTGATTTTCTCAGATCGAGGGTTTCGTTAAATGGAAGAGAAGAGACGGAGGGGTCGCTTTTTCAATTTTGGGAATTTCGAAGGGCACTCTCCGAAAATTAATGAAAAAAGTTTTTATATGCGAGCTGTGTGCTTTGAGGAGGCTGTTATATAGTCTTTGTGTGGAGCCGTCTGATTTGGAAACATGAGATGTGCGGTTGAAATCAGAGTTTGGGTTGGGGAAGCGTGAGAATTTCCCGCCAATAGTAGGGGAACGGCGATTTCCCGCCCTGGGATCCATGGGCTGGAAGCCTTTTTTTCTTTTGGGCCTCGCATGTGAGCTTTCAAGCAGTCTGATATGAAGTGACTTGGTTTAAGATCACTAGAAGATTGTGTTATCAAACTATGTGAATAATTTAGACGGCTTGTTTGAAGTCTAATTGTAGTGTTTATATGTTTTTCAATGTTAGATGATCAAATGATCTTGGTTTTATGTGATTTTTTTTTTTGCAAGGATGATCTTATGTGTATAATCAATAAAATGAACGGTTTCGATCACAATATATGTCAATGAAGAGGGTGAAAAATAAGATCAAAGTCCATTGGCTGCTCTAGGTAGAGTAGTCAAAAATTGTCCTTTCGTTATTGTGATTTTAGTAATTGTTGGGCTTTTTATTGATTTGGGCTTGAATAACTTAGTTGTTAAGTTCTTCTATTTGGGCTCTTATTTCCTTTGAAACTGTCAATTGGTACCAAAAGAATTCAGGTGATCCATACCGAATCCCATTCCAAATATAAAAACATAACATGTCGCAATCTTCGAATACTTACCATAAGTACCCTCAGAGAATATCCCTTCATCACAGATAAAGATAGGATCAACGGCCGAATAACAGTGATGACAAGGCTAAAACCGTCACTCCAGCACAAATAAAACAAACTTGCATTCTTTCCTTCTCTTTTCTTCCCAACTCCCTTTCTTCGGTCCATCCCTCCATTACAGTAAAACACGTTGTCGCCAACCACCGCAAAGAGCTTACCAAACGCTGCGTTTCGGTCGTAACCGGCGCCGGAACCGACACTAATCCGGTAACAGTCGGAGCTCCGAACCCACGGGGTCAGCGGGTCGGGTCGGGTCGGGTCGGGTCGTCCTCCTGGTTAGTTTTCTCCAATTTTTTCTATCAAATTGCAACTAAATAATGATTGCTGAATTTTGCCCTAAAATTGTTGGCTTTTGCTGCAAACAATTTTGATCAGATGATGGAGAAAAGGAGATGGCTGATGCTGGTAGTTTTTATATCGATGTTTGCCTTTTGCGCTGGAAGAGGTAATTTTTCAATTTTATGCATCAATTTTATTGTTTCATATTTATGCTATGGTAATTATTGTTTGTTTATATGTAAATTGCAAATAGTAGAATTATCTATGTTAGCATTTGAGTGTGGGTGTTATTACGTTAGTTAGAGACTTTGGAGAGTTAGTAAGCTTTACGAAATCGAGAACTGGACCGATATGAATTGGTTGTGGTATGGCTGTTGTTATTGAGGAGATGGATTGAATGTGTTTTTGAGGTTTCTTTTGTGGCCTTTTTGGTGTCTTTGATTTCGTTGGGTCGAGACTTTAGTACTTTAGTTGTTGTTGAACTTCTAGAACCAGTATTGACAGAGGGGAATTTTCATTGTCCCGAATGCAGAGCTGAAAATTAGGCACAAGGATCATCATGGCACTGCCTACAATCATACTCTTGCCACTATATTAGTGCGATATGCTTCTACGGTAAGTTTCTAGTTAAGAAATAACCTTGTGAGATTTGCTGGATGATATCGCTCGGTATAATTTTCGTAAAAGATGAAGTCAAACTTCTTGGCTCGTGTAGGTGTATTTGTCAGATTTGACAGAGCTATTTACTTGGACATGTGAAAGCTGTAATGGTTTGATTGAGGTACTCAGGCTTACACAATGAATTTGTGATTCTTATGCATGAAAATCGTTGGACTTACTTATTCCTGTTGTATATGTGAACAGGGATTTGAAATGATTGAGCTGATTGTTGACATCCAGCATTGCCTACAGGTCCGATATCATAGTCCAGCCTTTTTTTTGTGCTTATCTTGTATAGTTTTCTGGGTTTGTACAGTATTAGATTATCATTGCTTTCTCCAGGCTTTTGTTGGAGTGGCACAAGATCCCAATGCTATTATCATTGCATTTCGAGGGACTCAAGAACACAGGTAGAGTGCTCAAATCAATCTGAATTAAATGTTTTTGCTCAATTGGTTGTAGGTCTCATTTTATGAGCCCAAATAAATCAGTCACCAGTAGAAGGCATTGTTCATGGTTTCTGTTTGTCAATCGTGCAACCCAACTATATCTTATACAACGCATGAATCATAGGTGATTAGAAAATTGAAAAAGGATGTTGATACAGCACTTATTGGGAAGTTACATCTATGTTTCTCAGCTTACCTCAAAATATATGCATATCCATGGGCAATCTGATTGGTTCTTTTACTGGAGTTGTTAGTCGAATAATGATTCAACTTTATGTATACAGCATACAGAATTGGGTTGAAGACTTATTTTGGAAACAACTTGATTTAGATTACCCGGGCATGCCTGATGCAATGGTATGTATTATAGTAATATTTTATACTGTGTTATCTTGCTGGAATGTCAAGTTTCCATTCTCATCTTTTTTTCTATTACATTAGGTGCACCATGGATTTTTTAATGCTTACCATAACACGACGATACGGCCTGGAATTCTAAATGCCGTTGACAGAGCTAAGGAGTATTATGGAGATATTGGCATTATAGTAACAGGGCATTCAATGGGCGGGGCAATGGCTTCATTCTGTGCTCTTGATCTGAGGGTAATTATAGATTCCATAACTAGGCCAACCGCTAAAGTGAATGTAAATTTTTGTCTATTCTGGAAGTATGCACTTCAAACCAGTAGCATTGAAATGCTTCTTCTTTCTTGTATTCCCAGGTCAATCAGAAAGAGAACAATGTTCAAGTCATGACATTTGGACAACCTCGTATTGGTAATGCAGCTTTTGCATCTTACTATAGCAAATTTGTGCCAAACTCTATACGAGTTACAAATGAGCATGATATGGTGCCTCATTTACCTCCATACTATACTTATTTTCCTCAGAAGACATACCACCACTTCCCAAGAGAGGTACTTTCCAACCCCACAGAGAAGGATTACTTATGTGTGCAATCTGGGGGCTTTAAAGTTAATTAGAAAATAAGCTAATTTTAGTAAATTTCTTCTATCCTATTTGTTAGTGGCCAAGTTTACATTATTTTTGTGCTCTTGGTCATATCATATTCAACCATTTTTTTCTCAAATTAAGTATGCATGTCATTCGTATCTGTGAGACAATATTGGAATCTTAAACATGTATGTTTATGTCCATATTTTGGAAGTTTCTTCTCTTTGGACCATTGAGGCTCTTTGTTTTACATCAGGTGTGGCTTTATAATATCGGAGTCCAAAGTCTTGTTTATAAAGTTGAGAAGATCTGTGATGATTCTGGCGAGGACCCAACCTGCAGCAGGTAATCTCTCTTCTATGTTGTGATATCATATTAACCGGCTTCTTTTCTAAGTTTTCTTCCTTCGTATCCTGACATATGATGGCCAATTAGAGCTAGTTTTATCAGCTTCTGAAGTTGAAAAGAATAATCTTATCTGAAACAGCGCTACATTTTGTTTGTAATTGTACAGGTCGGTGACTGGAAATAGCATTTCGGACCATTTAGTTTATTATGGAGTTGAATTAATGGCTAAAACATGGAGACGATGCAAAATTGTGATGGGTACTGCTGCAGCAGAGTACAGCAGAACAGATCTTGGAGGAAATTTTATACTGTCCAGAGATCCTGCAACTCCTCTTCTCAAGTTGAATGCAATCTCAGATGGTGGAGCAAAACCTCTGTAGAATGCTAGCCTTTGGAAGACATTTGAGAAAGGTCAGTAATAGGCTCATGTCCCGAAAAAAACTGTTTGATTGTATGCTTTGAGGCTTTTCCTTTTTTTGGAAGAAAGCCATAGCTGATGAACATCGGTGTGATGGGGGTTGCAAATAACTTATGTAAATATAAATTTATGTAACTTCATTCTTCCAAAGATATGAATGCTGGTGTTATGTAAATGTAAATGTAAATGTTTGTTACTTGACCAGTGACCTTAAATACGAATGTATATAGTTTTAAGTTCAAATTGCACCCAAGAAGATCTACCTTCTACTTTGCCATTATCCTAGTACTAACACCAATGTGGCTTTGGATAAGCTTGGTTGGTTATCAACTCAAGTTATAAATTTGGGTTGTCTGAACTAGGGGTGGGCGTGGTGCGGTTTGGTGCGGTTTTGGGGTGAAACCGCAAACCACACCATTCTATGCGGTTTAGTATAATCTCAAACCAAAGTCAAACTACATATTAGCAACTTCAAGTGGTGCGGTTAACCACAATTAGCGGTTTGGTGCGGTTTGGTTTGACTTCGTATGCATTTTCTAAATTTTATGAATCCATACATGATATAAGTAGACCAAAATTCATTTTTAAGATCAAAATTCTTCATAAAATATTATTATTTTAAAGCTAACATGTATTAATTAGAGTTGAGGGCTTGATTACTTGTAAAGGATGCATGGTAGGACAATAATAACTAATGAAAAGCTAACATGTGTTAATTATTTTATATAAATTAAACTAAAAATTAATTTTGCGGTGCGGTGTGGTGAACCGCGGTTTTGAATATTTTGGAACCACAAGTCGCACCATTATAAGTGGTGTGGTTCGGTTTTGCAAGCCACATGTCTTAAGAAAAATATTTAAACCAAACCACACCGCACCAAACGGTTTGATTCGGTTTGGTTTGCGGTTTTTCAGTTTGGTTGCCCACCCCTAGTCTGAACCAAGAACTCGTATCTCTTGGCTGATAGAACTTGAAACTGACCTGCGCTTGAATTGATAAATCTAGTTCCAGAGTGGTTGGATTTGGTTTAAATTTGTCATTTAATTTAAAACTGGATTTCACAAATCGAAGTAAGGCCAATTACATATTACACAACTTAGGTGAAGAATTACAAAGTTATCATGTTCCTCCCTCTTTGTGATCAGATTCGGATTACTTCTTCTCTTCTTCAGCAGCGCTAGAAACTTTGGCTTCAACATTTGTACTGGTTGCAACTGCCACTTCTGCTTCCTTTACCAAATTCTCCTCCGCCTTTACCAGCTCCTCTGCAAACATATATGTCGTCAGACAAATACTTATCTTAGCATAATGTAATTGTGAACCTAAATTCACAATCTGACATGATAACATTGATTGAGGTTCACAAACCATTTTTCTCTGTCTCGGGAGCTTTTGTCTCTGCAGGCAAAGCCAAGTCTTGGTTGTCCAATTCTTGAGCGCCCTCTGCAATGTCATTATGTTCCTTGAAGTGCAAGTTGCGGGGTCCATGGCGTGGAGTGAAATAATCCGACGTTCCAGACCGACCATCGGAAATGATCCCATCAATTCCTTCCTCGTCTTGTTTCCTCGATGAAAAGAAACGGTTGGGGGAGCCTTGAGATATCAACCTCTCCGCCGCCTCATCCTGCTGCTCTTCTTTGTTATCTTTGTCTCCGTTCTCGTCGTTAACGTTGATGTCCTTGACGTTGACAATGCTGTTGTTTATGTTGTCGTCCTTGACTTCCTCGCTCTTCTTGTCATCTCCTTGTTGTTGCACCGGAGAGTTAGCACCGTTTGCAATTGCGGCGGTGGTGTTAGCTTTTTCCACAGTTTCTATGTCTTTGCTCTTCTTGGAAGATTGGTCACCATCAACATTGGATTTCTTGCGGCGGAGGATGGTGTTGCTGGTGGCAACCGCCAGCTTTGATTCCCCACAACCCATTGTTCGATCTTTCGATTGTGAGGTATCAGAGAGAGAGATTACGGAGAGATTTTCTAAGGGTTGGAATTGAGGAGACAGAGACAGAGAGAATGAATCTCTAGCTCCCTATAATGTGAGAGATCAGAATGATGGATGAAATGAAATGAAGAAGCTGGTTGTTTGTGCGTTTGGTTTTGTTATTTGTTTGTGTTGGAGTTGTTGGACATTGCATGGGTGTAATTTGGTGGCATATAGCTTATGTATAGGACCGATTTCTTCGTCGGGTTTTCAAGGTGGAGATGGATTTTGTTGGCAGCTCATAGTCAACATTGACGTGGCTTGAATTGTCGTAATCTTCCACAATTAGGGGTACAATTGCAGCTCGACAAATATAGCAAGGATAAGGAACATGTTGTAAAAATGTTGATTCAAAATTAGAAGAGAATTCTCTTTCGAAAGAGGTTACACCAGCTTGCCAGCTATATACATAGTGCACTCACTTATAAATCTTAGAATTTGGAAATGTACATGTACATGTTTAATTGGAAATACTTCATATAATTATCTTCACTCATTTCTTAACTCAAAATGGCTACGGGGATGATAAGATGGTTTTATGTTTAATGTGATGATATAGTGTGTTTGATAATCATTATTCATCAATTACATATTTTAAATTTAAAAATAGTTAATTTAGAGTGTTAAGCTTAAGCTTTCGAAGGCATATATCCTCACTAGCTCAATTTTGCTGATACATTTTAGTATGCAATATATAAGGTGAGACCAGCGGCCCCCTTCTCTGGCCTCCCAAATATTTGAAAGGCTGCAATCTTTGGGGATACTGTAATGGCAGAGCAGAACATGCGAAGGAACCAAACCACTGAAAATGCACAACTCTGCCACTTGAAGTTTGCATGCATCTCTTTCGACCAAAAAAAAAGAGAAGAAGTTTGTATGCAGCTCAGGTCAGCAGGACTCGGGGTCCAATGTAAACATCCATTGCACATAACCCTAGACCAATAAACAAACTTCAATATATGTATGGGCAATACAATACTGTTTATCGTATCCTATACTCAACCACAACTTGGAAATGGACAAGAAAGAAACAGTTCCAAATTCCCATAAATCTCTAGGCTCATGTGATGTCATGTCGCCCCCCAACCTTGAAATTTTTCAATAAAAATAATGAACGTGTTGAGTTGTGATAAGGGGCAATATTATACGTTGTTTATGTATATTTCTCATCAGTAAGTTGTATTTCAGAGGTGATACTTGCTTATAGTATATGAATACAACAAAATTCCAAGTAGCTAGCGTGAGAGAGACAAAGTATGGGGAGAAAACTAGATAAGTCATTTTGCTGCCTCTACATTGAAGCGAGATAGGGAGTAAGGGAGACTCAACTGTTTCTGTTATCGACCATTTTGCTGCTTTTTCAACTTCGATCATTTTACTCGGTTAAAATTGTAACTTCTATCAAAGCTTCAGTTTTCCTGAATTTACCTGAGAAAACAGATGAGATCAAACAATCTAACAATGCAATCAATATGTTATTTTGCTCACATAATCCTCTCGATATAATGAAAGATTTCATTTCAAGAGTTTATGGGTGCATGCCCTTTTCCGTGAAAAAGGGAAAAGGGATGGTACACTCTGTGCCCCGCAAGTGTCTGTTAAAATCCCACAAGCTTGCTTGCTTTGGTATGCCTGCTCTCAATTCCCTGCAATCTGATTCGCTGGTATGACGGCGCCTGTTCTTTTCTGAATCAAAGTCTACCCGTCATTACCAACCCCACCTTATCCTCTCTTTCTCTCTTACCCTTTATTTCCATGTCCAAGTCAAGTGGGTATGGTTCTTTCTGCAACCATGTCCAGTTTTTTTTGTTTTTGTTTTTTTTGTTTTTTCTCCAATCAATAATGTCCATGTTAAGAATGTGTTGTGATAAAAAATCTCACATTGGTTAGTGAATGGATTTTAGTGGTATTCATAAAGGATTTGGTTGCTCCCCTCATTGCCAATTGATTTTGGACTGGAACCTCAATTTTATTAATGGTATCAAAGTAAGGTTGCTCATGTGTTGACGTAACAGCCGCATGTGCTCGGCATCCCCAGCGTGTGTTGTTCACGCGTTGACTTGAGAGTACCCACACATGAGGGGGCATGTTTAGAATGTGGTGTGATAAAAACTCCTACATTGGCTAGTGAAGGGACATTAGTGGTATTCATAAAGGATTGTGCTACTCCCTCCATCGCCAATTGATTTTGGGGTGGAACCTCAATTTCCTTCATAATATCAAAGCAAGGTTGCTCACGTGTTGGCGTAACGGCCGCACGTGCTCTGCGTCCCCAATGTGTGTTGTTTACGCTTTGGCTTGAGAGTCGCCATGTATGAGGGGGCGTGTTGAGAATGTGATGTGGTAAAAAGTCTCACATTAGCTAGTGAAGAGACCTTGGTGGTATTCATAAAGGATTAAACTACTCCCCTATTGCCAATTTTGAAATGGAACCTCAATTTCCTTCGGTCCAGTCTAACATGCTCTTTTCCCTTTTTGTTGTCCCAAGTTTTACCGTGGCCTTAGTAATACTTAAGGACTTAAATAACATACTTTGGAACATCACTGAAAAGAATGAGAGCCCATTACAATCTAAGTGAACCTTTTGTTTAACTTAAGAATTAAAACATTCGGACTCCTTACTAAGATCTTATTATTGAATTCCGCGAGAAAAATAAATTCATTTTCGTGTTCCATGGTAAGAATTACACGAGAGCTTGTCTTCCAAAATTTTCTTTGCATTTTAACCTCAAATAGTGATCACTTCCCTACAATACCATTTTGGAGGGAAGATTACGTTTAGAAAGCATAGCAAAACATGGGAAGATCTGTTTCCTGAACCTACACAAACATAAGTCATGGCACAAACATAATTGGCTTACTTACTACGATAGCTAAAGAAAACGAAAAATTAAATTGTAAATCGTGAAAAAAAAACTCTGGCGACTATTACTCCAAATTAGTTTTTAGATCTTTTTCCGGAAACTCCATCATTTTACAGCTTTAAATAATGAGACAAATGCACTATTTTAATGGTGGGAAGTAGTGGGAAGGCGAACCTGGCTGGCTCTTTTCTTTCCATTTGAGGAAGATTCAGACAAAGAGAGCCAAGCCAAAGAGCCAACCCATTCTTTCCCAATCGGGAAACTTCTTTGGTTCCATTCTTTTGTCAAAAGCCTTCATCTTCTCCTCCTCCAACTCTCATGGAGGCCTCGGCCAATGAACGCCTCGGTTTCGGGAAGATGGGTTATGGGTAAGCATTCCAATCAATTCCTTCACATTTTTTGCTCCAAATTTCAAATGGGATTTCCTTTTTGATTCGAGACTCTGTTTTTCGATTTCGATTTCGTTTTCTGGGTTTTGATTCTTTCTTTGTGTAGATGCAAGCATTACAGAAGAAGATGCCGGATTCGAGCTCCGTGCTGCAACGAGATCTACCCATGTCGCCATTGTCACAACGAAGCTACGGTAAAAAAAAATTCATTTTGATTCGTAAAGGTTGGTGATTTTTTGGAATATCAACTTGATTTTTATCTGGGTGTGGTTTGGTTTGGTTCTTTTCTCAGAGCATGCTGAGCAACCCTTTCGATAGGCACGAGCTCGTTCGGAGTGATGTTAAACAAGTACGTGAAGATTATGTTACACGAGTGGTCTTTTTGTTTTTGAATTTCCGAGGTTTCTCATTGTGTTTGTTTTGTTGCTGGTTCAGGTTGTTTGCTCAGTTTGCGACACAGAGCAGCCGGTTTGTGTTTTCACTGTCTTGTTGTGTTTGTTTTGGTCCAAATTGAGAAAAAGGAAAAAGTTGTTGCTTTGGTTCTGACTTTCTTCTTGTCTACTGTTGATGTTCAGGTTGCGCGAGATTGTACTAATTGTGGCGTCAGTATGGGAGAATACTTCTGTGATATTTGCAAATTCTATGATGATGATGTTAGTGAAAAGTTTGTGTCTTTTGATCTTTATTGATTTGTGAATGTGGAATAGTAAATCCTGATTTGATAGTTGTTTTTGATCTCTATGTGTTATATTGGTGGTTTGCTCCTTTTATGAAGTAAGCTTTCTGAATTTTCTTTGCAGACTGAGAAAAACCAATTTCATTGTCATGATTGTGGGATCTGCAGGTCAGTACAATTTCAGTACTTGTTTCTTGTTTCTATATGGCTGATTTTTTTGGTGTTCATCTGATCTAATTGGACGTACTTTATGGATAACAGAATCGGCGGTCGTGAGAATTTCTATCATTGCAAGAAGTGTGGTATGTACTTACAATCTTTATGGAAGCTTGGTGCTGAATTTGTAATCTTTCCTTCTCATTGAACTTCTTGCAATTTGTCGTTTTTTAAATTGATGAAGTCTCTACTTATTAGTTCTACCTTTATATTTACAAAAATCTGTTGTTTGGACAATAGCGGTCAAGGTCTAGGGGATTACAGTTTAGGAAAACCAGTTGGGGTTTGTGCTACCAATTATTGACTAACATCTTTCCTATTTTATGACTTCTCATTTTGGGATTCAAATGGTGGACTACAATCAAACTGTAGCATTATCTATACCCTGGTTGTGGACCTGGCATTTGCTTGTAATTTTGCTCTTGTTTGTAGTATCTTAAGCAAGGAGTGATATAGCAAGAACTTAGGTACTGATGCACAGATTAGGAAACACTGTCTTGCTCTAATATGTTCATAGCTCTTGCTAAAATATTGCAATGTGCGCACTGTTTACTATCTTTCTTGAACTGCTTGTCATGAAAATTACATTTCTTTAAGTATATGCCCAAATACTAGAGTTCCTATGCCATAGTCGATCTATAATCTCTATGTGGAATTTTCCTCTCTATGATGTTGAGTTCTTTGTGCCTAGCAATCAGGCTATTCATCTTAGATACTAATTATGTTATTCCAATTAACCAATCGTGTGGTGGACTTCTGTATGAGAGCTTTTGGTTGTGTGGGGGAAGAGTGTTGTAGGGGAACAGTGTTTGGATTCCGGAGAAATTACCTTCTAACATCTATTTTGTTATTAGAATCTTGGCTGATAAAGATTGTGTATGTATTTTCAGGGTCTTGCTACTCAGTTGGCCTACGCGATAATCACTTGTGTGTGGAGAACTCCATGCGACACCACTGCCCCATTTGTTATGAGGTTTGTCTTGAAGTATCCTTATAGTTATGCAAATGTGAAATCTCTGTCCTGCCCTGAACTGACAGTAAAACTATCAAATTGTGTCCTGCAGTTCCTTTTTGACTCGCTAAAAGACACTACTGTAATGAAATGCGGGCACACAATGCATTGTGAATGTTACAATGAAATGATGAAGCGAGACAAGTAAGTGGCATCGCTTATAGTTTCTTTTGTTTACAAGTAGCAGATGATTATTTGCTTCCTAACCTAAGTTACATTACTCAGATATTGTTGTCCAATATGCTCCAAGTCAGTGATTGATATGTCCAGAACCTGGAAGAGAATAGATGAGGAGGTAAGCTTCCCAAGTTCGATTGTGTTGTACAAAGATTTCTTTTGTTGGTCAAAGTAACCCAAGTACGTGATGGTAATGAAGATTTCAGGCTAATCTGTTGACTTGTTTACACTGTCAGATAGAAGCAACTGTTATGCCCGAGGATTACCGGTACAAGAAGGTGCTTACTTACCTTTTAAAACCAAGGCCACTCTAGCCTTCGTTTGTCTACTAATTCTGCACTACATTTACCAGTACAAGTCTAATAAGCAATGATAATTTCCAGGTATGGATACTGTGCAATGACTGCAACGACACTACCGAAGTTTACTTCCACATTATTGGGCAGAAATGCAACCACTGCAAATCATACAACACCCGCACGATTGCCCCTCCGGTTCTTCCCCAGTAATCTGAGATCATGCAAACTATGGTTCCCGGGAATATTTTCCAGTCTGGTAGGCTCAGCGAAAGCTTGTACCATTAATGAACAACGTAAATGGCAATTTGATTTGTATCCTCAATTGTTTTTGTACCATTGCATTATGATTCGAAATGATTGTAATGTTGTGCGTGTGCATCGAACTATTTCCAGGTGATTCTTCCTCCAATTTGATCTGTAAACATTACATACATACACAGTACACTGTAATTCACGGGAATGGTTTATGCAGTTATCAAAGGTGAAACTGAGTTTCCAATACTAATCTTTGCTTTTACCATTGATCAGATGATGTTTCAAATTTATGGTCCATGTTGACAATTTGGCAACACTGAACTTAACCTGCACGTACGTGTACGGGTCACTATCAATCAAGAGACCAATGTATTGATAGTTCAGTAATATACAAGGGTAAGGTAAGCGAAAGTAAGTGCAAATTTGATGAGTTTTAAGCTTTAATCCAGGATCAGCCCTATCTATTTTGTGGCCCAAAACAAGAAAAAATTCAATGTCCTTTGAGAAAAAAGATATTTTTTATTTTTTTTTTTTTTTTTTTTTTTTTTGGGGTTTTTTTTTTTTTTTTTTTTTTTTTTCTTTTTTTTTTTTTATGTTGCTTCGGGTGTGTTGTTGGGTCTGGAGAAATGCTTAAAAAATGTTTTTTTGAGAAAGAAAAAGGGGGGTGGATAAAGAAGGAGAAAGAGGTGAAAAAGATAAAAATTCAAAGATTTCATTAAGCTTCTGCATAACTTTTTGGGCTTGAGCACAACATTTGGCTATGTAGTATTATGGGAAATTAGCCAAAATAGGCCCATGGGGAAATTTTTGTGCCAAAATCTCCGGTCAGGAAAATTCTTACTAAAATGTAAAAAGTGTTGGTTATTTGCAAAAGAAGTCCCTCTGCTCCTTTTGCACACAGAGCCTCCTTCCTCGCTGGCCTTCGACGACGCCGATCTCTTCCAGTGCAGCAGCAACCGCGAGCTCGATCTCATCCCAACGCCGTCGCCGAATCCAAGTCGTCGGAGTCGTCCCACGCTTGACGCCGACGTCTGGATCTTATGCGCTCTTCAAGATCCTCTGCCGTCGCCTCCAGGGATGTCGAATCTCTTTTCCTCCTCTGCTTTCTCTTCTTCCATATCATCATCGATTCATTCATACACATGGGGAATTTAAATATATTGTGAGTCTGAGTTGATTTTTTATTGTGGGATGGGGCAGCGATGGAATTGAGAATGGACTGAGAATTGGTTTTTATTATTTTTGTTTTGCAAATTTATTGTGGATTTTTTTGGTTTTTGGATTGAGAATTGGTTGGTTAATGAAATGAGATATGAAAATGGTTTGTTTAATACATCGTTGATAGAGTTCATGAGTTGGTTGGGGAGATGACGGCGATGGAATTTGGAGGAGAAGAATGGTGTGAGGTTGCTGAGGTACAGAAGGAGGGAGTGGACTATGTGCGTACTATAAGAGACTATGGGGGGCTATGAGGAACTATGGCAGCACCATGGGCGCACTATGAGGGACTACGTACGTGTTAATGAATTACAACTAATCCTGTACTCAAAAGACTATTTTTTTTTTTGAGCGGACTATGAGGCAACTATGGCCTCAAGGAACTCCATGGGCGCGATGAGGCGTGCTAATAGCGAGGTGGGACTAGGCGAATAGTACTGAAATGAAAACTATGAACGTGTTGATGAATTACACATACAAATATTTTTGGGGAACCCTTCCAATTGAGGGCCCAACGTTTGGCAGTTGGTTGCTTAATAGAAGGGCCGGCCCTGTTTAACTCTTAGGTTAAATTAACATGATATTAGTCGTGAAATAAGCGAATATATAGGTTAGGCGCAAACTTTACACATTAATATGCATGATATTAATCTTGAAATCAAGGGGTATTTGTTTTTAAAAAAAGGGTTCAATTTGGGTGGTCAATTTGGAATTTTCTATCTTTGGTTTAGTGATCAAAGTTATGGGTGCATATAGTGAAAAACTAAGTGAAGCTCCACAGCAACGGCCGTGGACCGCCGCTACACAAATACACTCGTCTTCTTCTCCCCTCTAAACCCTTGATCGTTTTCAGTACTCGGAGGTTTTAGCGCTATCTCTTGCTTCTGTCTCCGCAACTCGCCGAGTCGACTCGGACCCCGGAACTCAGCCGCGACTCGGTCCTCCACCAAAAGCCATGCAAGCGGTCTCTAACGCTCGCCGCCTCTCCAGAGTTTTCAAATCTCCAATTTTTATCAAATCCGACCATTTTCTCTCGCCCGATTTCCGAGTTGTCGCCGGAGCTCCGGTCACTGCTCTCCAATGGCGGAACCTCAGCACCGCCTTGTTCTCTGGTACGAAATTTTCGCTTGTTTTCTCGTCTTTTGCGATGGGTTCTGTTTGGTTGCCGAGAAATATCTGGAAATGCAAAGTCTAATTTTCGGAAATTTAGCAAATTTTAGCTTTGAATGGAGTAAAGTTTTAATCTTTGGCACTTTTTTGGTTGTAATTTGGTGTGATTTTAAGTTCAAATGCGTATTTGATAGCTTATTTTCTGTTTGGTTGCTAAGAAACGTGAGGAAATGAAACGAATGATAAGGGTAACAGTTCATGAAATTGGAGCCTTTTGTATCGAGTATTTATTCATAAAAATGAATCAAGTTTTTGCGATGAAATCATGAAAGCAACACTTTTGTAAAGTTGGGGTGCTGAATTGTATTAGGCATTACTCGTGGTTCCGCTGTGCCGATGGAACAACACAAAATGTGTGCAATGATGACATTGCGAGCACCCTTTTCTTCCGAAGCAAGTACTGCAGAAGGTGGTGCCACAGGTATGTATCACCGTTTCTTGGTGTAAATTGCTTGAAATTGTTGTTTAGGTTCATTTAGTAATGTCTGCTTTTCTGTCTTGGCGCAGAGTCTGTGAAGGAGCTGTATGATAAGATTCTGGAATCTGTGAACGTAAAACGATCTATGCCTCCTAATGCTTGGTTATGGTCTTTGATTGAAAATTGCAAAAGTCACGAAGATATTAAGCTTCTATTTGACAGCTTGCAGAAGCTCCGAAGATTTGTTAGTTCCTAATCTCCGAGTTATGATTGGTTTATTTGATTTGAAATTTCTGAGTGAAGGATTAAGTCATTTGTGTTGACAGTTGTATGCGTTGGTTTTAATGGCAGAGACTGTCAAATCTTCGCATCCATTCCGATTTTAATTGCAACCTCTGCCGAGAGGTTACTAAGGCATGTGTTCGTGTTGGGGCACTTGACTTTGGTATGCCATATGAATCTTCTATTAAGGGATCAAGTTACTCTCTTTTGCGAGTGAAATTTTAAATCTGCACTTTAGAGAAACCTGTGTGTGTACATTGTTAGGTGTTTGGAGTTCTGCATTTACAGCATCTTGGATAGAATCCGAAATTCCATATGGTGAGTAGCCATTTTATATGATTAATCAATATATCTGACCATTGCAGGAAAGAAGGCCTTGTGGAAACACAATGTGTATGGATTAGCTCCTAGCATCGGATCTGCCCACCATTTACTGGTACTAATCAATCAGAGTTTGACTATTTGGTTGTCTCTTATACTTTGTATATCTGTGCAATAAATTGTTGCTGTAAACTGGCTGCAGTTATATGCTAAAGAACACAATGATGCTAAACTTATGGTGGAAACGATGAAGCTTTTGAAGAAGAATGACATACCCTTGCAACCTGGTACAGCAGATATTGTTTTCAGGTATCTAGGTTACAAACTAGGTCTGCCACAACAATGCTTTTACTTCATGCCTTCTAAACAACCGTTATGAAAAAAATTCAAAATTCTGGACACAAGTGGTCTGTACTGTGTTTTGATGGATGAGTCTCTGATAAACGAGTTACTCATTAGCGAAGGTTATATCTTTCTGCAGTGTTTTATTTTTATTCTCTTTAACTGTCTTAATCTCTGATCTTTTATCTGTTTGGGGTTGACAGCATCTGTTACAATACTGATGATTGGCAGTTGATGTCTAAGTACTCGAAAAGGTTTGTCAAAGCTGGAGTAAAGTTACGACAAACTGCATTTCATCTATGGATGGATTTTGCTGCAAAAATAGGTCTCTACAAATTCTTAGTTCTTTTATATTATGCTACACCGAATAATGTTCTTTTTCTGTTGTCATTCCCAGTTGACAACTACTTTAGTTGAATAATATTTTCTATGATGGCATCCAATTTTCTATTTAAACCATTTCAATTTTCTCATTTGCAGGAGATGTTGAATCGTTGTGGAAAATTGAGAAGTTAAGATCTGAGTCTATGAAGCAGCACACTGTTGTGAGTGGATTTTCATGTGCTAAGGTATTGAACCTTACATTCCTATTTGTTAAAACCAGAAAACTGTAGATGGGTCCAGATAAGCAATGAACTGGAGATGGATGGTTTGAACACCAGATATGCAAGAGAACCGCACCAGAGGCACTGAAGTGATAGGTCTTGTGTATCTGATTAGATGGCTTCCATGAAACCAAACCTGACTAGGTCTTTGTCTAGCAGTACCTAATGTTAGAAGTGGGTTTTCCCCTGCTTGTTAATAAGAAAACAAAACATGTAGAACTTAGAAATTTGGGCTTTCCCTCAGCATCTCTGTTCCATGAAACCAAAACCAACACTCTTTGTCTAGTGGTACGATGTTTGAAGTGGTCCCAATTTTGATTTTCCGCTGCTTGATAATAAGAAAACAAAACGTGCACAACTTAGAAATTTGAGCTTTCCTGTGAAAGGTGTGCTATTAGTTTCAACGAATTCACCTCTTGCTTTTAAATTCTAAAATTCTAAATTCTTTGCAGGGTTTTCTATTAGAGCATAAGCCTGAGGAAGCTGCTTCCATTATCCAAGCTCTATATCAGGTTCGATTTTCTGTTGTTCTGGATCCTTTCAAGGTTTTGATTGCTAATTGAAAATCTTAGTCCTTTTTAGAACGATAAAGACTTCAGACATACCACAAATTCTATCTGTCTATCTGTTGAACAAATGAAGAAAATGTGTCTCATTTGTTTGTTTATTAATATCTGGATTTGAACTTTCTGTATACCAGTCCTTACCAGATTCAAAGAAGTCTAGCTTCTCGGTCGAACTTCAAAAGTTGGGTAGTGAATGGCCCTTAGAGGTAATTAGGCGCCAGAAGGAAGAGGACAGAAAGGTATACATTAATATAAGCAGTTGTTTTCAAGAAAAGTAATTCAAATACCTATACCTGTTCTACATTCTATTTGAGAACTCAAGCTTACACAGTTGTCCACGTGTCCAGGCATCAGCTGAATCTTTAACATCTCATATTCCTGCAATGGTAAGTGCCCTAATAAATACGGGCTTACAAGTGAGTGTCGACATGGAAGGCCTAACCAGCAAAGAAGGTATTCTTTACTGAACTGCTGGAGTAGAGCAAAGGTCTGAAGGTCCATGTGCTCTTCAATTCCAGTAAAATAGAGATTGCGCGCTTCAGCAATGGTTGGTGGATGCTTCAACAATCACACTTCCAGTTTTGCCACTGGTGCGTTATATTAGAAACGAAGTTTTGTTTTTTGTAATGCTGAGTCATATGATGTGATTAATAGAGTATTCACCTTTGTTTTGTTTCAAATATTTTCTTCTGGATAACACAGTACTAATAATATCCGTGGCACGAAGGGACTAACTTGGGAATGTGTCATTTGATGGTTTATTTATTTTACTGCTCTCGGAGCATCATTTTGCCCTTGATACTCACGTTTGCTTAATTTGAACAACGATTATGCTATTGGACTATAATTTGAAGCATTGTATTCGTTCTGCCTAGATCTGAAATTCACGCCCTTGAAGGTTTTCATCCCCCTATGAATATTCGTCAAATACCGACACGTAAAACATGAAGTACCAACAAACGTTGAACCAAAGTATCAAACCACAACCATGATATGCCAGAGAGTATCACACTGCTCGGAATGCTCAGCTACTCTTCTCATTCACGCATATGATCTGCTTGGTCTTCCCTATAAAAGCTTTGCGGTTAGTTATACAATTCCTTGGCAAGCATAGAATCCGATTAATCTATCCATACACGAGATTCTCCCACTCCCGAGTCCTATTCCCTAATTGATACCCATTTCAGCGCAATATAAACTCAGATATGACTACTGCTGCCTTTCTCTTTCCCACCATTTTCTTCTTCTTGTATACTCTTCACTACATTCCTATCAGCACTGCTGCCGATTACGGCTTTTCCTTTCCTCTGATCCATCGTGACTCACCTTTATCCCCCTTCTACAACCACTCCATGACCACCTCTGACCGCATACAAGCAGCGGCCTATCGCTCTAGATCTCGCCTTAACCACATTCATTCACTCTCCACCACCACCACCATATTTCCATCCTCAAACCTTGATGCATCTTCTCCTTTAGACCATACCAGTGGTGAATACTTTGTGCATTTCTATGTCGGCAGTCCCCCTACCAAAGTACTCGCCGCCATAGACACCACAACTGACCTCATTTGGGTCAAATGCTCACAAAGTCCGACTGATTTCAACCCCGCAAACTCATCATCTTATCATAACCTTGTATGTTACTCCGAGCCTTGTGAACAACTGGTGTCGACTGGGAGGAGTCAGTGCACTAGTCTGTTTCAGCCTTGCAATTATACAGTTGGTTATGCTTCCGGTTCAACAGAAACCGGAATACTTGCAAATGACAACCTTGCATTTGATGACTCTCAGAGCAACTTTCGAGATGTTGGCTACTTCAACTTCGGTTGTAGTGACAAGTTTCCGAATTTTGGTAATGTGGACCTGCAAAGAGGTATCCTAGGCTTGAACCAGCAACCCCTGTCCTTAATTTCTCAACTAGGCGTAAAGAAGTTCTCATACTGCTTGGTTCTGCTAGAAGAAGAAAATGAAGAATCAGGGAGCAGCAAAATGCATTTCGGATCAAATGCGATGATCTCTGGTGGGGAAACTCCACTTATGGCGCCAGAGGGAGGGGTAGATGAAGGGCATTACTATCTTTTTCTTGAAGGAATTAGTCTTGGTGGTGACCAAAACCAAAATGTCACTCTCACATCAGGATTGTACATCATCGATTCTGGAACAGCGTACACAACGCTTGAGTCACAAGCCTATGATGCATTAGTCAAGGCACTAGTCGAAGCCACAAATCTGCCACAGAGTAAAGACCCACCTAAACCATTTGAGTTGTGCTTTGAAGCAAGCTATGGGGCTTTGGATGATGCATCACCAGCTGTGATATTCAACTTCAGGGGGACTCAAGTTATAATGTCAACAAACACTACTTACTTCCTCCAACCGGGGAGGGAATCCTGGTGCCTTGCCATGTTGAGGGGGAGTCGAAACGTATTTGGAAGTTTTCAGCAGATGGATTTCATGGTTGGTTATGATCTTGAGGAAAGAGTGGTGTCTTTTGGTCCGGTGGACTGTTCTGTACTATAGGAGATATATGCAGAAACAAGTCCTCATAGCCATTAAACCACATATCAAACGAAAACTTGACTATCTGGTTTATGATGAACATTCAACAAAAATTAGGCTGAGACCTGTAAAATCCGGTTTAAACGTCATGCCTTATAAAATTGCTTAAATTTTGGGATTTAAATTAATTTTTCTCGAGTCTCCTTGGTTGAACATGTTTGTTCCACAAATCTACGGGCACAATAGTAGGTAGGATATGCGCAGACGTCCCACCAATATCACTGCAAAGAGCCTATAGGTCTTTTGTGGATTTGATGATGTGGTTTGAAATTATGCTCCACTTCAAGTAACCTGAATTCTAAATCATGGATTGTAGTCCTGATTATGTTGTACATTACTGATACCGTTCCATTGCTAGAGTTTATCTGTAGGTTATCAGATTGTAAAAGTGAGACTTGTTTTCTCTTTATACTTACCACATGACCATTGTCTGATTACCTTGATATCCTACACGTATTCTCATAGTATGCAATGCATCTCATTGTCTGATTTATTGATACCTGGTCAAAGGATTAATCGTGTGGATGGTTGTCAGCAAGTCAGACAATGGCAGCCGTGGGGACATGGAAATAGGTGCAGGAGAACTGGACTTGAGGCACCATACATAGCCGTTAATTACAGTTGGTTTTTTTCTTAGGGCCTAAAACATCCTTCGTTAATAAAAGAACCCAAGACAAAGCAGAACACTAAACGAGGGGTATAACGGTAATGTGTGAAAATACAAATCTGGAATTTGGGCCGCGCTGGACCTTGTTGTGGTTGGGCTTTGTTTTAGTTGGGTTTGTTTTGCACTTAGTTGCCTGTTGTATATCAGCTATTTCAATTCGGTTCGGTGGATTTACATAAAGATTTGCGTTCTCTTTAACGCTCAATATCCTTCGTGATTGTTGACATGCGACCAAATCTATAGCTACTATGATGGATGGATCTCTTGAGATCATCAGGGTGTGTTCTTGCTTCACCTATATGAATCTTTACTTTGTAATGGCATGGCCCCTGTGCCATCTTGCTTCTCCGGCCGACTTTAAGCCTATTAATCTAACCTATCTTTGACCAAAAAACGAAAAAGAAAGCCAAAGAAGAGCAGGAGAGAAACTGAAATTTTTTCCACTCGAAATTTGTTTGATTCTATTCTCCTTTTCCCATGTGTTCTTATGATTTCAGTTTATTGCAGCAAATCAACCAAAAATATTTTATACGGATTGTGATTTTAAGACATGCATGCAAAAATTGCCAATTGTCTATGTTCCTTTGGTAAAAAAGAGTAAGAAACTTTCAAATGTATATATAGTACCCAGACTTCCAATATGGGATGAAGAAATCCACAATCCAATAAAATCCCTTGTATTAGATACACTGATCAGCAAAAAGACACCATCTTTAGAAGATGAAACACCAGTAAATCAACCAAATAGTTCTTCCTAATGCTTAACTATAATCTTCGCTAGCTTTTTTCTTAACCAACATTTTCTTTATCATTCACACATCCGATCAGTTCACCAGTCTATATGCTAACTCCATAATTTACATTAACAACTTGGATTGTCTTCCTATAAATCACCTCATTGTTACACAAGTTCTGCAAGCAATATGGCTTCTGTTTTGATCTTCCCCACCATTTATCTCTTCATAGCTCAATCCATTAGTGCTTTCACCAATGCTGCTGGTGATGGCTTCGGGGTTCGTCTAATCCCCCGCGACTCACCACTATCCCCATTGTACAACAGCTCCATGACCGCTTTTGATCGCACACAAGCTTCAGCTTACCGTTCTTTTGCAAGACTCAACCACATTCACTCCCTCACCACCACCTCTCCATTCTCCTCAGGCCGTGACCAAGATATCTCTTCTATATTGACCCCCGATAATCAAGAGTACATTGCCACTTTCTCCATAGGCACTCCACCTACAAAAGTCTATGCCTTTATAGACACCGGAAGTGAAGTCATTTGGGTCAAATGCAAAGAAGGTTCACCTGTCTTTGACCCTGCAAAGTCCTCATCTATCCGCTATTACTTGTGCAACTCGCGTACCTGTAACACTCTAGATGATCACACCTGCGAAAAAAGAGCTTTTGCAGAACCTTGCTACTATAAAATCATGTATGTAGATAATGCTTCAACAAGAGGAACACTTTCGCGTGACAATTTTTCGTTTGAAGATCCTGATGGGAACCCTGTTGGTGTTGGTCAGTTGGATTTCGGGTGTTCCAACGAGTGGTCACCGCAAATTCAAGGACTCCAAGAAGGTGCTCTTGGCTTGAGCAGGGGTCCCCTGTCCTTGATATCTCAATTGGGCATAAAGAAGTTTTCGTACTGTATGGCGGTTCCAGAGAATGAGGGATCAGAAAGTAGAATGTACTTTGGATCATCGGCAGTGATTTCTGGTGGACAAACTCCATTTGATGAAGACGAAAAGGACTATTATTATGTAACTCTTGTTGGAATCAGCATTGGTGAGAAAATGCTTGATCTGCCGGATGGGATTTTTAATAGGACTAGTGATGGGGAAGGAGGGTTTATTGTTGATTCAGGCACAACTTACACAATGCTTCGATCAGATGCGTATGATGTACTCATCATGGCGCTTGCTGAGGCCATCAATTTACCACGAAGGAAGGGTCCGAGAGAGCATTATGAGTTGTGTTTCGAGGCAAGTTTTGAGGACTTGGACTCTGCAGGAGCAGGTATAACATTTCTGTTTGATGGTGCAGAAGTCATTCTAACGACTCAAACTACTTACCTTGAAGTACAACCAGAACTTTGGTGTCTGGCCATTCTGAGGACAAATGGGATGCTGTCCACTCTTGGAAACATTCAGCAGCGAAACTACTTTGTTGGATTTGACCTTGAAGAAGGAGTGGTTTCGTTTGCTCCGGTAGACTGTGCAAACTTCTAAGAGTGACCGGACCTATCCTCATTACTCCCTAGTAATTAACACAGCCAACAAAGAATTGTACAATTGTATATCGTGTGCTTCTAGCTCCAGAATTATTACTCTCAAATCCTCTTGACGGAAAAAGGGTTAGCTTGTATTACAAGAAATAACCTCATTTAAGCTGAACAATATCTCTTACATTTCCAACTTTTATAGTAATTATTAGATATAGAAAGCCTTGTTTAAACACAAAATTTACCTAATACATGAAATCGAAGGATGTTTCCATGTTTAGATTTAGGTCCTAACCAGGGGAGAATTGTAGGTTTCCATCCCTAGCTAGTTAAAATGCCTGGAAAGAGTTCCAATAGGCTATCCATTGAAGTGCAAGTTTTAGGGGCATAAACCATCACGACCTTTGGAAGTTGTACCGTACATCGAGTTTTTGTTTGTTTAATAAATTATCTAGTCTGTAAAGGATTCCTAACTAGGAATGATTGAGACCTGTCAAGTTTGGGTACTTTGGGTTCTTGTTTGTAGATTAGGTTCCATTGGGCTCTTGTATGTTGATTAGGTTCTATGACTACATTGAGGTATATAAAGGGACACAAGTTTGATTGCCTTTTGAGACTAGTCAAATTATTAGGTAGGATCATCTTACTGTCATGTAGTATATCTTATTTACGTATTATAATATGAGTGGATAATATAATTTATAATTAAATTTTGTTAAGAAATAACAACTACTATTATCCATCCATACTTTAATAACAGTATTCAAATTTTGAGCCTATGTAACCAAGCAAGCAAAGCTACATTTGTATGACAGGAAATGATTCCTTGATCTACTTCAAGACCTCTTCTCTTACCGAACAAATGTGTTGTTCAATTTAATGATGTTGACAAATGCTACGTAATGGGACTGAAGTCTACTGTTGGTAATAAAAATGATAAGACCTCTGACGGGTAACCGTTAGATCACCGCAACAACCAAATAAATGCATGTTATTAAGTTGTAAGGAATTAAAAACTACACCGAAACATACATGTACCTAATCAAATTTCTTTATTATGCACATAGCAAAACTAGCTAGTACTTGACAAACGCAATTAAGATTGATCAAGCTCTACTGTTGCAGGTATTGCAAATCAAAGGGTACAGTAGATCAGACACCTTTTTGTTCTAATTAGACCTCTTGTGAAGGCCCAATGCTGCAAGCACAACTAGCAACATAAATGCTAAAGATCCAAGCAGGGACAGAAGGATTGAGGCACCAACTCGGTGACAAAATGTATCAAACACATTGCAAACCTTGCCCCATTGCACATGTGTATTCCCTTCGTGCCCCATCACGCCGATTGCCGTGGCGGCTCCATTGCCAGAGAAGAGCAGCGCCACCATCACAATGTCGAGGACCACGATCACTAGCCCTATGCTCGACTTCGTACCCCGGTTCAAGAACGAGAGGACCAGCGAAAATGCAGCGTATGCACATGCTATGGCATTTGCAACCACAAAGAACCTAGCACACAAGAATTCACCTCAGTCAAATTAGATACTGATATAGTTAAAGCACAATTACCAACAACATGGTTAATAGAAATTCCTAAAATAAAAACAAAAATAATTATAGCCGAAAGCGGTTAGGGGAAGGGGACATTGAAGCAAAGTATATACGAGGTCGACCAGCTGATTTGAGCGTATTGGTGAGACAAAAGTAGTGCGGGGACACTTAAACAAAGTTTCTTTCATGACTACTAAATCTTCTGAAAAAATTAAAGTTTAAAAGTTGATAATAATTGACAACATAGGATGCCAACGGAGGACTCTACGTACTTTGAGAGAGACTTGTGAAGTGCGATCCTCCGTATATTTATAGGTAAGTGTTTGATTGTTCTGTCCGTGATCTCAATTTGAGAATCATTTTATATTATCAGACTGTTAATATAGATTTATTTAGAAAAAAATCAAATGTATAACTAGATGATTCTGACCAGTATAGTTTCCTAGAAAACAAATTTGAACATTATCGTGGGATAATTTTTTATATTTTCAGATCAGATTTAGAAATTCCAAAGCCTAACTATAGACAAGTATCGAGTAGCCTTGAGCATGTGTCCTCCTCCTGAGCATATTATGAAGGAAGATTAACCAAAACTTATGTGCTAAGACTTACAGAGATTAATTAGAAAGAGAGCTTACACAAAAGCAGATAAGTAACGCCACTTAGCAGAGACAGGCACATCAATTGGAGGCAAGGTTGGGATAACTTTCATGGGCACAACTTTGGTCTGTTTGCTAAGCCCAAGAACAACAGCAGCTGTTAAGGTTAGAACTAAGGCCAAAATCCTCAAGATTGACTCACAGCTCCCAGCCTTTCTCTGGTTTGCTACCTTCACCTGATCCTTGTGATCCACTCCATCCATCCTGCTATGCCCCCCAGTGTACTGGCTCTCCATCTTCAAATTCTCACTACCAAAATTACCAACACAAAACTTCAAACTTTCAAAGAGTAAAAGAGATGGGCAGGTATTGGTTCATAGAAAGATCTAATTGGACTAGTGTGGACAGCTTTAAATAGCAAGAAGGTGGGTGGTGAAACTTGGAGGTTTCTTTGCTTTCCGATGGGGTCCACGTATATAAATGGAAATTTCAAATAAGGCAGAAGGGCCAAAAGGGAAATTAGGCATTGTTGTCCTTGTTGGTATGTGTGAAAGGTGCACATATCTGTCTACATGTGCAATTGCCACATTTCATCCATTTTCTTTTTTTGGGGTGAAACATCAAATTTTCTTCAACTGGAGTTAATGTGATCGAATTTGGATATGCGGCGCCATAATGTCTGCTTCCTTTGATATCCAATGTGATAATATTATATAAGGTAAAGCTTGTCTTCTCTATTTCAGAGTAGAAATTTCTATTTTATGTTTTTTATTTTTTTTATTTTATGATATTATATCATAATTGAAATTGTTCAATCATGATATAGCACTTTCTTTTTCTCTCTCAAAACCCTAGCCGCCCTCCAAAAAAGCTCCAAAACTGCCGCCAGCCCCTGGGCTTGCCTTGGGGTCGGCCAATCACCTTTTTCGCGCCAACAACAATTCAAGCTTCTTGGCTTCGGCGTCGGCTGGGCTGGGATCTCTTGTTCGGAGCGTGGTTTTGCTGGAATAAAGGAATTTCGAATGATGTTCGGTTGTTTGTCTGTTGATTATAGCTCTTAGTCTCGAATAAATTGTTAGCTCGTTTAATTTTCTTTGGTTTGTTGTGATGGATTCCATCGAGTGGCGGCTGGTGTTATTTTCTGCTTCCCGATTGTTTTGATAAGCTTCGGATCTCGACTTTGCCTTACTTCAGCTGGTGTTGTTTTCAGGTTTTGGGTTCAGCAGGTTTAGATCTCACCCGATTGAGTGGCCGTTTGTGCGTGGGTGAGAAGTGGCAGCTTGTGCTGTTTAAGTTTTGGCTCTGCAAAACTTGGCTGGTTTTCTGCTAAGCTAGTGGCGGCTTGTGAGTTGTGATTTCAGATTTCTTTGATGGGCTTTGGGATTAGTTCACCATGCTTGGCCGATCCAGTGCGGCTGTGCAGTTTCCAGATTCTGATTGCTTGATGTGCTTCAAGTTTCGATTCTCCTGTTTGGCCGGCTTTATTTGGGTCTTTCTCTTAGTTTAGTTTTCAGTTGTCATTGTAATAGTTATAGTTAATCGGTCAAGTTGATCTTTTGGTTTCTGAAGCCTTCTCTAACGAGTTGGTTTATTTCTGCTGCCTAGTTGCAGTGATTATAGTGTAGGAGTCTAGGATCTTTGGTGATTGAGTTTACTCCTTTGTTTGGTTTGCAACGCTTTTATAATATATTCTTTGATAAAAAAAAAATCGCTCATTTTATAACTTATCTTATAAGGATCATTTTATCAAAAAATTAATTAAATCGAAGATGTTTTAGTTATTTGACCATACAAAATAATTGAACGTTATAATTACGTGGGTAAATGAACCGTCCATATGTTTTGACTTAGTTGACTAACCAAACGATCTTTGATTTGATTGATTTTTTTTTTAGAGAATGATCTTTTATTAAATAATTTACAAGATGAAATATTCTGATCATGATGTAAAATGGAAGAAACGAAAAATATAGAATATGAGTTCTTACTCTATTTAGAGTAGGTAAATTTTTTCCATTATATAATGAATAATAAATTTATCTGCTGCACGTTTTAGAAGTTCAAGACAACTCTTTTTGTGCACGAAGGTTTATATCCGATATGTTTGGATTACTGAGTAATTTAAAACGATTATAAGTGTGAGAGTTTAGTTTGTCGAAAATGAGACAATCAAAAATTTATGTTTGGATTATTGACTGATTGCTTCTGATTTTGTAACCAAAACTCATTTATGGACTACTGTGTACAAATAATTTTAACAATGTGTAGATTTGGGAACCATTCTCACAAGCAGAACTCATCTCTCGATGTAGTTACTTAAAAAGCGAACAACACACCTACCAAGCACCAACTGGCCATGATACTTTGGGAAAAAGCCTTCTAAAGCAAGAAAGTTGCTCAAACAAAGACAGCTGGAACCAAGATTGTGATTCATTTTCGATTTTAAATTGTCACAAAGCATTTGACTGCATATCTTGCAAGACATTTAATTAGCAATATATTCCCACATCTTCTGCTTGATAATGTAGTCAAATGTGTGAACGTGACTGACTGCATGTGTGAAAACATTGCGGATGAGGATCAAGCCAGAAGTTATATATGGGGCCTGTCATGGCGTTTTGCAATTTTGAATTCATACCCCCAAGCATAGTTTCCAAAGAAACGCCTACAAGTCAGCCCTTTTGGTCGAGCTGCATTCCATCGTTTACCAATTTAGAATCGGATGAAGTGAAACAAGCGTTTTTCCTTGAGCCTTTTTGGTCAAGCCTGCAAACATTATCGGCTTTTACACTACCAACCTACGTCTTCAGCATTCCTTTGGGACCTCTATATGACCCATATTTTGGCATTATATATTAACCCATGTCGACCACAATATTCAAATGAAGTAAATTAATTCAACAAAATGAATTAGTTTTTCTGAAAGAATCCCATAATATCCACTCCATCCAACCTTCCCATCTCTCACCAGCACCTTTTAATCTTCCCATCAGATTGATGTTTTCTTCCTTATAATCTTATGCAGATGTGTCATTCTTCTATGCATTAGCCACTAGGAATAATGTATTAAATGGTTCGTCAAAATGTTAGACAAAGAGTATGCAATAAGGGTTGGGATCATTATGGAAACAGCTTTGCACAATGATTTCAGAATTTAAAATCAATCAAATTTTCGGATGCAACTGATTGACTTAAAACAATTTATGAGCATGGCTTGCTAACTAGCTCCACCAATGCAAGCAGCAAATGAGACTTAAATTCTGGTCATTTGAAGCTGGTTGGTTGAAATTCAATAATCTAACCTACCATATTTTTCCAAAAGTTATGATGCAATATTCAAAAAGGACCATGACCATCCCATGTTCCCAAAATGAGTTGGTATCCTTAATTATTAACTTGGATGGTATTAGCTCCGGAGAGCCTAGAGTTTTATATTGCGAATTAGACGTGTATTGTTATACTTTCCCATTTCATTTTCATTCGTAACTTGTATCTGTCATAAACCAACACAAAGGCCCTATACTCTCTTAGATGTCAGAAGGCATCATCACTTTCCTCTTCTTGAGATCCTTAAAAGTTGATTACGAAATTAACCCCATCCATATAATTAAAACAACTCTTATTTCTACCCATAAAATCCTCTGTATAAGTTAGCAGTATAGCACACTTCCTTTAGCAATTGAGGACCACAAGCCAGCAATATAGATAGATCATCGACACTAAACCTCTCTAGAATATCTTCCATACATAGAGACATTGTACATAATTGACAACTCAGTACCCATTGTATCCTCTGAATGAGGTAGTACACTTCCTTTAGAAATTAAAGCCCACAGGACAGGCCAGCTATATAGATAGATCATCGACACTAAACCTCTCTATAATATTTTCCAAAGTAGACATAGTACATAATTGACAACTCAGTACGTACCCATTATTTTCAGCGGTAACGGTACGCGCGGGAAATAAATGAATGCGGGTCGGTTGGGGGAGTGGGGGAGAAATGCAATCCAAACAAAATAAAAGTATGATTTGGTAAAGAATCTCTATATATTCAGGGAAGTTCTATTTACCATAAATATTTGTATTTTCAAAAATTACTTTCAGTCAAAATATATAATTTGTAATCAAAATACATAATATTCTTAATATTGAAAATACTTTCAATCAAAATACTTTTTTTAGGGTAAACGATGGAGTTTTATTTATGAAAATCAAAGTCGGAAAACAGACCTAGAAGCCGAAAACGGAAAATTTGAATCCCATCCTTCATCACCTATAACATTGATTAAAACTTTGTGAATATTCAAACTTAGATGGAAGGACAAAACTTTGTTCCACATCAGCATTTTATCATTAATGTGTCTACGTGTCAGATTCTTGTACTGAAATCGTAATTGATCATTACCAAAATACCCCTTACTAGTGAACATTTATATTTTAGGCAAGTTTTTATTTGTTGACTTATTAGAAATTTAAATTGTGCATGATTATCTCTTGATTTTGAATCTGCAAATTAACTTCTAGTGAGTATAAAGATGAGTAACGTGGGTTTCATCTTCTTATATCTATTCTTAATCTTTTCCTCATACTTTTGTTCCTCTGAGTTTTCTTTTGTCTTTTGCAATTTGGATGGCCATGACTCTATCAGTTTGCATAGTTATTTTATTGTTTATACCCACGAGTATGCTTTCCCAATTTATACCATCCATGGGTACTGTCTTATATGAATGTATTAATTGGTTGTACCCATGGCTTTCCCCTGGATATCTTTCTTGTATGAATGTTATTGTTTGTACCCATGTTTGTACCCATGAGCATGCTTTCACAATTTGTACCACTCATGGGTACTTAATTTCTTCCATTAATGTTATTGTTTGTACCATGTTTATCCATGAGTATGCTTTCACAATTTTGTACCACCCCTAGGTTCTTTCTTGTATGAATGTCATTATTTGTACTCATGTTTGTACCCATGAATATATTTTCACAGTTTGTACCATCCTCGGGTTTTTCATGAGAAAAATGTACCCACACATGTTTGAATTTTGGTAGAACTCTCTTTTGCATTTTGGTACAATTCCTTTTGTTTTCTGAAGTGCTTAAATTTCTTTTTCGTTCATTTTTCTATTTGATTTTGAAGTTTATTCCTTAGTTCATCCACTATGATAAATTTGGAGTATATTTATATTTTTTGAATTTGTAAGATTCAAATCATTAAATGATGTTTTTGAGCAACTTTGGAATGAAAAATAGCAAATTAACAGGTGCATTTAATATTGGACTTCAATCTAAAAATGAAATGATACAAAATTTGAGTCCAAGAAAGGTTTTTACCAGGGACCGCAACTAAAGTTTCCCAAGCGGAAATGGGGGTTAAGAAAAAATCCCCATATACACGAATAGAAACCCACTTGAGTAGCCATCGTACATTTGCCCCAATCATAATTGCATGACCACTCTGCCCGCCCAGTTGACCTTGCCGAGTGGGTCGGGCTGGGGCTCAACCATGCAAGGATGTGGACTTTTTGGGCCTTGTTATTTTTCAAGTGTTGGTCAGCTTTGCACATGAATCATGCTGTGTCTGGATCCATAATGTGGCCTTTTGTCTTGCACCTAGCCTCGATAGATGAGTTGTTGGGGTTGGAGCCGGTGACACTGATGGAAGTGGGAGGCGAAGGTGGATTCGGTGAGACTGATGGACTCGATGAAGCAGGGTGGTGATGGAGGCAACAATGAAGGCATTTGTGAAGAGGATGACATGGACGATGAAGACGACACGGGCGGTGAAACAGGCGATGATGGAGGCAGCGAAGGACCGATTGATGGTGGAAGGACTGGACTATTTGGTGCCGAAGGACGGCACTAGAAAACTTTGATGCCGGCATTGGAAAACTTGGCTGCCATGGTCGGCATTGGGAGAAAACTATGATGGGAGAAGAGCAAAAGCCTCAATATAAAAAAAAATACCCGCAATTAAAATATTGAATACCAACAAAAACCTATGAAAAAGCAAATTGACACGCACATAAGCTCGTGTTGACAAGAAATTATTGGGTATGCCAGTAGCACCACCTCAGCTTGTACTACTCCCATTAAAAATTTGCCATGTGTCTTATTCTTGTACACTTGGATTTACAATCCTATTTAATTTCTGAAATTGAAATTCAAGAAATTAAAAACTTAAAAAATTAAAAAAATGATGCAAACAACAATCTCCATTGCCTCCGAAAGCCCCGACCTTTCCATCGCTTGCCATGGCTGCTCCCTTCTAGTTTCCAACCAATTTCACTTCAAATTCTCCACAAGTTCCATTCTTCTTCCCTGAATTGCTCCAATTTCGCTAATTTCTTTGATATCCCTCAAACCCCTAATACCAATTTTCCAATTCACTTACCTTCACATCCCCAAAACCTTTTCTCTGCTTCCCACACTAAATCAACAACAAAACCAAAGAAGTGCCAGGAGGGTCAACCAGCGGCGACTTGCTCGCCGTGAGGATGCTTTGGCGGATTGCTCATCCTCGGATTGGGCTCCGAAGACTGCCTCTTATCGCCTATGGCCTCGAACTCCTCTCCTCCCGCAGCCATGGCCAGCAGTGGAGGTCGGGGGCTTTTGTCTGCAAGGGAGATGGTTGGAAATCGGTTGGAAATGAGAGAAGGGGGCAGCCATGGCAAGCAGTGGACACGTTGGGGGCGTTCGTCGGCAAGGGAGATTGTTGTTTGCGGCATATTTTTTAATTTTTTTAGTTTTAAATTTCTTGAATTTCAATTTCAGAAACTAAATGGTGTTGTAAATCCAGTTGTACAAAAGTAAGACACATGGCCGATTTTTAATGGGAGTAGTACAAGCTGAGGTGGTGCTACTGGCATACCCAATAATTTCCGTGTGGAGATCCTTGCAAGAATTAGAGATTTTTCCAATAAAATTCTTAATAATTAGGAATTAGTAAACCGAATATTGCAAGTCCTACGCAAGAGAAATTAGAATTTCAAAACATCCCATTGACAAACTAGATTGCGGACTTGCTTGCCCTCAGTCAGATGATCACTAGAAAATTTCATTAACAAATTATGTATCTACATATACAGTAGTGATATTGTTCATCATATACCACTCCTAGTCAACCTTAATCTGCTACTTGATTACAATTTGAAGCGCGTAATGAGCATTTAACAGGCAAGATTGATGGGATAAAGGGAAGAAGTCGTGGGGTGGTTTACTTTTGCGTCATTGATCTGTGTTATCGGCACGTTGCGTAGCAGGCCGGCGCCCGTGACGACGAGGACACTTCTGCCTCCTTTGTCCAATTTCACTACCTCACCATCTTTCATGTGAGTTGTTTATGTATTTTTGATCGGTAACAATTTTGTAAATCTGTATTCCAGGGTGTTGAATGAACTTAACCACTTCAGGTAGGCAGCTACGACAATATTGTATTGGACGCTTTGATAACATTTGGATGTGACACTACTAGAAAGCACCCTAGGACACAACCACATGGCATTATTATTGTTTAACTGTCTCCTTTCCTTTCCAAGTTTTTTGAGAAAATCACTTTTGCAAAACATGTTTTTGATCATACATTTCTTACCGCCATGCATATATACCGTTGTTATAAAGTTATCGTCGTGTGTAGTCATCGGCGGTAAGCAGATATAACTTGAAAAATCTACCGGAAAAATTCCTTACCTTGTTAACGGTGTCATACATTTCTTCTTTGTCTCCAATCACATGGACTTACAATTTCGTAAACCTACCTGTCTTTGTGTTTGCAACCGTTTTTATATGCAAGTTTCGTCCTAAAGTGATAAAACAAGTCTTAATTCCATCCAGAAATCTTCTTTAAGAAGGACAACAGTACTATAGCCAGCTAGTATAGATACGTAGACACATTCATTACCTCCCTTTTTGTTCGAGGTTGTTGGACTTTTTTTTTTTGGTAAATCGAGGTTGTTGGACTTTAGTCCTTTGTTACGATCAGAGTTTAAGACACATTAATTACCTCCCTTTTTGTTCGATGTAGTTGGACCTTAGTCTACAACGTTTGCAAAGATGGCATGCTGAAAAATGTTGTAAAGTTTAAATTAGGCAACCAAGTAGCAAGTTGCTAGATTCTTCAAACCGTAATCAACAACGACTAAAACAAGATGTCTTTTAAGTTATAAACGTCCAATGCCCAACATGCCATTAACAAGATAACAGAGACTTTAGTACCCCAAAAAACAAGATTAAAGTCACGTTTTGTTCCCTGTTTTCAATTTAAGTTGGCTCAATCTTAATCCCATAAGTTCATGAGAAAGTTTCATACCATATAAATTGAGATCGGTAGATTCAAATTCATTAGTCCGGCAGAAATGCCAACTAAAATTCCTCTGAAACTTTTTGCTCTGCCTCTACACATTATACATCATGTCATCCACTAGATAATCTGGTACTATTACCTGTAAGATTTCCAAGTCAGAAGTCTATTTCCAAGTCAGAAGTCTTTTGAAGCATAACATCGATCTATAAGGCAGTGATCATATCACTGATGGGATCAACCACCAAGCTTGCCATTTTGCTTCTTAGGATCTTACTGACTGTATCATCAGTGGTTGGTGTTGTGTTCATAACTAGCACAAACTCAGAACATTGGAACTGCAAAAGCGACACAGGACATGCAATGTCCCTCTGCTTCAAGCTTACTCTACCACCTGCCTTTGTGTACGTTTTCCAGTCATTTGTTTCTGAATGTTTTGCTACCATGACATAATTTCGTCATGAAAATTGACTTGGTACTAAAAAACCGTGTAGATACTATGTTGCAACATTATTTGTTGGAGGAGTCTATGTCATAGTGACTATGCTCACATCCTGCTGTGTCATCTTCTCCCCAGACATCTTAGTCCTCTTTGTAATTCTTGATGTGGTAAGCTTCACACCAGCTTGAAACTCCTACTGTGTGTTTTAAAGTGAAACTATGTGATCAATTGAATTTCGGATTCAACTCCGATTAAAGGTCTTAACATATGTGGCAGTTGATATTGGGGATGATAGCCTCGGTAACAGGCACTGCTGGAAGTGTTTTATATATCTTGCTCAAGTGCGACGATAAGTTTGGCTGGCCAGGTTTCTGCTCTGCTTACACCTGCTGCTGTCGGCATCTAGCATTCACCTTTGGCCTCTCCTTATATGCCTCCAGTTTGCTTATCTTCCTTCTCTGTACCTCCATCTTTACTCTGTACAGAAGAATCGCCAAACCAAGGCCAACACAGTTACACTTACGAATCTTTTCTTATAAAGTCAGATAATTTTGTCAACTTTCTTATTAGTCAGTTTGGTGATTCAAACTTGTTCTACGTTGGGAGTTTCATATCTGCAAATAATGGAGTGAATGAACCCCTTCATGTTTCTAGCATCTTTGATCTTTCCTTCTATGAATGTACGCTTCATGCGAATTGAAGGCAAGAAAACTAGTGCATAATTCATTGAGAACTTCCTGCAATCTGTTTTAGGCATTATACTAAGTGCTAGATTTTGGTTGAAGAATATGAGGTCATTAAAACTTTTAACAAGAAGTAATCATTGAACAAGTGGCAGAATGTTCTTAGAATACACACGACGCTGTTGCCACTAACATGCCATAACACGGTTGATTGTTGAACAAGAAACCATAATCTATATAATGTTTATATTTAAATTACATAATTGACAGGCTGCAAGTGTCGTGCTTGTAGTTAAGTACCCAACTAGCAGATTGTTCCAACCTTAATACCATGTCAAACATTCCATTAGCAATTTCATAGAGATGTCATTACCCAAACATTAAAAACCACATCAAGTGCCCTGTTTTTAATTCGAATTGGATCAATCTATCTCGCATAAGCACTCAACCAACAGTAAACAATTTTCATATAGCCATCAGAGAATGTCAACTGAAGTTCCTCTGCCTCTTATATATATATATATATATATATGATTGCAATGTCAATGAACACTACTTCCTAGTTAATCACCAACAAGTCTTCTTGATTGATTTTTCGATCAGATCGAACAATCATGGGATCAAGGAACAAGCCTGTGATTTACTTTTGCTTCAGTTTGCTTCTGAGGAGCTTATTGATTGCTGCATCAGTGACTGGTGTTGTGTTCATGTTAAATAGTAAGCAATCACAGGATTGGTACGCAGGAGGAGGAACATCCTATGAAAGCATTTCCTTCAAATTCACTCAATCACCTGCCTTCATGTGAGTTTTGTTCATGCCCACCTTCTGAGCTTGAAATAAACTAATAGACCGATCTCTATAGAATGTGCTTTCTTTTAAGTTTAGTTTGTAATGAAACCCAATCCGATTTGTATCTAATAATTAGCTACGTACGGTGTGTGCAGATACTATGTTGCAGCATTATCTACTGCAGGGGTTTATGCTAGCATTACTATGTGTACATCCTTTCTAGTCATCTTAGCACCAGCTTCGTCAGCAATCTTAGTGCTGTTTGCGCTCTTTGATGTGGTTAGCGTTCACCTCTTTTTTAAACTCCTAGTTATCATTGGTAAAGACTAATTAGTGTTGTTTTGTTTGACTGTTCCTTAATTAGTGTCATATGAAAGTTACTTATAGGTTGTGCATCCATCATCGACTTTTGGATACTTATTAATGGTTTTATATGCGTATATGTGACAGTTGATATTGGGGATCATAGCCTCGGCCACAGGCAGTGCTGGAAGTGTAGCCTACATCTTGCTAAAGGGCAACGATAACTTCAGCTGGTCGCGTTTCTGCGACGCCTACAACATCTTCTGTCGGCATCTTGCAGTCTCCTTCGGGGTTTCTGTATTTGCCACCATTGTGCTCATCTTGCTTCTCTGGACCTCAGTCATTACTCTTCACAAAAGGATCTCCAAACACAATTAACAACACAGACAGCATTTATATAGAAACTTCTCTTATGTGCTATCTATGTATCCGTATAACTGAATTCATCAAGCTTGTCTATTTTATTCAACAATTGTCGTTCTTGAAATTCTAACTCAAAACTGGGTGCGAGTAAACCAAAGGGTCAGAGCTATGGCAAATATAACTCATTTTCTCAGGGGTCGACACACAAAAGACTGACTTGAGCCATTTCAATCACCTAACGGCCAGGTTCAACAAAATTTTTGACTCTTACATTATATTACGACACAATTATTATACATAAATCTTGTACAAATTCTATTTTTAAATTGCTACATTTAGGTTTTTTACATTCACTTGTGTAGTTTATATTGGATATATTGCAAAAGAAGTGATCAAAAAAGTAAAAGCATAAGAGATAAGAAGGACAGAAGAACTAAAAGATTTTTTATCACCATAAAGATTTTTGAAATCGAAAGGAAACATAAAAAATTCATACGAATGGGGTTTTTTAAGCCAAGAGAAAAGAAAAAAAAATGACTGTCAACCCGTGTGGATCAAACTTGGGTGCAGCATCAAGGATGCCATTGCCAGCAGCAAAACCAATTCCACCACCTTGTTCATCATGGTAAATATGAAAATAATTCTTTATTTATCCACTTTTAGAGCGACAATCATGGTTTCCTTTTGGAATTGGAATTTTACTTCAATGTGGGATTTTCTCAACTTTACGTAGTTAGCTGTTCGACCCCGCAGGATCCGCCACTGGGTCAGAGGGTTGTTGGGAATTCAAAGATTGATATCATGACAGCGGAAATGACTTAAACGAAAACGATAGTTATGCCAACTACAAATTATATGCACCCATTTCGTTGAAACTAATCTATGTGTACTATTATATGCGCATATTTCAAATTGAATATGATTATAATATCCACCAATTCATGATGGTCTGCTGTATTGAATCTCTTGAAGGTTCTGTTGACAAAACGTCTCTGTACAGCAAAGATTGAATCAAGAAGCTAAACACAATTTCTTGGAGTTTACTCAAAAGTTGAACTTGAATGGTAGGTGATACAGTGCAAAGGATTAAGTTGAGCATCATCTTGACAGATTTGTAAATGCATTACACCATATATAAAGTATCCAATAATTTGTGTTTGATCAAACAAAGTACGGGAAAAAGAAAAAGGCCACTTGGCCCTCTTTTGTATTAGATAGGCCCATTGTATTGTAATCCAGTTTTCTGTTCGATTGACCAGATAAGGGAAAAGAAAAAGAAGCAGCTTTCATGGAGTCCAATCCAGATTAAGCAAATAAACAAAACAATTTTCTGATAAGGGTTCTAGAGGTTGGAACAACCACACGCAACTTAAAAGGTTGATGCGACTCTTAACTACAAATACTAGGGGAATATATATTTTTCATTTGCCAAGATAAAAATACATGCATGTTACCCTATATGGGATCTGGAAAGATTTCTATTCTATCCCTTGTAATAGAGGCAATATTGGAGAAAAGAAAACCAAGCGTTGGACCTAGATGTAAGGCCGAATTCTTAGTCACTTATGCTACAACCCACCTTTGTGTGGGTTGGAATAGTACTTTAATACAGAAGTTTTTCTCTGTTGGATACCATTAAAACCATATTTGGCTTATAATTGTTTAGAATTTAATACAAGAATTCTAAACAATTTGGGTTGGCAAGAGTGGTACCCTTATGCCGCAATTATAGCAGATATTAAAGGCTAGTGCATGTCTTTGAATGTGAATGTGATATATCAGCAACTTCCATGGACAGATAAGATAGCACATGCTTTAGCAAGAACTGTGGTATTAAATCAAGAAAGAAGCTGGTTTTTGGGTGGACGATGGGCACCATAGCTTGCAGAGGTTATTATAGATGGTATATAGTGGGTTGGATATTGAGCTTAATATGATCTTAAGTTCCTCTGATAGTTAGATCGTAAGGAGGTCGATTAGGTTTCCGTTCCCTTTTCATGATGGCTATGTCGAAGGATATAAGGGCAAAGTTTCAGATTAGGAGATATATCCATGTCTACTTGTATTTTCAATGCTTTTGTTTATTTTAGGAGTACATGACACTCTTTTTCTCTCTGCAATTGTGAGTTTTTAATTAGGACCTTGAATTTTATTTTGTAGATTCCTATTATGTACTTCTTGATTTGGTGTAATGCCAAACTCAATTATTAGTAAAGTCGCATTTTTTTATTGAAAAAAAAAAGAATTCAATACAAGATCAATTTTCTCTCAAGTAATCATTTAGTGACACTTAGAAGAAAAAAAGAACTTAACCCGGGAAGTTTATGGAAATAAGATAATCATCAAAGTGCTATCATCCCAACCAACTGAAAATTTTCAAATCAATTCACTTGGCGTGGAGGAAACTCCAACTTGGAAATTGTATTTAGACCATTTCGCGTTTGAACCAAACATCATATATATCCACCACACCATCTACTACTAAAAGTACACTTGCATAACCAGCTTAGTTGAGCACACAATAGCTTCAATGGGATCCACTGATAAGCCTGCTGACCCGGAAACTGGCAAGGAAGTTCCAGAGCCACCGCCTACAGTGTCTAAAACGACGCCTCCTCCTCCTCGTACATCTAACTTCTTTCTAGCTGAAGTGGTTCTCAGGTTCTTAGTGTTTGCAGCGTCATTAACAAGTGTGTTGGTCATTGTCACTAGCAAGCAAACTATACACCAAGGTCCTGTCGCCATGGTCGCCAAGTTCAATCACTCTCCTGCCTTCATGTGAGTTGCATAAAATTGTTTCCAACTTTTGCTATAGTAGATAACTAACTGCATGCTTACACACATAGAAAGGTGCAGAACAATTTTTGGTAGAAAAGTGTTTGATTGTTCAACTTGCAGTCAAGGCACTACTTTGGATTGTGATTTACTCTCCAAAATACATCAACCTTTTATCGATAATCACATAAACACTTTTGGAGGTTCTAACTAATTCAGTTTTAAAAAGCTCAACTAGTAACTAACTACTCAATCCCATGAAAATCCTAAATGAAATTTCTTGATGGACGGGAAATAACCAAAGGTTTCTTGTCGTGTTGTTCTTCTTTACAAAACTTAAAAGGACTCACCAAAACACCGAGACAAGCTCTAACCAGATACTGGACTTACTATTTTCTCTACAACTCTTCAGTCCTTAGCCGTGTATCGGAAAATCCAAGGTGAAATCGAATTTCATTTACAGGTTTGTATGAACTTGTAGATTGACTGATGTGCTAGTAAAATTATGGCATAGTACTGATATGTATGAGTAAACCTGTGAAATTTTCTGTTAGAGCATCTCCACCCATTAATTGCCCTAATTGCCTTAGGGCAATTTGGAGGCCAACAAATTGCCTTTGTTGTTTCCACCCAACAAAGGCAATTTGGATGGCAAGGAATTGCATTTTGTTTATGTGTTCAATTTTTCCTTGTAATGTTTAATTTTTTGTTATAGTATATCAGAAATATTGTAGTATTTACAGGAAAAATAAAATTTAGGGTATTTTTCTGAAATTTTTTTTAAAAATAATTACAAAGCAACCCAAAAAATGACCCAAAATCAGATTTACAAAACAAACCCAAAGAATAAAACAATTACAAAATGACCCCCAAATCAACGGTCCAGATCTGCTCGGCAGATCAATCCAACGGCCCATATGTGTGTGCTGACGTCAGCACGCACTCAGAATTAAAAATAAAAAAAGATAAAAAAAAAAGACGCGTGAGTGCGCCGTTGTCATACGTCCGCGTCCTAGTCCGAGGGGGCGTCCGATGTCGATCACCAACATCGCCAGCGACCTCGACCTCCAACCCGCGTCCGATTTGTGCCCAGTGGAAGCAACCTCTCGCACGCGCTTCCGATTTCGCGGGCAATCCGTCGATTGCTCGTCCGATTTGCAGACCGTTGGAGATGCTCTTATGGGGGTTTTCCCCCAGGGAAGAAACTTGGCATCGGTATTTTGGGCTAAGTAGGTAATTCTAGAACGACAAGCCACCTGTTACATGGCCCAATTTAAGCTATTCTAGTTTTCTATATCTAATTAAAACTTTTTTTAGTACATGGAATCGTTTCCATCTTTAGTAGCAGTGGAATCCTCTATTTATGAGTATCCAGAAACACAATTATTAGAAAAATATGTAAAAAGATAACTAGCTGGCATCAAACCCCTGCATGTCACCCTTACACCCACCATAAATTTTCTAATGAACTTTGGGATTTCTTGGACCCGCAATGGAAGATTTTCCTCTTAAGATATTGAGGCATCTAATTTCTCAATTATTTGTGGTTTCCGTAAGAAGAAGATATTGTATACAATATGCACCTCACCACAATCAGTCACATGACCGGCACGTGACCGGCACGTGAGGTTTTATACATATTTTCCAACAAGTAAACTATGGGATATGGTGTGAAGTCATTCTCACCAGAGACAAGTTTTTCTTCATTGAGTTTTTATCATAAATGGTGCCTAAACTTTCACTAACAAGACTTTATAGTGCCTGAACTTTAAAAGTGATCAATTTGGTACCTAGACTTTCAAAAACTGGACTTCATAGTGCCTGAACTTTAAAAGTGATCGATTTGGTCCCAGGCTTTTAAAAAGAGGACTATGTGATACCTCCTTCAATTTTTTGTCAAAATTCCGTTAAAATGAGAGATAAAATGGTCTTTTGACATTAATTTTCATGTAAAATACTATTTTTTACCTCTCAACCTCTATATATGTGTATTATGGTGTTTCAAAAAATATATATGCATATAGATATTGCAAAACAATAGATAAATTGATAAATAAAAATATACTCAAACATAAAAAAAATATTTCTAACATAAATTGAGTAATAGAAAAAATCTACCGTTCAAGTATATTTTTGTTAATCAATTTATTTATTATTCCAAAATAGCTATATACATATTTTTATTTTTTCGAAACACCATAATACACATTTTATATAGAGGTTGAGAGGTAAAAAATAGTATTTTGCATGAAAATTAATATCAAAAGACCATTTTATCCCTCATTTTAATGGAATTTTGATAAAAAAAAAATTGACTGAGGTACTACATAGTCCTCTTTTTTAAAGTCTGGGTACCAAATTGATCACTTTTAAAGTTTAGGCACTATAAAGTCCTGTTTTTTAAAGTCTGGGTACCAAATTGATCACTTTTAAAGTTCAGGCACCATGAAGTCCGGTCAAGGAAAATTCAGACACCATTCATGATAATTACCCTTCTTCATTAAATAGATAGTAGACTAGGAAAAATTAGACAGAAGAAAAGGACATTCTCTTACAAAATGATGACAGGAAAAGTCTTAAACCACTTCCTTGTCAATCATATGCTAGGTAATGTTTTAACTCTTTTGATTTGGTCAATAATATGTCCTGAGCTTGGTTTAATGCATCGCGTTTCAGATACTTTGTGGCGGCACTATCAGTTGCAGGCCTCTACGCCATTCTTACTACACTAGCATCCCTTTCAGTCGTCTGGAAGCCAATATGTCCACCAAAATTCTTGCTCCACTTTGCTTTTTTTGATGTGGTAAGTTCTGTTCTTTTCTTTCATTTCTACCAGCAACCTGAAAAATTAGCGCGTTTCTTACAGTAAATAAGATTGATAAACTATATATGTGTAATCCTTATGATGCAGCTGATACTGGGTCTAGTAGCCTCGGCCACCGGCACAGCAGGGGGTGTTGCCTATATTGGATACAAGGGCAATGATCATGTTAAGTGGATGAAGGTGTGCTCTGCTTTTGATAAGTACTGTCAGCACATTGCAGGCGCCCTCGCTACCTCATTGTTTGCTTCAGTTTTGTTGGTTCTTCTGATCTGGCTCTCCACTTTCACCCTCCACAAGAAAATTCCCCAGTAGAGTTGTGAAAAGGAACATAACTACTTCATAATCTTATTCACGGGATGCTTTCAAATAGTGTGTGTGCTTGTGACATGGAATCCTAGTGTTTGGTTTGTGTAGATCTGCAGGTCCTTTTAGTTTAAATGTTGTCTACTTGTAAAGTATACCTATCTTGTCTCTGATTTGTTTTGTATCATTTGTAAGACTCATGGTGGAACCTCTAGTCTCCAGATTTGTGCATGTTTATAAGTTCTTTTTCAGTTGTAAATGCCATCTTTCCATCTGTATTGTATCATTGGTATGTTTGCTTTCCTAAAGTTTCAGCTCATTCTTTTCCATGGCTAGCCTAGAAGACTAAGTACACTACGGTTGATAGAAATAGGAACTAACACAAACATAATCAAGAACAGATGGTATTGCTCCATCTTCCGTCTCCCAAGTATAGAAACTACCATATCATATCATATCATATCATATCATATCAGAGAAATTCTGCCATTATGTATGTGAAAAGATTGAAACTCTACTCAGGACCCTGACTGACTTATTACCGGAATGTGAACAACTCGGTTAAGTTGCAGTTTGCAAGACATCAAATCGAATGATATGCATAAGTAATCATATCTGATGATATAATAACATATTCAACCATCTCAACTCATGACAATGATCAAAGAATCACTTACTTGCTACCGATTACAGTTGGTACTTACAGATAAGAAATTGCATACCTTAAATGAGACTATAGTACAAAACTGGTTGAATCAATTGAGAAACTGAATGTACAAACTTGTTCATGTCGCGAAAAATCTTAGAAGATTGTCTGTTCTCCTAACTCCTGACCAGCCATCCCCTCCCTCAGCACAGTCTGAAAGAATTCTTCCAATGTATCTTTACCATAACTTGGTGTTTTCTCGGCATTGTATTCTCCAGTCTCAGGATCCAAAACCAACATACTCTCAGCTGCATAATACCTTCCAATCTTCCCGAATTCAGCAGTATCTTCCATTGAAGGGAAGAGCTTTACCAGGAAATCAAGAACCCCAATAGCAAAGTCCATTATTTCAATGGGCACTTTCAAGAACTTTGGTTCCCTCCCCACAAGCCTAAACAGCAATTCCCCTTGCTCCATTGGTGTCAGCGCCTTCCCCGGTCCACCAATAGGCAAAACCTGGTTCGCTTTGTCTTCACTCAACACGCAATCCGCAATAAATGAAGCCAAATCCGCCTCGCTAATCGGCTTGCAGGCACACAACTTTCCATCCCCAAACATCACATAAGGCTTACCATCTTTCACCAACTCAACCTGGCCACCCAAGCTTTTAAAGAATGCAGTTGGCCTCACGATACTATAAGTAAACCCATTGCCCTCTTCAGCTTCTTTAATCAATTCAGACTCGAACTTCAGCTTTGCACGCTGGAACTCAAGTAGGGGCTTCTGCACACAAATTGCAGAAAGCAGGACAAAATGTGACGCACCACGCTTCTTACCAGCAACAAGGCTGTTCTTTGTTGCCTCGTAGTCTATCTTCCAAGAGTCCTTAACACCGCCGCTACGGCTAGCAAGGCATGAAACAACAACATCAATGGAAACCCCCAAGTCCTCCAATGATTTCTCCAAAGCATCCAAATTGGTCACATCAGAAAAACACACATTGGCTCCTTTCAGTTGGTTCAAAGTCTCATCTTTGCTAACTTTGCCTCTAATCCCACTCTTCTCCCTAGCAACAGCTATAACATTGAACTCTCTCTTAACCAATTCCTTAACCACAAACTTCCCAATATACCCAGTTGCACCCACCACCAGAATGTTAATATCTTTTGGCTTTTTGCCTCTGAATGAAGCTGGATTGGTGGTTTCAGCGCTTGGAATTGATGAAGCTGAAATGGGTTTCAATCTTTCTTTGCTGAACTTGAAAATTTCAGAAAAGTTCAATGGAGGAGATGGCAAACCATATGAAACAGAGCTTACCTTGTTTTGGTTGGTGAACTGAGAAGAGAAACGTGTTGAGAAGCTCTGGTTCTTTGCTGAATGGAGATTGGATACAAGGGAAGAAAAGCAAAGTGACATTTTTTCCTGGTTCAAGTTCAAGACAGTTGATCAGCGAACAGCAGCTTTTGGTTTTGGTTCAGTGGAACTCCATGGTCGCTTCGTTTTGGAGCTTACACTCTTATCCGAGGTGGTATCTAAATGATAGGTGGATATAAAAGATGAGAATAGTTAATCAGAAAAAATAAAAAAAAAAAGAAAGGGACAAAGCATTTGTTAAGCACCAATTTTATGCGCTCGGGGTTTTCACTAGATGTGCATTGATATTATTGTTATGTAATCATATTTATTGATGTATGCATTTATAAATATTGGACGCCTAACATAAGCAAAAAGGTAACATGTCAACTAATTCTATGCATCTTTATTTGGTTGGTAATTTGCGCAAGTTGAAACAGCAACAACAATCTCGGGGCCAATTTTTAGTGGCGGGAGATGGAGGAGTAACATAAAATGAGAGCCATATATGCAAACGGAATGGGAAATGTTCATCATAGCAACAAATTGGATTCGGACTTTTTTTTTTTCTTTCTTTCTTTTCTAAATTGGATTCGCACATAGGCATGAGCAAAGTCTTGATAGTCAAGTAAGGAAATTTCAAGACAAAATACACGAGGGCTCAAAATTTTGGTAATCAAACCGAGGAAGTTTCAGATTTAGGACTAGGACAACTTCTTGGCCAAACTTCTGACCATAAGAACTTCATTATCCCCTCCTTTTTTTTTTTCCAACTTTTCTGTTTACAATGCTGCAATCCTGTGATTTATGAAGAAACAATAGACATCACCCAAGGCACATATTCCACGCATTCGACAAGAACAGTATTGACGCGCGCCTTCTTGTACGGAGAGACTAGTAGCTAAGCAAAGGAAAATTCGAAAAATAAAAGACAGGAAAGAAGCTAAAGAATGTATTATTGTGAAGCTGGATCATAAGAAAATGAAATTGGCACTTGGGAATGCACTTGAAAACAGAAACAGTTATTGCTTCAATCATAACACAAGAGAGAGCAACACTGGATCTATTTATGTTATTATTACAATATTTTTTATGCAAGTATAAATCAAATCAACCTCTTTGCCGCAAACAGGAGAAAAGTTGCAGAGAGGAAGGGAGAGCAGACATTATGCCTGTCAAGCTTCCAACACTCAACAGCAGCGGTACACGGCAATAACACGCCGTCGCGGTGGGAAGAAGACAGCCAAAAGGAAAAGGGCTATGACAACCACCACCAGAACTGTTGTGAAATTAAGACCACCTTCATCATCTTCAGAAGAACAGCACAACTTCCCCATTAATAAGAGCTTTTACGAATAAATATGAACTCAAACATGCAAAAGGCTTGAGAGGCTTGAGAGCTTTTGCAAAGCAATAGAGAATGTGAGGGAATGAATCTGAATGTTTTGGTGGTTCTTTTGGTGGCTAAGCTTCTAGTTGTAATATAAACTACCTTAAGTCAAGTTGACTTGATAAATTAATGCGCGTATTCTACATCCGATGTTTCTATATCTAAAGACAATAAAAAAAGTTGGTGATGGCTCACTTTGCAAATTATACAGACTAATAATTAAGGTCGCAAGTCTCGGTTGGTATAAGCAAGAGAAAGTCAAGAGAGTGGGATTAAGTTATGACCAAATAAATGGTGCTTGCAAAAAAATAGTACAAAATTAGATAAAAAGTTTGGCAGCTTTCACTGTTGTTTGTTTATATCATTGTATATACATTGTAAGTATGCAAGCCAGCTGGTGTAGGGCCTTGTTTAGCAGGTGGGTTGAACTGCTCCTCTTGTTTTGGAGTCTTGAGTTTGCTGGAAAGTAATAAGAAAACAAAGGGAAAATGTAAGCGTAAATGAATTGGGTAAACTATAATTGTAATGCGGAAACTGAAATGGATAATAAGAGAACCCTGTGTTTCATCAGAAGACAAAACACATCAATCGCAGATACCATTTCATCAAAGAGGCTTTACAGGAAGGGATTGTTGACCTGGTCTATTGCCCCACAGATGAGCAAGTAGCAATTCAGAGCTTAAAGGAGAGTGTTGAAGCTGTAAGCTGCTGAATTGAAGAAGAAGGAGAAGATTGATTTGCTAAGGAGCTGGAATTGGCGCATTCATTGTGTAGGTGACAAGTGTAGGCATATCAATGATGTAATGGACTGCCACATGTAGGCAGGTCCAAGAGAGTGAGAATGAGATAGTGCGTGAAAGTGTAAAATGCGTGTAAACAAGCAGCTAGCATATATGGTCGTAATATCTCTCAAATCAATACAATTCATTCTCCCACACAATTCTGTTAGCAACAAAATATTCCTTTCTCCCTCTTTTTCTCTGCAACATCGCACCATTATCATGATTCATCTTCCTCAAGAAATACAAACACAGAAATCTTACAAAGAAAACCAGTACAATATATACACTGGTATTACATAATAAAACCAGAAATAGAAACCTTTCCGTACAAGTAATCCAGCTCAAATAAACATTAACATGGCAGTGTGCTCATTTATGTGTGTGCACATTTTATGCATGTGGAGGAGAGGACCAGTTGACATCAGAGTAGAACTTGTCACTTTTAGGTTGATCCAACCATTTAATTAGCAGTTTAATCATACACATAACACATGCCAATTCAGACAACACTACCATATTGTGCAAAAAGGTTCAATCTAAACTCTAATTCGAATACAAATACGAATGGCCTGAAGTATTTGATTGACTCGAAATGTTCTAGTGCGCATGATTAACATTATATTTAGTGTCAATAAATGGAATCATTTGGACAATTTTAAACTCATTGGTCTTGATGAATCAACAATGTTGAAGGCCATCATGCATTGTTACAATTTAGGACCTGGACAATGGATGATTGTCACAACCCAAGAGGATCTGGTTACGTAATCTCTTTTTCAAGATTGCCACACAGAGGGAAGCTGCATCCTGAAAAAGCCATGAAACAAGAAATATATATTACTGATAATTACAGTGCAAAAACAAATAACCATCTAAAGCATGATATTTAACTTAAACCAAAGACAAAGAAAATTTAAATGTAATGAAGAAGAAAACCAAATACGTGATTCAAAATAACAACTAAATAGATTAGTACTGAAATATAGGAGATGTGCTAGCAAAGACATAACAACAGAGGAGAAAGGAATGCATATTGATAGAGCTACATCGAACAGTTTATCAGATACCAATTACAGTAGTAGGATTCTATCACCTCATAATGTATAAGATTGAGGACATGATCCGGACGCAGCTTCTACAATCCCCTTCTTTAACCAAGAAACATGTGCACCTCAATCTGATTTGTAGGCATAGTTAAGGTTACTTTCAAACATGAAAAATACCAAGACCCACCCAAATCACAGAACTTTATCTACTGCACAAAACAATTTTTTGGAGTTCAACTTTCATAAAGGATATGTAAAGCCCTGCCAGTCTAAGAACAACACCCCCAAACTCCAGCACTACTTTCTCAGCAGTCAGAAGGACGTCAGTCCTGGGGCTCCGAGTGTCCTGCAAAGAGGAGTACAAGAACTATGAAATACCCTTAACACTCTACTCCAACTCCAAAACGGTTATGACATCCAAACAAGTTTACAAAAGAAAGAAAGGGTAACCCCATACAATAATGTAGGACAAGAAAACCTAGTTGGGACAGTAAAAAATGAAGAAGAGTAAAGAGTTGGTACCACCAGCATAATCAAGTGTCTACCTCATCACACGCACCATTATCACTGCAATCATACGGTGCAGAGCTAGATGTAAACAAAAACGAACCTTCACCATTCCAATTCGATGCAGCCATTCTGCATATTCAAAAAATCAAAACCAAGAACTCTATTATTAAAAACATTGCCAGCATTACATATCTAATTCTACCACACTATCATAATACTAGCTAAACAATCATCAAACATGAAACACCAACTACACAAATACAAGCTTCACTCATACATTTCAACTTTCAATTCAATGCACTCACCGAACATCACTGGGGTAATCTGCCGTTCATGATGGTGGAGCATAAAAAATGACATAAGGAAACTTGTGGGTCGTTTCGATCCCCTTCAAGCATGGATTAATCATCAGCTTACTCAACTCCTCATGATGATCAACGGTCACCGTTTGCCCATAAATTTCACACCCCGGATGTTCCTAATAAAAAGCCAACTATAATCACTATAACCACAAAACCCATCAAAATTCAACACAAAATTCAAAACTTTTTCACTGAAAACAGTCATATAAGCTAGAAAAACTCAGGTTTGCACGCTGGAACTCAAGTAGGGGATTCTGCACACAAATTGCAGAAAGCAGCACAAAATGTGAAGCACCACGCTTCCTACCAGCAACAAGGCTGTTCTTTGTTGCTTCATAGTCTATCTTCCAAGAGTCCTTAACACCGCCACTACGGCTAGCAAGGCATGAAACAACAACATCAATGGAAACCCCCAAGTCCTCCAATGATTTCTCCAAAGCATCCAAATTGGTCACATCAGAAAAACACACATTGGCTCCTTTCAGTTGGTTCAAAGTCTCATCTTTGCTAACTTTGCCTCTAATCCCACTCTTCTCCCTAGCAACAGCTATAACATTGAACTCTCTCTTAACCAATTCCTTAACCACATACTTCCCAATGTACCCAGTTGCACCCACCACCAAAATGTTAATATCTTTTGGGTTTTTGCCTCTGAATGAAGCTGGATTGGTGGTTTCTGCACTTGGAGTTGATGAAGCTGAAATGGGTTTCAATCTTTCTTTGCTAAACTTGAAAATTTCAGATAAGTTCAATGGAGGAGATGGCAAACCATATGAAACAGAGCTTACCTTGTTTTGGTTGGTGAACTGAGAAGAAAAACGTGTTAGGAAGCTCTGGTTCTTTGCTGAATGGAGATTGGATACAAGGGAAGAAAAGCAAAGTGACATTTTTTCCTGGTTCAAGTTCAAGATAGTTGATCAGCGAACAGCAGCTTGTGGTTTTGGTTCAGTGGAACTCCATGGGTCGTTTCGTCTTGGAGCTTACACTCTTATCCGAGGTAGTATCTAAATGATAGGTGGATATAAAAGGGGAAATTTTATTTACACCCCCAAAAAGTGTTAAATTCACCCCATTATTAATTCACTCCCATTATATCTCAATCCACCCATTTCTTTTCTTTAAACTACTCTTTCTTATTTCCCTATCTGCAATGAATTCCCTACCAGATTCCCTTTATTTCATCCCCACCAAATTTCTTATTTTCTTCAATCCATCAAATTTCTTTTTGGGTTCGGTTGAATTTGGATTCAAATGTTTTCATTTCAAATTAGGACATTTCAAATCTATGCTTTGGCTTAATAATTGACTTTGTTAAAGATTTCCCAAAAATAATTGGGAGCTTGAAATTCATCATCAATGGCAAAAGGTATTCCCCATCACTCTGATTTTCAACAAGAACCCCCAAGTGGTAGGCGGCTGTAGACATTGGAGGTGGAGACTGGATTTGGTCTCGAAGTTGACGATGATGCCTTTGTAGGGTGAATTGCTAATAGTCTTCATGTCCTTATTAGTCATTTTAAGTAATGTCAAAATGGTGTTTAACTATTAAAATAGGGGCATGTTAGTTACACCCTCTTATCTTTTTTTTTTCACCCATCACTCTTAATTAATTTTATTTAAAAATTATTTTATCACATTATTCCAAAATTACCGTCATCTTCTTCCTAAAACAATCCTAAACTCACAAATTGAAATTCACATTGAAGAGCTTCAATCTTTCATTGAAACCTTCTATTTCAATTTCAAACTTATTAGGATTGAATGCCGGAGTTCGTGCATAGCCACCAGTTGCTATTGTAGTACGGCAAATGACTTTTGGCACCTCCAATCCTCTATGCCTTATCGAGTCCATAATCTCCACCCAAAATGATGTTGCATACCTTGACCCATTAGCAAATGCCCTCGAAGCAGACTCAACTGAAAACAAATTAAATGAACAGTGTGCGGAGTAAACCTAGCCATTGCTCTCCAAACCCCCACCCCAATGAACCATTGCACCATGGACTTTGGCAAGGAAAATCTGCGAGTAATTTAGGATTGTTTAGGGTTTGTTTGAGGAAGAAGATGAGGGTAATTTTGGAATAATGTAATAAAATAATTTTTAAATCAAATTAATTAAGAGTGGTGGGTGGAAAAATAAGATAAGGGGGCGGAACTAATAGTGTCCTTAAAATATAAATTGGGTGAATTCAATAAAAAATCGTGTCCTTATTAGTCCTTTCTTACATTCCCTTATTTCATCGCCATTTTTTATTGAATTCAATATAAATTGGGTGAATTCAACAGTTTAACTATTAAAATGTCTTTATTAGTCATTTCTTACATTCCATTATTTCATCGCCACATTGGCTCCTTTTAAAAAAAAATAAAAAAATTCTACTGAAAGTATTTTTGTTGGTCGAGTTTAGTCAGAAGAAATCCTAACATGTCAAAACTTGGTAATTCCACATTTCTTGCTACATTGCTACGTTATTGTGATCAAATTGCATTTAGCGCAACTTGGTGGTGGAAAATGGAGAAAGGAAAGATAACAACTGTATATCAACTAAGGAAGCAAAGTTTAATAGTCAACTAAGGAAATTGGAAGAGAATACTTGAGGGCAAAAAAGTTTTGTTTAGGGGTGGGATCGGGCCGGGCCGGTCCGGGTTTTGGCTAGGATCGAAAAAGCCCGTTAGCGATCGGCTAGATTTTTGACCGTTCGAGGGCCCGATGTAAGCGGGCCGGGCCGGGTTTTTATACCCTCGGGTTCGGGCCAGGCTAGGGCCGGGCCGAGCTAAGCCCGATCAATTTTCCAATTAAAAAAAAAACATATTTCCATACAAAATTAATATCGAATTCCCCAAATTAATACAAAGCACCATTTAAAACAATACATAACACCAAATTCAAATCAATACCAAGATAATCACCATGGTAAAACCCTTAGAATTGAAATCAAATCAAGATATCAACACACTAATCACCAAAGTTTCATTCATATCTGCCGCCGAAGATGAAAAGTTAAGAAAAAGAAAGTGTTTTAGGGTTTTTTGGGGATGGATATGGTGTAGTTGTTTTAATTTTGGGTGATGTACCCGAATTTTTTGTCCAATAAACATACAACATGTGTAAAAAAATTATTATTTAATAAAAATATATATATTCGGGCTTTTTCGGGCCGGGCCGGGCTTTGAAAAATTGAGCCCGTATTTGAGCCCGATTTCTACGGGCCGGGCCGGGTTTTTTACCATTCGGGTCGGGCTTCTAAAATGAGACCAGCCCATTAAAAATTTTCGGGTCGAGCTCGGGCCGGGCTCCGGGTTTTGGGCCGGGTTTTCCCACCCCTAGTTTTGTTAGTCAACCCAAGGATTTGGGAACCTAGACTGCTGGAGCAAACTTCTAACAACACGCAAATCAGCAGATTACATCAAAGAGACTTGTAGTTACAGGAAGGCAAATCTGAAAACAGAAGAGAAACTAAATAGAATCCGTAATAAGTTTATAAGATGGACTCTTATTACAATTGGATATCATGCTTCCAAGACCTAAATTATCACAGCAGATTACATCAAATTAAACCTCTATGCAGCAAACATGAGAAAAATGACTTGAGGAGAGTGGAGGAAACATTCTGTCTGTCAAGCTTCAACACTCAATAGCAGCGGTATACGGCAACATAACGTCGTGGCGGGGGAGAGAAAATAGTCATAAGGACAAAAGCTATGACAATCACCACCAGAAGTGCTGTGAGATTAATACCGCCCTCTTCATCTTCAGAACAACAATACTTCCCCATATCAGAAAATGTAGTAAAAAAACTCAAGTTTGCAAAAAGCTTGAAAGCTTTTGCAAGAGTATTGAGAGGGGAATGAGGCAAAGTGATTGGAGATTCTTGGTGCCATAAATTCTAGTTGTAAACCACATTAAAAGTCAAGTTGACTTGAACTCGTTGTAGTCAATTAGTATTCTATATTGGACCTGCCCCGAAATTACACTTGTTTCTAGATTACGATGACAGGTCACATGTGCAAGATCTGAAAACACAATTAAATACCATACAGTTACACGGTTACACCACATCATGATGGCTTTTGCCCAATTCCACACGCTAATTAATTAGTAATCAATGTGACAAAGTCTTCGGGCCCATTTGGTAACTCATTTATTGTGAGTTTTTAGCTTTTTATTTTTTGTTGTTAGTTGATGAATTTTATTTTTTCTAAAAAAAGAAATTCAAAACTTGTTTGATAACTTATTTTAGTTCATAATTTTTTTTGTTGAAAAAAAATTAAAAATTGTTTGGTAACCAAATGATGCCAACTTGGTAACTTCTTACCATCACACTAAGTTTCGCATTTCAGAAAGCAATACTAATTAACTACTCACTCAAGATTAATGCTTAACTTCCACCATAACCTACTTTAATCACTAGAAGCATATACAAACCCGAAAACTGCAATCTATCCATAATACAATTTCTTAAAAATTGGGAAAAGCACTTAGCTACTGAGAACAAAAGTGCTTTTGCATCAGAGGCAGCCATACTTAAACTTTCATTAAAATCTCATATAATTCTTTAGTTAAATTAACATATACCCAGAGAGCAAACAACCAAAAGAGCGCACAAAACACAAACTTCAACTAAATTAACACATACCCACCATTACCCACTTCACAAAATCATGAAATTCACCCTGCTCAATCAAAATCAAACATACCCAGAGCAATTTAAGAGAGATTTTCAATACCTTTAGGCTCGTATCAAATAGAGGTTTGCCTGCTTCTCTCTTGCTTTTCTTCCATCGCGCGCGATCTACCTACCAAAATTGAGAGATAACCAGATCAATTCTACCGTCAAATTCGAAAACAAAAGTGAAAATGATTGAGATTTTGCTACCTTTGATCGAGGAGAGTTCTCGTGTTTGGCTGCTCATGTCGTTGCTCGGGAGGAAGAAAACGCGTCGCCGCTCGCGAGAAAGAAAAACAGGAGGAAAAAAAAAATAGGTTTGGGCTGTTTTTTTGTTTTACGTTATAAAAATAAAAAATCACATGTAAGTTTATTTTTTTGAGAAAAACTAACAATAAAAAACAGTTACCAAACAACCTTGATTAAAAATTAAAAACAAAAAACTGACAACAAATTAGTTACCAAACAGGCCCTTAGCTTTCGCAATGTAGTTGAAGTCAACAGTAGGATTAAGTGCTAATTTGGTATGGCTTTTAAGTGAAAAAAAGTACTTTCTTTTTAAGCCAAATGGTGATTTTGTGTTTGGTAGCAAAAAAATAGGAGGCTTTTTATTGAAGCAGCTTTGAATAAAAGCCTCTTAACAACGGGAATAGAGCTTCTTATTTAAGCTTCTTGAAACAGCAGACTTACTTTGCATCCTTACAAAATGACTTTTACTTTTCTTTTATTTACATTGCATGTCCACATATTTACATTGCACGTAAATTTTGTATTATGACTTTTTTAGTCATTATACAAATTCATAGAAGTTTTAAGGGCAAATTACAATTTCGTACCCTATGGTTTGGGTCAAATTTCAAAATGATACATGTACTTTTTTTTCTTGCATTTTAGTACCCTATACTTTCAAATCCTTGCAATTGTGTTCCATCGCTTGTAAAATTATCAATTTTTTGATGTTCAGTGATGATGTGGATGTTGTGGAACTCATATATTCACACTTCCCTGCCATATGTGGTCTACAACGGGTGGTAAAAGTACATCGAGTAAGTCTGAATCATCTCTGAACTATTGAAAATTGATGATTCTACAAACAATAGAACACAATTGTAAGGATTTGAAAGTACAGGGTACTAAAATGCAAGAAAAAAAAGTATAAGTATCATTTTGAAAATCGACTCAAACCACATGGTACAAAATTGTAATTTGCCCAAGTTTTAAATAAAAAATTTACCAAACACTTCACAGCTTTTTTTTAAAACAGCTTATTCTCAAAGTATAAGCAACTTATTTTTGAAACAGCTTTAAAAATAAATTCAGCCCTACTAAATTAGCCTTAAGAACAATAAACTACTACACCAGTTGAAACCATAATTTTTAGGTTAAGTGTATATAATATATTCAAAATTTAAAATCTTCCTAGTTAATAAGGGAAAGAGGGGAGAGTCAAGTCACATTACTTGCCTTGCCTCATCTGCAACTTGTACACGAGTTTGAATACCTCTTCCTCAGTGTTTAGAATCTTTTAACCTACGGCCTTTTGTTTTCCTACCTCTGCCTATATAATTAAGCCTTTCTTATAATACTGGAATAAAAAGCCGATGATGAAATTGGTGAGTTGAATGAAAGATAAAAGTGTGAACTGCTATATAATTAATTACAAGGGTTAATCTCACTCACACGGTGCAGAAAACTTGCCTGCCAATCTAAGTAGCACTAGAGTTACACCAACTGAAATAATTAAACATCATTAAATTTGTTGAACGTCATACATTATATGCTTTATAAGCACCAATAGTTTCACCGTGTTGAAGAAGCATGTAGAACAGTAGAAGTACATGCCGTTGGGAAAAGATTGCAGTTCATGGGAGAGAAATTGCATGTAAAGTCTACTTAACAAACTACCTGTCAGTCGATAAAGATTCCCAGATCGAAGTCATTCCGAGATCGAAGTCAAATGGTGGTTGATCATGTACTCATGTTGTAATCAAGAATAAATGTTGTATGCATCTTATGTAGCACAAAGCTTTACAGCAAGAAATATGTTCATACATTTGGGAGATACATATAGTCAAGTCCCTAGATTGAATTCGGGAACAATGATCAGTATACAGAGAGTAGATAGAGTTAAAGGTTCAAACCAGCCGAAAAGCTTCAATTCTTAATTTCTGGTTGAAGAGGTTGAATAGTAAGTTCTCTATAGATGGAAGCTGAGTGCAGCAAGTTATTCCAAAATTGACAAACAAATGTAAGACCTTCAAAGCTTCATGGCAAACTTTCCTTGGGCCACCTTTAACCAATATTTTCCAGTAATGCAGATCGATGCTACCAGTAACTCAGACACTCTCAAGAAATTGAGAGAAACTAGGATATTTTGGTTCCCACCCGATCTCATCACGAGTTTTTGAGTTGTTTAACCTCTTACCCAAAGGATCATTGGTTCCTGCATATACAGGATCAACTGTCAGACGAGTTTTAAACCAACACTAACACAGAAAAAAAAAATATATAAAAAATATAAAAAATAGTTAAACAGAAAGAATTGGATCTCTTTTAGCAAGGGCTTACCTGTGAAGGCCTCAAACACTTCCGAATATTTCCCACTTTTAGTAACTAGGTCCATTACTTCTTGCCTGCAAAATATAATGGCTGATTAGATCCATAAACATCATTAATCAAGGTCATCATGCATTGTTATGATTAGGACCTGGACAATGGATGATTGTCGCAACCCAAGAAGATCCGGTTACGTAATCTCTTCTTCAAGATTGCAACAGAGAGTGAAGCTGCATCCTGGCAATGCAAGCAAACAGGAAATATGTTAATGAGAATTACAGTGCAGAAGCACAAACCATTATAAGCATGATATGAAACTCAACCATAAAGAAACTACAAAATATAATAAAAATTAAACTAAAGAATTTACTTAAAAACAACTAAACAGATTGATTTTCAAATCTTAAAGATATACTAGCAAAGAAATAACAAACGAGGAGAATGGGTTGCATCCTGATAGAACTGCATCAACCAATTTATCAGATACCAATTAGAATAGGATGATTATATCACCTCGTAATGTATAAGATTCAAGACATGATCTGGACGGGCTTCTACAATCTTCTTCTTTAACCAATAAACATGTGCACCTCTATCTGATTTGTAGGCATAGTTAAGGTCAGTTTCACACATGAAAAATACCAATATCTACCTAAATCACTGAAATTTCTCTACTCTGCGAACAATCTTTTACAATTCAACTTTCATAAAGGATATGTAAAGCCCCGCCAATCTAAGAACAACACCCCCAAACTCCAGCACTACTTTCTCAGCTTTCAGAAGGACGTCAGTCCTGGGGCTCCTCCCTATTGGCACTACTGGAGAGTCCTGCAAAGAGGTGTACAAGAACTATTAAAAACCCTTAACACTCTACTCCAACTCCAAAACGGTTATGACATCCAAACAAGTTTACAGAAGAAAGAAAGGGTAAGCCCCATACAATAATGTAGGACAAGAAAACCTAGTTGGGGCAGTAAAAGAATGAAGAAGAGTAAAGAGTTGGTACCACCAGCATAATCAAGTGTCTACCTCATCACATGCACCATTATCGTTGCAATCGTACGGTGCAGAGCTAGATGTAAACAAAAACGAACCTTCACCATTCCAATTCAATGCAGCCATTCTGCATATTCAAACAACCAAAAACCAAGAACTCTAATATTAAAGCCATAGCCAGCAGTACATCTAATTCTACCACACTATCATAATACTAGCTAAACAATCATCAAACATGAAACACCAACTACACAAATACAAGCTTCACTCATACATTTCAACTTTCAATTCAATGCACTCACCGAACATCACCGGGGTAATCTGCGGTTCGTGATGGTGGAGCACAAAAAATGACATAAGGAAACTTGTGGGTCGTTTCGATCCCCTTCAAGCATGGCTTAATCCCCACCTTACTCAACTCCTCATGGTGATCAACGGTCACCGTTTGCCCATATATTTCACACCCCGGATGCTCCTAATAAAAAGTCAACTTTAATCACTAACCACTAAAACCCCATCAAAATTCAACACAAATTTCAAAACTTTTTCACTCAAAACAGTCATATAAGCTAAGAAAAACTCACCTCCCGCCATTTTTCTGCAACCAAACGCCCGAGAACACCCGGCCCAACTATCAGCAAATCGTCAGCGCCCACCACCCGAGAAAAAGTCGCCTCATTTTCTTCAACCCATCAAAAACCCACCAAAAATAAACAAAACCCAATTCAAAAATCGTAAATTCGAACACAAATTTGCGACCAAAATAGTGAAATTGTGACAGAGATAATACCGCCAACGGTGGACGATGACGATGAGGACGGCGCGGCCATGGCAGCGGTGAAGCTTCTGGTTGTGAAATTTGGGAATTTGGGATAAGGGCAATGGAGATTTGGGAAATGCTCGATGAGTCCTCTGGCTCGAGGTCTTATTATCAATGGAGTTGTTGTGAAGCAAGCAATGGCGCCCATTGTCGTCGAGCTTGGGCACTGATATCTATCATCGTCTTTTTACACGGATTTTGATAGCGCGAGCGTTTCGCACTTACCAATAGGGAGTTTACACGTGGTGGAGGAAGGGATGATCGTGGCCGTCCGCAGGAGAGATTTGTATATCCAACGGTTTAAACCTGTGTCGTCTGATATCACTTTGATTACTGGTTGGTTTGACCGGTTCCGGAATGGGTGATTTTATTCACACCGATCAATTTGATTTTTACACTCAATCTTCTTTTAAAACTCATTATTAATTTTGACTAGTTTAAATTTTATCACTACACTCATTTTGTGTTTTAAAAACACCCTTACTCCAACATTGAATTTGATTTTTACACCCATCATTAATCTATATAACATCTTACTTACAAAAAAAAAAATTCTTTACCAAATATCAAAGCTTTGTACCCCAAGCATTTTTCTTTAGGGGTGGGCAAAATATTCCGAAAATCCCGTATCCTGAATTCCATTCCCGAATTATCCCATCCCGATCGGGATTAATTTCAAAAATAGCATATCACGTCCCGTCCCGTCCCGTCCCGATTTAATTTTTTCGGGACGGGACGGGATAAGAAATTTCTATTCCGAAATCCCGTCCCGTCCCGTATAATATAAAGGGTATTAAATAAATAATAAAACCCCTTATGTGTCACCATATAATTGGCTAAAAAACAAGTGTATAATAAGAAGTGTGTATCTCATCACACACAATTTCATAGAGCACCGAGTTGGATAAGTTTAACATTGAGTAAGTGAACACCTTGGTTGGATAGGCTGTTTCCTTTTCCTGCTTGCGTCCTCAGTTGAATGTGTATAATGATAACCCTCTGGGTTTGGTATACATTTTTGAAATTTAGACACCCCATAACACTCTTTTGATGGTGAACATTTGTAATATGGAGTTACAGTCAAATCATCTCTTCATTCTTAGTTTATATTGATGAAGAACTACTAGTATTAAAGATGAAGGGAAAACACATATCTATATGGGGGAACAATTGATTCAGCAGATTAACGTCCATGTAAAGGTGAAAACTGCTAACTTCTATTGAGTGCATGCTTGCTTCTTTGAATACTTCTAACATTCGTCCCTGTAAATGCTTTGGAGATGTTTAGACATATGATGAGTAATTAATTAATTAGATTTGATGTTGCTATTTTGAATTTAGTAAGTGCCCATGGCTCAGTATATCTCTGTTTCATTTAGTTGAAAGCAGTAATGCAGCAGTGCAGCAGTGCAGTAGTAGTATTTTTATCTCTATTTCATTGAGTATATCTCTGTTTCATCAACTTGAAAGCATCATTATATCTCTGTTTCATTGAGTATTGTATTTCTATTTCAATTGGTTGAGTTGAAACTTGAAGTAGTAGTATTTGTATTTCATTTGGAACATGATATGTTGTTTTGTTTATGAATTTGGAACTATGTATGTCTTTTATGAATTTATGTGAAAGATTATGTGTTGGCATTTTAAAATTGCATAGGATAGTCCCATCCCGTCCCGAACGAGACTAATTCTTTTAAACATTTATCCCGTCCCGTCCCGTTTCAAATAATCGGGACTGGGACGGGATGAAGGTCATCCCGTCCCATGTCCACCCCTAATTTTCTTTCAGTCTGATCTTGTGTCAACCTTCAATTCGAGGATGACCAAAGTTAAAAATGAATTTACAGGCCACCTACCCCAAACCAAGACCAACATAAAGAAGTGCACTTTGTTTGAGTCCCAAGCCAAAAGGAGGACTGGAAATGCTTCCGTTTGTGAAAGCATGAGGCTAAACTCGTGCTTCTCTTGTATGCCACGATCTTATCTTCTGCAATTTATAAATCAAATACACATGAACTGAGATTAGCATCATTTGAAAATATAAAGGACTAAGATGCTTAACCATTCTTCGAAATCGAACACCACATTATTTATCTTTTTGAAAAACGGGGGTTTGAAACTCCACTGGCACTAAACAAGGGTAAATTAAACCAAAATTAACAAGAGCCCCACCAACCAATGATCGAATTTTATGGTAGTGGTAGGGGAGACGTCAAACTCTCAAGATTGAAGGCTACGTACTCAAAATGATTCCACAGCAATTTGGTAGCTTTCAGTTGATATAACTTATAGATATATTGCAGGCTTATATACAAGACGAAATGTTGCCAAATCAAATCTACCCAGAAGTAACAAGATGTGATTTACAACTTACGATCCAATTTTTGCAGTTTACAAATCGAATTCTGCAGCAGATAACAACATATGGCGGCAAGGGTTATGTTAATAATGTTGGATGTAGTGATCAATTTGCTATTTTAGTTTAGGTCTCTAAATGTAATTTTTTATTATGATAAAGTTGTAATTTAATAAGCAAAATAAATGATAGGTGTAAAGATCAAATTGATGGGTGTGGATAAAATCACTCTTCCGCAATTAAGAAAGGAGTGTTGCTCCATCTCCATGCAACTGACGACGACGTCGTTTCACGAATTTTGGATAAAAATGTGTTCAAAGCAAGCATCTGCTGATCTAGATATGTCGGGTCTCATAAGGAGGGCAATAAAGCCATTGGTTTTGTGTATTGTATGGATTGGTGAGTTGAGTTTGGTGAGAAATCCATTTTTGCTTGCGTTGAAGTCAAAATACATACGTTTTAAGTTCATTGATTAGGAAGATACTCAAATTTCTGATCAACAGGTGAATCTTTAAACTTTTTTTTTTATCAAAGAATGCAAGTTTTATTAATGAGGTTTAGCCAGGGAGGCCAAACAAGGAGTACAAACATGTGCAAAATCCGACCGGGGCCTCATTAAAAACCTTGCATTGCGCAAGGAAAAGCGTGCCCTATACTCCTAAACACAGTAGCATTCAACAAGAGAAAAGCTGAAGAAAAAGTAGGAAATGTGCATCACCTAATCTAAAACCCGCCCCTCTTCCTTACGGCAAAGCCATCAGGAAGACGAACGGGAACCTAGTCGACCTCCTTACGGCCTAACCATCAGAGGGAATTAGGCCCAGATTAAGTCATGGTACATTTCCTACTACTGAACCATCTCCTCATTGATCAGTGTCTAAAGCCAACTCGGACCTTCCTCCTCCCAGAATTGCCCTACTTGACCCGCTGACCCTTCATGAGCTAGACGATGAGCTACCCGGTTCGTAGATCGGTTATGCTTTATTATCCGGCGAACACCGAGAGCCCGACATAAATTCTTGATCTCTGTAACAATTGCTGCATAGGGATGCCAATCTGCCACACCTAGATTTATACTTTGTTCCACTTCAATGCTATCCATGATCACCTCATGTGGCCTTGAACCATAAAACAGATAACTCTTCAACCCCATTTTGAGGCTAAGCAGCTCACTCACTAGAGCCGTGCTCTTTGGAGGTCCGGGCTCCATCTGAGCCCACACCAACTTACCCGCGTCATCTCGGAGAACCGCACCTAAGCCACACTTGCCTCTCTCCGCATCAGCTGCCCCATCAACGTTTAGCTTTGTGAGGCCATAGTTTGGCGGCTTCCAAACCTCTGCAAGTACCCCAGGTTTCATGCTTGGTCCAGCTCTTCCGTAGTCAAACTCTAGAAGCCTCTTAGATGCCGTCTCGACCAAAGTTTCAGTCGTAGTCGCTTTATGCCCATACAATTGTCTATTTCTTTCGTGCCATAGGACATTACTAAAGATAGCAAATTTACCAAGATCTTTTGCGCAACCATGCTGTTGTATATACTCAACTAAATCCACAAGATTATGCCACTCCTTTTCCATGAAATCTGTGAAGCCCTATAGCCTCCAAAAGTCACGACTCCTTTTGCAAGGTGAATCTTTAAACTTGAGGTTCTATGTCTACAATTTTTGGGGAGTTATGGTTAACTTGGTTAGTTTAATGTGTAGAATTAAATGACACAATTTTCCTATGGATAATTACTTGATTCAAAATATTAATGGGTTAAATTTGAGTTGCTAAGAGCATTTTCAAGAGACTTCATGAATATGTATTTATAAATTCATGAGATAAGTGATTACATTTGACGTGTGATTGTATTGTGAGTTTTACATGTACCGACACTTAAAATCGGCAACTCTTTTTTTACTTCTCAGGTTGCTATTAATGTTTAGACCATAATATCTTCCAATACTATTTAAAGAACGAAATCTTTGTGAACATTTTTACACATAGATTTGGTATTCAATCGTGGCCTTATTGTAGAATAGGTTTTTTTTTTATTATTATTTTTTTTTTAACAATGTAGAATAGGTTAGTTTTGTTTAGAGAAGTAGAACAGGTTAGTTAGTTGCTGCCTTCCCCAACAATTATTCACCTGATTAGCGACTGTCCTTTTTCACTGCTTACCTGACCTGCTGCAATGTTGTTTTTCACCTGCTCCAATGTTATCATTATCAAAGTGGATAAAGGTCAACAATTGTTAATCTATACCTACCTTAACAACCTTGTTACCGTCATTATCTTGGAAAATTCAGTTGTCTACACTTTAAAACAATAAATTATATTAGTATTGGTATTATAGTTACGTAATAATAATGTATAATTATTATTTCTATGATGATATGTAAGTGACATAATTGATATGAATCGATTTTAAGTTTCAATACATAAACATCAACAATATTACTTATAATATATGAACTGATTATATTAAGGAATGTCAATTTCATTTGATTGTATTGATAATTATTACTATATTTACTGTAGGTACGCAAATTGAAAACTAATGATGCCATAAAGCAGCTGCCTTGTAGCAGAAACTTGTTGCTTAGCAACACCAAACAATGATCATCATATGTCGTACACCCGAGCACCTTACTTGTGTGTTCGGTGTTTCTATCCGAAAATTTTAAGTATGCTTCATGGGTAAGTATGTTTTTGTGCATTCTTCAAAATAAACTAGCCAATGGAAAAGGAGAGGAATTGACTTTGCATGTCCCTTTCTTACTGCTCTTCAGTAAGACTCGAGGGAGACAGATAGAGTCAAAAATACACAGAAATTAAGTGGAAAGAGGCCAAAAAACGAAAGGGAAGATGAAGATCCACAACATGACCCTCTTTACTCTTTTCTTCAACTAGAAATTAAAAAGCCGCTAAAATAAATGCTACATTCAATGCAATATCCAATAACCAAAGTAATCTAGTCATTGAACATTACTGTCAAAAGTCACTAACAACCTAAAATATTAATTGTATCATTTACTTATATTATCGTCAGAGACTTTCTCACACTACTCACATAAAATTTGTATACTAGCCTGTAAAAACATTCATTTGTGCACCGCCTCTTCCAATATCGATTCTCAACATCATCTGAGGTCTCGAATTTAATTTACTACCTCCCAATATGAAGTTCCGAGTTCGACTCCCCTCAGTTGTCTCAAAAAAAAAAAAAAAGACAACAAAAGCAAGAATTATTTTACTGTTTCTCCTCTTTTCTTTTGCTGCTTTAATTTGCTTCCTTTCTAAATAGTGAGATGTGTGTGTGCTGTATACTATAGTCAGTAGTAGCTCAAAATTCATACATTTTGTTTGACTGTGCCCACAAATTGTGGGCAGCTCAGCTCCTCTCCTCTTACAAATCATTGCCCCCCTTCACTTTTGTCTCCCAAAAGCTTCAATTTCCACTCTCTTTAATCAAAACTCTCCAAACCCAAATTAGGGTTTTTGCTTTTCTCTGCTCTGAAGACGAACAAGCACAAATGCGCATTCAAGAGACAACAATGGGTCGATGACTGAGAGAAGCTATGGGTTGCGTCTTCGGAACACCGGCGTCGGGGAAGCCCGATGGAGAAACTAGGGTCTCGAAGAAATCGGAGCTCGGCGCCGGCGCCGGCGAGGTCGGTGAGGTGAGAAATGGCGGCGGCGGCGAGGACAGTAATCGGAGTAATCGGCGGAAGGAGAATGAGGCGGAGGAGAGGAGTTCGAGGCCCAAAGGCGAAAAGAGGCGGGCTTCGAAGCCCAATCCGAGGCTGAGCAATCCGCCCAAGCATCTTCACGGCGAGCAAGTCGCCGCCGGTTGGCCATCCTGGCTCTCCGCCGTCGCCGGCGAGGCCATCAATGGCTGGACCCCACGCCGTGCCGATACTTTCGAGAAGCTTGATAAGGTTTGAGCTTGCTTTTGGACCTTCTTTGATTTGGTGGTTGTTGATTTAGTGTGAAGTTGTTAAGAGTAGGAAACTAAAGTTAAAGTCTTTTTTGTGGATTTTGTTTTGGGTTTTCTTTTAATAGCAATTGGCTCAAGTTGGTAAGCTTAATCAATGAGAATGGATTACTTGAAGTTTGATCAAGTTGTTACCTTTTGGGGGAATGTGGTGGATTAGTTAGTTCTAACTTGGAACTTGTACTTGTGCATGTGTTATTTTTGATCAGATTGGGCAAGGGACATACAGTAATGTGTACAAAGCTAGAGATGCCTTGACGGGCAAAATCGTTGCGTTAAAGAAAGTTCGGTTTGATAATTTGGAGCCTGAGAGTGTAAAGTTTATGGCTCGAGAGATTCTCATTCTGCGCCGCTTGGATCATCCCAATGTTGTAAAATTGGAAGGTTTAGTGACTTCGAGGATGTCGTGTAGTTTGTACCTTGTGTTTGAATATATGGAGCATGATTTGGCAGGACTTGCTGCTAGTCCTGCAATCAAGTTCACAGAGTCTCAGGTATCACAAAAGTCTCTTTCTTTGGTTTTGTTTTGTTTAGTTGACACATAAACATTGCCTTGAGAAAATTCTCTTATCTGTTGTATGCCAATTTGGCAGGTTAAATGTTATATGCACCAGCTATTATCAGGGCTTGAACACTGTCACAACCGCAATGTGCTTCATCGTGATATTAAAGGGTCCAATCTTCTTATTGACAATGGTGGAGTCCTAAAGATTGCAGATTTTGGATTGGCTTCCTTTTTTGATCCTAATCACAAGCAACCAATGACGAGTAGGGTGGTTACTCTATGGTATCGACCCCCAGAGCTTCTTCTTGGTGCAACTGATTATGGGGTAGGTGTAGACCTCTGGAGTGCTGGCTGCATTTTAGCTGAGCTGTTGGCAGGGAAACCAATCATGCCAGGCCGCACAGAAGTGAGTTCTAAATGCTTCTTCTGGTTAAGTTATTCAATAAGTTCCCATTTTGTATGATTAGTCTCTTTCAGATCTTTTGGTTAGGCTTTTTTTTTTCTTCTGCTTTGACAATCATGAATTTTTTTCAATCATTTCTGAGGAGGAGATGTTTCTAGTCCTCTTAATATATCTCTTACCTCAAATAGGTGGAGCAGCTACACAAAATATTTAAGTTATGTGGCTCCCCTTCTGAAGAATATTGGAAAAAGTCAAAGTTACCTCATGCAACCATTTTTAAGCCTCAACAATCATACAAAAGATGCATTACAGAGACATATAAAGATTTTCCACCATCATCGCTGCCTCTAATCGAGACTCTGCTTGCGATTGACCCAGCTGAACGTCAGAATGCCACTGCTGCATTGAGGAATGAAGTGAGATTTTATATTTCAGTACTAAATTGGTCGTGTCAAATTTCCTTTCTCTATTGCCTTGTTTCGGATCCTCGGTGACAGTTTTTCATCTTGAAGTATAGTTTATCATCGTCAGTCTGAATTGAATTTCAGTACTAAATATTGTCATGGTTGTTTGTCTTTTGCAGTTCTTCACTACCAAACCTTATGCTTGTGAGCCTTCCAGCCTGCCTAAATATCCACCCAGCAAAGAGATGGATGCTAAGCTACGGGATGAAGAAGCTAGAAGGTTAATTAGCACAAACCTTTAAAGTTACTTAGATTCCATCTTTAAGTTTTTTTCGGTTAATCCATCTTTAAGTTTTAAACCAACTAATCTTACCATGCAGAAAGTCCGTCACATAAATAGTTTAAAGAAGTAAATGTTTGGCTCAACCATTGAATTACTAGCATGACTCTTATTGGCTTTTCACATTGGTCCTCTTGGAATTGGTTGATGATGTTTTTTACTATATAAGTTTTCGAATCTCTTAGTCATTCTCATTTTTATCTTCTAATCCACCTCCCTCTTTAAAAAGTGAAACATGATACATGGAAACTGAAATGAGTTTCATCATTGTAGATTGAGAGCTGCAGGCAAAGCTAATGCAGATGGTGTGAGGAAATCTCGCCCACGTGATCGAAGTGCCAGGGGAGTTCCTGCTCCAGACGCAAATGCTGAACTCCAAGCCAATCTTGATGTATGTGTTTCTTTAATTAATGCATCTTATGACATTAACTGCTTCTAACAGACAGCCTCGTTAGACCTTATAATTGGGACAATTTAGTGATAGTAACTGTTTCCAATGGTATTTTATCTGTTCTATTGAACAAGTGGCAGATGATATTAGAACAGCTGCCATCACCATTGTTGATGAGTTAGAAGAGTGAGTTCAAAAGGAAGAGGACTGCATGAATGTCCATATAGCTCTTTTGTAAATTGTGCTGCTTATGGGGAAATGAGCTCATGTATGCCTCCCTCTCACGGGAAACATACTTCTTAATGCACACACGGGCGCACGTTTTAGCTAGATATATGTGCATTCTATGTAATGCATGTTATGCAGTCATTTGCAATATATAATAATATGATCAATAATTCAATCCAAATGGGAAACGAATTGGTCCTAAGTAAACTCTAGTGGCTAGTGGGGTTGTTATTAGGCTTTCTGTCCATAGTTTGACAGCAATCTAGTATACACTGACAACCTACATAATACACATTCGAAGTGGATTTTGGCAACCTCTCAAGTTGGTTGCCTAATTTTAAGACATTGGGGTTCACTTGAAGGTATTGAGCCATGGGAGGTAGGTTAGCATTGACTTTGTTCTCTGTCATCTTGAGTAATGTAATCCTTGCATATATACGTGCTTTCTACTTTCATCATGAAACTAAAGTTGGTGCTCATGGTAGTCCTTCACTGTGTAGTTTTACTGCATCATCAATCAGACTGGCGGTTTTGCTTAGATTTGAGCTCTTTCTGATTGCCCTTCTTTGTGTTTTGTCCTATTGCAGAGGCGGCGTCTAATAACACATGCAAATGCAAAGAGCAAGAGTGAAAAATTCCCTCCTCCACACCAAGATGGAGCACTTGGATATCCCTTGGGTTCTTCAAATCACATTGATCCCATTTTTGATCATCCCGACGTTCCTTTTAGTTCCACAAACTTCACATATTCAAAAGAATCCATCCAAACTTGGTCTGGCCCATTGGCGGACCCTGCTGCAGTAGGTCCTCCAAGGAGAAAGAAACACACATCAGGACAAATTCATTCACATTCAAGGTCCTCAAAGAAAGACACAAAAAGATGAGGGCTCAGCTCGGATCAGTTAGAAAATGGCATTTAAAACAACTTTAATGTGGATTTTGTGAGAGGTTTCGCAAGACTGCAAATGCTGCTGATTCATCCGAGCCGGGAAATCCATTCAAATCGCATGGAGAGGTGATACATAATTATAAATCTTGTAATTCAGTTTTCTCATTTACTTTCTATTATTTTTGTATGAGAGGCTTATTTATATTGTATATTTTACTTTTTCACACATCTCTCACTGTCTTTGAACACTGTATTTAGTTAGTTGTAATTCTAATAAATTTGTTTGAGAGCACCAGTCTATTTTTCACTTTATCTCCAATATTGTTACCACCAGTTGAAAAGATCTGAGCTAAATTTTCCTGATTTGGTGAAAGACCAGCCAAGGTGAATCTGATAATATATTTTGAACTTTTGATAAACCAGGAGTCCTCTTCCAACACCGAGAAGAGAGAAGTACATTGGGATGTTTGTTGTGAATCAAGTATCTATTCCTTGTGCACTTTGTGCTCCATCTGTTGTATTTTCTAATCTAAATGTAGTGATGCCATTGTAAGTGAATGGAATTGTTGAGAAGAGCAAAGTGCTGACACAAAGGTGGAACATATTGAGTTTATTTTGAGTGGCATGCTTAACAAAGCAAGCACAAGATGTCAAGAATTTGCCAAAGAAAGCAAAAGGGTTATAGAATGAAGGCTACATAAAAGGGAGATTCTTCACTGTCGTCCTGTCCGGGTTCTTAACCATCAGTTACCTTAATTGCATGAAAACACAGCTGTGTATGCACGGGATGATCACTCTCATGCAGGAAGGGAGTGATTACAATCACTCATCCATTAAGTCAAGTGCAGATACAAAGGTGGAACATATTGAGTTTCTTTTGAGTGGCATGCTTAACAAAGCAAGTACAAGATGTCAAGAATTTGCCAAAGAAAGCAAAAGGGTTATAGAATGAAGGCTAAATCAAAGGGAGCAACAATTCTTTCCTGTTTTTCCACTACCTTAATTGCATGAAAAGAGAGTGCAAAGGCATGATCACTCTCATGCAGGAAGGGAGTGATTACAATCACTCATCCATTCCTTTTTCGCCCTAAGATACTTGAGTTCTTCACTTAACCAACAATCGCAACCAACAATCGCATGACATGCATAACACAAATGTCAATTGTTAATATCTGTGTGATTCATAAATAATAAATAATTGACAATAATTGATGCTCATGTAAAGAACTGTTATATACATTAACTTTGTTAATGAATTACAATGCATTATAATACAAGTCTTCAACCTTGTAACAAGCTTTATAGAACCAATTTAAGCAAAGGGGGAATGAATAAGGAACATTAATCAATGGAGATGATTTCTAATGCAAGAAATAAGGAAAAAGACAGTTGTATGGGCCATGCAGGTCATAATCCAAATCATGGAAAGCATTCAACATTTGCCAACATCGCATTCAACATTTGCCAACATAATGGATGACGAGGTTTTCAATTTGCAAGTTGATTGTGATTAAATCATGGTACTGCATCAATAATTTGTCAATGTAGTTGTGAAACCCTATGCTTTAGATAGACATGGAAATAGTCAATCTTGGATTTGATCAGCAAGACCCATATGAATCAGCAAGACCCAATACTACAGATTTCTAGATGTCCGAAACCGAAAAACCAAAAAAATGTGCCTAACAAGGGGCTCAAGGAAGGTGGATTGTATCTTATGATGGGACATGGTGCAATTGATTATGGGTGATGAAATTTTGCAAAGTATTTGAGTTGAATACGTCTCAAACAAGGGGCTAATAAGACTTGCAAGCCTGAAGTATACAACTGGTGTCTATCTTTACCTCCTATCCTAAGCAAAACCAATAATATAACGTGAGTCGCAAACATATAAATGAAATAAATTTATGGCTCGTTTGTCAAATTATTTTTTAATGTCAAAAACACTTTTTAAAATTTTTAGAAATATATTTTAAGTGTTCTTCCTCACTTGAGCGTAAATATTTTAAAATATACTGGGTTTGATTAATTAAAAAGCGCTTTTGGTAAAAGCACCTAAAATGTGCTTTCTAAAAAATCAAAAACGTTTTTGACACTAAAAAAGTACATGGCAAACAGGCACTTAGTTATATGTCATAATCTTAAATCAAACGAAAATTCGTTTAAAGCTCCCACAGTTTGAAAGTTAATGCCAAAAATGCATATCTAGAACTTTCACCAACACTTTCAAACAAGATGAATTGCTTGATTGCAAGCATTAATTTGCCTCATATACGTTTGCTTTGTGACTATATTTGTGGGAGCAAACAAACTAATCAAGATGCTACCTGATTGCTGATTCTTTGTTTCCAATTCCTACAAGAAATTTTCTTATCCACAACAGGAACATCTCTCTCTCTCTCTTCTCTCATGGTCGTCACGTGGACCATGCCTTTGTGGCTGGCAATTAAACTAGCTGAAATAATCGAGACACTACAAAAACTGAGCCATCAAATTTGAGAAATTAAGAAAGCAATCTGCCCTGGAAATGAGTCAGCATACATAGTACAATCGGCTGCTTCTCAATTATTTACCACATGTTACAACAATCCAAAAAGTTCCATTCCAAGATTCAATCATTGAATTTTCTGAATGGAAATGACTCGAAAAATTAGGTTTTGTGGTTGATTGGAGTTGGGATGAGGTGGCTTCCTACTATTCCATGCAAACACCACCTTACCCCATGGGCTCCCTCCAAATTCTCCACGTCCACAATTAATCTCTCAAAGTTCTTGGGACCCCCCGTATTTGAAGTCACCAAATTCTGAAAAGAATCAGATTTGGCATAAGTAACATGAGAATAAAAATGGATAATCATAGAATTCTTAGTCAAATTCTGTGATTTCATTCAAGAGTTCCTACGTGTTTCCACGCCCTTTCGAGACTGCGAAAAATGGATAACTTCATTTTCTTAGAGCACATACAAGATTCGTTACTACAAAAAGGATAATGGTAACCCCACAATTAACTACTTCATTTATGAATTTCATAGTAATAGAAATACATGTCCCTCCAAAATTCTGAAAAGGGTCATATTTGGCATAAGTAACATGAGAACTAAAATGGATTATCATAGAATTCTTAGTCAAATTTTGTGGTCTCATTCAGTCATATTTCTTATAACATATTTCAAGTTCCAAAGAAGTACTCTACAATAACAAAAGATAAACACTAAATACCTATCAAACGCATATAATGACTAGCGAAGAAATTTTTCATAATAATAGGATTCAAATACATCGGATGTGCACGATTATTTTTCCTAGATGGAATGATTGCAAAGGATATATTTGATTTAGTGAATGTCGATCATAAATATGAATTAGTTAATTCTAAATCCAAATTAGACAACAGACAAACTCATAATTGAAAAACCTTAACACATCGACACAACACCACCTCATGGATGTCTTATTTATAAATATATACATCTATACTAAATGTGAGTGGAGATGTCCTATTTATAAATCATAACTATCAAAGATACCTCAGTTTCATTTGGATAAGGAATTTAAAATCACAATCTCACAAAAACCTAATTGTGGCCCTCAAAGAAAAATAATTACAATCCAAAAAAATTTGGCGCCACTCTACACTGGCCTACTACACAACGACACGTGGCGGATTCTTTTTTGTGGTCTTTTTACTTTTCTTTGTTTGAAAAAGCGCTTAGTTGTGCCTATAAAAGCTGCAGCTTCGATCATTTCTGCAATCACAAAGCTCTCAAATTCTCTCCGATTTTCAAAAATTAAGGCCAAAGCAAGCAAATTTCGACCTTTTTCTCTTCTGGGTAGTTGTTTTTTTCGGTCGATTGGGTTGTGGTTGCGAAAAGTTTGAGTCTTTCGGGTAATTGGATTGTTGGGAAATGAAGCTTTCGGTGTTGCGCAGCTCTCAGGCGGCGGTTGCGAAGGCGGTGCTGCCGCGAACGGAGGTTGGGCTTTGTAAATTGAACGGAAGTTCGAAGCCCAACGTGTGTTTTGGGCCAAGCAAAAGCTCTCGGCTTCAGTTTACGGTGAGGGCCGTTCAATCGGAGGCGGTTCGGTCGGGTAAAGTTTCGTGTTCAGATCCGGCCAGAAGATCCAAATCGGTAAGGGTCTGTTCTCTTTTGTTTATGTTAAGTAAACTTAATTTGAAGTTTGGTTTTCTGAGTACTTTGTGAGATAGTTATGAAATTTCCAAGTTTTAATTATAGACCTGACCATGAAGTTATGAAATTATAGAAGGGTTTTTATATTTTCATAGAAGATGATAGATTCGATGTTTGGTAGTTTGATAGTTTTTGGTTTGAAGGCTAAAATTCAAGTTTTGGGTTCCAAAAATTGTATATATGCATGACGTAGCCAAGTTGGGTAGAGCAGTGTGGTCCCGAACTATATCCTAGTTCGAGTCGTTTTGTCAGTATTTTAGATTAGATGAGAATACTGTATTGCCCCAATGGAAAGGAGATTGTGTATATGGGTTGTTAAATGGATCAGGTAACTAATCCTCTATTCCATGTTTAGCTAAAGATGTGGAGCTGAAATGCCTGAATCAATATAGGAAACTTCTTATTTAGTTCTCTATGTTTTAGACAAATTGATTGTTTTGTGTTCTGTATCAATTTGCTCTTGTAATGGATGTGTTTTGTTTGAACTTATTTGACTCATTATATCTTGCTATTGTATATTACAGAATGATGGAGTAAGATTATTTGTTGGGTTACCCCTGGATACAGTATCCGAGTGCAATGCAGTTAACCATGCCAGAGCAATTGCAGCTGGATTAAAGGCTTTGAAGCTATTGGGGGTGGAAGGCGTGGAGCTTCCGGTGTGGTGGGGAATGGTTGAGAAAGAAGCCATGGGAAAATATGAGTGGTCAGGCTACCTTGCTGTTGCAGAGATGGTTCAGAAAGCCGGTCTTGAGCTCCATGTTTCACTCTGTTTCCATGCATCTGAAAAACCGAAAATTTCACTCCCTCAATGGGTATCTCGTCTTGGCGAGTCCCAACCTAGTATCTTCTTTAAGGACCGGTCGGGGCAGCATTACAAGGAGTGCTTGTCACTGGCTGTCGATGAACTTCCTGTTCTCAATGGAAAGACTCCAATGCAAGTTTACCAGGACTTTTGCGAAAGCTTTAAATCTTCGTTCGCTCCTTTGCTCGGTTCCACAATCAAGGTAAGAAGCCCTGATTAGGAAACTCTGTAAACAAAAGCTTCATGCGGGCACTGAATTGTATCTGTTTTGTATTGCTTAATTTCAGGGCATCTCAATGAGCCTCGGACCAAATGGTGAGCTTCGATATCCTTCTCATCAGCAGCTAGTCAAAACCAAAGTTCCTGGAGTTGGAGAGTTCCAATGTTATGATGGAAACATGCTTAGCATTCTTAAGCAACATGCTGAAGCGGCCGGAAATCCTCTGTGGGGTCTTGGTGGTCCTCATGATGCTCCTAGGTATGATCAGTCACCACATTCAAACAGCTTCTTTAAGGACCATGGCGGATCATGGGAATCTCCATATGGTGACTTCTTCCTGTCCTGGTACTCAAACCAGCTCATATCTCATGGAGATCGTCTCCTCTCCCTTGCATCTTCAACTTTTAGCGATAGTGACGTGACAGTTTACGGCAAAGTTCCACTGATGCACTCTTGGTACAAAACAAGATCGCACCCTTCTGAGCTGACATCTGGTTTCTACAATACATCCTCGAGAGATGGTTATGAAGCAGTTGCACAGACATTTGCAAGAAATTCATGCAAAATTATATTGCCCGGAATGGACCTTTCAGACGAACATCAGCCACATGACTCCCTCTCAAGTCCTGAGTCATTACTGTCACAAATAACAACGGCTTGCAGAAAGCATGGAGTTGAGATTTCTGGGCAAAACTCAACAGTTTCCGGAGGGGGATTCCAACAGATAAAGAAGAACTTTTCAGGTGAGAAAGTAACGGACATGTTCACGTATCAGAGAATGGGAGCTGATTTCTTCGCACCGGAACAGTTTCGTTCATTTACTGAGTTTGTGCGGAGCCTGAATCAACCTGCGTTGCAGCCAGATGATCTACCTATCGAGGAAGAAGTTCATGTGATTCCCGAATCAGTCATTAAGATGCAAGCTGCTTAGGAGTTAGAATGTGTGTATGTATAGAACTTGTGATTTACACTTATATTTGAAGATTATTGAGGCAATACTGAATTAGCAAAAGCATAATATTACTGGCGTTACGATGTACCAGAAATTATGATCAAATGAGCAAATTTAGCTTACCAGAGTGTAATTCTTGGCCATAGCGATTCTCATTCTGCTCGCTTAATCAGCCAACTGTCAAAAAATTAGAGCGTTTATACTTTATAGTGACTTCGAGGATGTCCTTGCAGTTTCTACCGTGTGTTTTTTAACGTATGGTGCATGATTTGGCAGGACCTGGAATCAAGGTCTCAGAGTCCAAGGTATTTGCAAAAGTCTCTTGCTTTGGTTTAGTTTAGTTTAGTTGGCATAAACGCTATGAAGCACCGAAACTTCGATCATCTAGGGTTTTACATTTTGAAAACGTTTTCGGGAATGTTTCGGAAATGAAACTTGATCGAAACCCTCGAAGCACATATATGAGAGAAAACATTACGGAAACAATCTGAAACTCCACGTGGAGAAAAAATTTGGCAAAATTATAATAATTTTATACCGTAACATTCACATTCTCCTCAAATTTGAACTTGAACTTGTAGTATTTCATTTAAATTTTAATTTTTTTATGTCATGGAAGTTTTTAATACTTATTTATATAAATTTAAATGGTTTTTAGTTGACGTTTCCATAACATTTCGTATCGAACTTTTTTTTATAGATAGCTTCGAAAAACAAAGATATTACAGTCTCCAATGCATCACTAGACGTCAATCTCGTTATGAGAAATCAAGAACTAAGCAACACTCATCATAAAGAAGGTATACTGCCTGATATCACAATTTAATGTGACTGTGTAAGAGATTGGAATTATGACTTCATGATAGGATTAACCATCTGCACATGAAATAGACATAATTAAGTACCTAAATATAGAACATAACTCAAGCTTTAAAAAACATGTTAAAAACTCAGTGCTAGACCCGTATTAATGGAACCAAATATATTTATTTGTTAGTTACTTCTTAAAAAAACATGGAACCAAAAAGTAGAAAACACTTGATAAAAAATCAAATTATTAGTTAAGGATAGAGGAGTTGAAAACACGTGGCAATAAGAGGCCGGTTCAAACTTTAAACAAAGAGCCCACGTGTCCTTCAAAGGTTCTTATCCTTAATAAGTTTTTGTAACTGGCAAAAACTGTCGTAAATCACAAAGATTCCAATTTCAAAAAACCAAACCGGTCTTCAGCGCATCCTCCTGCCAAAGCTCAACCGTCTCCTCCACATCAGCAACCTTCTCCGCCGTACCTGCACTTCCACTAGCAGCCCAAGACCGACAGATCGCAATAAACAGAGAAAATATGAGTCTAACAATCTGGAAAACTGTTGCTACCACCGCCAGCTATCTCTATAATCTGACCAAACAAATCCACTGCAAATTGTATCTCATCCCTTGCAAATCCCAAAAAGAATAGCAAACCGCCTCTAAATTGAGGGATAAACACGTGAAGCCTCGCCTCAAAATTGAGGGACAGAATTCGCCTCGAATTAGAGGGACAAAACTTGGCTTTGTAAAAATTTCCAATCGACGAACTTCTTATGCGGTTTCTGGAGGATTTGAACAGCGACGGCGTTCGCCGAGATTCTGAATAGAGACGGCGTTGAAATCCGTCATCTTCAAGTCTTTTTGAAAAACAAAATTGGCCCCGCATGATAAAAGCTGAGATCCGAAACCCGCACCAAGTTGTTTCCAGTGAGATCCCGCGGGCCATCCATGTTGGATGATTCAGGCAGTAGATATTATTGGAAGAATCGCCATTTCATATCATATTGTTTCGCCGTTTCCTTTTCCATTTCTGTGCTTCATAGCATAAAAGCATTTCCATAGGGAAATTGGCTACATTTCTCTTATCTGTTTCGTTGTGCACCAATATGGTAGGTTAAATTTTATATGTACTTTCCAAAAAAAAAAGGCAACTTGCAATTCGATCAAGTTTCGAAATGATTTTTACATTTTTTTCCTTGCATTTCGGTATCTTATACTTTTAAAATCTTGAAAACTTGTTTTACTGTTATTTGATTTTTTGTTTCTCAATTAAATGATGATAAGTACAATGTAGGATCCACTAGTTTATTAGACCTCAATGTGTTTTCAAGAATAAATTCATCTTTTGTTTAAATAAAAATATAAAACAAACTCTTTTAAATCATCGGTGATGTGGAACGAAGAACAGACAAAATACTAAAGAGGAAGGTGAGAAGAAGGAGGCGAAGGAATACTAAGAGAAGTGATTTGAGAATTGGAAATTCGAGCATGGGAAGGTTCCTCGCTTCTAAAGAAGACAAGCGTTGGCTTTACCTGATATTTCTGTTCGCCTGAAGTGGCGTAACTTTGGGAGATGTATCCGATTTGGGCCCATAATATGTCGATTTGAAGGGAAACGTCAGATCTACAAGACTCATTGTTATACAATGAGCCCCGGCAGTTTAGGGCTGAATAATGACGTTTACGGGTTCAAATCCGAGTTTCAATTATTTAATAGTTTTTACCTATTCTAGTTTAACTAGATTTCTTGTTCTAATTGTATTAGGATTTCATATTTATGTTGTTTACCTATTTTAGGTTTACTAGGGTTATTATAGCTTAGGGTTTGATATCTCTATATAAAGAGATTGTTTAGCTTGTAATCAGATTTCGTTTTATCATTCATATTTTTAATCAAATTTTCAGAGCTTTGTCTCTTTTCTTGGTGGATTCCAGGATGTTTAAGGGTCTAGTGCTTGCGAGCCCTTTTATCTGTTAGTTCCGCTTCGTCAATCGGAATCACCCACACCATCATCACCGTCCTCACTTTTTTCATCCTTCATGAAAGCTAACCACCGAACCTACCACATGGAAACCATCACCCCCATTATAATACTTATGGATCTCAACTTTCTTAGTCTCTACTTCTAGTCTCGTGAGACAAGAAACCTCGAACGTTTTCCCCCTACCTTCATCCGGCACCATTAATGTGTTTTTTGGTAGGTTGAACAGCATTAATGTACTTAACTATCCACTAATATTCTAACAATATAATTGACCTTGAATTTAAAAGTGCTTGCCCCTTTCAAATCGTCCATTAGCAAACCATTGTACACATCCATAGAGACAGCCAAGAGATGTCCATTAATCTGCCGGAGGGATCGTTGAGCAATCGTGAGAGTATCGAACTGCCGACGCTGCTCAGGGTGCAAGATAGGAAACCCGGCCATCCAGTGACTAACCTAGGTCAGACAATGGGATATGTTATGGGAGAAGGAGTTTCCAAACAGTATCAAAGTACGTGAGTTTTGTGTTTTCTTTTTAGTTTGCAGTTTTTGTTGTTGTTTTGTTTGGGCTCTCTCTAGTGACAAGACACAATTGGGCTTCCTAAATGGGCTGGGCTTCACCTAGGAATGGGCATTATTTGGGACCCAAAAACATACCCACCCACCCTGCCGCTACCGCCGGGTTTCCTATCGAGGAAGAAGTTCATGTGAATCCCCGAATCAGTCATTTAGATGCAGAGCTGCTTAGGAGTTGGAATGTGTGCGTATATATAGTACTTGTGATTTACACTTGTATTTGAAGAATCATGAGACAATATTGAGTTGGCGGAAGCATAATATTACTGGCATTACGAAATGTACCAGAAATTATGACCAAATGAGCAAATTTAGCTTACCAGAAGTCACGACAAGAACTGACAAATCTTTACGAAATCAATTTTGTAAGAACCAAAAAAAAAGGAAATCAAGGGGATCAAAATGCATGTAAATTCCAATGGCTTAACTTGCCGTGGATCAATTTCTCATCTACCTGATTAAAAAAATGGAAGGTGCATCTTTACCTTCAAGTCCACCCAATTTGGCAAACAAACCGACAACCGCCCACCGATTGGAGGCGTTGTGTTTTGTGTGTGCACGGTTAACCGAGGGTGTATTTGGGGTTTACAGTAAAAAGGTTAAATGTGGAGTGTGTGAAAAGTTTTGTCAAGTGCCACTACTAATATGAAGGACCATTTTACAATGACTCAAAGAGAAGATAGTTACATCATACTGGAATAAAATATGACGTCAAATTGCAGACAAACAAGGGGTTTGGCTACTATACACATTAACAAATGAAATGTACACAAGAAGTGGTGCATGACAAAGAACCCAAGGTCTCCATCTTTATGTTTCTGAACTCCTCCGTAGTTTGGCGAATATCATGATCCAAGAAGGTTTGCTGCCCGCCAACCTCCGTAGCAACCATCATGATCCAGGTATTCCGCCGGCCAATCTCAGCACTAAATCACCTTCGGCAAACAGTCTCACTGAACTCTACCGATTAAATAACAGTTAAACCAATCTGCTCTTATTCACAGGCGATCTTGGTGTCAAAGCTGCTGAGGCAGATGGAAAATGCCTGGAATGCTGATATTGGGTACCGGTAATCCATGGTAAATAAATCCTTGCCCACTTTGCCCGAATTGGAGAATGATCTTCTCGTGTTCTGGCCCAGCCGGTCCATTTTCTGGAGAAGCGACCAACTGAAAGTTTTTCACCGAGGCAACAGTGACTCGTCCATGAAAGTTCAAACACCAACATTGGAGTTGCTCATGCCATCTAGGAGACTTATTTCTTAACACCAGCACCCCCTCTTGCTGCCCGGCCAAAGGCCCTGATAGGAAGCTTTCCAGGCGGTTTGATTTCGATCGAAAAAATGGAAGGGATGGAAACATGTCTGCACTGCTATATGAAAACTCTGCCTGTGTGGGGGCTGTTCCTCCAGGTTCAACTGCAGAAGCAGGAATGGAATCCATGTTACACTGCATCCTCCTTGGACCCCTGCTAGTACAAATTTTGTGAGTTTTCATTTTCCTCAGTCTGTTAGAGAAAAATGCACCCTAATCTAAGTGTAGGAAACTGATTATGATCACAGCTCACAATGTTGTTACGAGGATTTGGAAAAGACTAACAAGAATGAAAGTATTAGTAGTGGTTTACTCCTTATGCAGGCGTGATTATAGAGGTATGACTCTTATAATTCTGTTTCTAAAGGAAGGTTCTGTAACTTCTGATATAGACGCATAAGGCTGACCTGGACCCCAGCATATTCAGTTCATATTGGATGTGAGCCACAGGATAGTTGCCAGCAGGGATCCTAGGTGACACTTGTTTAGGATTTACTAGCCTAGTTGAGCGGCTTTTTGTTACCTTGGCTCCCAATCGAGTTGGCTGCCCGTCAAAGATTGTGAACTTTGTTCCCAAAAAGTTTGATCTTCACAAAGAGAGAGAGAGACAGAAAAAGTGTTAGTGTTCAAGCTCAAGTTGATTAAGAAAAGGTTACAAACATATGCATATGTTGGCACACCTCAATTTCCCAATGTAGTTGCTGCTTCCTTTTGACATATCATCGGCGTGTAGTGAGATAATATAATCAGTGCAGGTGGGGCGTTTATACTTGCGTGCAGCAAGTAGGAACTTACCCTCATCAGTTAGTGCTGCCATAACCGCAAAAAAAATTCAAATCAATACAGCTAAAAAAGGTAACATAAGAGAACAGGTCCACTATTTAAGAAAGTGAACAATTTCTCCGAGCCAGAAATCAATACCAACAGGAACTAACTAAATACAACTAGATCACTATGGTAAAGCCGTATCTTCCAAGAACAAACCTAACAAGTTGAATATCAATCGCAATGAAATAAACAACAACAAAACTTCCATTTTCGGCTAGCAAATAGTATACTCACCATGGGTCAAACCAAGGAAAAGGGTATATGTTTGGGCGGAACGGTTCCGTTTTATAAAGCAGCGGACTAGATCATCCCTCGGACCTGGCTGCAATCAACAACAAACATCGAAACTAATAAGAAGAAGATTATGAAGGCAGAAAGCAATAAGTCAACACTTTGGTAAGCATTCCCATGATCTTAGGCTCTTCCTATCAACGCCAATCCAATTCACACTACATGGAAACTAAAAGCCTAAAACCAACCAATGTGGTCAGAAAGAAGGATTAGAGAAGCAACACAAAGACTGAGTATTTGGATAAAGAAATTTCCTTTATCAACTCAACGACTGATAATTTGGAAACACAATTCCTACCTCAACATTCGAAAGACTGCAAATTCGGTGTTATCAACACAAAGACTGATAATTTGGAAACACAATTTCCTACCTCAACATTCGAAAGACTGCGAATTCGTCGTTAGAAGCATCAAGAGTTATACTAACAAATACACTCCAATCACATAGAAGATGCACCCCAACCAAAAGCAAGCAATTTCTGCTGAACCCCATCATGTTTTCTAATTTCTAAATTTGCAATGCAACCCAATTGAAAACACATACTTATAACAATTACATACATATATAGAACTTGGATTAATTCAATCCAAATTAAAACAACACAACAAAAAACTAAAATCAATAATAACAAAAAGAAAAAAGTTTGTGTCTTTTTTGCTCGAGAGAGAAAAAGAGACCTGCTTGACGGAGATGGGGAAAGTCAACTTCCCGGAGAGCTCCGGCGCTCTAACGATCTCCTTCGTGAGGTGCCTCCAGCTCCGGCAAACCCCCGCGGCGGCGACGACGTTCTTCCGCGGCGGCCAAGCGTCCTCGGAAGCCTCGATTCTCACCAGCACCTCTCTCAGGAGCTCCTGGGGCATCTGAGCCCACAAGCTCTGCTTCGCCGGGTCTCCCGCCTCGACGGCGGCGGCGGCGGCGGGTGGCGGCGGAGTCCTGAACCACCCGCTGCGACCGCGAGAACTTGATGTCTTGGATTATACTCCTGATCGACATTAATGGAATGTTTTGCTGGTTTTTCGGAATTGAGGTTTTGGAGAATTTTGAAGAAGGATCGAGTGGGCGAGGCGACTAGGAATAATATTTATCTGTTGTTGTCTCTTTGCTTAAGAGCTCACAAAGTTTTATTTTCTTCTGCTTATTTATTTATAATTGTTTGGTGACTCGGAAAATTAATTTAACCCTTTAATTTAACTATCTTTTGTAAATGAAAATATTGGCTTCTATTTTGGAGGCCATATTTTACTCTCTGTAAATATGTACTGCTCATCGTGTGTACACAACAGAGAAAAGAGACAGAGCCGGGGTTGTTAATTATTTTTAGATTAACCCAAATCTACAAAGATTAAAACGTGATTTGGTCAAACATTTCCCTCTTCTTCAGCTTTTGATTTGATTGTGTTTAAAGACTTCAACTATGAAATGAATTATGGAGTTTGGGTAGGTATGGATGGCATACAAATTCAATACAACTTGGCCAAATTAATGTACCCAATTCAACTCAATCCTTTATAATCAAATTTAGTTAGCTTTGTTACTTCGGCGATCTAACTGTGATATTAAGTGAACAATTATTGAAAAAATCAATTCGAATCCAGCTTTGTTGATTTCATTCTACTTTAATCTTTGCCTTGAGACCAAAGCAAAAGGTTGACATGTTGCTTCCTTTTTCTAAGCAAGGCAAAAGTCTAACCCTTTTTTCCAACTAATAATTTGGCCCCCATTAAGTGCAATGCAAGAACAGTGTATTATCGTTTGTGGAGAACGTCAAAAGATTCAATTTTTTAATATTTCTTGTTAAGGTCCTTGAAAATAATCAGAGTCCCAATCGATGGGCGGAGCCGCGGATGGCACAGAATTGTCGCCTATAATCAAGTTAACAAAGAAAATTGTATGTACTAATCCACACATTGGTAATCTTTTCCTCTAAGTACACACACAAGTTCTGTCTTATTGCAAAAATGGTATCTCCATGTTTGTTTTTTTCCAGGTTATTGGATCAAGAAAAAGAAACTTAGTACCACAACTGAAAATTCTGACGGGAATCTCTAATCTTAAAAATTGTATTTTGTCCAAGAAAACATAATTCTAGTTCAATTTTTTTCTATTTAACAGGACCTCTCGTGGATCTTTCACACAACACTAGTGCGGCAAGCAAGGTTTTTGTAAAGATAAAGAGGATAAAACCAAATGAAATGAAAAATTAAATAAACCAAAAGGAAGCAAATAAGAACAAAGCATGTGGTGGAATGAAGTAATGAGAGTTACACTTTCTTTGTCAGTTGCTAATCGATAATATCATCTTTTGTCTAATCAAAATCCACCAGGTAAAATGCTTGTGCTATGAATCGACCTTTGCTCATTGGATTTAAGAATCAAGTTCCTATTAAATGAAACGCGGGCACAGAATTCAGACTCATTGAAAGAGATTATATGCACAACCCAGAAATGATTATTGCAACAGCAACCCAACTGGAATTTAAGATGGTGATATCATATACCTACACAAACCACCCCACTTTTCATTTATTTTCTCACAAAAAGTGAAAAGCACAAACCAATTGGGAGGATGGGGAAAGGGACACTTGAAATTTTTATAAGAGAAAAATGTCACTATAGCAGAAAGAGTATGGATCATGGATGCCAGCCTTATTACTCACATGACCAATATGATATTCTCCAGCAGCTTCCCTCTGATTCATCCTACCCTATACCTACATCAGCCTTCCCATCATCTTCTACCTACGAATATGATGGTGAAAAATTTGCAATCTATCAAGATTGTGCATTCCATGGGATGGAAGCATCTTAGTATCAACCGGCTCTTCTAAATGCTGGGACAGGAGAAGCATCAAGTTCGAATCTCCATTCCGCTGCTAATTAAGAAATATAACATCTACTTAAAAGGACGCGAGAGACATCAATCACATTCTTAGTATTCCCAGACATACGGACACGCTTTCGAAAACAATGCCCCATTACACCTAAGAACAGGGACTAGAAAACTCATCGAAAATTAAAAACCACCTAGCACAATAACTAGAAGTCGGCTCAGTCGTTGCTGTCACACAGCAGTCATGTGCTACTTTTATTGTATAAATAAATAGTAATGGAAACTTACTGGGGTCCCACCAACTGAGAGCTCCCACTTAATTTCACATTGAATTGGAGCAACATGTTCCATCTCCACCAAACTTTCGATAGCCACAAGGGAAAAGGATGCACTTTCTTGCATTTACTTGCCTATTCTTTTCGATTTTCCAATAAACCATGACATCAAATAATATATACCACACGTATTTATTGACCTAAGCAATCAATCTAAAGTTCTAAACTGATATACCAAACTATTGTTATTATCAGGCGGGCGAAGAGATCAAGATGCTACCTCTCCAGCAAACCAAGAAAATAAAGATCTAGATTTCCATTCTCAGGGGAATGCAAGGTGCATGTTACTGCACTTGCAACCTATTACAATTTGAACTTTTCTCTTTGTCCATATAAGAATCCAAGATCATGCAGAAGAATTGTAGCACAAGGAAAGGGATACCAACGAAACGAATGAAACATAAAGATGTGCAGCGATTAATAACTATACCATCATATTTACAAATTCCAGTACTATATACTCTGAGAAGAACTTCACAAAAAAGGACAGAAATAGGTCAGTCATTGACTATATACTGCAGAGGCCTAGAATGAACATATTAATGATGAGCTTAGTCAATATGGAAAAAGAATCCTATGTCCTAACCTCAGGTACTAGGTTAAATTTCAATATTTCCTTCACTGCGGGGAAAATTCCTACTACGATTCCTATATTACGTGAACGCTACCATTTTGCTGTTGCATGGTCCCCAGTGATTGTCCTACAAAGCCAATAAAATAAAATTGCCCATGTTATGGATGATGTACCATCTTGGAAGTAGTAACAGCACAAATCAAGGACTATGAAAACTAGTGTACACGCGTCTAGTGAAGACTGAAAAGAACAACAGTGCAAATCTTAGAAACGATTAAGGAATACCTGAGTTACCCGCAAAAGAATAAGGTTTTGAAAGAATATTGCTTCTTGTCAAGCCTACACCAGCAACCTGAGGCTTTGAAACATTATCAGAAGGAAACTGATGTGGGAAGTGACCATCAGGCAGACAACCTACTGACTTTTCCAAGCAAACTTCTGAATTTTGTGCAAGAATTTGATCAGGTTTCCGTATAGAAGGCAAAGACTGTGCATCCTTCTGTTTCAGAAATAAGTAATGATAGCTCATCTTAGCAGTCAACATCTAAAAAGCTCAACAGACTAAAGAATAGGGGTAAAATTCTGCATATTCTTGAAGTAATGCAAAACGTTGTCCAATAATTGCTTAACATTAGGCTTCGGCATTATACATCATAATATATGTGAACTCACCACGTCACTACAGAGCTCTTTAGTTGATGCCACTGCTTCGTGGTAAAGATGACAAAGTGCTGATCGGATTCTATTGCTTTTTTGAGAGTAATATACTTTAGTAGCAAGGGGAAGAGGGAAATCTGCATGACAAAAAACTCTTTGACAAAAGAAAAGGGAAACAGAGAAGACAGCAGAAGCTAATATGATCAAAAGGATGATCAGGATAAAGTTCGTGAAGCAGTTGAGTCTCAATTTTGCATATTGGATTATTCATCCTTGAAATGCAAGACTTTAATAGGTGTATGATGAAGCAAAAAAACTAAGCATACTGGCACTGCTATTAGTATACCTTTAATTGGCAGGGAGGACTCATGGGCTTGCCCAGATGTCTTATATGTAATAGTAGAATCATTAGGTACTGCACTTGCAGCAATGACTTCTTTTAGAGAATCAGTATCTGCAAACATGCATGAAATACATAAGTTGGCATGCTTACACCACAATTATAAAAGCAACTGTAGAACCAGTAAAGTAGCAGTAACACTAAAGGCGATCAGCATCCTGAGTACTTGTCAGTTTTGATTCACCAGATAGTATTGCTATATCATCTGACAGTGGCAGCTGCTTACCTGATATCCTACAATAGGGACAAAACAGAGATATTCATCAAAAGTTGGAAATGACACACGAATCTAATATTTCTTAAAGTTTGCTTCTATTAAAACTTAGGAAGGTTTTTTCACTTTCAAGTACCCATTGATTTGACTTAAAAAGGCTGCAAGTATATATCCCATTTTCTAATTCTGCAGTTTATGACATACGTAAAAGCAGCAACTACACTCTTTTCTCCAGAAGAAGCCAAATAAGCATAGGTTCAGGAAGGACGAACATTTACGTAGATCACAAGCTCAATCACTGAATATCTAGATTTCCTTTCTATCCCATTAAATTACATATGCATATTAAGCCATTAAGAGTCCATTCCTCTAAATAGCTCCAAAACACAGTGCACAAGTACTTATAGTCCTCAAAAGAGGTGAAATTGATAGTATTGTATTTCGCTGTGCTCAGGGAACTAGGAAAATGAAAGGACTGACTAAAGGAAAAGAGTGCAGCACTAGCGTGCAATATATGTTTAATGTTCAAAAACATAGTTCTAACGTACTTAGATATGCATATAATCACAACGCAGAATAATAACAGTCATAAGGATAAAAACCCTACATTTTAAAGCGTTTTGTTGGAGGAAGCATTCCACATGTTGTGCCATTGGTGTTTCCAGGACTAACACCTGGGCCATCCATCATATACGTCACACCTGCGTGAGCTGATTTTCCTATATAAAATGGTACATAAATTAAGAATAGCTTAAGTTACAGAATTAACAATTTATCAGGAACATGATATACATGATAAATTGTACTGACCCAGTAGTATAAAAGTAACCAGCGGGGCCAGGAAAAAAAAAACAAGAAACAATTCAAAGTTTTAAAATCATGAAACCCAAGGATTAACTTCAAGCAAGTTCTAGGGCCAAAAATAGTTACTTTTTGCCTCCATAGAAAAGGAATTCATTCCGGTTTGAACATCCAACTGGCGTTGTGACACAGAAATATCATTTGCATCTACAGATTCAGATATTTCTAGCTCCCCAACCGTAGGTGACTGGTCTAGAAAAGGTTAAGAACCATCAAATTATCACACCATGAAATAACACTAGCCTCTGATTCCAAATTAAGGACCTCTGAGACAATACTTGCTTTAGATTCCCGGGTTCCTGCTATAGCCGAACACACCCAGAAAATGGTCTTCAAATAATAACTATTGTGAACACTTTTAACACTTTTAAAACACTACAAACTTTACTCCACTTTGTTTCAGACACTTTTTTTAATATTTTGGTTACTAAAGAAAAGGATACTAGCATATGCAGCTGATGACTTTTTCCTCTCCTTCCTCGGAGGCTTCCTTTGCCCTATACTTCCACCAAGCTCCAAAGTAAATTCCTGCATAGAATTTAATGACCTACAAAGTTCTGAAAATTTCGGGCCATCTCAGCATCGGTCGAGCACCAGCTTACTTAAAAGAGTTAGGGAGCAACCAATTAGCAAACACTACATGCAGGCCAGTAAACAGTGATAAACTCTCTGCCATATTAAATGATCCTAATCAAAATTGGAAGTGGGCTAGCAGTCTAGCATGCAATGCAACACATCAAATGTGGGACGTGCCACTACTTAGTAATCTTTGAAGATCCTACAGGGATGAGGTGGGGTTCGTGCAACAGATTCATTATCGGGCATCATTAAATCATTTTCTGGATAATGCCATTCTTGCTCATGTGCATTGAATTGGGGCCATCGATTAACAAGATTAAATATGTTATACATTAGTAAAAGTGGTCATTAAGCAACGCAAGGAAAGATAGCATAGGCCAATGCCAACATAGTGGACCTATTCTCTTTGGACTGTGCCAAGGACTTGACGTAACAGGAGAGGGGCTAACTTGATGATCTAGTTTACAAGGAACAAGCAAGGGATTGATCTGCCAACATAAATGTAAGAAAAAGAGGAAACTGTACATCAAGAATTCGGTGTTCCGTCAGGCTCTTCTTTGATCACATACATATACCTATTATATCCCCCAACCGTCGCTTCCCGAATGCCTCTTTACTTTAGTATGGTCTATTTTTAATCCAGTTACATTGCTCCAGCACGGGTTCCCTAACAGGTGGAGACAAAATCTCAACACCAAGGTCTGAGGTGAGGTTTTTAGGATGGGGAGGGCAATTTGATATTGTATAGCTCCTAATGTGGAGAGGGAAAGATTAAACATGAGATGCACAAATGAATAAAAGGTTGAACTTTTGAAACAATTTTCCATAATGTTATATACAAGAATGAGAAAGAACATGTTTGTGTGTGTGTGTATATATATATATATATATAAGGGTTTAAGTGAAACAAACATAAAGCTCCTTTGTAAAACAGAAAAAATGTCCAAACCTGCATGTGCCGCATATTGACTGGCCTTGACTGGTCTTTTGCAAGCATTGCAACATACCTTCCACAGATATCAAAGAATCAAATGAGATAATAGGTTTATTGATAGAGATATAACCAAATGTATATTAAGATCTAACCAAATTCCACATATCTGTTAGGTAATCTAGGTCCCAGATTATCTTTAACTTACCAGATGCAAAGGATCATCCATTGGATTCAAACCAAACACATGCATATCTGCAGAACCAATGGAAATCATCAAAGAGTTCTGAAACTACAAGCTTCGAAAAGCCAAAAGGCTAGAATGAAATTATAGAAGGTTACATGAAGCAGTTCAAGGCCGAGAATTGTGATGCCATGTGTTCAAAAAAATGAGAATTGAAGGTGCACATCTTGCACATCTTATGTATTAAATTTGGTCCAATTGTTCTTAGTTATGTTTATGAGTATCTAAACTCGAGTAAGAGCTGTGCCTATTCAGTGCTACCACCATCTCACTATCATTAAATGTCACCATGTCAATATTCATGTAGCTCTTCCATGCCAGTCTGCTAGAACACTTAAGATCAAAGTCCAAAGGTGCCTGAATATGTCAGGCATGGAGAAGATGGACTTATTTACTAAAGGGGTTTGGAAATAATTAAGAATCACCTTCTTCATCAAGAAAATTTGCTTCATTTGCCTCACTTAATTCTTTGCAAATCATATGAGCAGCAACCTTCTGATGGCCAACTTCCTCTGTGCAGGGGATACAGAAAAATAAGATCAATAAGAAACCAAAACAACCAATGCAATTCTTCTTAGAAGAAAACGTAAAACGCTCCACTTATCCCAACATAATGTCACAAAATCACATGCATCCCAACAATCTCATTTCACCTGCTACATTTTGCGAGACGCTCGCAGCAGCAATAAGCCTTGCCATCACGGCCATCCTCCCACTTCCAACTGAGCATACCATTGAGACTTTAGGGTATACCTATAGGCAGCATTCGGCTATACTAACTCCCCGTGACGCCGAATTAGTCCATCGAAAACCCTACAAAACATTTCCACCATTAAATTACCCTATAGATCACTATACATACAATCAAATGAATACACCAAACAGCTGGTTCACCATTGCTCAATATTTACATAGCAAACATAGTTAAAGAAAATTCAATTATCTACCATTGTCTACAATCCAAATATCTACTACTACTCCAACGGAACGAGTTCCAAATTTAGAAAAGAACAGTAAAGCAATCGAATTTCATCATTTGCATGCAAAATGCAATAAACACGTCCAACTATGAAAGCATTCAATCTAACGATCAATAGCTCGGCTTGCTTAATCAATCGTTTTAAACAATCCAAATCAAAATTAGACGACTGAAGCTCACCTCAGCTCAGTCGGTACAAACCAAAAACCGATAAAGAGCTCAGCGAAACCGAATCGGAGAGCGAGCGAAGCAAATTGTGGGAGGCCGGAGCGACGCCGGCGGTGGAGGAGGAAGTGAATGCCGTCGGTCGGAGTTCCGGTGGCGCGCGACGGCAATGGCGGAAGCGGAAACCCTAGAAATGGTTTGAATTCGAAAATGGTGGTGGAGTTTTCTGAATTTGGGTAAAAATGCTTCCTTATTGTTTTTTCTCTCCTCCGTGAGAGGAGACGAACAAGTGGGGGATGAACGAAGACGACGCCTTTTTCTGATTTGGTTTGGCCGCGCGTACGAATAATTTATTTATATTTGGGGTTTTTAATGTGAATCACTGGATTTCAAAATATATTTTTTTCGGTTTTTAATAACGAAATTTTTTTTGACTAAGAGCATTTATTCATGCATTTGAGGTTCGGAATCACGATTATGGTCTTTGTTGCTAGCATGATACAAGCTGAGAATGTAGTACGTTTATTGGGTCGGGGATTTATTGGGTTCAGAATGTCAATCGAGCAGGACGGGCCGAAGAGGCGGGTATATGAGGGTCATGGTTTCGGCTTGGTGATCGTCAGGGGTTGTGTCCAAATGTTACGGAGGACGATCGAAGGTATCAAAACGGGCTCGAGGTTATTGGGTTCGGCATGGGGTTCGCCTTCGTCATTTCTCATGGTTTGGAGACCGAACACAACATGTATAGAGCAAGAGCCCGCTAGATATGGAGTCCTGGAGCCCGCTAGAAATATTTACCCAAATATTTGCTTGTAGCCAACCCCCAACTCCTCCACAACCCCAACCCAACCTTTTATGTTGGAGATAGTTGAATTGAACAATCAAAGGAGCATTTTGAAGAAAGGTGTGTGATAGTCCCTTCCCTGTTGTTTTTAACCACACATGATAAATCAGGAACTCTACTTACCCACTGGCTCAAATAGTGTAATCTTATATGTGGCAATAGTGGTAGTCATGTCTTTTCTCTTTCGATTGTAACCCGAATAATTGACTAAATTGCTAAGTGCTACCATGCCATATTGTGCACTTTTAAGTGGAGGTCATAACTTATAGAAAAATTATATATACACTCATTATTTTTCTCGCTCCAATAAACACTATATTTTTATTATAAAAATTTCTCAAATTACCTTCAAATGAAAGATATTTTTCATAAGAACCTACTTCTCACACTCAACAACTTTTTACCAGTTTTTTTTGCTGAAACCAAAAAAGATACAGGGAGGGTAGCGAGGTTAGTGGTGAGGGCATTCTGTCGGTGAAGTGGTTGTTTGCCTTTCAATTTTATTATAATTTTTTAGTTTACAAAAACAATGTTTTTTTTATCAACAGAAATATATTATAAAAGCGTTTGGCAAAATCAAACAAAGGAGTACAAATCAGACATCGACCGAAAAAGGAATGCCTATACTCCTAACATGACCCATGACTTCACTGCAACTAGCCAGCAGGAGCAAGCCAACTCGCTAGAGGAGGCATTAGTACAATCGGAAAAGAAAAACTTGACCGATTAACTACAACTTTAACAAGGACAACTAAACTACTAAACCAACTTGACAACTAAACCGGCAAAACATGGTGAACCTGAATCCCGAAGTCCTTCAAGGAATCTGAATCTGACAACTGCACAAGCCGCCACTAGCTCGGATTAAGTAGACAAACCAGCCAAGCATGGCAGAAGAGAAACCTGAAACTGCACAAGCCGCCACTAGATCTCACCCACTGCACAAGCGGCCACTAGATCGGGTGAGATCTGAACCTGCTGAGCCCAAAACCTGAAAAAACATCGGCCAAGCAAGGCAAAATCGAGATCTAATGCCTATCAAACAATCGGAAACAATTACACCAGCCGCCACTAGATGGAACCCATCCAACAACCAACAAGATCTCGACAGAACCTCTCCGGCGGCGGTAAGCGACGAGACAAGAGGTGGAGGTCGGATCGGGAAACCTGCAAAAGTAAACAGTAAAGTAAAAACAGAAAACTAATCTCCGAAGACTAGGCAGCGGCAACCTCCAAGCAACATAGGGGGGAGACCAACGGGGCTAGAGAGGAGGGACAAAGTAGGAGGCCGGCCCCAAGGCAAGCCAAGGGGCCGGCGGTGACGGGGGTTTTGTGGTTTTGGGACTTTTGGGGAAAGAGGGTTTTGAGAGCGGTTAGGGTTTTTTCCTTTTGGAAGAAACATATTAAGTTTTTATGAAATATTCTCTATATTAAGTTTTTATGCAACAAAAACAATGTTGCATTTGAAAAGAAACATATTAAGTTTTTATGAAATATTCTCTATAATTTATGAGCAATTCTGAAAATTTTAAGGATTAAAATGTAGTGTTGGATATGGAGTGAGAAAGAATAAATGTGGATAAAAATTCCGTAACTTTTAATCCTCACGCCAAGAACAAATTAGGAAAAGCATGCACTAGGTGGGAGTGCTATGAAAGACATGATCGAGAAGATTGATTGGCAAACAGAATCAATGTGGTGGGCTTTGGTTTCCTAGTTTACACAAGGCCCCTCCACCTCGTTTCTGTGAACCGAGTATGCAGGCAACTTTTCTTTGAGCCCGAATGAAATGTAGTAATCTTCGGGCCCGGTTCAACATTATAAACGCAACAGTAGGACCTTGGTATCAATTGATGAGACGCACGATGCAATGGATCAATGTGATGATTCTCCTCCCACCTCCACAGAATACTTTGATATTAAAATATGTCGCCATTGAGCTAAGCAGCCATCATAGCTTTGCACCCAAAATGGGGCAAAGGTCATCTTTATAGTGCAAATACAATACCATCATCCGTACACTTTGTATATATACAAGTCAAACATAATCTTTGAGCATAGTTTCAGTGGGGGATGATGGTTTATATGATGGCGACCGTACTAACCCTCCACCGCAAGCACCAGCCTTTGTGCCCTGTGAACGTGGGGAACCACCCCTTTTTGGTGCTGTTTTCTGTGGGTGGCAAGGTTGGCCCATAAGAACATAAACTGAGATCCTAGTGGCCCTGTATTCGAATACTGAATGTGTATAAAGCATGTTGCAAAATGGAAATAAAGTCATAGCATCTTAATTTAGCATTTCTTTTAAGAATTGATATGGATTGATTGACAATTTGACACATTGACTACATCTTTCATGTTAGTTAGAGATTTGGTTAGAAATAGGCCTAATTACCTCATTTGCACAAGTATTATCTATATTTGAAATTCGATTCATGCATAGTATAATTGAGGTTCCATAGTTTTATCGCTCCGCACATCTAAAAATTATGAATGACACAATTATACCTTAAAGTCAAATACTCGCTCGGAAGAATGTTCTCTTATGAAATAACTTGAGATGTTTGATATCTTATGAGTGACACAATGATAACATAACGTGGAAGACTTGTGTCAAAGGATGTTCTACAATGATATTGTGAAATAATAACTAAAGATTTTTGTACTAACTGAAATGACCACGCTTGTGCTTACGCACTAGCACCCATCTCATTCGGTATTTGACATTTTTGTCTTCGACAGTTGGCAACTTTTCATCAAGGTCTTCAAGTATTAAACTGAATATTAAAATCCCTAAGACCATGACAATATAAAAACCAAGGGTCGATGTCGATCACTATCTATCTCATGCAAAAACAAAAGCTTCCACGGCTAATTAAAATAAGAACAAAAATAAGAATAAGAATAAGAACAAAATAATATAAAATTGATCCTCCATTCAAGGCAGACACAATGATGCAGATCTAGTACAAAATAGTTTCTGTTAGATTCCTCCGAAGAGACCTCCTAAACCGACATGAAAAGTCTCATCTATTGTTCTGTACTGAAACATGGCTTGTAATTTATTTCTGTAGTAATATTCTCTCACTGTACCAGCAAAATTTGTTAAGATATATACGTTTTTTGTACTTGGTGTTAGTTTAATTCAAACCGAGCCACTTAATGAAACGTAAACATAATGGCATCCCAACCACACACTTGGCATCATTGCTGAGGAATCAACGGTCATTTTCTTTCCAAGTTCAAACATCCTCTCCTCACAGAGTCATATATATTCCACTACTAGGCAGTTTCTTGCTCCTTAGCTCCCCCTGCTTTGCTTTCTCTCTGTCCAAACTCTAAACTCACTTTCTCTTCAAATTCTGAAATTTGGTTTTTTTAATCCATATAGCAGTTCTTTTGTCTTGATTTGAAATCCAGATCCCAAATTGGATCAAAGCTCAAGCTTGTTTGGTGACTGGTGAGTGAATCACTAAACTGAATTCTTGTGCTTTCCTTTGAAGCTTTACTTGATTTTTGGGATTTAATCTATACAATTTAAAGTTTTTAAAAGCTGGCTTCTGTTTGGCTGCTGAGAAAAAAGTGAAACGAAAAAGAAGAGAAAAGAGAAGTAAATTTGACTAGAATTGTCACCTGTCTACTAAAGCTTAGATATTTCTGTTCAAATAGCTGATTTCAAAGTAAAGATCAGTTTTTTCACAACAACTTCACTTTTTCAGCTGGTCGGTCCGTTCTCTGAAATCTTAAACGCCGGCAATGGCGGTCGGAGTCAGCGCGATTGCGACGGAAGCGGTCGGAATGCTGATGACCTCCGACCACAAATCGGTGGTGTCGATGAACCTTTTCGTGGCGCTGCTTTGCACTTGCATTTTACTTGGTCATTTACTGGAAGAAAGTAGATGGATGAATGAGTCCATTACTGCCCTTGCCATTGTGAGTTAGCTTAAATTTGCTACATTCGTGCATATGTTAATTATGTTTAACGAAAATACGAGGGCAATAGATGATTAAGCGAGCAGAACTACACAGCGAAACGCGGACATGGGACAATGTTATGCATGTGTGTATGCTTATATTTTGTGTGCTAGTGTTTGGTGGACAATTGGAAATGACTTGATGTGAGTAATTTGGTTTGGTGGGCAGGGGCTGAGCACTGGAGTTGTTATATTGCTAACAACTGGAGGGAAGAGTTCACATTTGCTAGTTTTTAGTGAAGATCTCTTCTTTATATATCTGCTTCCGCCGATCATCTTCAATGCGGGGTAAGTTGGTTTTATGAATGTGTTTTGAACTTATTGTGTATGATTTGATCACATTCATTCACTTAGTTTCTGTAATAATAAGGGGTGTGTGGAGTCATGATTAGGTGGCCCTCCACTCCAGTCCACGGATCTAGTTTACTATTTCGGTTAAGACATTTAATCAGTTGAATTAACAGGAATGGTAAGAAATTATAGGACTAGTGGCTAGTAATAAGAGCACCTGTTAATAGGATCAGATTAGGGGCATTATCATGTATGTTATTCAATTACGAATGAGGTTTCATCATTCAAGTATGTAAGCAGATATAGATACTGATTATTACTGCAAAGTGAATTGATCAATATCAAGCTTTCTCAATAATAAGTTAATGGAATTTGTAGAAAGTTTCCAAAATCATGTTCACTAAGTTGGTATCAGATTATAATAAATCTTTTCTTTGCTGCATCATCAGGTTCCAGGTAAAGAAGAAGCAATTTTTCCGTAACTTCATGACCATCATGATTTTTGGTGCTGTTGGAACTCTCATATCCTTTGCCATCATATCCCTAGGTATGTAAATCGACAAGCTTGAAGATTAGAGCTTTGTAGGTTAGGTTTGTGTTCTACGGTTTAAAGCTAAGGGACAATTTAGGTGTGTTTGGAAAGTTAGGATATTTAAAAACCTTTTGAAAGTAATACATCATTTAAATTTGAGCAGGACCAATAAGAAAGTTTATATTATGGTTCAACTGCAAATGGATAATTGATTCAGTTGTTAAAGTTTGCAGCTTTAGTTATTTGACAGTAAAACAGTTTGATATACTCAATCCATTAGCAGAAATCTATATCGAACAGTTATGAAGAAGTTCACACTGTGTGACTTTATATGCTTTCCTGTATTTCCAACACGCTGAAAGTAAGGATGGACAATGTTAGTCTCTGTTGCTATACGGATTGTATCATTAGTATGTATCTGTTTTTCAGAGTCTGGTGTTGAATTCTTTGATTTGCATTGACCAGTGGAGAATTTCAAATCATGGGATTTCATAATTTATGAGCTTCTTGTTTTCACCCAGGCACTATCCACTTTTTTCACAAGTTCAACATTGGTAACCTCACGATTGGAGACTATCTTGGTATACTCAAATTGAATCTCGTTTGATTTCAATTGAATTTCTTTTTGTTTGTATCAAATTACTTCTTGCTAAATTGTATCAGTCCTTGGTTGCAGCACTTGGCGCAATATTTTCTGCTACCGATTCTGTTTGCACCTTGCAGGTACACTGGCCTTCACTCTTGTAAATTTGTGCTTCTGTTGCAGGTTTAGGAATGATACCTAAAATAATCCGAACTGTCAATGCAGGTGCTTAATCAGGATGAGACACCTTTGCTATACAGCCTAGTTTTTGGGGAAGGTGTAGTAAATGATGCCACATCGGTGGTGCTTTTCAATGCAATCCAGAGCTTTGACCTCTCTCATATCAATACAAGCACTGCTTTGCAATTTGTTGGCAACTTTCTATATCTATTTGCTTCAAGTACAATGCTAGGAGTCTTAGTAAGTTTCTCTCTCTCAATTCCAGCACTAGACACAGAATACAGAGTAATGGATTCACATTCTTTTCTGCATTTCATTATATGAACTTTCTTATGCCATTTTTTTTTGGCAGACTGGACTACTTAGTGCGTATATCATCAAGAAGCTCTACTTTGGCAGGTTAGTAAAGAAATAGGACCTTGCTAATATTTTGTTTATAATACCATTTTCAATGAACGGGAGTACAGTTAACAACCTCAAGTTTATTTAATTTAACGCTAAAAGGCAGGAAGTTCTCTCATTGTGCTCTTATACTGTTTTTTTTCTTTATTTTACAATTATCAGACACTCAACTGATCGTGAAGTAGCTCTTATGATACTCATGGCTTACCTTTCATACATGCTAGCTGAAGTAAGCTTTCCTAAAACTTGTGCATCATCTATCTTTTGCTTTTGTTTCTTACCTAAAAGGAACTCTGACCCTATGTTAAAATTTGATTTATGCTACAGCTGTTTTATTTAAGTGGCATTCTTACTGTGTTCTTTTGCGGAATTGTTATGTCTCACTACACGTGGCATAATGTGACTGAAAGTTCAAGAGTGACAACCAAGTATGTTACATCTCCCTAATCATCTCCCTGGATAGCGAAAGAGATCCTTCTACCGTCTGTCTGCCTCCGGCAATTATTTCTGGCATAGCTATTTTTGCTGATGTTTCATTTTTCTCTACTGTCTAATGCAGGCATACTTTTGCTACTTTGTCATTTGTTGCTGAGATTTTCATCTTTCTGTATGTCGGTATGGATGCATTGGACATTGAGAAATGGAGATACGTGAGTGATAGGTATGCTTATTGTATAGAAAAATGAGATCAGCCTCCTTTTAAACTCCTTACTTGTACATGTTATAGTCAGAAAGCGCTTAGTTTTTCTTGAACCTAATTTTATTTGGTATCATTTCATTCTTTCAGCCCCGGAAAATCCATAGCTGTGAGCTCAATACTATTGGCACTGGTTCTTGTTGGAAGAGCAGCATTTGTTTTCCCCTTATCTTTCTTATCCAACTTGACTAAGAAATCTCCGCAGGACAAGCTCAGCTTAAAGCAACAAGTAAGAGATTACTTATTTAACTTTTTCAAATTTCTCTTTTGGTGTAGATTTTTTAATCGAATGACATCTTAGAATGAATCGGTTGACATTCCTTCAGGTTACGGTTTGGTGGGCTGGGCTTATGCGTGGATCTGTTTCTATGGCACTTGCTTATAATCAGGTAAAGAATGTTGCCCTTTGTGTAGCCTATCTGCTTATGAAATAGATGTTTTCTAGTCTTTAAGACTTTGATAGCAAAGTACGAAAATCCAAATAGATGGATTCTTGTATACTGGTGTGGACCAGCTTTAAACTGTGTTGGCTGTATATTGGTCCTCCCAATGCCATTGAGCAGTTTGACAGTTCAAAGCGTTCTGTCATACAAACAGTGTTACTTTGTTGCGAAGTACATTGAAAAGACAACGAAATTGCATGACAAGTTCCTAATTTGTATACCTGTGCAGTTTAATAGATCGGGGTCTGGCCATAGTGACTTGCGAGCAAATTCATTCATGATCACCAGTACTATCACAGTTGTTCTTTTCAGCACAGTGGTAAGACACCTCAAAAAATATAGTCCACTCGGGAGGCATTTCAATGTTTCATATATCAACCACAAATGAATGCTTTGACTTATGTTCTATCCTTTTGTTTATGCAGGTGTTTGGTTTGATAACTAAACCGCTAGTGAGGATCTTGCTTCCTACTTCGAAGCACATGGCTAGTATGATATCTTCAGAACCTTCTAGTCCTAAATCAATCACTGTACCACTCCTCAGCAACGGGCAAGATTCAGAGGTGAGCCTTGGGATGCAAGATTCAGAGGCAAACCTCGGGCCAGTGAGCATACCGCGTCCAACTAGTTTAAGGATGCTTCTAAGTAGTCCTTCTCACACTGTCCACCATTACTGGCGAAAATTTGACAATGCTTTCATGCGGCCTGTTTTTGGTGGACGGGGTTTTGTACCTTTCGTTCCCGGCTCACCTGTTGAACAAAATGGTCATCAATGGCATTGAGAGGGAAGTAGTATTACATATGCATGTGTTTATGTATATGTCCACAGATAAGCACTAATTAATGTAATTCATAGGTGGGGCTTGAGAACTTGAGATTGGTTTTAGTGTGCATTTGTTTGTACATAGGAGATCTTCGAATGAGACTTGAGTGCCGTGATAGCTTACACAGGAGGAGCTGCTTGTTTCGTGTGGGTGGTTCGAAATTTTTCGTGTCTGCATAGACTGCCAGTTAGGTTAACTCCCTGATGTATAATAGGCCTTGTCAGTTTTGCTTGATTGGTGTTGTGTTGATTGTTTTGCAATGATAAATTCAGAATTTCGATTTCCTAGTTTTTGATGTTATTAGCTTTATGGTTGCCTGCTTAAACGCACCCAGAGCAGACCTGTTTCTCAGAGATATGAAATGAAGTATACGAAGATGGTTGTGGCCTTGTCTTTCACGCACGAAAACAGATTGATGTTGTGCGTGTACAACTATCAATTTGATTGATTTATATAACTTTTAGGGGTTGAAAACGTGATAAAATTTGACATTCGACGAGTTAAATCCCATACATCTTGATCACTGAAAAGTTAGCACGGAATATAAGCTTAAAATACACTTCGCTTAAGTTTTATTTGAGAGATCAGCCCTTGCATGCAGAATGTAGATGGATCCGTATATTACAAATACTGAATAACATCTCTGGTATCAGAAACATGCAAGATCCTTCTAAACCGATCACGAAGCAGAAACAACTTTTTTGTACAGTTCAAATTTCAGGCCCAGAAAATCTACGAATGGATGTAGTATCCCACTGCTAGACTGATGAGAGCAACCACAAAGACATAATAAAGAGGGAAGCCAACCATAATCCTTTTCACATTGTTCTTCCTCCTCAGCAACTCCTACAAAGAGAGAAGGTGAAGGATTATATCTCATCACTAGGCTACACAAGATGTAACATAATCTCAACATGCCTAACAAACTAATTGGAAAAAGCAACAAGATTCTAATTATGAGAAACTACGGCTGAAAGATAAACGATTTGGATCAGAGGTAGTTATGGTACAAAATTACAAATCACATAATGCTTTACAGCTGATGCAGCTATCCTCTACTGAAATAACAGAAAAAAGGACCAATGGAGTACATCAATTACCAATTCAAGCTTAAGCATATTCTTCTCTTGAGTGGTTGTGCTTCTCTCTTCTGTTAACCTAGCGATGGTAAGTTCGGCCTGCAAAAAATACGATATTCAAAATCACTTTTCTTTACAAAGAAGGGGCGCACAATCTTTAATTACACAAATACTAGAAGGTGGACTCCTCCTGATAGAACATCTGGAGGAACATGCACAGCTCTATTAGACCATGGATGGGAAATCCTGCCCAGGAAGAAGAGGATTGATGCATTATGACCCTATTCGACCCCACTGGGATATGAATTATAAATAGGAGGTGGGGAGTTGACAAAAACTTAGCGATGACCAACAAAATTATTTGCTCATATAGTAGATATCGATCTAGAAAAAGCACTTAACAACCGCACATCCAACATATTTCAAAGGTGGACCTCTTCCCATGTTATTCCCCTGATAGTTTGCTTAAATGAAGATACTTTTCTAACAATCCTTCCAAGAGAATTATGACAACTATTACCAAGAAAACAGCTTTCATGGTTAGGACGCTATATAAAGACACATCTACATAACAAAAACTGACCTCTTTTAGCTTTGAACCCACTGTATTTAGCTTTGATTTCAATTCCTCAAAGTCTTTTGTTAAATTCAATAAAACAGCATCCTTAGCTGGTTTCAATTCCTCCATGTCCTTAGCTGGTTTCAATTCCTCCATGCCCTTAGCTGGTTTCACTTCATCCACTTCGTCCACATGGTTAACTGGTTTCACTTCCTCCACATGCTTAACTGGTTTCATTTGATCCACATGCTTAGGTGGTTTCAATGCTTCCACATCCTTAACAGCTCTTGATTCATCCATGTCCTTATAATTTTCAAACCCCTCAACACTCTCAGCAACCTGGCACAAGGAAAACAGATTATGGTGCCAGGCTAGTATAATTTACGAAAAGTACAATCATGGAACAAGGAGAACAGATTTTGGGTTGAGGGTTATTGTAATTTGGACAACTCCTGATTGATACAAATAACACTTGCTGGAAAGCAGCATTCAGATTAAAGATTTTTGCTTCCAGATAATGTGTGCCAAAAAAAATCATGTATCGAAACTAACATTTAGAGTACTAATAATGCTGCCAGCATGTTAAACTGCTAATAAATATCTATAGGGTCACATATGTAGGCATTTCATCAAGAAAAGTTAATATTTGGCCACTTACACAGAGCAAAGATATAAACAAATAAAAAACCGAACATAAAACACAAGAAGAGAGAATAGGAGAGCAGTCAAGAATTCAGTTTAAACAGATAATCCTTGTTGCTTCTCACCTTATGAGGCGGAGGTATGTTTTCAACACCACTCAAAACTTTATCCTTTTTCCCTGAAGTTTCATAAGATGGATCGTGCTTGGACTCTCCATTAATTGGTACAAATACTGGGGAAGGGGGTGGGCTAACAAGCACCACTCTTAGCTTCTTCTCTTCAATGTATTTGCCACTATCTTTTGAAAACTGTCAAATAAGGAGAAATTCAAATGACAATGTTTATGAAACCTAGACCAATAAGCAATCGCAAACTCTTACCATTTCAGATGTAATGTCCTCTTCAGTTGTCCCAAATGGAATACATGTCCCTTGGATTAGGAACTTGTCTTTGCACTGCAAATCAGGTGGAGCTACACGCTGCGCTTGCATTGTAACTGCATTGACAAAGAGGGGAACGAGTGAAACACAGTTTTGAGCTTTTGTTACTAACTTTGTGGTCTGAAACACAAGAAGTTTCTGGTCACTTCTCTAGCAACATTATTTTTTGTGGTCTGACCACTTCTCTAATAACATACAAAACAGTGTGCATAGAAACTTATTGCATTCTAGTCTTTCAGTGCAGATCTTGATCATCTACTATAATCTTTTCGTGAAACGTCTACTTAAAGGAAGTGAGGCCAGAGCATTGAAATCACAGAGGCGAAGGCGTTTCAGCGAAAAACTCATAAACCCAAGTTTAAGAACAAAGAATAGAGAATGCAGAACACTATACCTGTGAAATCACATGTCGCCTTGGGCTTTATGATGCCTGCATTTGGCCGCACGCAATACTTCTTCGGAGACGTGGTTTTCACCTGCAATTTGACACTTCACCAATCACTCATCATAGTCTTCAAATTCTAATCAAACCCACAATTTTCCTCAACTTGGACAAAAGTTCATGACAACACAAACAACCATACACTCGCATGCACACAAACACAAACTACACAAAACAGTAAACAAATTTGAAAAAAGAACAAAAGTTTGTGAAAATTGGGTCAGTTCACCTTGAAAGCAACATAGTGATCGGACTTGTTCCCAAGCTGAATTGTGCATGCACTCTGCTTCTTCAACTCAACTAAATAGACAAGAAAATCAAGAAACACTCATCAATACTAAACAACACAGTGATCTTCGTTCTTGGGTTCAATCCCAAAAAACTAAAAAAACCACCCGTGAGAAATTACATGTGAATTTGAGCTCTCCCGGTTGAACATCCAAAAGCTCATTGTTCGTCATTTTCCACCGATTCTTGAGAAAATGCAAAAAAAACCCAGAAAGCCAAAATCAAAATGGTTGGTGCGGAGATGATGTGAAGGACTATTTGAAGAGAGATGGTGGATGTAGTAGAGCAGTGAAAGCAAAGAAAGAATTGGTGGGTTTTTTCTGAAATGAGAGCGGTTGTACCAGATTTTGTAATCCAATTTTCTTTCTTAGCAGACACCCCACAGCAGAATAAAAATGGACCCAAATGCCCAAAAATGGAGTGGATGCAAATTAATGAACCCAAAAGCCAGGCGAAGCACACGCACGCTGCACCCCACATGTACTGTGCAGTATTTTACTCACTGTACTTTTTTACCACGCCGAAAGTAAAAAGGCATAAAAGGGGGAAGAGGAAAAAAGGAATGCTTTTTTTCTTCGGACTTTCTGTCTGCCTTTTTGGCTTTTTCTTTCTTTTTTTACCTTGGGATGGAAGTCAAAATGAATGTAACTTCAGGGGAATTTGAGTATGAAATGATTACTTACGGGTCGGATGATTATGTATTAGGATTTAGGATTTAGGATTTTGTGGTAAATGGTTAGGTGATGAAGTTATCATGTTAAGCTGCTAGGTATATATTTTTAAATTATCATATTGATATATGAGTTTTATATAATTACGGATCACCACTTAGGAATACAAGAATAAAAAGGGAAATAGATTCCCTCTGGCTTCGTAATGGTATTCGAAGAGTAAAAAGGAAAATGAATGTGGTATGAGTGGAGAAGAGAAGCAAATCATTTGGGGATCCCTTGCAGTAATGAATGATGAAGAAGATGATATCAAATGGGAAGCAAGATCTCTAATTTTGTAGTCATTTCATACTGAATCCAGATATAACCGTTACCAAAAGAATTGCATGCCTTTTTGGAACTCATGGATTGGAGCTTTTAAGCCAGCACAAATGAGCACTGTACCACTTGGCAAATAATGGAATCGAGTGCTGGCAATACGGGGCAATTTTGGCAAGTTATGCTTTCCTGATCTGCCTTTGCATTTAAGCCATGCTCTAATTTCTTCCTTAGTGATTAATTATGTTCAGCAAAAGAAACTGGTGGTTAGAATTGGATAGCAAATAAGCAAACAAACCCAAGGCCTCATTCTTTCTAGCTAAGGCTTTCCACAGTTGATCGGAAGTGTAATGTATGGTTAGATGAGTTAGGTTATAAAATATTGCCCTTATTACAAGTTCACACCACAACAACAATGTATAATGAATCAGTCGAATAAGAGCATTTGTTTTTACACTTTAGGTGAAATCGATTTAATTTCAATATCGCTTGTATATAAACTATATTCAGCCCAATAAAAATGGGCCCTTTCATTCAATTTTGTTGGGCTTTATACCAAAGTAGAGAAGCCCAAGTTCATTTCCATGGTTGTGGGGAAGAAAACCATGGCAAACTAGCTAGAGAGGTTTTGGAGGACCTGCCGGAGCTTCATTTATCGCGGTGGGTTTAGGCTTGGGAGGCCCATGTTCATTTCCATGGTTGTTGTGGAGAAGAAAAGAAACCATGGCGAAGTAGCAACAGAGATTGTGGAGACGCTGCCCAGAGCTTCATTTCTCGCTACCCTAGACTACGCTTTGGCATTCGAATCGGCTCCATCCGAAGCTTGCGTTTGGTTGCCGAGAAAATCCGAGAAAGAAAATTTTGGGTTTTACTTCGATTGACTTGGTAGGAAGGTTGAAATATAACTTGTCGAAATATAACTCTTGTGACCATATTACCTACTGGGATTGGGAGAGAACCAGTGAACGGTTTAAGGTTTAGGGAGAACGCAAGAGAATCTTGACTGGAGGTGGAATTATTCCCTAACTAAGCAAGGAATCAAAATATTTCCTACTAGGATTGGGAGTGAGTGGATTAAGGTCTAAAGGAGAACTCAGTATTAAGCAAAGCCAATGCAGACGCATAGTATATATTATCTTGTCCACTATAGCCTTTTTGAGGTAGGAAGAAGTTTTGGACATCTTGTGATACAGTACTTGTTTTAACCATGGAAGTTGATCATCTTCATCGCCCTTTAATGAGCAAAAGAAGAAGAGATTATGGCGCAGTAGAGCTTCCAAGCGATGTCATGTTCTCTCATATACTCCCGCGGCTATCAGCGAAGACTCTAATGCGGTTCAAGGTCGTATGCAAGGATTGGTCCTCTCGCATTCGCAGCTCTTCCTTTGTCGCCTCCTACTCTAAATTTCACTGCGACAACAACATCATCGGTACCACCAATATCACATTCCTGTCAGCCAAGAACGACTTGTTCACCTCACAAATAAACCAACAAGGGATTCAAACACCGGCTCACCATTTATTGCATGTAGGATATGACTGTAAAGCGCAAAGCGTCAACGGCTTGATATGCATATCCCATACCGCGGGCTGCCATGATCACCCTGTTTTTATACTTAATCCTACCACCAGAGAATATACCAAACTTCCCCAACTCCCCTTTCCAGCTGACAACAAACACAATCCGGTCTTCGGCCTCAGAAAATATCTCTTTGGGTTCACTCCACTTACGAATCAGTACAAGGTTCTTCAGATCATTTTGTTTCGAGACAACGAATACAGATGGGACAAAGTAACATTTCATGTATTCACTCTTGGTGAGGATTCATGGAGGCCATTGCATATAGACCCTACTGCTACCAATCCTACTCTTCATTGTCCAGACTACTGGCTCTATCCAGAGCCGACAGCTGTGTGCCTACACGGGGCTATACATGAGTTTAAGTGGCGCCAGATTCATATAATGGTATTTGACGTTGCGGCAGAGACGTTTGGAGTGATCTCGATACATGGAATAGATCGCTCTTTAGATTTCAGAATGGTTGAGGTGGAAGGATGTTTAGGTCTGTTTAGTGACGACGAAGTTGGAGAGCATATATTATGTATTTTGGAGGATTACAAGAATCATGGGTCGTGGGTTAAGAATATTGAGCCCTCAATCCGAACTAGGGACTTTAGCACGATTCGTGCACTGTTTCCAATCCACACAGGTGAACTGGCAATCATGCTCCGTCACTATGTTGGAGAGTCGACTCCGGAATTGCATCTTTACGATAGGAAGAAGAAACTGTATAGACGAGTTGACCTTCAGGCCCCTCATGCAATGCGTAAGGTACTTACTAATTATGTTGATACCATTGTCCCAATAAAGAGATATATAAGTTAGCTCCTAGTTATGCATGTTATGCTTCGTACTTGTAATGGAATAAGCAGGTATTTATTTGTTTAAAGAAATTTCTTTTATTGCCTTTTGTTTTAGTTAAATGTGTAATTAGTATAAGAAATACAAGTACTCTCCTCAGTTTACTTTTTTGTCTACTTCTGATATAGTCTTCAGCAACACTTATGGATAGAAAGGATAAATTATCAGTCTTCATCAGAGTACATATCAGATCTTTTGATCCACTATATAATGAGATTTCTTCAATTATTTTTGGTTGAAATAAAAAATAAATAACTAAGTTAGCACTCTCTAAAATTTCATTAAAAAATTTCCAAGTATTTGATACGATTTCCAGTATTTTCATGCAACATGTACCAAATAAAAAAGTTCTCAAAAACATCTATATTGTCAAGTTACCAAATTTTTTTTTTAAATTACCAAAATTTAATTCTTTGGCTCCCTTATATATATGCCAACATCAACTACACTTGGCAGAGTAAACCGCGAGAAGAATGTATTACATCCGAACCTATTCGGATTAAAAAAAAGATGTATATTCCAAAATATTTTAGTAATATATAGTTTACAATCAATTATTTTTATTTCCATCTATCTTTTCATCCGCCACAGCCAACTTACAGAAGGCTAATAATATTCTTGGAAAATGTCACAACACTGTGATCTCTTTGGTAATATTTTTGGAAAAGGCCACAACATCTGTGGTCTCTTTCGGACAAAATCCCTATATTATGTCACAGACTGTGGCATAATAGGAAACAAGCCAAAACAACACCGTGACCCTGCTATTATGGCCACTGACTGTGGCAGTTTTGCTTAAATAAGCCACAGATGGTGAGGCTGTGGCAAGAATGGTTCGTGGCGTATACTTAATTTTTTACTAGTGGCGGCACATCAATCGTTTCTGCTATACGCTTTATGCTTTGGAAATTGTGATATGTGCATACGAAAATGTACGTAAAGGCCCTCGTATAGTGAGAGTTTTGATTGGATTCTTTAGCTTGAAAACCTTCGGTCTTTTCAGCATCAACAAAGATTCAGCAAACTTCAAAGTACGCGCCTATCTTTTCCGCTCTTGTCTTCATTCTGCAAAGTTTTTATTGGACTTTAGTTTCTGCATAGCATTCATTTGTCGCAGGAATATTTGAAATGCATTCTGCAATCCGCGAGACTTTCTTCGCCGCGTCGTCTTTCAATTTCCAACAATTTCGATTGCGGCAGAGGCAATTTCAGGCGAAAAAGCTCTTGTCTTGTTTATGCTTATGCTAACAACTCGAGCGTAGATCTTCCTCTCAAGTCAAAGGTAATTACTTACGCAGTAATTTCGTTAATCTCTAGTGGGTTTTCGTTACTCTTTGAAGTTGGTTTTCAGTTTTCTCATTAGCATCTGTACTTAGCAAGTCATATAAACGCAAGATTTGAGAAATGATTACCTTTAGCTTACTTATGCAGTGATTTTTTTCCACTTTTTGAAGTTGGTATTCAATTTTCTCATTAGCATCTTACTTCGAAAATGGTACATATAGATTACAGATGGGTTCTTCGTTGTTTTTTATTCTAGTATCAGCAATGCTGTGCTGTACAAAACTATAGCCTTTGTGTTATTTGCCATTTCTTTTGTTTACCGTTGGTTCATTTTGATTTTCGGACCTAGCTTGTGTTCACGAATTAGATGTATTCACCCTTACCTAGTAATTTATGCTGACCTTGTTGTGCTATATCGGATTCTGTATACCCTTCCTAAAACGTACGCATACTTAAAGACCGTTTATCCACCAGCCATCCACCAGCCGTTTATTGTCACATATGCGTACAGGTAATAGCCATTGTGAGGAGCTAAAACAAATTAGCATAGAACTCTTTCCCTGATGCAGATACGCGTACCATACATATTATTTATCCTCCCACTTTGGATCAGCTACTTAGATCTGTCAGAACTCATCTGTGTGAGTTGTTAACTTGTTCTTGTTATTATCAGCCACAACTACTCAATGCAAAATTAATCCTGCATCAATCCTTTTATATAAACTTGCAGATGTATTATGCCAATAGATGATCATCAGTTAATTTGTTTTACCTCATCTTTGACCATCTTTTCCCATATACTGGATAGGACTTCTGGATATGTAAATGGATGAGAATATAATTGTCCATCCATATTGTTTTAGGTGGAAACAGTATTAGACAGTGTTAAGTGGGATGATAAAGGATTGGTGGTTACTATATCTCAAAATTTCGACACAGGAGCCATCTTGATGCAAGGCTTTGCAAACAGGGAAGCAGAGGCTGAAACAGTTTCCTCCCAGAAGGCGACATTCTAAAGTCGATCACGATCAACGTTGTGGACAAAGGGAGAGACTTCCAACAATTTCATTAATGTCCATGATATCTTCCTTGACTGTGATCGAGACTCAGTGTGTTGTCGACTATCTTAATTTGAAAGTATCAGCTAGACTTTTTGCACTTGAATTCTATAACTTTAACTCAGACCTATTTATCAGATTATATACACCTCGGGAAGCCAGATGGACCTACTTGCCACACAGGGTCTGAGACTTGCTACTACACCTCAGTTTTTGATTTGTTAAAACATCAACAGGTATTCAGTCAATCAAAATAGCTTATATATATGGATCTTTCATTCACTAGGGTTTGGAAATGATTCAGATGATTTGTGACAAGACCAAGAGCCTAAATTAGCATTAACCACTTTGTACTCATTGGAGTCTACACTTGCCCCAGCGAAAAGGAGAATTAGAAGTCCCACAGAGTGGAAAGCCCTCATGGACTCAACGACTACTAGTTGACGAGAAGTTGTGTTCAAAAATCAGGTACGTTGTTCAAATTGCCGTATTGTCAGGGTTGAGTTGTAAAGATAAAATCTTCTTTTAACTTTGTATGTTAACTTCTTTTAGTCTGTTAATTTCTTTTGATTCGTATGTTAAACTACTCATGGACAGTTAGAGTTACACATGCTATTTTCACATTGGAACACTATGGTGATAGATGAATTATCTTCTGCGTTTTCACTAGTAAGCTAGTGTTTCAATCCAAGGAGCTATCTCGAACGGTGGAGGATAATGAGGATAAGCAGCGAGCTGCTTCAGAGATGGCAGATGTGCTTTATCATGCCATGGTTCTGCTAGCCCTTAAATATGTAAAAATGGAAGAAGTTCTAGACATTCTTCAATGTAGATTTTCTCAGTCAAGTATTGAGGAAAAAAGAAATCGCACGTCCTAAGCCTAGATGTTGAGAGTATGTTCTGTCAAATTTTGATTTCATGCTTTAAAAAGTTCTTTTTGTTTGGATCATGTGCACAATAGAAACAAATAGGGTGTTTTTTTTTACTACATCTAAACTTATTTTGCACTCATATCCATTTTACTTGTTATTTGAATACTTTTGGTTCTAATTAGGAGTACTGAGCACTTTTTCCTTATTACGAGGTTTTTGAACGAGGCCTTTGGAGTTGTATTGTCTCTTTATTCTTATTGTACTCCCTTATTTGATGTGATGTCAAACTAATTGTTATAAATGTGCATTTATCTGATAAAAACAAAAACATGGTTCCATTAACAAATGAGGTATTTTTGGAGTTTCAAACAGGTTTAAAGAACTGATTATTGGCAATAAACTCATCCATTCCATTCATCCTAAAACAGAAATACAACTTGTGGCTCATCACTTCCTCGATTTAAAAGAAGTTACAAAAAATAAAAAATAAAAAAATTGTAACGGTCCAGTCAGAGCATCCGGATTTCCAAGTTCATTTCCATGTGAAATCGACCGGCCCAATAAAATATGGGCCCGACTCAAATTTTGGCTTGGGAGCCCATGTTCATTTCCATGGTTGTGTGGAGAAGAAAAGAAACCATGGCGAAGTAGCAACAGAGAGATTGTGGAGAAGCTGCCCAGAGCTTCCTTTCTCGCTACCCTAACCCTAGACGGCGCTTTGGCATTCGAATCGGCTCCATCCGAAGCTCGCGTTTGGTTGCCGAGAAAATCCGAGAAAGAGAATTTTGGGTTTTACTTCGATTGACTTGGTAGGTCGGTTGAAATTACGTGGTCTGATTGAGCTGGGATCTTTGGGCATTCGTGATAAAAGGGTTGAATTTTCATAATTTCTACAAGTTCACTGCTGTTACTGAAGAAAAGTAGGAGTCTTTTTGGGTTCTATTGTGATCTTTCTTCAAAATAGGGTTGGAGTTTGATCACCCGAAGAGAAAAGAAAAAGACTTTAAATTTTTCGATATTTCATTCGGCATTATAATTGAGATTGATCGCTGCTTGCATAAATGTTGAAGCTTGTTTTTATTTTTCTGAAGAAATTGTGTTTTTTTTTTTGCAGGAGGCTAAGTTTCGCAGCTGCTCAGAATGAAGCGCAAGAAATGGTCTGAGCTTGAGGAGCTGACCCTTCTGACCAAGTATTCTGAGCTTCTCAGCTCTGGAGCTATAGCCAAGCTCAAAACCCGGGAGAAAAAGTTCAAGCCAATAGCCGACCATGTGAACTCGGTGCATCACCTTCATGATCCAGTGACCTTCCCTTTCAAATGGTCCTGGCGCGATGTCTCAATCAAGGTCCAGAACATGCGCCACCAGTACATCGGTGTGAAGCAGAAGATTCGGGTCTCCAAGGACGAGTTCAACTGGAATGATGGTGAAAATCACTGGGAAAATTTCTTGAAGTACAAGGAAGTGTTTGGGGATGTGGAGCTTGATGTTAAGGGAAAGAGGACAAGTGAGAGTGAGAGTCTTGATGTTTTTGGGGATTGTGGGGACTTGGGGTTTGAGATTGACTGTGAGGATTTTGGGGAAGAAGATGAAGAGGAGGAGGAACAGTTGGAGGAAGAAGAAGGAGATGGTAGTCATGGTGGTGGTGGTGATGAGAGCAATGGTCTTGAGGAATTGGGTACGAGTGAAGGTGGTGAATTTGGGGGTGGGAGGGAAATTGGGGATGTGGGTTTTGCTCACAAAAGAAAATTCAGTAAGGTTAGACTTCATAGAAGGTTGGGGTTGGTGAGTGCACAAGTTTTGGACTTAAGGAATGTGGTGGTTAAGAGGGAAGAAAAGAGGAGAGAGAGGGAGTTTAGGACAGAGAAAAGTGAGGCCGAGCGGGAGGAAAAACGGAAAGAAATGGAGTTTAGGAGAGAAAAGAGAAAGAATGAGATGGAGGAGCGGCTGGAGGATAGAGAATTGGAGTTAGAAGAGAGGGAGGTGATGAGGGCAAGAAGTGAATTTGATAAAAGGTTGAGGCTGGAGAAGGAACTCGATGAGGAGCGACGGAAGAGAATGAGAATGGAGGAGAAGAGGCAAGAGGAAGAGTTGGAATGGAGGGAGAGAATGGTGGGTTTGCAAATTGAGCATGAGAAACAAATGATGCAAATGCATGCTGAAGCGTGCCATAACCAAATGCAGATTCTTGGGGTCATGGCTAGGCTAGTTTGTCAATTTTTTGGGTCGGTGAATGACGGGCTGGGAGGTGGTTTAGGCGCTTTGCCTCCTCAGGTTTTGCAGAACTTGCAGCACCCTGGGCATTTGGGTGATCATGGGAAGCCGGAAGCCAATTCACCCTCCGAGTTCCTCTAGACTGTAATGTACACCCCTTGCTACTACATACTAGTAATACTACTGCCATAGCTATGGTAAAATGCTGATAAGTTGCGTTATGTCATATGTGGAGTCTTTCTAGTACTATGACTGAAAACAATGGATTCAAAGTCTGGAATGGTTGAATCTTTCTGCTGTAAAACCTTGTGCTGAAATGGAAACTGGATTGTTACCTTTCTGGTGATTGAAGTGTTTCTCCTCCAGTTTTTGTTCTTAGCTTCTGAAACTTCAAAATACCAAACTTTATGTGTGAAGTGCTGCTAAGACAGGCAAGGTAGGCAAGTTAGGCATTCCTAACAATTAGACTATTTTCTTTTGCATTTTAAGACATGTTTCCAGTTAATTATGAGTCACTAAATATGTTTCGCAAATGAAGAAAAGGTTGGTTGGAATTGGTTGGGAAGCAAAAAAATCAAAGCCAAGGCTAACACACAATTATAGTTTACCTATATATTATGTTTTGCAAGAAGAGTATTCTACTTATTTAGACATAAGCGAATCAGTCTTTCTTACACGCACACAAGCTCATCGAAAGTTTGTCTTTCTGCCATTGACATGTTTGTACGAAGTTGTTTCATATGAGATTGATGAATCTGACAAGCTAATTGGGTCTGATCAACCTGCACCTATTTCTAACCATTTTAAGGATCACGCTTCCCTTCGATTAGGAAAGGCATGGACTATAGCGTATGGAGTTTTCTAAGGCTGCTAACAGAGATCAAGTATTTAGGCAAGTTGGTAAACTTTGTTGGTGTTTGAATTGTTAATTGTTACATGATTTTGATTGATCCCTATTACTTTGTGTTGACCAACCCATAATTTTTCAGATTCATTTGATTATGATTTTGAAGTCCATATCACATAATTGCTAAGCATTGAACAAATCATGTGCTTCAACATGCATTTTCAAACATGAGACATCTAACAAAATAATGAGTGACCACAAAGTTAGACAATTCAAATCAATCTAAGCTAAAAAATAACTAGTCTGTCACCAATAACGTTACACAAGATTCGGATTTCCACTACCCCCTGATCTAGCAACCAAACAGTAGGAAAGAAAATAGAAAGCCATAGGCCCAAACAACCCCCAATTAATTTCGATAAAAACAAAGCTCAAAAAGCCCAACAAATCCCAACAAACACCAAGAAACAACAAACAGCGGCATTTATAAAAACGTTGTTTAAAGACTCAACACAAACACAAACACAAACACAAAACACAACACTCTCTTCCTTCAGTCTTCACACACACTTCGTGTTCTCCGTCTTTTTTCATTTTTCTTCTCGCTCTCATTTTCGATATCAGATCTCCTCCTCTCTCGACTCCAATGGCTTCCCTCGCCCAGGCCTCTACTGCTCTTTCATCAACCTCCTTCAAACCCACCTCGGTAATGCCGTTTTCCCCTTCGTTTTTTTATTGGAATCTGAGTTTAAAGTTTCAATCTTTCTTGGGTCGATGAAGATTTAGTCTTTTGTTGATTGGTTTTTGGATTTGATTTGACGATTTGGGACCTGGGTTTTGGATTTGGATCTTCATTTTGGGTGGTTTTTTGAATTCGGTTTGATCTGTGAGCTGGGTTTTGATTATTTTTGCTTTACTGCTTTTGTTATCTTTCTGATTGATTGAATGAATTTGGAATGATTGATTTGGTTTTTAGTTGTTGAAGATTGAGCCTTTAGTAACCTGAGGTTAAGCTTAATCTGAGTTGTAGGCTAATTTGATCTACTATTTTGAAGTTTGGTGCATGTTTGCATGTTATTAGGTTTGAGATTATATTAATCAGGTTTTGATTGGCTATTCTATTCTATGTTTGATCTTATGGTGTAGGCTTTGAACTTCATATTTTTGTTTTAGTTCAAGCCTGTACCGTTGGTTGAGTTCGTATTCAATTGTGTCAGTTTGCTTCATGCATGGATCTTAGATTAACTTAATGTGCATAAGACGTATTTTTTGTTCGTAACAAGTTTCGAATGGCTTAATGTTGAAGCAGGCCCTCAGCAGCAGGAGCTCTGGTCTGAAATCAGTTTCCTTTTCCATCACTGGAAAGCGCTTCCCATCCCTCAGCTCCCGACCTGGTCGCTTTCAAGTTTCTTGTTCGGTAAGCTTCGCTGATTACGATACTACTGTGTTTCTTTTATTCGACTCAGCTTTGTAATAGATTGATTTAGGCATGAAGAGAGATCTCCACCCTTATTGATGTGGCATCGGATTATAATTTAGTCTAAATTGCTAAAATATGTCCTCTTGAGACACGGAGTGCTGTTTCATCTAAGGTAGTTCTCAGATTGTCTCCCTTTTTGGCTAAGAGAGGACCTGATAACAAAATGGCATCTCAGAAAGCCAGTGATTTGTACCTTCAATGTGCCATTGGCTCGCTATGATTCCAACACCCTTACATTGTTTCCTTTAGTCTAGGGAGTAATTATCTTTTGGATACAAAACCATTATAGGTCCTCTTGAGACACGGAGTGCTGTTTCCTCTAATCAGACCTCAGATTGTCTCTTTTCTGGCTATGAGAGGACCTGATATCAATGATGGCATCTCAGAAAGCCAGTGATTTGTACCTTCAATGTGCCATTGGCTCGCTATGATTCCGACACCTTTACAGAGTTTCCTTTTGTCTAGGGAGTAATTATATTTTGGATAGAAAAACCGTTATAGGTCCTCTTGAGATACGGAGTGCTGTTTCCTCTAATCAGACCTCAGATTGTCTCCTTTTCTGGCTATGAGAGGACCTGAAAACAATGATGGCATCTCAGAAAGCCTTTGTACCTTCAATGTGCCATTGGCTCGCTATGATTCCTACACCCTGACATTGTCCTTTTGTCCATGAAAGAAATTATCCTTTGGATACCAATATGATAGGCCCTCTTGACACACGGAGTTCTGTTTGCTCTAATCAGACCTCAGAGAGTGTCCTTTTTTGGCTTAGGGAGCACCTGATAAAAACTATGGCATCTTAGAAAGCCAGTGCTATGTACCTTCAATGTGCCATTGGCTCGCTATGATCCCTACACCCTTGCATAGTTTCCCTTTAGATTAGGGAACCAATTGTCATTTGTACATGAAAACCATCTGATGGGTTGCCTAGCCATGTGTTGGTAATGACGTTTATGTTCTGTAATGGTCTAAATTCTATTGAACAGAAGGTTAGGATTGGTTCAGTGGTCTGCAGTGGTGATTATGACAATCTCTTACTTTAACGATGTTCACTATGGAAACATTTGTGCTGTTTGAAGGAACTAGTTTTATGGACCATACCTTATACATGCCAGTAATTCAGTGGTCTATCAATATAAAATTTTTTGCATTTTATACAAATCAATCCTATTATGTGCCGACTATTTATAGGATCTTAATGCTTCTTTGCAGGCCAAACCAGAGACTCTCACCAAGGTGTGTGACATAGTGAAGAAGCAGCTGGCTTTGCCTGAAGGCACAGCTGTGACACCAGGCTCAAAGTTTACTGAACTTGGCGCTGATTCTCTTGACACAGTAATTGCCTACTATCTTATTTTGCTTTGTTTTCGATACTGACTAATATTGGAGCTTTCTGTAATATTTTCTTTTGTAGTATCCAATTTGAATTTCAAAATCTTTAAGGCATTTACAGAGTATTTTCTTTGACGTCTTTCTGCTTGTGGAAAATATGGTGCAACTTGATGTTTCTTTGACATGCTTACTTGGTTATGTTGATTGATATGCTCACCTACCCATTTCACAGGTTGAGATTGTGATGGGACTTGAGGAGGAGTTCGGTATCAGTGTGGAGGAAGAAAGTGCCCAGAGCATCGCTACCGTTCAAGATGCTGCAGATCTCATTGAGAAGCTCGTTGAGAAGAAGGCTTAATAGTTTAGAGAGAACCGTCTGTGGACCTTTTTCTTCGTTTAGTTTACTTTGTTTTTAATTTTGAATGAGTTCTATATTATGATTTTGGTACTTTTATTATCTCTGCTTATGGATGTTGTAGTGTTCTTCATTCGATGATGTTTCTTGTGTCCTCTGTGTACGTTTTCATCTGAAGAGCAACAGCTTTTTTTAACATAATTTTGTGAAACGATAATGAAAAATTTGAAGTAGTGTACTTTCATGATGTTTTACTAAACCAACCATTCAATTTTTGCCTTTAAGAGGCTTTTTCGTCCGAGCTTGACTACAACAATGTATACGCACTCTTTGTACCTGAGTCCGCTCCGGAGCAGTGAGTTATTAAGGGGCATTATCTGTTGGATTTATATCAAAAACAAAAAACATAATCATGGCACCAATGAGGCCCCATGACCATCTTCCAACTTGGAACATTTGCTTTGCTCCAATTTCTGCCCCCACCCACTTTGTTGCTGTCGGACAAACAACCCTATTACAGTCATCCTTTTAGATCAACAAAATCTTGTAGGAGATTTGTGTTGAAGATTACGACAGCAGAAACAAACAAATTAGGTTACCTAAAACACCAATGTTATTTTAGTTTCATTGGGACGACATGTGAGTGACTAGTTATTGTTGCAGTCTGACATGCACTTCAAATACACTGGATTATTATTCGATCCAAAAGGAAATTCGGTGCTTCTGGTGTAAGGAAAAGCACCGGAAAAAGTAAGCGTCTGATTAGATCCATCTACGAAATAGGCCAAAAATCTTCTCTTTTTTCCAAGCTCTAACATATGTATGTACTAATAGTAATATATCGGAGAATTTCACTCCAGCCAGTAGGCACTAACTACAAACAATGATAATTGAATCTTGTAGCCCACAAGAACTTACACCACTTTAGAAATCTGCAAGGACCAGTATATATGCAGCTGAAGCAACAAAAGCAGCCAACTTTAAAATCCAACTTAAGTTTGTAGATGCAGTTGAAGAAACTGGCAATGATCCAAGTGGTGAGAGTGCAGAGTCAGGGCCAAATGAGTCCAAGTCATCTGGATTTGGAGGGCTGGGGTTGGAGGGAATGGTAGGTATGGAGGAATCTGCCGGAGGAGAAGGCACCATGGGGCCGGGAGACGGCAGGAGTGGAGCGATTTCCGGTGGCAATTTGTCTACAGAAGACAAAAGAGACTTGGTGAAGAAGAAGGCTGGTGAGGCTGAGATGGTAGAGGCAATGAAAGCCAAAATGAGTAAAACTATATGAAACCAAAAAGAGGCCATATTTTCTAATGATGGAGAAATCAAAAGAGTGAGCGGGATTTATATGTGTGGGGTTTTGGTGGAATTTATGATTTTTGGTTTTCAAAAGGATGCCTAGAAGGTCTTGGTGGGGCCCCAATGCCACATGGGCAGGTTGGCATGTTTGTCATGAGACAAAGATCAAAGATGGGCAGGCATCTTTTCTAATTGGAATCAGCTGGATTTCTGATAATCCAGAACCTAGTCTACGTCCATTACTTCAATGTTGCAATCATCAATCACCCCTCTTGTCAAATTTGTAGGCAAAAGAAATGAAATTGATCTAGTGTTAGCCCTTTGATTGGTGTAGGTCCCATCAACAAACATTGGCTAAACCTATACCCTAATGTGCTAGAAGAAACGGATCTAAACATGATCTGTTGGCAATTATGAAAGCACTAGATTCCCCCTTCTTTCAAACTTTAACATAAGAAGTATTTAATGTAAAACAATGAAGACCAAGCTGCAACATTGGACATTATTTGTTCATATTGCAAATATTTGTTCTGATGGATTCTCTCATCACATGTGCTCAACCTTTGGACTTAGGACAAAAATAGTCTGAGAGGTCAAGAACAATTTATACCCACCCCAACCCCTCCACCAAAATCACGGGTCCAACTAATCAAAAATCAGATGAAACCTGACCATTAGCCGACAAAGCATGGTCTAATCAAGAAATTTCACAGCATGAAATCGAAATTTCGTAGGTTGTCACTGTACAGCATGCATGAGCAGTGGATCCGAAGTTTCAATTTTTACAGAGCCAAAGAATTTCAAAGTTCCACAAGATATCAGCATTTAGAGATGAATCTGTGTGATTTTGATTGAATCGCAGTCAAGTAAATGCATGAAAAAATACATATTATGGAATAAACTAGACTTAGTGTTTGAATGGAGATACAAAGCGCGCACGGATTATACAATGGCATGCCAGTCAGAGAAGGACTGACACTAATACAATATAGAAGAATGTAAACTCACTTTAATAAGCTGTTGACCCCTTATCGAAGAATTCAGGAGGCATGTCTTTATGCCATTTCGAAAGCCTATCTGTTTGCATAGCACTGCATATCACAAGAAGAAATCAATACATTTGAGAGATTGTGAATCCTTTGACATTAAAAAGATAGAAAAAAAGAAAACACCTCGTTACCTCCAGGGCATTACAGGCAGCGAGGCAGCCGTTGTAGCTCTACAGCCACATGGAAAGCGGCGGTGGCTAAAACAGGTACACCTGAACCTTTAAGCTCAGAAACTATGCCTTCAATTCTTGAAATCTCTGGTATAGATATCGACAATATCATTGCATGTAACAAATATTGCCTGCAAGAATAACCAAGAGCATGCAGCACCCGTTGCACCAGTAAGTGAGATGTGCTCCTACGCCATGACTCAAGGACTGCAGTAACTTTTGGAAGATTAGTTAGAAGACCAGCAGTGGCTTCCCTAGGAGCTGCCTTGAGCAACAAGACTACACATTCTGAAGCTATATCTGCCACATTTCCTCCAGGGGATCTACTCAACTCTAGCAAGACACCAACGTTACTGCCAAAGTCCATGATATCTCTAATGCCTTGCTGCGGATCAGCACCACTTGCCTCAGACGATGAATCACCTAAGAGACCAGGTTCTCTTGAATAGATAAAGCCTTTTCTACCACTCACTGCACGTAAAAGGAAAGCTCTGCAAAGGGCAAGGGTTGGTTCCAGGAAGGCTTCCATATCTTTGGCATATACAAACTCCAGAAGGTTTCCTATTTTCCTAACTACCTTTAGCTGAGAAAGTAACTTTGTTTCCATTTCTGATGCTGATGTCAAAGCCAGACAGAGCATTACATTGTTAACATTTGCACTTGAGAGATCGCCAAGCAAAAACTCAAAGCATTGGGAGACTATCTTAAGATCTAGAATGTCTGCAATTTTGATGTAATTAAACTCAATCAGCATCACAAGGAGCTTTTGTGCGTACAAGGGGATTGGATCTTCATCTTCAATCAAGGAAGGGTAGAGAGGAAGAAAGTTTTTATTGGATATGGATTCCAATTCCTTAGACCTTTGCTCATCTTCAGACTGTTCATTCAGAAATGTAACCATCACGTCAAACAAAATTTTCAAGCACAGAAACCTGGCATCACCATCCTTGTTGCCCTTATATAGAACAGCCAAGCTGGGGAGAATCTCGCGAATGAAAATATCAGGGCTTTCAAGAATTACAAGTGACTCCTCTGCAACAGACTCAAGAACTCGAAGAAGGGTAATCTGAAAGTCATCCCTGCCCTGGAAGTCAACAGTAAAATCATTTGTCAGTTTTATGTCACCATATTTCTTCATGGTTTAGCTTGAATTACCCAAATAAGCATTTTGATAAGAATAAAAACACCACAGTATAAATGAGTATGATTTGGTTTAAGCCACCCTACCTGAAACGGTGTCTCCACGAGTTTTATCAGATTTGCCAATTGCTGCAGGACCTGACCACCCACCACCTTTCGCTTAAAAGACGTGCTTCGAAGAAGATGGAGAACTACTGGAAACATATGCACATTGGTTTGTGGAGCAACTCTACTTTTGAGGGGAGATAGATGCCCAAGGCGCCTTCCACCCATCATTTGCTGAATTTCTCCAGTTATAGTATCCAGTAAGCTGGGTATGCACGAAGCCACAGCACACAGAGATGAATCTAGACACTGCTGCACATACCGATCCTTCTCTTTTGCCAGCCTGTCCACTGCCGAAAGTAACTTGGCATTGCAAAACAAATGTGGTAACCACCTTCTACCATTCTTACATAGAAGAGCAATGAAAACAAGTGCCTTTCCCTTCAAAACCTCACTTCCCTGATCGATAAGAGACACAAGACTTGGGGCCAGATTCTTATCCTCCATCAAAGGCAGGAGGTATCTGCCAATATTAGTGAACATATGACTTCCCAGCATGGCCATGTTTAAAAGGTTTAAGCTGATCTGCTGCTCGCGCGGACTGCCCTTTGCGAGTGCTGATGCTATTTCCTTTAAAGAAAGCTTCTCTATTACTGGTTGTATGCTAGGTGGATTAAAGCGAACAAGACGGACCAAACACGATCCTGCTGTTAGCCTCATGCTCTCCTGCTTCCCAGCAGCCTTATATAAATAGCACAGGTTATTAATCATGTCCTGGCTAGTCAAACGAGCTGCCCAGGGCCCAGCTTGACTGCAAATATTTTCAATTGTCCTCAATGCATATAGTTGAGTTATATCATCCTCTCCTTTCCGTAAAATTGATGACACCAACGAAAGCAATGAATTTGGAACCTGCCGGAGGTAGAACAAGTTATCAAATAAAAAAAAATTCAGTAGAAGAGTAGGAAACAATCACAAGTACTCAAGGGCATCTAGTCAGTAACAGTTCACTTGAGACAACACACTTGATGCTTAAATTGAGGAAGAATAGGAAACGAGTTTAATACCAAAGGATCTACAAATATAATCTGCAACTCCATTTCTCACTGGCTTAAAGAGTAAGAAAACAAGCTAGAACATTCAAAGTTTTCATAATCAAGTGCATCAGCAACAAGTTTATTGCAATGACTTAAGAAGCTAACCTGCCATCCGGATGTGGACCGGGTTTCCTTTGATGGAGACTCTACGGGAGTGTTCTCTCCTGCCTGCTCACTTTGAGTGGATATATAGAATAGCAACTCACCCAAAGCAGCCATCGAAAACCTCCTCACCTTTTCCTGCCTGTCTCTAAGGCCATCAGCAAGTGAACCCAAGATTCCACAATTTGCTAACTCATCTTGAATAAAAGTAGAATGGCGAATCAGCAAACCAACCAGTGACGCAAGTTGGACACGCAATGCCAATGCTTTGGACAGGCGGAGCATTTTAACAAGCACGGGCATGATTGGCCCATTGGTCAAGATATTGGCAGCTTCCGCATTGTTACTTACCATCTCAAGATATCTAATCACATTCTGTTTCTCCCCCATGCTACTATTCCCATTAACAACAGCTATGATCTTATTGTTGAGTGCATCCACCTGCTCTTTAGAAATCTTCCCAAAATCAGATGCTGGCAGTGCCTCAAAGGGAAGTGGAGGAACTACCTCTGAACTTTTATCAGATTTTCTGGTGGGCATTACCGGCCTGACTGAGAGATCAGATGGATGCCAAAGAACCTGTGAGAGGTTATTTGAAGGTTTTGCAGAGTCACAGTTAACTGCAGATCCCGAACCTTCTTTAAATCTCTGATTTTTTAGTTGAGGACTGGCGCTTGGGATTGCAGCCACTTCAATATTCTGGTGAGATGATTCCTGATCATGGACTCTTGATTCATCTGAGGCAGGCGTATTAGGCACTGGCAGGGTATCAGACTGGTTTGCACTGCTTTCTATATCTTCCACCTGGTATTGATTCTGACTTGAAGATTTTTCATCAGGTGGATAAACTTGGTTATCAGACCCCGGCTCAGATTCATCCTGCGTTTCATCTTCATGGTTCTCATTAAAGTCAAGTTCCATATCAGTGTTCTCAATTTTGACTTCAGAATCATTCTCAGAATTACTACATACCGGCCTACGGTAGTTTTCCTTCTCATTTTCCCTCTGCAGGTTCAGCTTTGCTATTCTTGAGAGTCTCATAAGATTCACACCCCTGGTGGCACCGGAAGGGTCCTTTTTCTTTTCATCAATTACTCTGCCAGAAACCTTTGCTGTCCTGCGGCTTCCTGGTGTACCTTTGACTGGGGTTTCATGGCCTTTTGATCCTAGAATGTAATTTTCATCCTGCTTAAGATTTCCTTTAACATCCTTCTGACGAGATTTAGGAGTCCTGTTTTGGAAAGGCTTATCACCATTACGTTCTGATAGGCATGGCTTAGCACATTGCTCTACCATATTATCAAAAGCAGGCTGAGGAGGTAGCGGCACTACATTTAACTTAGTCCTCCAGAAAGCATGGCCACAAAGTTCAGGCCACTGTATTCTTTCTGCTGGATCCTTTACTAGTAAAGAATTTATAAGATTAACAAAAGGCCGACTGGGAGTGCCGGGGAGAGGAGGCGTTGGATCTGAGAGAATGGATTTGACTAGTTGAGTGAACTCTTTACCCACAAAGGGGGGCCTTCCAGCATAGCACTCGTATAGAACACATCCAAGGGCCCAGAAATCAGATGCATATGAATGGATACACCCCTCTTCAAACAGCTCAGGAGCCATATAACAAGGCGTTCCACGTTTTGCTTGTGGCAACTAAACATGTGAAAGAAGAGAAAACAAACGGTTAATATCTTCATATTTTGTTGACAAACTTGAAATGAAAGAAAAACTGGGCAGTTTATAACCAAATTCATACAAACTCTATCAAAACAATTTTAAAATATTGTGATAGATAAGGAAAACCTACTGAGGAAGAAGGGGTTTGTGAGATATCGCTCAATCTTCTAGCCAATCCAAAATCACAGAGCTGCATTGAGCAAAACGAGTTCAACTGAACGCAAAAACAATTATGAAATTCAGAGAAATACACAAAGAAAATAGAGTGCATAATACCTTTGTACGGCCATTCTCGTCCAACAGGATATTTGATGGTTTCAAATCACAGTATATGATTCCCTTGGAGTGTAGAAACCTAGAAGGAAAGTGATCATTTACACAAAGTAACTCAAAATGAAGTACAGAAGTAAAGATTTAGAACAATGCAGAAATGTAGCAACGAAAGATTCCTTACAGCAAAGCTCTAGCAAGGTCGCAACCAAGGTCGTGAATTGACTCTTCAGGTAGCTGGCGATCCTGCAATCATCCATACATTATATAAGCATCACAGTTGTATAATCCCTATACAAAACCAAACCAGCATTCCAAATCCAAATGTAGAAATCTTAAGATATAACTTGAAACATCGAATCATCTTCAACAAAACATGACCATTCAAATTAGGCAAATGAAATACACATCAAATGCAATTTAAAGTTCACACTAAGGGATTAGTACCTGGTTTAACAACGTCATCAAATTCCCTCCAACACAGTACTCCAAAACTAACCACAAGTGAGCAGAAGTTTCGTACCTAAGAAAAATATAACCCAGTGGTAGTTAGCTCAAATCAACATACCCAATTATGAGATTCAACGAGCAATTACCCAATCACTAATACTTACCACCAATAAAACTTGAGAATATTTTGATGATCCAAAGTGTGCAGAATCTTAACCTGCACACAATACCCAAATCACAAAAACCTAATCATCTTCGAATTCGAAATTTTCCGAATTCGAATCCAACACAAATGCCCAAACATTTCGAAACCCGGATTTCGTATTTAGCTTACGAACTGAGCTGAATTACTCACTTCTTGGAGCAGCTTGCTCTTCTGCGATTTCTCGACGCTTTTGATCGCGAAGTACTCGATCGTCTTCTTCTTCCTTCCTTTGTACACAGTCTGCAAATCGAAAACACAAAATCGAGCTCAGAATTTAGGGCATCGACGAATTTGAAGTTCAATTGAAAAGCGGTTGAGAAGCGCAAAAGTTACCGAGCATTTTCCGTGGCCGATGGCTTCGTAGATGTGGTACTGGTTCATCTCTGAGCTCTTCTAGGGTTTGCAGATTCGAAATTCGAAGAGAGAGCGAGAGATTGGGAAATTAGGGTTGGGTTTGAATTTGATTGGAGTGAAAAGGACAATTTGGGGAGAAGCGGGAAAGTGGGATTTCGTTGAAAATCAAATGAAAAAAATGGGGAAAATGCCGTTTGGATTTCATTTTGAAATTTGAAAAGTGGGAGATGTGCTAGTGATTGCCACGTGGTGGCGCTTGGCATAAATAAAACTCATATATTAATCTAATAATAGCATCTTGGCAACGGGCAACACCGGTATTTATCTACTTTATTTTGCACTAAGAGCATTTCCACCCATGCAGGCGCAGGCGCAGGCGCGAAGTGGGTTGTTGCCCTCCTCAGGCGCAGGGCGATGAATAGTGATCGGGCAAGCCTTCCGTCAAAAAAACAGCGCACACCCATGTAGGCGTAAGCGCAGGCGATAACTTTTTTTAATTTTTTTTTTTTCAAAAACATGTATAAAAATTATACCAACATTATATTCAAGTAATCAACACATAAAATTTGAACATCTAAATTTTCGAATAAATTTTACATACAAATAATTATTATAAAAAACATGTAGAATTATCATATGTTAAATTTTATTCGCTCTTAAAATTTAATATTACATTCTTAAATAAAATTTGATATAAAAAAAATTGTGAGTTTTTGTAAAAGAAAATGTTGATTTTATATAAAAAATTAAAAAAAAAAAGTTTTGGAGTGTTCGGCGGCCACCGCCGAACACAAAAAGCCGCCCAACACCCCCGTTCGGACGCCACTACCGAACACGCCACCCACCCACTCTCCCTCACGCGCGCGTGCAATGCACGCGCCAGAATAAAAAAAAAATTGAGTGCGCTTCCGCGTCGCTGGGGCCCACTTCCCCTCACCGCCCGCGGGCGCGGGCGCGAGCGAGCGTCGCCGGCCCGCCCGCCTTCTTCCGTCAAGCCCGCCGCTTGCCCTCCCCGTTTTCTCCCGCTGTGGCGTGAACAGCGCCGCGCGCAGGCGACCCCGCGCCCACGCCCGAGCGCTCGCCTGCCCGGTGGAGTTGCTCTAACCTCTCCGCATACGCGTAAGGCTCATAATTAAGGGGTCATGTATTACAATATCCCAAATGTAGACTAGCGGCTCCTCCTCCACGGCTCCTTCTCCATTCTCGTGCTGGTTCTCTTACCTGTTTCAAGCCACTGTTAATTGTTTATAAAATTTTCCTGCTAATTTTTTAATGAGACTTCACAAGCATAATACAATCTCAAATTTACATCTTCATTGTCAATGAGACTTCATCACCATCTCACATGGTCATATATGTAACTTATGACAATGAAATGGATTATAATCACTAACCCCTCGACTCAATGAATTCTAAAGTCTACTTCGAAGATAAACGGACAAGTCCAAAAAAAAGAATCAATTAAGTATGTTCCTAGCCATTTCAAAATTCCCATGTGAGAAAAAAAAAAGTCACGAGTAAAGATCTTCAAATAGATATAGCTACCTTTTTCAATGCCAATTAGGGTTGACAAACTACCATCATGATTGACAAGAACAAACAATTTCGTCTCCGATCGGGGATCCCTGCCCTTTTTATAATTTTTCATAATTATTGCTCGGCAAGCTTTCACCACTCCAGCATCAACGACCTCAAACATCATATGCACTCTGGAAATACCACCGCATAAGATCAAAGATTTATGGGTTTTTATTCAAGATGCAAGATTTCTGGGTTTTAATAGAGATTGGTGGAAAAGATTTTCAGATTTGCCGTGAGTTGGGGTGGGCGGGGATAGATTGTGAACCAAAGCGGTGGTGGGACAACAAAGTAACCAGAGTTAAGAACTGGTTCTCTTTCTTAATCTAAAAGGACACGTGGCCTGCTGTGGTGACTACAACAAAAGTGCAACACCCAGCCTGGCCACGTGTCCTTTTAGATTAAGAAAGAGAACCAGTTCTTAACTCTGGTTACTTTGTTGTCCCACCACCGCTTTCGTTCACAATCCATCCCTGCCCACCCCAACTCACCGCAAATTTGAAAATCTTTTCCACCAATCTCTATTAAAACACGTAAATCTTGCATCTTGAATAAAAACCCATAAATCTTTGATCTTGAAATGCTTGGTTCTTTCATGAAAACATATCAATTCTTTCATGCTTAAACACCCATTTGTACAAATGTCGCAAGAGGATACATGTTATTACAAATATTGCACCATAACCGAAATCACGAGACAAATTATGCAGCAACATAAGCTTAATAATTAGGATAGTTTTTATGATGTTGCATAATATGTTGCATGCCTCTGGTTATGCATGGTCATGCATCTTGCAAGTTAATAATTTTTTTAAGATTACATTCTTTGATTTACGCTGGAAGAGACTTTGGTAAAGTTTAGCTATAATTTTTTTTTTTTTTTTTTTTTTTGTAAATGAATATGAGGGTGCAGATAATAAGAATGAAGGTGATGATGATGATGAGGATGAGGCTCTTTAAGTTAGTGCTTCTAATATTTCAACACTTGAGAAACTACTAGTATACTTGAGTTAATAGGATGACCAGTAGTATATATTGGCATATGTTTTGTGAAACTAAAGGGATAAGCAATCGTATGGCTATTTGAGGTTGTAAGGAAGAAGAGTGCTTTATTCAGTGATGACGATGACTTGCTAAAAGAACTTGAAGAGTTAAAAAGTGAAGATGACAAACTGCCAGATATTGCGAATAATGAAGAGGATGAATTGCTTAAAGAACTTAAAGCACTACACAGAGAAAAGTCACGTACTGTAGATAATGAAGACGATGAAGTGCTAGATACTGTAAATAGAAAGCTGATAATTCTTGTGCTGGACTTCGAATTGTAGGGATGTGCTTGTTTCCTCTACTAGACATTTGAGATGAGGGTAGATACATTACACTCCAATATAAAAAACGATCGATTCACCCAGAAGCATAAACTTTTTTGCCAAAAGGGCACATATATACCAAAATAAAGCTAACATGCATATGTTTTATAGTTTGCATTATATGTATGCTTACTCATATTGATGCTGGAAGCAAATGTGGGTATTGCCTTTTGAGTATACTGGGCTTAAGATTATATATGATTTGGTAAACTAGAGAAAACCACAAGGATAAAGCCATAAGACAGAGGTTGGAACGAAGATAAGTTCCAGGGCAAGAATCTCATAAGAAACTCTTAAATCAGAATTTTCTATTGAGAACAAACAAAAACTTAATACAATATTGTCCTCCCTAGCCTGTTTATACTAGTCAATCAACCCTAACAATGCAAATCCCTGCTTAATAAGAAATCCTACTCTTAATTGGACTATCCTAATAAACCATATTCCTTTAAGATAAAGAAAGGAAAGTAACTGTAACTAATTAGATCCCCTAACTCATTAACCCTAGCCTAATCAACCCTAGCTGCCCACTAAAGCATCTAGAAGTCTCTTGAATGCTCCTCCATCACTAATTACTTTCCTCAAGTCTCTTTTTTGAATTGCATAAGTGAAATCATAATGCTAATGAATATGTATCTAATATGCTTATCTTATATTGCTATCTGCTAGGTTCCACTATTATTCTATGTTGTTGCTACATTGGAGGCGATATTTGGCTTTTTGGAGGCGACAAAATGATCAACTTCGTGATGTGACGTGGCTTGACAAGCCGCGTGTGCTTAACCCTATTCGAGATCGAGGAAATAGAAGTATTTTAATTTGTATTCAGAATTTACAGTAAATGTATCCTACTTGTCTTTAGCAATTAACATTGGCCCTATGTTATGTTTCAGCCACCGACACACACTTTGTTGTGTGTGTAGCAGTTGAATCTCTAGTGAGGATAAGAACATGTCTGTGGTGTACCTAGTCTCCTGAAAGTCTAGTTTAAGACTGCGAAAGATGAATGAGTGGAGTATTCAGTTGCTGAAGGATGAAGACAAAAAAAGAAAGCAATGTGCAGAGTTTGATAAGGGTCGTGAGGATAGTACACTAAAGCTTGTTTTGAAGTATGCTTCGCTGAAGGGAATTGCACTCGAGGAGGACTGGGGCAACGGTAAATGCCTAACGAGGGTAAGTTGTTGTAAGTTGCTATTTTGAATGTTGTGCAATGATTTTGACAATATATAAAATATGTATACACTATCCTAGAATATGAGTTTTGTACAGATATCCAAGTCTAATTGGTGAAGTCGTCAGTAGGGTTAGTAGTAGAATATCATAGTCTTGTGTTGTTGGTGTCATGTTTTTGTATGCATTTGCTATCATTTGTGACCCTGTTTTCCTTTTAGAAAATAATTCAAAAATATTGCATTTTGATTGATTGAATTCTTTTACTTTATTTTCTTTTGAAGGTTGGAGCTAGAGTCAAAATAGCTTATTATGAGGTTGTCAAAGACCCTAACAATAGCCATTCAAGGATTAAGGAAATTTTGAAGGACCATCCACTCGTATGTATAGAGGCACCTCATAATGAAGCTATGCTACTTGTTGGGTGCATCACCAAGAAGAATGAGGAGACTTGCTGGATTCTTCAAGGCAGCAAGGGGATTGGGTGGGAAAAGAGATGATACACGTATGTTGGATGAGCAACTATTTTCTCCAGTATGATGTATCTCATTCTCACACTAACCGAAATAAAGGAGTTAGAACAGTGGTACGAAGCACAAAAACGAAAATGAAAATAAAAACTGTGACACGACATGAAACTGTAATCCATTATGTGCATAATAGATGGTGTTTTTATTTTTTTTTATTTTTTAAATGTCACAAGAGCATGGTAATGTACATAGTACAAGAGGATACAATTTTATTTTTTTTTACAAATATCGCAACATAACCAAAGTCATTAAAGCAAAATTGAAAAACTTTTTTAAGTTCTGAATTAAAACTAAGGTCAAGTGGTCTCTCTCTAACTGGTATTGATGCAATTAGATGAGACTAGCCTATATTTATTTTCTAAAGCTATGTAAGAGATGATCTATCTATTAGGGGTTTCTCACTCTCATCGATTTTGTATTTCAGTTTGCTTGAACATCAAGGTGACTTAGGGTCTGTCTGATAGTTATATTAGAGATTTTGTTTTGGAGTAACATTTGGACAATTGAGTAATTGGAACTATTGAAACGTTTTCTTTGTCATTGGCAATAGTATTTCAAGTACAATACAGTGCTAGAATTGTTTGTTGCATGATTCATTCACAATTTATCTTGTTTCCTAAGTATAATACATCATTGGATTTGTTTGTTGCATGATGCATTCACAATTTATCTTTTTTTTTTTAAATCACAATCAATCCAAAGGTATTTTTCATCAAAATTTGCTTTTGAAATTGCGTTCAGGTTTGTTATTCCTTTTAGGCGGCGTAACCCCTGGGAATGATGAAGATCCCGACCCAACACACTTTACAGTCGATGGAGTAATGGAGAAGTTGAGAAGTTTATTTCTTGATGTGCTAAAGAATGGAAAGACTTGGGATGGCAAGGGTGCACTTCCACGTTATGAAATCATGCATCCTCTATTAGTGAGAAGCCTCGAGGGAGTTGTATTTTATAGATTTAGATATTAAAGAAAGAGATGTTGATTTGCCTCTTTATCTCTCGGTAAGTTTTAATTAATTTTTGATTAAGTTGTTATTCAGGTAGTAGCATGGCTACTATGAATTTGATATGCATGATAGAAAATTGAATAAACAAGCTGAAGACTAAATCTATGTTTGATAAAAAAAAAAAAAAAGCTATAGGTGAATCAATCACTTTATGAACTTTCTAGAAATCAAATTTGATAAAAAAAAAAATAATAAATACACGAGTATATTATTGTATGTGTATGTATTGGTAAGAGAAAGCACATAAAAGAGTATAGCTCAGTTTGTTTTGTAACACTACTACGAGTGAAATGAATATTAATGAATTCGTATGGTTCATATGTATCTTATATATGTAATTCATATTCTAATTTGCTAGGCTCCACTACTACTCAATATATCTTGTGGCTACATTTGAAACAATATTTGGCTTATTGAAGGAGACAAAATGATCCCCTCCATGATATAATGTGGATTGTCAACCCGCCTGTTTTTAACCCTTCGAGTGTGCTTAATCCTGTTCATCATCGATAATATAGATGTAAGTCTTTAATTGCAATTGAAATAAGAAAAGTAAGTCGGTCAAACTAAATTCTTTTTCTGATGCGAACCCACATAAAACATAACTTAGATATACACATATCCTTCAACACAACATGGGTAATTGAAAGAAGATCAGAGACCCACCATAACACATTATGAATCACCAACTAAGGCCTCTAAATGAGGGTACACACTTTCATTTATATACCTTACAAAAGACATTTATACAATTTAATTGAAAAGAATGTGGCACGATTATAAAAGTATATAACTAGAAATGTTGTATATCTCTCTTCATTTTGGATTCAATACTTTCATAACCATATTTCATGTTTTTCATCTAATTATACTCTTTTTTTGTTAGCTATGTTCACAATGTACACAACTTGCTCTGCAATTGAGGTTCAACACTACATCAACACCAACTTCGATGTTCACCTTTCTATTGAGAGCTTTGTGGCCGACTTGTTTGCACGCTATATTACTAAGGTTAATATGTTTAAGGGTCCTGAACAATACAACTTGCAACAACATAAAAACTTCCATTGATTATTAAGTTTATGTTATATAATCTATCTCGTGACTTTGGTTATGTACGACATTTGTAACAATTTTTATCCTCTTGTTAGATTTGTACAATTGAAATGATAATTATGGAAGTATTTATAAATATTGCAAAAGGATACATGAAAATGCAAAAATTGCAAGAGGATACATTTTTTTTTTATAAATGTCACAACATAACAAAAATCATCAATATATGATCAATAACTTAAGTTTGATAGTTATGATAGATTTGTATCGTTGCATCATTTGTATGGTGACTTTGTTTATGTATGGGCATGTATCTTGCAAGCTAATTATTTCTTTAAGATAGGTTATCAAATGGTTTTGCTATGGTCAATAGCATATGTCCTCATTTTAAAACTTTTTAAAGAAAAAAGAAACATTTTATGATAGCTGAATTACTTTATGATAATTGATCACTTTGTATATTATTTTATAATAGTTATATTTTTTTACTTGTAGTCTCAATCCAAAAAGAGGTTTGCAGGTTTGTCTAATGGGTAAATTACGGGTCATCATTAAGGTCTAATATTACATCTTAAAATCTCTAGTAGATATCTCTACTTTTAGTACATTCCACGAATACTCTCATGCTAGAGTTTTTTATGGTGGCATATCTTGAGATACATATGAATCCAACAACTACACACACCACAAACATAATATAGATGGTTGAACCATAACATCAATTTTATTATTAATTTACATTAGCCATTTGAGTATTCACATGTTAGCCAACTAAAAGATGCTATGTAGAAAAATACAACAACTGAAAGATGCTATATAGAAAAATTGAACAAAAGTTTAGTTAGAATATGCTTTATTCACTTAGTATCATAATTTGTTGAGATTACAGTTTTGTTCCGGTTGGTGTGATGACGAGATACATATATCCTCTGTCTTCCCACCAAATCCCATTGTTGCTTTAAGGAATCCAACAAGTTTCTTCATTCTTATTTTTATGGTTACACACCCAACGAGTAGCATTGCTTTACAATTGGGCATCACTATACATATTAGTGGTTGCTCCTTCAAAATTTCCTTGATATGCGAATGATTTTCTTTTTTTGGTTATTAAGGCATTCGACAACATCATAATAAGATATTTTAACACTGGTCTCAACCTTTAAAAAATAACTTTCTTTATTCTTGTTTTTTGTGGTTACACACCCAACGTGTATCATTGCTTCACGATGGGGCATCACACATATGAGTGGTTGCTCCTTCATAATTTCATTGATATGCGAATGTTTTTTTTTTGTTTTTTTGTTTTTAGGATCTTCAACAATATCATAATAAGGTATTTTAACTCTGGTCTCAACCTTTAAAAGAAAACATAATAAAAGAGTTCGATCAGTCAAGATGAAATATTTTTGAATTATTTACCATAAATAAAAAAGGTCACAAATGATAAGTAAATGTACGCAAATAAATAGTTTATCCAATTATGTCATAATCTTGGTTGACAAGCCCTCGATCTAACGATCATTACTTTGATCCCTAATCCTTCCCTTGTCCACCCATCTGGAATAAACAAAATATGTATTTGATCCAAAAATAAGTGGGCTAACCCACTTGTCCGTTCTCCCTGCGCCTTTCTTCTGCCCTTTTTGACTCAATTTTCCAGCTTTCTTCTTGTCCATTCTCTCTCCTGATTACATTTTCTTCTTCCACTTTGACTCAATTTTTCTGCTCTCTTCTTCTTCCCATTCTTTCAATCAGTACATCCATCACCACACACTATACCCACAATAATCAATCCCTCTCTCCACCGGAATTTTCATCTTATCGCCATTCATGGTTCCTCCTTATCGTCATTCTCTTCGCATTTACCATCTCTGACTTTGCCGTCACCACCAATGGCGCCCCAAAAGTGCTCTCCGATACCTCTGTGACTATTCAAACTGGCTGCAACAGAGGGTCTAGATATGGAATACTATTTGTTTATGGTTTGGTTTAGATATGAAATTTGGTTGTATTTCTCTATAGTTCTGGGTTGGAATTATTGTTTTTGATTTGGATTAAGATTAATGTTCTCTATTTTCACTGAAGTTTTGCTAGATTGTTCTCTTCTGTGTGCTCCTTTGGGGATATCAATTTTCGTTAAGGAAAAATCTATGATAACTTTGATATGTTCCAATTTGTTTCAATTGAAGTGAGAAGAAGTCAACATCAAGGAAGGTCAGAGCCGTCTTTTCAGTTATTAGGGAACAAAACTCTTCTAAATACCGAAGGGTGTTTTTGTAATCTCACTGTAGCTAGAACAGTAGATTCATGTTTCATATAGAGATGGTCCAAAATATAGAAATATATTTTTCGATGGAGAATTTTGGGCTGCTTGCCCTTGAGTAGTCAAGGGCTGCTCAAGTTCAGTTTTTTCACCTTCTCGCTCATTGTTTTCATGATCGGAACCGTTCATTTTATTTATTAACATGTTAAGATCGTTTCTGCAAAATTTCAATAAAAACGGGGATAGTTTGGTTATGTAACTTTGTAAAACATATCGACGATATAATTAGGCATCAAACAAACCGTTGATATGTTTTACAAAGTTACATAATCAAATGATCTCTGTTTTGATTGAAATTTTGCAGGAACGATCTTGACATGTTAATGAATAAAGTGAACGGTTCCGATCATGAAAACAATTAGCGAAAAGGTGGAAAAATTGAACTTGAGCAGCCCTTGGCTACTCAAGGGCAAGCAGCCCAAAATTCTCCTTTCTCGATTAGTAGTCTTCAAACAAGTAAAGTAATCGAGAAATTACTTGTTTTCAGAAAAGCAAAATTAACATTTCTTCGCGAGGGTTTACAAAGTTCCACTCCATTCTTCTCCACTGTCTCTTTTGGTTTATGAACCCGACGAGCTCGGACCCCGTGTCGCCGTCGGATTTCGGGCCGGATCTCCAATCAGGTAACTCGAATTCGCTTAAAGCTGCAACCTTTTTCAATTCCGTTCATATTTCCGTCGAAATATCGCCGTTTTGAAGCCCAAAAGTCAACTCAATATCAATTTTTGTTTTGAAAAGACCGTAAAAATTGAATTAATTTTGAAAAAAAGGTTTGATTTGCTTTACTCAATTCTAGCTGAAATTGCATACAACAAGGGTGAAAGGAGCTGCCTTGGTCAGAATTTTGGGGTCTTTGTGTACTGGTGTGTTGAAATTGAGTTGAGTCTTGTTAAAATTGGATTCATAAAGTTTAGTTTAAGTTGTTTCTGTAGAAAGATATATAGGAAGGTAAGCAGCTATCTAATTGATATGTTTCTCAAATTGGAAGTGCATACAATACAACCCCCTTTTGATGCTTATGAATGATCATATAGGAAGTGCATGATGTTGATGGAAATTCAGGTTCTTTTGATGTGAGCCAGATCCAAGTAAGTGTGTGTGTTGCATCTGGCTCCCATCAGAGTGAAAGGAGTTGCCTTGGTCAGAATTTTGGGGTCTTTGTGCACTGGTGTGTTGAAATTGAGTTGAGTCTTGTTAAAATTGGATTCATAAAGTTTGGTTTAAGTTGTTTCTTTTGTTATTTGTTTAGTTATAGAAACTAGGTAGAAAGATATATAGGAAGGTAAGCAGCTATCTAATTGATATGTTTCTCAAATTGGAAGTGCATACAATACAATCCCCTTTTGATGCTTTTATGAATGATCATATAGGAAGTGTATAGGAAGTGCATGATGTTGATGGAAATTCAGGTTCTTTTGATGTGAGCCAGATTCAAGTAGGTGTGTGTGTTGCATCTGGCTCACATTAGGTCGCAGAGTCAGGATTTTCAAATCCACTGCAATACAGTGGCACACTCCCCCCAATTGGAAGTGTCTCTAGGCGTGATGTAGGAAATACGAATACGAATATCTGATGTAAATAAGACATCTCAGGTTCTTGATTTCCATCCAGTATGTTCACCACTTTTAGCTAGCTTAAAGCGATTGTCCTTAGTGGTCTGCATTGTTCTCACATGATACAGATGTACTGGATGCAAACATGTTTGTATTCAAATGTTTGGGCAAGCATTTAGGTTTGAGACTATGTTTAGGGAACTTATTTTGGCACACCCCTTTTTATATTTTACGCATCCTTATTCATTTTCGACCATTGGATTTAATAATGAAGGAAGAGTCAACGGCTCGAATTGAACAAGGGCATGTAGGAGGTGAAAAAGGGCGTGCCGAAATCACTTCCCTATGTTGCATATGAATGTTTTTGTGTCCTCATTTTGCTTATTTTTTGAATAGGTATTTAGGTTTTTTTGTGATGTTCTGATTGTTTTTTCTTATTTGATCTCAATATGATGTTTAAAAGTGTATATATGTGTTAATTTACTTCTACATCTATCCATAGGTTGGCAGGTGAAATAGTTCACTAGAAATCAGTATGCTGAGAAATGCAGCTCTCAGAGATACTGGTAAATCCCCAGTTCATCCTGCTTTTGGGTCTCCTGGTGTGCCTTTCAAGGAACAGCAGTTGAAACAATTTAGAGCACAGTGCATTGTTGTTGTAGCCTTCAGGTCGTTAGTTATTTTAGATCTTGCTATCCAATTTATTCAATATGATAACTAATTTAAATCTCTGTCTTCGTTGGGTTAAAATGTGGTGCTCTTTGTGCAGAAATGGTTTGTTGCCAAAGAAACTTCATCTTGATATTGCACTTGGAAACAGTTTCCCTAAAGAAGGTGACTTATGGTTCTGGTAACTACTAGAATGCTATAACTTTATGATATCAGCCTTGATGTTTTAACTTACAATATTGTAGGTGGCAATCTTGAGGGGACTCAAAAAGAGTTCAGTGACCAGAAAGGAAAAACACAATATTCGAATGAGCCAAACAGCATATCTGATGCTACTACACCATATGGAAAACTTAACAATGAGAGGGATACTGATAGAATGTTGTCTGGTTCTTTGTCTGGTGGAAACTTCCCGGAGACTGACTCTTTGTCAAAAGAAACGGATAACCCAAATATGGAAGAAAAGAATGGCCCAACTTCAAATCACTTTGTACTCACAGAAGAAAGAAGACATCATCTTGTTGCACGAAAACCAGAATCTGAAACACAGACCCAAGAGGCACATAGCAGCTTGATTCCATAGGTGGAAGGAGTGGTGCAACTGTTAGTAATCCTATGGACCATGTCGAGAATGGACGTTTTCAAGGTGGTAGGCCTACTCAAAGCTCTTCTTTAATGGATACAAATCAGCAGAGTTCTAACATTCACAGTTGGTTAGGAGTTTGCGGTCAAAGTGAAGTTTCCAGGGAACTGTTATCAGCTTCTGCTGCTCAGCCTGAGTTGGTGTCTAAGACAATTTCCAAATCTTGATAGCAACAGTACTTATAATATCTAAATAAATGACACAAGTATACCAATCTACATTTCGATTGTAGTGACTTCGATTCGATTGTAGCGATATATAAAATTGAATTATAAAATTAGAAAAATTATTGAAATACTATCATTTAAGCTGTGATTTATTTTTAATTCACTGAAGGCATTTAAAAAAATACTTATTTCATTTTGAGTATTATTAATCATTAGATAGATAAATCCAGTGGCGGAGCCAGCATAGCGCGAACGTCAAGCAGCCGCTCCCCTCGTCGCCGGAAAATGTATGGACTGGGAGCGGATCTGCTTGGCTCCGCTCCCCTCCCCCACTGGCTGCTTTCCTGTCCTTAGAGCGAGACCACTCTGTTACGCTGCCCCGCGAGATAGCCAAGCACGGAATCTGATAAAACCCAATGAATCCTCCGCTCCTTCAGAAATTTCGGCGAAACGCAAGTCAAGAATAGTGAGATTTGTAGCTGTGGCAGTTCGGCGGTTCGGCAGATCGCTAAATTGCTCGCGCGATGAAGAAGACTCAAACGCTGCCGTTTGGGTTATTGTATTTTAGTTGATCATGGGCTTATTATAGTTGGTCATGGGCTTACTATTAAGCCAATATAATTGTTGGCCACATGAATAACGAACTCAAGAAGATGGCTAAGCTAAATATAAATAAATAAAATTAATTATTAAAAGACTTTAAATCCTAAAAATAGTATGACTAATTAAGGGTTTAGAGTATGTTATTTTAGTTATATTTAATTCACGTAGGCATATCCTAACTTTACTCATAAATTCTACTTGTAAATCTTGAAACATCCAGAATCATCATATAGTATAGTACCATTCCACACATGTACCTATAACAATCCCAAAAAATTCTCCTCTAACGCATTTTTCCCCACCTAACCTCCTCCATAAAGCACGAAGCTCACCGGTCTTACCCATCGCCACCGTCGACCAAACTTCATCTTCCGCAGCCTTCGTCATTCGTTTTCGTAGGCCACACATTATGGAAAATTCCGCTCCCCTGGTAGAAAATTCCTGGCTTCGCCACTGGATAAATCCTCATCAAACCTTCAATTCTCCCAACACTAAAGAGACGTATATAATTTTTGATTGATTTGAGAAAGCATCCTAATCAATCAAATGTCTCCTAGCACTCGTCATACTTTCACAAAGTGCATCTTTCTTTTTTGGTATGGAAATCCAGCACATTTTTTCACAATGGTAAACTTTTCAATGAAGCTAATATATACAATACGAAGGGCTACATGGTAATTTAAGTTAGTAGAAAGTTCCGCCCGCGAATATCTCTCCGTAAGCAGAGTGCTTTTTGCAGAAAACCAAAATTAACATTTCTTCGCGAGGGTTTACAAAATTCCACTCTCTTCGTCTCCACTGTCTCTTCCGGTTTATGAACCCGACGAGCTCGGACCCGTGTCGCCGTCGGATTCCGGGTCGGATCTCCGATTAGGTAACCCTATTGCGCTTAAAGCTGCAGCCTTTTTCTTCTCCGATTCATATTTCCGTCGAAATGTTGCCTTTTTGAAGCTCAAACGTCAACTCAATGTCGAATTTTGTTTTTCAAAGGCCCAAAATTTACTTCACAAGTTCAAATTGAATTGATTTTGGAAAAGGGTTTGATTTGTTTTGCTCAATTCCAGCTGAAATTGCATACAACAAGGGTGAAAGGAGCTGCCTTGGTCAGAATTTTGGGGTTTTTGTGTACTGGTGTTTTGAAATTGAGTTGGGTTTTGTTTAAATTGGATTTAAAAAATTTGGTTTAAGTTGTTTGTGTTGTTAATTGATCAGTTATAGAAACTAGGTAGAAAGATATATAGGAAGGTAAGCAGCTATCTAATTGATATGTTTCTCAAATAGGAAGTGTATACAATACAGCCCCCTTTTGATGCTTTTATGAATGATCAACCTTGCTAAGATTAAGATGCACTTATTTCACTAGTACATCAATGTTTCTGACCCTAAGCCCTCTTATTAGGTCAAATGAGATGGCATCTTCGCATAATGTTGAGTTGGAGGCAGCAAAGTTTCTGCACAAGCTCATTCAGGACTCTAAAGATGAGCCTGCCAAACTTGCCACAAAGCTTTATGTGGTTCGTGCAGTTTTATACTCTATAATATTGGGTTTTCTTGTATGCTTAATCTCTTTCCCTCCATCTGTTTACTTATGTTATTTATGACCATTCTTTTTGACAAACACAGATATTACAACACATGAAGTCCAGTGGGAAAGAACACTCCATGCCGTATCAAGTGATTTCAAGGTGAAGAGTTATTAATATTCACTTTATTGTATTGGAGTTTTGTTACTAATGAACTGAGTTTCAGTTAATCAGAAATTTTGTTCCTCATATTTTGTATAACGTATCTTCCTTGATCCACATAGGGCCATGGAGACTGTGATTAATCAACATGGTCTTGATATTGAAGCTTTGAAATCATCACGTGTTCCTTTGGCTGGTGGAGTTCAAACAGGTAATTTTAGAGTCACGTGTTGAGGTCAATTTTATTTTATATATATGAACCCTGGTAAGTATGCTTTCGTGGTCATTTTGAGGTAATTGTGTATCCATTTTCCTGCAGGGTCCTCTCAGTCTGTTGGATTTGCTCAAGATTCTAGAGCAGGCTTGGCCGAAAATGAGATGTCTAACATAGATCCGTTTTCGCCTAATAGACCACCTGCTGGGCCTAGTGGTGCAGGCCCTGATTATTTTCAAGGATCTGCAACTCATCGGAGTGCTCAGTCTTTTGATCATGAAAGCCCTTCTAGTATGGACTCTAGGTCTGCCAATTCACAGTCACAAGAAAGGCGTGATACAGGAAGCTTGGACAAACAGGTGAATCGAAAGGATGGTAAAAAGTCCACCACTAAGAGGAAGAGAGGAGATACTTCCATGCCTACGGAACCACATCTTGAAAACCCTCAACATCTTGATACTAGAAACGCTGCAGCTAATACAAGGAAGGGAAAGGTGAACAAGGTTGAACCACAGGTGGGGTTCCCAATGAAAGGTGGTGAAAATGCTAATTTAGTTACTGCTCCGAGTAGTGGTCAAATGGAACATTTTACATCGTTCTCTGGAAGTATGAGACCACTGCTTAGAGCCAAGCAAGAAGTTCAACATTTAATGGATGCACAGTTGGATTTGACAAACACTAGCAATTCGATGTCTCGGGCTCTTAGTTCAAAGCACCCTGAAGAAATGGAAGTTTCTTCTACCCATAATGCTTTATCCCAGCAGCAAGCTGCTCCCCTGCTTCCTACACATGACGCTGTCACCATGGGTGTGTGGAATCAAAATAAAGCTGGGTTTCCATTTGAAAAATCTCAAGTTCCCAGGTTTTCTTCTAATGTTGTTCCCCCAGGTAATATGACGGCAGAAATTCCAATGCAGCAGTCAATATCTTCATCACCTGGATCAAGTAAGAGTTTGGAAAGCATCATTATAAAACTGTTGCTGTTAACTTGTTGGAAAGAAATATATCTGAATTCTATGCTGAAAAAAGTGAACACTTTTCATAACAAATGGGGATCAAATTGGTATAGAAAAGTTAGGACCTTGAACGATGTATTCGAAAAATCTTGTTCTCTGGGAACATTTGATTTTGATGTCAAATTTAGTTGAATTATATTGAAGCATGAACTATCTATATTTTGCACCTTCTTTATTGTGTTAATTACAATAAGTTAGTGTTGAAGTTAATTTTATCAAAGAAGCTGATACTTCCCCGAGTCATTGAGTAATCAAGTCTTGCATGATGTTGATGGAAATTCAGGTGCTTTTGGCAAGATGCAAGTAGGTATGTCTGTTGCATCTGGCTCACATCAGGTAGCAGAACCGGGATTTTCAAATCCACTGCAATACAGTGGCACACTCCCCCCAACTGGAAGTGTCTCTGGGCATGATCTAGGAAATACGAATACTTTGTCCGATGTAAATAAGACATCTCAGGTACTTGATTTCCTCAAATATGTTCACCACTTTTAGCCAGTTTAGGGCGATTGTCCTTAGTGGTCTGCATTGTTTTCACATGATATGAGGAAACACACGTACTAGATGCAAACATAGCTACTACAACAGACGTGCTTTTGTTTGTAATAAAATGTTTGGGCAAGCATTTAGTTTTGAGACTATGTTTAGAGAATTTATTTCGGCACACCCCTTTTCACGTCTTACACACCCTTATTCATTTTTGACCATTGGATTCAATGATGAAAGAAGAGTCAACGGCTAGTATTGAACAAGGGCGTGTACTAGGTGAAAAAGGGCGTGCCGAAATCACTTCCCTATGTTGTATATGCATGTTTTTGTTTCCTCATTTTGCTTATTTTTTGAACTGGTATTTAGGTTGTTTTGTGATGTTCTGATTGTTTTTTATTATTTTTTCTCAAATTGAAATCTTTTGGATTCTGTTGTTTGAAAGTGTATATATATGTTAATTTACTTCTACATTTATGCATAGGTTGGCAGGCAAAATAGTTCAGTAGAAATCGGTATGCTGAGAACTGCAGCTCTGAGAGACACTGGTAAATCCCCAGTTCACTCTGCTTCTGGGTCTCCCGGTATGCCTTTCAAGGAACAGCAGTTGAAACAGCTTAGAGCTCAGTGCCTTGTCTTTTTAGCCTTCAGGTTGTTAGTTATTTTGAATCTTGTTATCCAATTTAGTCAATATGATTTCCAATTTAAATCTTTGTCATTGCTAGGTTAAACTGTGGTGCTTTTTTGTGCAGAAATGGTTTGTTGCCGAAGAAACTTCATCTTGACATTGCACTAGGAAACATTTTCCCTAAAGAAGGTAACTACTTTTTTGTTTAATGGTTCTGATAACTACTAGAATGCTATAACTTTATGTTATCAGCCTTGATGTATTAACTTACAATATTGCAGGTGGCAATATGGAGGGGACTCGAAAAGAGTTCATTGACCATAAAGGAAAAACACAATTTTCGAATGAGCCAAACAGCATATCTGATGCTACTACACCATATGGAAGAGTTAACAATGATAGGGATACTGATAAAATGCTGTCTGGTGCTTTGTCTGGTGGGAACTTCCCGGAGACTGATTCTTTCTCAAAAGAAACAGAAAACCCAAATATGGAAGAAAAAAATGGCCCACCTTCAGATCACTTTGTACTCACAGAAGAAAGAAGACATCATCTTGTTGCGCGAAAACCAGAATCTGAAACACAGACCCAAGAGGCACCACAGCAGTCTGATTCGTTAGGTGGAAGGAGTGGTGCAACTGTTAGTAATCCTGTGGACAATGTCGAAAATGGATATTTTCAAGGTGGTAGGCCTAATCAAACCTCTTCTTTAATGGGTATAAATCAGCAGACCTCTGACATGCACAGCTGGTCTGGAGTTGGCGGTCAAAGTGAAGTTTCCAGGGGACTGTTATCAGCTTCTACTGGGCAGCCTGAGTTGGTTTCTGAGAGATATACACCTGCCCAATTTCCAAATCTTGATAGCAACAGTTCCCTGGGGAATCAACACACTGATAACCACCCGACTTCTTTTTCATTCCAAGATCGCTGGAAGCCAATTTCTGGAATTGGCAATGATCATCACGCAGCAGTTGTATCAAAGGATGCTCAAATGATGCCAAAACATGTATCTCAGGGTGAGAACATCATGTTTTTGTAAATGCTGGAGGTTTTTTTTTACTGATTGTGCTAGTTCTAGTCAATTTGGTGATGATTTATAGGTCAGAGCAGATATTTTTTAATTGTACAACAATCAGATTTCTTATTGACACTCAAATTTGACATTTTCTGCTGCAGAATATGTAAAGGAAGCTAACCATACTGGTATGCCACCTTCACCAAAGTACACTATGTCAGAGAAGTGGATCATGGATAAGAAGAAACAGAAGCATATGAATGAACAAAAATGGACTCTAAAGCAGCAAAAAGCTAAGCAAAAAATTGCCACATGCTTCCACAAGTTAAAGGTTCGCTCATTTAATATAAGGTGGCCCAGCATGTTGGTTATGCTGAACATATTTTTTCTTATCATTACTTTTCGTTTGGGGGAGTGTTTGATTTCAGTATTCAACGAATAATATATCTGGTCTAATTCATTGCTTATGGAACTATCATAGTAAATGCCATGTGTTCTGTATAACAATAGTTCAAAAAAGTTAGCATGTGGATGTTTAATTTTTTTAATTTGTGAAAAGTCACTGGTGGGTCGAGCCTGAAGGCAACTCTGTAACGGTAAAATTATCTCTTTTGGAAGAATGGAATTTTTGTTGTCCGTTGTTTTTGCAATATCTCGTTCTCCATGTCAGTATAAATATTTTTAATGAGTACATCTTTGCTATATTTGACATTGTCCATGTCTTGCATTTACTGTTTATAGGAAAATGTGAGCTCATCCGAGGATATATCTGCAAAGACCAAAAGTGTTATCGAACTGAAAAAGCTACAACTTCTGGAGCTGCAACGCCGTCTCAGGAGGTTGTTGATTATCCCGTATAACCTTCAAAGTGCTGACCAATTACTCCCTCTGTCCCCTTACTGAATAGTATGCTTTGCACAAAGAGGAATTACGGACCATTTTAATGCTTTTTTTTAATCAAATTTTAATATCTACTTTAATGCTTTTCTGCATACTTCTCCTTGTTTATAAACTTTGCTTCGAATTTCTACTTTCTTTCAATTTAAAAATCCAAAGTACTATGTATGAAATGTATTAGAGAGATTACTATGCTTATTGAGGAAATTTTGTTATAGTCTGTAAATGGTTTGGATTCCTAAATGGAAAGTGTGAAGCAATTAGTCTGGGACAGAGGTGGTATTTATTAATTCTGGTCTTCACGGTCTAAGTTATGCATATTTTTTTAATATACTTTGATTTGTTTTCTGGATACTTAAACCATGTATTGTTTTACGTGGGCAGTGAATTTTTGAATGATTTCTTCAAGCCAGTCAATGCTGAAATGGATCACTTGAGAAATTTTAAGAAATATAAACATGGTAGGAGGGTAAAACAACTTGAAAAGTTTGAGCAAAAGATGAAGGAAGAGCGGCAGAAAAGAATCCGGGAGAGACAAAAGGAATTCTTTGCTGAAATAGAGGTTCACAAGTAAGTATTCTCTGTTGGTCCTGTGCATGTCGATATAACTACTTCCGTTCTCCTAGTACATTGGTTTCCTCAGTGTCGTGCAGCATTAACTCTCTTTCTAAACTGGATTTCAGGGAAAGACTAGATGATGTGTTTAAAATTAAGAGAGAGCGCTGGAAAGGTTTCAATAAATATGTGAAGGAGTTCCACAAAAGGAAGGAACGTATACATCGTGAGAAGATTGATAGGATCCAACGTGAAAAGATTAATCTATTGAAGATCAATGATGTGGAGGGATATCTACGAATGGTGCAGGTATATATTTGATTTTGCTGACTCTAGGATTGCATCTTATGATTTCTCATTTAGCATAACTTTTTTGGAACTCATGATAGGAGACCAAATCTGACCGGGTTAAGCAACTTCTCAAAGAGACGGAGAAATATCTTCAAAAGCTCGGATCCAAGCTACGAGATGCAAAGGCTATTGCAAGTCGGTTTGAGAATGGTATGGATGAAAGTGGAACTGCAAGCATTGCTGAGAAGGATGAGCACAGTTTTGAAAACGAAGATGAAACTGACCAGGCAAAGGCAAGTTGTTTTCTGTGAACTCCAGTTCCAATGAAATTTCTATTGCAAAAAAGAAAAAGAAAAAAAGAGAGAAGTTCCAATGAAGTCACCTCTTAATTTGATATCTTATTTGTGTTTTTCAGCATTACATGGAAAGCAACGAGAAATACTATCTAATGGCTCATAGGTATTCATATGTATTCATTTTTTTTATGGATTTATTGTCTATATTACTTTGTTTGCTGCTTTAGAATAAATGTTCCTCACTTTAACAGTATTTAATGGTGGTTGAACTCAGGTAGCCTCCGGTTCCTTTTATTCCCCCCCTCCTTTTACATTTCTTCCCTTTTTCATAGTAGACGTTAAAAATTTTATTGTTGTACCAAAAAACCATGAATATAAAAGTACTTTCTTTTTTTGCCAGTTTTTCCATGATTACCTTAGAAGTATGAACGTCTATTTACTTGTAAAAGTGGAATTCTGGATGTCTTGAGGCTGTCTAATAGAAAAATTATTTTCAGGTGATAATACTGATTTACATGCTCTACTTGGGTATCTTACAGTGAAACCCTTTTTTTGCAGCATAAAAGAGACTGTTGCAGATCAGCCATCTTTGCTTACTGGCGGAACACTGAGAGAGTGAGTAAAATGTGCTTTGTTACTCATATATTATATAACATGATATCTTTTTGTTGGCAGCCGAAGGTTGAAATGGAAGTTCTTTGCTCAAATTCTTTTATGTATTTGAATTAATTCTGGAGGTGTTTTAAGCTATTATCAGGTCTTTTAAACAAGAATATTTTTGACCTTCAGGTATCAAATGAATGGTCTAAGGTGGTTGGTGTCATTATATAACAATCATTTGAATGGTATACTGGCTGATGAAATGGGCCTAGGTAAAACTGTTCAGGTAAGGAGTTCGCAGTCCATTCTAAGCTGTTTGCAGTTTCTTCGAGTTTATGTTCCTGACTCTAAAACATTTTGTTTTTAGGTTATATCATTAATCTGTTACCTGATGGAGACGAAAAACGATCGAGGACCTTTTCTGGTGGTTGTGCCATCTTCAGTTTTACCTGGATGGGAATCAGAAATTAACTTTTGGGCCCCTAGTATTCTTAGGATCGTCTATTCTGGGACACCTGAGGAGAGACGCAGGCTATTCAAGTAATCACATAGAAACTGAACAGCAATCCTTGTTTATTTTGGCTTGGTTTTCACAGAAGCTCAGAAGTTTCATTTCATTGCAGGGAAAGAATAGTTCAACAGAAATTTAATGTCCTGCTCACAACATACGAGTATCTGATGAATAAGCATGACAGACCTAAACTAAGCAAAATACACTGGCATTATATAATAATTGATGAAGGCCACCGGATAAAGAATGCTTCCTGCAAGTTAAATGCTGAATTGAAGCATTATCAGAGCTCTCACAGATTGCTGTTAACTGGAACTCCGCTACAGGTTTCAGGCTCTCTTTCTTGTGCTATTCCCATATTTATTATTGCACACATTTTTCAGTGATGTAATAAATGTGCATTGCCTTCCCTTGGTTGGTTTATTAATGTGGTATCCTAATGGCTTCTTATTCTTATGTTTTGGTCAGAATAATCTTGAGGAGTTGTGGGCACTACTGAACTTCTTGTTGCCAAATATTTTTAATTCATCAGACGATTTTTCTCAGTGGTTCAACAAACCATTTGAAAGTGGTGGTGATAGCTCCGCTGAACAAGTAAGCTTTGAAATGGTTTATTGAGACATCCATGTGTTAAAGCCCTTTTGAGTCAGTTTCACTAGAATCTGACTGTTGTTTATTTCTTATTGGCTAATGTTCACAAGGCCTTACTCTCTGAGGAGGAGAATCTGTTGATCATAAATCGCCTTCACCAAGTACTTCGACCATTTGTTCTTCGGAGGCTGAAGCATAAGGTTCTTAGAAAGTGCTCTCTGCATATTAACCGCATTTTCCATTTTGGAAGTGTTTTTCCTTTTGTGTGCATCTTGACAAATTGGTTTCGTTGGTGTTTGCGTGGCACTAGAATATGGGTTTCTTGTAAGCGTGCGTATATTTCTCTGGAATTAAATGATTTGGAAGGCTAACATTGCGCCTTCAGAAAGAGATGGTATACATGCCAGTCATTTTAGGCATTATTTCAGTACATGTAGACTGATTTCTGGTTTGATGTTCATATCCAAGAAGACTTCTGGATGTTTTTTCTAGGCGCTTAGTGCTTGTGGATTTCGTATGGGTTTGTTTAGGAGTATGCTACATTGAGAAATTAGATACAAGATGTATTCCCTGTTGGTTGGGCCTTGGTGTGGTTCTATTGGAACTTCTGGTTTATCTTTACTAAGCCCTTCACTTTGTATATTTTGACTTTTTCTATGTTAATTTTTTTGCATTTCTTTTTGGCAGGTTGAGAACCAACTCCCCGATAAGATAGAGAGACTTGTAAGATGTGAGGCTTCTGCTTATCAGAAGCTTTTAATGAAGAGGGTTGAAGACAATTTGGGTACAATTGGAAATTCCAAGGTATACTTAATTCTCAACTTCACTAAGCCTGGAAAACCATGTGTATCGTTTTATAACATAAGATTATTGTTTTCAGGCCCGGTCAGTGCACAACTCTGTTATGGAGCTTCGGAATATATGTAATCACCCATATCTCAGCCAGCTTCATGCAGAGGAGGTATACTGTTTTCCTGTTTCTGTTAAATTCTTATTTTCTCCTGTTTTCCAATATCTTTGTATTTCTTGAAAGCCCCATAATGATTTGATGACCTGTTCTGTGATTTTTTCTTCCTTCTTGTAGATAAACTTATGCATGTGCTTTTTCTTGTAGATTGATAACTTAATACCAAAGCATTATCTGCCTCCAATTCTAAGGCTCTGTGGGAAGCTTGAGATGTTAGATCGATTACTTCCCAAGCTAAAAGCAACAGATCATAGGGTATGGAAAGCCTTTTACCTGACCACATTATTTTTATCATTCTTTGACGTGTGTTCATTTTTTTCCCTTTAGAGTATTTTAGTCTTTGGGTTTGATTCAGACTAAAAATTGCTGAAACTTGTCATGTTGCAGATTCTTTTCTTTTCCACAATGACTAGGCTACTTGATATTATGGAGGAATATCTCAACTATAAACAATATCGGTACCTTCGGTTGGATGGACATACATCTGGGGGTGATCGGGGTGCTCTGATTGATATGTTCAATAAACCGGATTCACCCTTTTTTATATTTCTTCTCAGGTAACTGAGATGTTTTGTGTGCGTTGTTTCTTTCTTCTTTCTTTTGTTTTGTTTTGGTTTTCTTTTCTTTTTGTTTTTACTGGGTTAAGTGGATTGGTTTTCTTCTCTTGCCCTTAAAGTTAGGCTTCTTACTAGAGTCCCCTTTTGATTTGATGGATGAAATAATAATAATTAAATCTTTGAGCACTGTTCATATGTGCTTATGACTGTCTGCATGCGCTAGTCCATACAAGTATTAAAAGGTACTGACATTTGTAAAATCTTGATAGCATACGGGCTGGTGGTGTAGGAGTAAATCTTCAAGCTGCAGATACAGTGATAATATTTGACACCGACTGGAATCCACAGGCAATTTCTCTGAAATGGCTTTTCACTTATTTATGTTTTGAATTTAGACTATGAAGTTCGAATTCTAAAGTTGATTTAGTTTCTCGGTAAATTTTCAGGTTGATTTGCAAGCACAGGCTAGGGCTCACAGAATTGGCCAGAAGAAGGATGTACTTGTTCTTAGATTTGAAACGGTAGGCAGTTTCCTCCCTGGGCTATCTTTTAAGACAGTACATCTATAGAGAATCCTTTTATGTAATATTAGTGTCTTGAAATCAAATCATCTCTAATTTGAGATTCTTTATGTAGAACTTATTGAATTGTTTCTTTTGCATAAGGTTCAAACTGTTGAAGAACAAGTCAGAGCAGCCGCTGAGCACAAACTAGGAGTTGCAAATCAAAGCATTACTGCTGGTTTCTTTGATAATAATACAAGGTTCTTTGGATTCGTGCTGAGCTAATTTCTGTTGCATACTCTTCCAAATCAGTCGCTAATTGTTCTTGAAAATTGTTTTGACAGTGCGGAAGATCGAAGAGAATATTTGGAGTCACTTTTGCGTGAGTGTAAGAAAGAGGAAGCTGCACCTGTTTTGGATGATGATGCTTTAAATGATCTTTTAGCTCGCAGGTATGTAGGTTGACTATTGTATTGTTTGTCTGCACTTGTTTTTCCTGCAACTGGGTGATGATCCGTATGAGATGGGCCAGCTAGAAACTGCTATTGGTGTCTCAACCTAAACATGTCCTTCATAGTAGAAAATGAAACATCCATCCCTAGGTTTTTTTTAATAGACGAGCCCACTATAAAGACACTATTGTACCTCACTGTTCGTTTGGCTTTGGTGACCATTACTGTAAATTATATCCGAAGATAATTTTGTTAATCTATTATTTGCCTCCCAGTAAAATTATCTATGAACTTGGAGGGACTGGAAATGTCTTGGCCAGAAGTTAGTAATTTGCTGGATTTGATTACTGATTAGTTGCAGAGTTATATTTCTCAGGCTTGATTTCAGTTGTCATTACTTTAATATTACTTTGATTTCCTTGAATTATCAATTGTTGTACCTCAATATTACTTTGATTGTCTGGAATTATCAATCTTTGCCTCCCCTCTTGCAGTGAGCCAGAAATTGATGTCTTTGAATCAGTTGATAAAAAAAGGAGAGAAGAAGAACTGGTATTGGCTTAGTCATGTGCACTCAATGCTGTTTCCATGGTTACACATTGCATAACATGTTGCATTTATTCTCTTAACCGACAGCTTAATGAAAAAACGTAATCTTGCAGGCAGCATGGAGGAAGTTAGTAGGTGTTCAAGGCTTCGAGAATTCTGAAGATCTGCCTCCCATTCCTTCTCGCTTGGTTACAGATGCTGACTTGAAGGAGTTCTGTGAAACAATGAAGGTATACGAGAAGCCGAAGACTGGTGAAATGTCTAATATCGGAGTAAAGCGGAAGGGTCGATCCCTAGGGGGTCCAGATACTCAACATTATGGCAGGGGAAAACGGGCAAGAGAGGTTTATTTTCATATTTGATTCTTCTTCCTTAAATTTGTACATGCTTTGATTGCCCTTTTTCTACCACAAATCTGTCTAATTGCATGTGAATACTTTCTTTGAATACTATTAGGTGCGTTCATATGAAGAACAATGGACGGAAGAGGAATTTGAAAAGTTGTGTCAGGCTGACTCACCTGATTCCCCAACAAAACTAAGGGAAGAAAGTACAGAGTCCACTCCCTCTAAACTCCAAGAAGATAGCAGTGGGTACGCGTTAGCTGTCTGTGAACCAGATCTTTCCCCTCCACTCCCACCGCAATTACCATTACCTGGTGTGGAGTTGGCCCAAATGCAGCAAAGTAAAGAAGTCACCCCGCCATCTAGACGAGGCCGTGGCAGGCCAAAAAGAGGAACATTAGATCAATCGCCAATTGCAATGGTTCTTCCAACACCTGCTGGAAGTGTCAAAGTAGAAACTGTGTTACAAAGTGGGACACTGTCTAGCCCTGTAACAAACTCTGGCCCAGACTCATCACCTACTTCTGTCAAGGTTCAAGGTATTGCTGGAAATGTAGAAAATGTCCTGGCTTCACCCGGATCTCAGCAGACTGCTACTGAATCTTCTGTTACTCCTGGCTTTCAAACTATCACTGGTAGCCCTTCTGTATCATCACGAGGAAGAGGAAGAGGAAGAGGTCGAGGTCGGAAAACTCAACCAGAAGCAACCAGGGGCAGGGGCAGGGGCAGAAAACAGGTGCCAATATCACAAGATGTTTCTGGTGGAGTAGCTGGTCCTGATGCAAAACAGAATGAAGAAGTATCACAGAACACATCTCTGAATGTTCAACACCCTGATTCTGCTCCTTTACATGCTGCCAATGAGACTGATCCACAAACCGGTTGTGAGATAGCTTTAAGTTCTCAGCCAATCCTTTCTTCTCCAGCCGTTGCTCCTTTGTCTCTTGTCTCTCCTTCCCCATCTGTATCTACGCAAATGAAAGGGCGAACCCGGAAGGCTCAAAGTAGTGCAGGAGCAAGTGAAGGAGCACCGAAACGCAGGGGAAAGAGACAGGCCCCAGTATCAGGTGATGTTACTGATGTAATAACTAGTCAGGATTTGAAACCGAATCTGCAACCACAGGATAAACCTGGTTATACATCTGTTTGTAAAGACATCACTGAGGGAAGTAAGCAAGAGGCTCATGGTCTAGCTGGTCAGGATCTGAATTTAACTGAGGACTCTGTATCTCTCTCCCAAACCAAGCAGGCAACAAGCTCATCAGTGACACTTGATACTGTCGTCAAACCCCTGGGTAAATACTGTGCCTGCATGCCTATGGAATTTTTTTCACCGGATCATGATCAATTGTTCCTCACATAATTTAACATTTTAAAATTGTGCAGGTCCTGAATCAGGAGAAAATCAGAATGCTATTGTACGCAATGCATCTGTGACAGTAGAGGCTTTGCCAGAAAATTTCTCATCCAGGCCCAAGAACGACAAAGTTCATCAGAATGATGGTAGTGCTTTACAAGCTACTCCTGGATCGGATCAGAAATCTCCCAGTTCAGAGGCAGTTGAAAACATCATGCAGACAAAACAGGATGCTGCTAGCATTGCTCCTGCTTCTCAGTCAACACCTTCCTACCCATCTATTCCGCCTGCTTCTCGCCCTTCTGAATCACAAGAAGTCAAAAGACAAGGTCGAAAGACTTCAAACAGAGCAGAAGCACCTCGTCGCAGGGGAAAGAAGCAGGTGCCATTGTTACCTGTTGTTTCTGAGGGTTTAGCTGATCAGGATCCAAAGTTAAATGTACAAGTTCAGGACACGTCTGGTGATACCTTTGGGAGTAAGTCTGTTCCACAGGGAAGTAAGCAAGGAATTGAAGGACAAGAACTTACTAATGCTATTCAGACCCAGACAGGTCAAGTGTATTCGGCTGGCAGTGCAGCGGGTCATGATCAAAAAAAGAAAGAGCAGTCAGGCTATTCTACCCAGAATAAGCAGCCTACAATCTCATCAGGAACACTTGACAGTGCTCCTGGATCCTCTGATAAAAGTTCCGCTTTGGGCCGTATCCAGACTGCTGATGTAAGTGATGTTGCTCGTGTGATGAAGGAGATCTTTTCTGGAACACGTTTGGCAAAATCTAAAATTCCAGACTCAGTTGGGAGAGACAGTAAGGTTGCCCTGTGTGTTCCTCCATCAAGTAAGACTCCTGTCGACCTTGCTAAAAAGCAATGTTTGGAGGATAAAGCATGTCCTAATGTGTCAAATCTAGAAATATCAGCTAATGTACATGAGCTTCCAGTAAAATGCGGAAACCAATCTTTGTCTGATGCTGATGCAAAAGTAGAGAGGGAAAAAACGCCTGCTTTGAAGGGATCTTCTATCACTGATATGGACCAATCGGAAAGTAAGACTACTTTAGTGGACCAATCGGAAAGTAAGACTACTTTAGTGGACCAATCGGAAAGTAAGACTGGTGTAGTCTCCACTATAGGATTGGAGGATTCAAAACAATTGTGTGTTGATGGTTCATCCAGGGTCAGTATAATGGATACTGTTGTTAAGACAGTATCTCCAGATCTTGATGTGCCTGCTTCTAGTACTGGGGCCTCTGGCTGTGGGCTGGTTTCATCTTTGATATTTTCAAGTTCCACCATTGTTCCCACAATTCAAAATACTGATTGTGGAGGGAGTTCTTCCGACAAGGTTGACATGCCTTTTACTAAATCTGAAGCTGCTAGTCAATCTGGTGAAGGTTTATTTTCAAATGCAGAAACTTCCTCAAAGACTGGTGATTTTGATGCAGCTTTGGGATCAGTTGATGCTGCTGCATTGGGGAATGATACTACTACGCATGATATTCCTTCCGAAGCAGGCATCTTGAAACTTGGATCTGAAATACTTGGGGATGGTCACATTGATGTTTGCAATATGGAAGTGGACCCTTCTTTGGGTGATCAAATTGATGTTTCTCGTGCTGGTTTATCTGAAAAAGTTTCTGATGCAAGTTTACAATCATCTTCACTGGTTACTGAATGTGGAGAGATTTCTCTGGACAAGGTCGACATGCCTATTACAAAATCTGAAGCCTCTAGTGAATCTGGTCAAGGTATGTTTTCGACTGCAGAAACTTCCTCAAAGACTGGTGATTTGGATGCAGCTTTTGGATCAGCTGAGGCTGCATTAGGGAATGATACTACTGCACATGATATTCCTTCCGAAGAGGGCATCTTGAAACTTGGATCTGAAATGCTTGGGGATGGTTGCGTTGATGTTTGCAATATGGAAGTGGACTCTTCTTTGGGTGATCAAATTGATGTTTCTCATACTGGTTTATCTGAGAAAGTTTCTGATGCAAGTTTACAATCATCTTCTCTGATTACAGAAATTCCGGACTCATCTGCTAGAGATCAAGTTGGAAGTAATGCAGCACACGAGAACCCAGACAGTTCTGGGGCTGCATTGAATGTTTCTCAGGATGGTTGCTTTGTAAAAGAAGATAAATCAGACCTCTTGGCATCATCTTCCTTAGGGAAAGAGGAAACAGTAGAGGGCTCATCTGACGAGTGCCAAAATTGTAGCTCACTTTCTCTGGAGGAGCAGAAAGATTCTGCAGCTGAAATGGATATTAAATTACCAGAAGATGTTGCCTCTTTGCCAGAGGAAAGTGCACAGAAGGACACTGGTCTTCCTGCGTCTTCAATTGGACAGGAAGGAAAGATTGAGGGTTCAGCTGAGAAGGGGCCAAGTTGTAGCTCGGAACTACTGGAAGAGCCAAAAGGTTCTGGAGCTGTAACAGTTGTTGAAATTGATTCATCTCAGGTTTGTGGAACTTTGCAAACGAACATTGCATCAGAAGGTATGGATCCACCTTCATCTTCATTAGTGACTGGGCAGGGGTTGGCTGAGGACATATCTGGGAAAGGTCAAGTTTGCAGCTCTAAGGAGGAACCAGAAGTTTCTGGATCTCAGATTCTTGGGATTATACTGCAAACAAATGTCAAAGACAACTTAGATTCTCCTCTGTCTTCTTTAGTGAGGGAGGAAGCAAATGAGGACTCATCTGGTATGGGTTTACTTGGCAGTCAAGTACCGGTGGAGAAAGAAAAAGAGAGTAATGCTGAAATTGGTGGGAGTTCAGGCTTTCTGGGAGAATCAAAAGATTTTGATGCTGAAATTGTTGTTGTGCCTTCATCTTCTGCAGCAGTTAAGGAAGGAAAAACTGATTGCTCATCTGAGAGTGATCAAGTTAACAGATCGATGGTGCCAGGGGAAACAAATTTAGAAGCTTCAGAATCTTCCATTCTTTCTTTATCTTCCTTGAAAAAAGAGCAAGAAAACATTGAGGGCCCTTCTCACAAGGGTCATGATGGCAGCTCAGTACAACTAGAGGAATCTAATACAAATGAAGAGGATATTGTTTCAGAAAGTGCTGATACGGAAAAGAAGTTTCAGAGCTTACCAGAGAAGGATCCTTTGCGCAGCTTAGCTCCGCCATTGGAATCAAAAGTCTTTGAATCTGAGATTAGTGATCTTTTGGATGCATCCAAGGTTTGTTGGCCTCACTGGGAATTAAGATACTTATATTACTTTTTTATTTAAATTGGTCCGAACTTCTTACTGTAGGTTTGACTCTTAGAAAATCACCTGAATGGCCAATGACAAAATGTTTGAATTTCTCACTTCCTACTGAACAGAGTTATAAAACATATCCTTATGACATACACATGCATATGCCCACAGGCAATCAGAAGTTAATTTTTTTTTACTTATTTCACTGCTAATGTTTAGTGTCAAATGTTTATGACTCAGGTTGGTGGGATACTGGTTGAAAATACTAATTTAGGAAACCTTGACCTGCCTACATCATCTATTGAGGCGGAAAGAAAACAGGAAGATCGTCCATCTACGGGTTTCGTTGGAAGCTTAGTGATGGAGGGTTCAGAGACTTCACTATCTGAAAAGGGTGATCTAATAAAACCTTCTGATTCTTGTGAAATGGTGCCAGAAATTATATCTCAAAACATTGATCTGCCTCCGCGTGCCTCAACAATGGAGGGTAATTGTGGTGAAGGCTCATCGGGTGCAAGGCCCTGCTCCAAATCACCAGAGAAGTTGGAATCTGAAGCTAAAATTGTTGATGCTTCTCATGTTTGTGGAGAATTGCTAGAGGATGTGTCTGAAAACTTGGATCAAAGTCCGATTATTTTGACCGAGGTGAATAGTGTTGTTGAAGGGTCAGTGGATGCAGGAACCATTGACAGCTCCGAATCACTGGTAGGTGCACAATCTGGAGCTAAGTTTGGGGAAGCTTCTCAACTTAGTGGGACATTCCCAGAAAATGTGTCTGAAAACATGGACCAGCCTTCAGTTTCCTTGGCTGTAGGGGGTGATAGTATTGAAGGCTTGTCCGAGGCAGGGCCTGCAGGCAACCCCAAATCACCAGAGTCAAAATCTGAAACCTGCGTCGGTGGGATGCTGCTTGAAGATTCTGTTTCGCAAAACATAGACCTGCCTGCATATTCCACAGAGGAGCAAGAAAAACAGGTATGTGCTTCAAATATATTGAAAGGATTAGATAATTAAGGTCCTTTTGAGACATTGAGTGCTGGTTCCTCAATGCGGACCTCAGGTTGTCTCCGTTTTTAACAAATACAGTGGCATTTCTGAAAGCCAGTGTTGTGTACCTTCAATGTGCTATTGGCTTGATATGATATGCGTACACTTCCATAGTCTCCATTCATCTATGAAACAAATTCTCCTTTTGTCTATCGAAACCATGTCAAGGTTGCCTAGTCTTGGGTTATATATGAAAACATTGATGTTCCTCCAAACTTTTTTCAACATGGGTTAGGTAGCTTTGGTTGTATGGTCTGTGAGCGTGACCATGAAAATATCTAACTCTAGCCTTTGTTTTGTTTGTATGGAAACGTTTATGCTGTTTAAATGAACTAGTTATATTGACCTTAGACTGCATAGCAGTAATTCGCTGGTATAATGGAAATACATCAAATATGAGATAAATCAGTCCTATTATGCAATTACTGTTTATATCAAATATGAGATAATCAATCCTATTATGCAATGACTGTTTATACGGTCTTAATGCTTCTTTGCAGGCCAACCCAGAGACTCTCAACAAGGTCTGTGACGTAGGGAAGAAGCAGCTGGGTTTATCTGAAGACACAAGTGTGACTGCAGCAGGCTCAGAAGTTGCTGAACGTGGCACTGATTCTCTTAACACAGTAATTGCCTATCCATTGCTCTCATTTTCTACTATACCAAATGATGTTGTAGTTTTGTATACCATTTTATTTAAAATGCAATCTGAGTTTCATAATAGTAGGGCATTACATGGTATTTACATTACAGAACCAATTTTTAGAACTCTCAGATCAACAATGTTTTTCGACGGCTTTCTGCTTTTTGCAATTTTATTTGAACTTTCTACATATGTTTGTTTTGTCATGTTTACTTGGTCATGTTAATTGATATAAAACCACTCAATTTACAGGCCGATATAAAGTCTGAAAAGATGCATGAAACTCCACTTACCCCGATCAAAGGGGTTGACAGTGTTGTTGAAGGCTCGATGGATGCAGGGCCTATAGGCAGCTCCAAATCTCTGGTGGTGTCAGAATCTGTAGCTAAATATGATGAAACTTCTCAGATTAGTCAGACATTGCCGGAAAATGTGTCTGGAAACATGGATCAGCCTTCAGTTTCCTCAGCTTTGGGGGATGTTAGTGTTGAAGACATATGTGAAGGAGGGCCTGGAGACAGTTCCAAATCACCAGAAGAGTCAAAATCTGAAGTTAAAGTTGATGAGGCTTCTCAGGATTTTGGCACAATGTCAGAAGATGTGTCTGAAAAGCTGGATCAGCCTCAAGTTACCATGGCCGTGGGGAGTGATTGTGTTGAAGTCTTATCTGAGGCAGGGCCTGTAGGCAGCCCCAAATCACCGGAAGAGTCAAAATCCAAAGCTAAAATTCATGATCCTTCGCAGGTTTATGAGACTGCGCCAGGAAATGTGTCTGAAAACATGGATCAGCCTTCTGTTACTTTGCCTATGGAGATTGATAGCACCGATGGCTTATCTGAGGCAGGTCTTGTAGGCAATTCCAAACTGCCAGACAAGTCAGAATCTGAAGTTAAAATTGGTGATGTTTCTCAGGTCTGTGGGACAATGCCAGGAAATATATCTGAGAACATGGATCAGCCTTCCATCACCTTGCCCATGGAGGTTGATAGCATTGAAGGCTTACCTGAGGCACGGCATGTAGGCAGCTTCGAATTGCCAGAAGAGCCAGAATCCGAAGCTAAAATTGGTGATGCTTCTCAGGTTTGTGGAACAATGCCAGAAAATGTGCCTGAAAACATGGATCAGCCTCCAGTTACCATGCCCATGGAGGTTGATAGCATCAAAGGCTTATCCGAGGCACGAGTTGTGGGCAGCTCCAAATCACCTGAGGAGTCTACATCTCAAGCTAAAGTTGGTGAGGTTTCGCAGGTTTGTGAGACAACAGATGAAAATGAGTCCGAAAACATGGATGTTCAGCTATCTTCAATAGCGAAGGAAGGTGAAGATGTATCTGAAAATGAGGATATTCAGGCAGCAGTGCAGGACGGTGAAAATGTGGAGGTGCTATCCGAAGGACCAGTTGCTAGCTCAGTGGCACAACCTGTGGAAAGCTCCAAATCGCCCGAGGAATCTACATCCCAAGCTAAAGTTGGTGATGTTTCTGAGGTTTCTGAGACTATACGAGAAAATGAGTCTGAAAACATGAATGTTCAGCTATCTTCAACAGCGAAGGATGGTGAAAATGTATCTGAGAATGTGGATATTCAGGTAGCAGTACAGGACGGTGAAAATGTGGAAGTACTGTCCGAAGGACCAGTTGCTAGCTCAGTGGCACAACCTGTAGACAGCTCCAAATCACCCGAGGAGTCTACATCTCAAGCTAATGTTGGTGAGGCTTCTCCGGTACGTGAGACAATACCAGAAACTGCCGAAAACATGGATGTTCAGCTAACAGTGGAGGAGAGTGAACATGTAAATGAAAATGTGGATATTCAGGCAGCAGCGCAGGATGGTGAAAATGTGGAGGTACTGTCCGAAGGACCAGTTGGTAGCTTAGTGGCACAACCTGATGTTTAGTCTGACTGGAATTTTGTACAGTATAGTCTGCCCATCATAAAGGGTAATATTTGGTATCCAACAACAGAATGTAGATAAACTATTTATAAGACTTAATTATGGAAGTTTCTTCCACTAATGGATAGCCGTCTACTTTCGGTAAATACCTACTTAGTACCTTTATATGAGATTTGAACTCAAAACCTACTCCAAAAAATGACATCCGGGAATGTACCCAAAAAAAAAATTGAAATCCGAGGCCTCAGTAAACTTCTGGGAATGATGGGTTCGAACCATCAGAGACGATGCATTTATTTCCATTCCCCTTTTTCATTTGTGTGGTAACGTAAACTAAAGTTTGTATTGAAGAAATAAGCTACAAGAGGCCAATTCCTATGCATCGTACCGGCAAACAGGACTTCACTGATGCCGGTTCAATTTCGCTTATCATTTTACCAATATGCTGTTGGTCGTGTTGGGCTTCATTGTTCAATTCGGTGACAAAATGCACACATCCCTGTATATTGAAACCGAAAATGTCACTAGATCATATAAACATAACGACCATATAGGCATTTTGAAACCGAAAACCAAGAACCAGATTGATAACGCTTGAACCGGACCAGAGGTTTATTAATCTGATAAGATTTCGAAATAAGATAATTTTCCTTATGAGCATCGTTTCCTAACCTTTGGATTGAATCATCTAACGGCCGACAACAAACAAAGATGTGTAGAGAAAAATGTGTGTGAATATCACTTTCCTTTATTTATTAGATGAATGTACTTTTACGTAATTTCAAATAAGGTTAGAACCGTAATCTTACAATTTTATATTTTCAATCATAATTAACATAAGTACACGGTATACGGAGCCAACCAATTAATCAGAAATTCAAATTTTTCTCGAAAATAAAACTGAAAATAAAACCCCCTATACTTGAATGAAATTACAAGAGTGTTTGGCATAAACCCGGATTAGTGGCACAAGAGAAATAAGCCGATGTCTCATAGGTCATCTTCTCCCTTCTGAGAACCCCAAGGTCCCTCCATAGAACTCGTCTTCTCAAATCAAAGCTTTCTGCTTTTTTACCCAGACCAAACAAGTAAGCAGTTTTTCTCAAAACCCATTTATTTATTAACTTCGCCGAATAATTTTTAACACTTTTTTTGGGTTTTCCCCAAATTGTGAGAGTTTTCAATCTTGTGCTTGAACAATGAAAGTTGACTTTGTTTGTTCACTGGATTGTGTTTTACTGTTGCAGGTCTGTGTTGTTGATTCAAAGATGTAATTTTTACTTCTGAGTTTGTTAATGGTTTAATTGCCCTGTTGTGTGAAATTAGGGTTTTGGGTTCTTCATTTTAGTACATTTATGGTATTATGTGCTGTAACTGTTGAGTTGTTTTTTGGGGTTTGTATTGCATGTTAGCTTCAAGTTCTTTCAGTTTGAGAGGGTTTGAAATTCACACTTTTGAAGGTTATGGAAATTAATTCACTTTATTCAATTTGAACTGTTTAAACATGTCGAAGAAGATTTGGAATTGAAAGCCTCAAACTTTATGAACATATTTGGGTTCCGAAGACATTATTGGGTATGGAGAGAACTGAGTGAAAGGGTTATGTAACTGTGTGAAATGGGAATATTTGTATCGTGTGTCGTTTGGTTTTGCTGAGAAAGCAATTCATTGTATTGTGGTATAGCATGTGTTTAGTTTGCTTTTCAATCTAGTGGTGTCCAAGTTCTTTTATCAATTATTTTGAATTTGGCTCTAGGAATGTGGTTCTGGGATTTGTGATATGTGAATTAAATGCAATTACTCTTGTATTTGGTCAATTTCTGTATCAATTTGGGCTATAAAAATGTAGCTAATTGTTGCACTTACACACTTTTGGTTGCTTTGCTTTTCGTTTATGTTATAACCGGCTTTGAATTGATCTTTGACTGATACAGAATTGGCCTGGGCCAACTTGATGGGATTTGAATGTTGAAAACGGGCATCATTCAGACTCACTCATCGCTTCTTAGGGGCTGTGGATCTAAACTTGGATTTTTTTCAGTCTCGAAGCATGCTTCTGGGTTTCTAGTATTGGCTATTGTTTCGTACATTATTAAAGAAATCTGAGTAAGCTTTCTCCAGATAAGTGATGGATTGCAATAAAGAAGAGGCCATTAGGGCCAAGGTGATTGCTGAACAGAAGATGCAAAGCAAGGATTTCATGGGGGCTCGCAAGATTGTGATGAAGGCGCAACAACTCTGTCCTGATTTGGAGAATATATCTCAGATGCTTACGGTTTGTGACGTGCATTACTCTGCTGAGCAGAAATTGTTTGGGCCTGAGCCAGACTGGTACGGCATCCTTAAGGTTGACCAAACAGCAAATGAGCTTATAATTAAGAAGCAGTACAGGAAGTTCGCTCTCCAACTTCATCCTGATAAAAACAAGTTTGCTGGTGCTGAAGCTGCTTTTAAGCTGATTGGAGAAGCTCAAAGAGTGCTTTTGGACCGTGAAAAACGGAGCATTTATGACATGAAACGCAAGGCTGCAGTGAGTAAAACAAATGGACCATATCGACCTCCGCCAAAGGCGAGTGGCAATTCAAATGTCGGAGTTCAAAACAACGCCAGAGGTAACTATACAGGCGTTAATCTACAGAATCCACAGCAACAGCGGCCCTTTCCACCAGGGTATTCAGATGACCGCTCAACTTTTTGGACAGCCTGCCCCTTTTGTACGGCCAAGTACCAGTACTATAGAGAAATTCTTAATAGATCCCTTAAATGTCAAAAATGTCAAAAGCCCTTCATCGCATATGACACAAATATGCCAGGTGCACCACCACCAACTAACTTAAGTCAGCAAGCATTCCCCCCAAAAAAGGTTGGTGTCAGCAAATCTGAAGTGAAATTTCAAGCGGATGTTGGAGCTGCAAAATGCAAAACTGAATCTTTCCAAAAGACAGGTCAAAAGGCAGGTAGCTCCTCTCGTACTCGTTCCGAAAAGGTGGCACGTAAGAGAGGCAGAAGGCGTGTAGTTGAATCCAGTGAAAGCTCTGACTTTGAGAGCAGCAGCGATTCGGAAGAAGATATAGTTATTGATGATGATGTTCTTCAGGCTGGACTGAAATCTGGATGCTTTGGAGAGCAGCAACCAAGGAGATCTTCACGGCATAAGCAACATGTTTTTTATCAGGAAAAACTAAGTGATGATGAAGGCACTCCTTTATGCAAAAAGAAAAAAAGGAGTGGCTCATCTTGTGCCACTGAAGAGGATGTAGAGGCTTCTAAAGAGGAGGCATCTAAAATGAATAACACTGAAGGAGATGAGGAAACGGCTAAAGTATTTGAGTCTAATAAAAGATCAAAAACTAGTGAGAAGGTTGATGCTAAAGATTTTGGTTGTGGGAAAAATTCTGAGGCTGATGAGAATTCTCCATCAGATAAAAGCTCTCGTGAGACGCGAGAACCAGACCCCTCGTATTCTTTTCCAGATAGTGACTTCAATGATTTTGAGAAAGACCGGAAAGAACAATGCTTTGAGCAAGGGCAGTTGTGGGCTATTTATGATTCTCGAAATGCGATGCCAACGGCTTATGCTAGAATCAAGAAAGTTCATTCTGCTAGTGCTGAGTTCAAGGTGCAGATAACCTGGCTTGAGCCAGACCCTGATGATGATAATGGAAGCAAATGGGCAAAAGCAGACTTGCCATTTTCTTGTGGTAAATTCAGACAAGGTAAATCTGAAACTACAAAAGATCGACTCATGTTCTCTCATTTGATGTTTTTCGAGAAGGTTAAAAGTTCTTACAAGATATATCCAAAAAAGGGTGAGACTTGGGCCATTTTCAACAACTGGGATATAAACTGGTGCACTGATCGAGACACTAATCGGAAGTTTGAATATGAATTTGTTCAAATTTTGTCAGAGTATGCTGAGGGTGTTGGAATATGTGTTGCACCCTTGGAGAAGGTGAAAGGCTTTGCGTGTGTATTCTGCCAGAAGGTAAAGGATGAGAAAGGCACATTTCAAGTTCTACCAGGTGAATTATTGAGGTTCTCCCACAGAGTTCCATCCTGTCTATTGACTGGTGATGAAGGAGTCGGAATACCATCAGGGTCTGTTGAGCTTGATCCTGCCTCTGTACCACCTCCCTGTGTAGAATCTATAGATATTCTTGAAGCTGAATTCTACAACTTTGATGCTGATAAATCAATGGAAAAGTTTCAGATTGGTCAAATCTGGGCACTATATAGTGATGAGGATGGTTTGCCAAAATACTATGGTCAGATCAAGAATGTTGATTTAAGGCGATCGAAAGTGCATATTGCATGGCTTGCTTCCAACTCACTACCAGACAATGCAATGCGGTGGCATGATGAAGAGATGCCCATTTGTTGTGGGAGATTTGGGGTTGAAAGGAGTGCACTCCAGGATTATGATTCTTTCATGTCCTTTTCACATCGGATAAAAGCACTTCCTATTAAGAATGAATATGAAGTATTTCCTAGGAGAGGCGAAGTTTGGGCACTGTATAAGAACTGGACTTCTGATATCTCGTGTTCTGACTTGCGAAACTGCAAGTATGACATTGTAGTGGTACATGAGGAAAATGATCTGCAAACAGAGGTCTTGATTTTAGAGCGTGTGGATGGTTACAACTCAGTTTTCAAAGCTCGAGTAATAGGAGGATCTCCTGAAATTATGACTATCCCTGCAGTTGAGCTGCTGAGGTTTTCTCACAGCATTCCTTCTTTCCGCCTAACAGAAGAGAAAGGTGGCATCCTGAGAGGTTTCTGGGAACTTGATCCTGCTGCATTGCCCGTTTGCTTCTTTAGTCAGACTTGAGTCGGCAATGTGAATGGCCTAATTGCCTTGCCGTGCGGGTTCCTCAAATTCACCCTGCTGTTCATAAAATGCTAGTTCCGGGAGAAGATTCTGGGCCTGCTCATTCTGATTATAATGAACAACCCTCCTGTGAGTGCATCATAGGAAGGTGCATGATTCCAGATAAATTTTTGCACCCATGAGTTTTGATCTTTTGGTCTTGGTGAAGGGGATATAGGTGGCACTGCTGGTGTTATGCTCCACGTTCTTGTTTATAGACCCTTTATATTTTCCCCGAACCCTGGCTCACTGGGCTGTGGACTAAATCACATATTGTGGTGGAATGTCAACTAACATTGAAAGAACTGAATTATTGTCTGAATGTTTATTTTGATGTATTCGAAGATTAGCATGTTCCGCCAAGTGCTTTAGTGTGTAATTGTTCTTCAACAACTCTTGTTGGCCACCATCCTCTTTGCTTATTAGAGTTGCAATGCAAAGTCTTCGAATGAATTCTTTTGGTATATATATCCTATCAGGCTTGTTATCAGATCTTGTGTACGGGTTTACTTCAACGTTTGTTGGGACTAAGTACCAAAGATGCATCGAGCAGAGTCATATTAGACCTTCCACAATAGCATGTAGGAGTTTCATCCTCATATATAAGAAACTGGTTGCATGATTTCGATTCTTACAACGTTGTGGCTGGAATAAATCCAATTCAATTCATGCATTGCAAAAGATTTGAGGCCAAGCCAGCCGGAAATTTTGAGCAATGTATATATTCATAGGGTGAAAAAAATGACAGGTAAAATGTTAACTTGCCTTTGAGCCTGAAGCTTTGTTATTTGTCACCTCGTTGTGGGTGGTCACTGAAAAAAGTTAAGGGCGCGTTTGGTTACGTTTTTGGAGGGGCGTTTTTGTTTTCACACCCGTTTTTGGCCCAAAAACGTGTTTGGTGGCGCTCGGCTGAAAACGGAAAGGAAAATGGCGGAAAACGCGTTTACAGTTGCATTTCTGTCAATTAACACGCGAAACGCTGAAAACGATATATCGACGTTTTCGCTCAAGCGGCCTCGCTCGATGAACCCAGCGTCCTCGCTCGATGAACCCAGCGCCACGACGACGACGACGAACCCAGTGGTCACGCTCGACGAATCCAGCGGCCAAAACCAGAACCCACCGCCGATGTACTGCCCAACCCAACACCGACGATCGCCCGAGGACGAGCGGAAGGACAACGAAGATGAAGATGACGATGAACCTAGCGGCCACGCTCGACGAACCTAGCGGCCACGCTCGACGAACCTAGCGGCCACGCTCGATGAAGGTGAGGACGACCTTCCGTTCGGCACCCAGACGACGAATCCAGCAAGGCGACGAGGACGGTGATGAGGCAGAGGCAGATTGGGTTTTGATTGTAAAGGTGTCGATTTTGGATCTACACCTTGGGTTTTGCAGAACCCAGAAAAATTGAAGAAGGATTTGGGTTTTGCAGAACCGTAAAAAAAAAAAAAAAGATCTGGATTTGGGGTTGCAGAGGCAGATTGGAAGAGAAGAAGTTATTTTTTATTTAATTTTATCAAACACATTTTTAAATTTTAAAAATACCAAATTTATTCTATCATTTTCATTCTCTGAGTGTAAACTGCGGAAATACCCCACGAAAACGTTACCAAACGAGCCCTAAGAGATCACAAGTAGCAATAGAAACCTACCGCAAAGAAACTGCAAAACACTATTGAGTATGCTTTCAGGCACCTTTGGACACGTGGAAGGGCATTTGGTCTAGTGGTATGATTCTCGCTTTGGGTGCGAGAGGTCCCGAGTTCGATTCTCGGAATGCCCCACCCTTCCTGTTATGTAATTTTTTACTTTTCTTTACCCGACTTGATTTCAGATTTTGTCTTGTAGCGGTGGTAACTGCTGATGGTAAATCGGTAAAAGAACAGAGAAACCTAGACAAACCTAGTTCAAGTTAACCCACTTTCAGTTCCAGTAAACTTTCTGGTACATGGTGTTGTCAATTTTCCCTCCAAAATTCCCAAATCCCCAGTTACTTCACAGTTTTTCCCTCCATCTCCCAAATCCCTAATTTCTCGCTCTCCTCCCCATAATCGAATCTACTTCTTCACTTACTTCACTGTAATCTCTAATAAAGTTGTGAACTTTGCGATCAATTTCGTCGTCTTGTTTGTTGATCTCTTCGAATTTAATCAATTTGGGGGTTTAGGGTTCCCAGTGGATTCTGATGCTGCTTTCGGTATGAGTTGAAATGGGTTCTCTTTGGGACGACGACGATGAAGCTAAGCCAGTGGAGACAAACCCACTTGCCGATGTTTCCCAAACGCAGCCTTTTGATGATGATGACTGTCAGCCTTTAAGCCCTGATTTGCCTGGTAATTTTCAAATGCTAAAGTTGTCATTTTTATGGTAATTTTACTGCGAATGTATAAACATGAAGCCGATTTCATTGAATTGATGTTGTGATTAGAAAAAAGATATGTTTTGGTATAAAAAAAAAAGATATCTTTTGGTAAAGTTGATTAGATGTTGTGTGCTGATTTAGGACTGCGTTTGGGGTGAATTGATTTTGAGATAGTTGTCTTCAAGGTTGACCTTTGATTTAAAATATGAATGACAATCGTTAATGAGGTTGCTGTTTTTTTTTTGGTACTGGAAATTAGGTGAGAAGGCCAGCTTTGGGGATGGTCATGAGTTACTGCAAGATACTGTGGCTTTTGATGATACTGTTCCAGTTGAAGATGCATGGGAAACTCAAGTGCTAAATCTTGCTGGTGAAACCCAAGTTCTAAATTTTGCTGATGAAAACCAAGTAGTGGATTTTGGTGGTGAAACCCAAGTAATGGATTGTGATGAGACACAAGTAATGCATCTTTATGACGAAACCCAAGTAGTGGATCTTGGTGATGAAACTCAAGTATTGGAAGATGTCAACTGCACTGAGTACATGGAGACACAATTGTTAGAGTTTGATGATGAAGTCGTGAGTGATACTGACGGTGAAGAGTCTGATACAACTGAAGTTTTGGATGATAAGGAGGCTTTACCTGAGGATGAATCAGTAAGAAGAGTTCCTGTTCAGTTAGAGGATGAGCAGAAGATTCAATGCAACCCTTGTGAGGACAGTGTAAACAGGTTAATGGACCAAGCTAATCATTTGAGTGATGAGCAGCAGGATTCAGGTTTGACCTCCTTAAATAGTGAAGAATACTAATCTTTTGATTGTCTTTCTCTCATGAAAACACCCCATTCGTGGTCGAATGCTTAACTGTACTTGATGGATCATTCTTTTGCTCTATCTTCTGTTTCAATGATGGGTTTCTGGGATAGGAAATGAATTACCTCTTGGGTTAATGGATTGCAAATTGGTACCATTCATTCATGTCGTTACTAAGTTTGGGTATGCTTGTTCTAATTGTTCATTTCTATCTTTAAGGCTGTCTTTTTTCACATTTTAGCTCGGATTCAATTACTTGTGTTAATTCTTGAAAGCATTGTTGGGTTTTATCTTGTAGGACTTGCACCTGTGAATGGAAGCTCGTTGGATCTGGAACCGGGTATGTAGTATCCTGCTTCTCTATTATTAGAATACATAGTGCATTTTTTCTGAGCAGAAATTGGGTAAACATTCACCGATGCAAAGATCTTGTAGTAGTATTTAAAATTCAGAATTCATGATGGACTAATCTAACTGAAAACAAATGCACTCCTGATAAGAAATATCATGCCATTGAGGGATTGTTTATCTTTATTTGTCTTCCCATTTTCTCAGGATCTGTGCATATACGTTGTACCTCAGCTCGCACTGCAGCTTTGAAGAGCACCAGCAATCAGTCTTGCTCTGTTCCAATTAATAATCATTCTTTGGAGCAACTTTCTGGAAAAGATGATACAGTATCTTTTTTATGGGATTCAACCAAAGATGGGGAGGAAGTCAACCAGGAACATGATCTCGGGAGATGCAATGAGAAAGCAAGGATATTAAGTGATGAGAACAAATGCAGGACTGGTAGTTCAACAGCAAGAAAACTGTTTACCGAGGACCCAATTGCTGAAAACAAGGGAGATCCTAATGATAGAGATACTGTTGAAGAAGGAGAAGACTTGCTTGAGTTTCCTTGTAATTTGGCAGGGTTAAGCTATATTGACTCTCAAGAACCTGGTGAATTATCACAGGCTAATGCACTTGATTTTGTGGATAAGTTCCTCCAGGATAATGTTGAGGAGTTTGATAAACAAGTCAGCCGTGGAAAGAGTGCTAGTGAAAATTCCAAATTTGTCTTAAATGCAAAAGGGCCACAAATACTGGCCAAGAAAGCCAGTGATAAAAGCATAGCTCAAGATGTAGGCATTTTTGATTGGGATGGCAGCCGTGAGGATGAAGAAGGAGGTGATTTTTTCCGCCGGAGAAAGACAGACTTCTTTGGTGATAGAATCAATGGCTGGAAATCTCTTCCCCAACCCCAGAAGTCCGAAAGCAACAGACAGGGAAAGAACACAAAAAAGGGTATAATTCATTCTGACTCAAAGCTATTGATGCATAATTCCATGTTGGACAAACAGACGGTACCTGAAGAGGGAAGTAAACTTATAAAGAATCTCACTACTGAGTTTGACGAACAGTTTAACATCGACTCACCTAGAGAAAAGTTAGATGCTGATGTAAATAAGAACAGTGTACCTGAAATGCTAGATGTAGGTTTTAATACTCAAATGGCAGCTGAAGCTATAGAAGCCCTATTCTACGGGGAAGGAATTTCCAAGTGTGATGCTAGTAATACACATCAAGTTCAGGGAAATCCGGGCAGTTCTTCTGAAGGTTTAATGGGTGAAAAAACAAAGGACACAATTTCTTCAAAGAAACCCTCTTCTCGGAAAAGAATACGCCTTTCTGATGCAGGGGTTACTTCTCGAGAAACTCGGCAAGCCAAGAAAACAAGGATTGCTAGTGAATTAAATAAGCATTCCCCAATTTCATCTCAGGATCCTAAGAATTACAAGAAGAAGTGTGAAACACAGTCAGTGACGATCCAATCTAAGAAGACCAAGTCAAGTTCTGTCACTGTTGATCTAAGTAGAGAAGGATCTCTCCAAAAGCATTTACAGTGGAATGTTAGTAAAGTTTCACCTATTGCACGTAGAACTAGACAGTCTATAGTGGTAAATCAGTTAAAAAAGGCTGACAATACCTCCAGTGACTGTGGAGAGTCAAGCTATCAGACAGACATTCAGCCATCTACTGTGGTTAGTGAGAAACCTTCAAAATTAGGCTCCTATCAAGCTGGAGAAGTTGGAAATATCAAACCAACCCAACAAGACTGTTCAGATCTCAACTTGGAAGTTGTTAGTAATGATGTTAATTCAGATGGGTTAAGCTTTCCCAGAAGAAGAAGATCTCAGCGAATTAGGTCCCGTCAGGTTTATGGATCTGATAACTTAGATTGTCCATCTGATCCATCTGTTCAGTTGAAAAAAGTTGGCCAACATGTCACTGGGAACAAAAGGTTGCCGAGTGGTCTAAATCCCTCTTTTGCTACTAAAATGAGGGATGAATCCCCAAGAAACAACTGTAAATCATCTGATTCATCATGCACTACACCAGTTAACAGTAAGATGCCTGTGAATGCTGTATCTCCCGTTTGTATGGGCAATGAATATTTCACGCAGTCATGCAAGAGGAGCCTGTCAAGGCCAACTCTTTTAAAAGAAATCCGTGGATTAATGGAGAATGATGACGAACAAACTCCAACATTAAAGGATTTAAGGAAGAAGAGAGATATCACTGATGTTCGAGTACTGTATAGTCAACACTTGGATGAGGATATAATTAAGAAGCAGCAAAAGGTACTTTGTGAATTCAGAGTCTTTTATGTAAGCTGGTCTAAAGTAATTACATATGCTGATGTTTGTCTTGCAGATCTTGGCCCGACTAGGAGTCTCTGTAGCATCCTCTATGGCAGATGCCACACACTTCATAGCAGATCAGTTTGTGCGTACCAGAAATATGTTAGAAGCTATAGCTTCTGGAAAACCAGTAGTAACGCATTTATGGCTCAAAAGCTGTGGACAAGCTAGCTGCTTCATTGATGAGAAAAATTATATACTAAGAGATACTAAAAAGGAGAAGGAGTTTGGCTTTAGCATGCCAGCTTCATTGGCTCGTGCTTGCCAGCGTCCACTTTTAGAGGTAAAGTGGATTTATGCACACATCTTTTCATTCTCCAGAGCCAACTCTTGATGAGCCTACTGTTGATGGAGTTGTGGATTAGCTATTTATTACATATATCCTTTACGCATTATTCTGCAGGATCGTAAAGTCTTCATCACCCCAAAAACAAAGCCTGGTAGAGAATTAATTTCGAAATTGGTGAAAGCAGTCAATGGCCAGGTACAGTATCCTATTTGTATGTGATCGTAAAGATTAATCTCAGGTTGGATAATTTACGGTCTGTTTTCAGTATTTTAAACGTCCTAAAAGCACTCTTCGACAATAAATTTTGTCCTATTTTTATCTGATCTTTTGATTGTGGTTACTTCCAGCAAACTTCAGATTGAGTTGATTTTGATGTTGTTTCAAATGTGCACTAGGCTGTAGAGAGAATTGGTAGATCTGCTCTGAAGGATGATAAAGTTCCAGATAATCTATTGGTTTTATCTTGCGAAGAAGATTATGAAATCTGTGTACCTTTACTCGAAAAAGGTTTGCACTTCGCAACAATCTCCTTCCATTTACTAGGTTGTTATAGGAATAGAGCTACCTTTGGTGACACTGCGGTATACTTTCAGGAGCTGCAGTTTACAGCTCAGAGCTGCTGTTGAATGGGATTGTTACTCAGAAGTTGGAGTTTGAAAGGTTCGTTCTATTTCTGGGGTCTCACTTTTACTGTTACAAATTATATATCTTGTTCTTGGTTAACGAGAGAAAAAATTATCTACAGTGATGGTAAAAACTGAAATTTATGTGTGATGAAGCTACTTAACCTTGTATCCCCTAACACATTTGCAAATTTTGTCATAGGCATCGCCTCTTTACGGATAAAGTTAAGAAGACTCGTTCTACTTTATGGCTGAAAAAAGATAGCAATAAGTTCCTCCCTGTAACCAAAAATAAATGAGGTCAATTATATCGGATCAGTTTGTTCTTTAAATTTTCTTCTCTTCTTTGTATGGTCCAGCCAATTTTGTTCCTGCGTTGATGTGCATTCCTAGTTGAGTTTTTGTTTTCGTTATACTTCCCATGTAAAATCATTTGCTGTATATAAACTGCACTACTTGAAAATCTGTAAATTTCCATTTTCTTCATTCTCCCCTTTTCACTGGATGATGTAAGCTATTTAATGGTTATGCATATAGAGTTTTTCGTACTAGGACAGGACAGTGGTGTTATTGGATTTATCAGCTTAGTACTAATGTTACGTCCACTACAGCATTAGTACTAATGTGCAATTCGATAGTTTATTTACTCATCCTACAGCATCATATACTTTTACCAATTTGTGATAAGGTGGTTGCAAAACCAAATTTTGTAACAAGGTTGTCATAAAATTATTTTTATTACAAGGTTGTCATAAAATCAAATTTTGTAAACATATTGTGACAAAAGTAATCTATAGTAATTTTGTCACAAAATCAAATTGTGATAAAATCAAATTTTGTGATAATTTTTTGCAGTGTAATAAGGGGAACCAAGATTTGTTGTAACTTGTTAATGGTTCCTCCTCCAACCACATCAAGATATTACTGTAGTTATAAATATTAAACTTTAAAAGCAATGCCACATTTAGCAGATAATTCTTTAGCTACATGCTTTATCTTTCTAGAATCCTAAAAATTTGTACACAATTAGTCAAGTCTGCCCTCAATGTACACTAATATGTTAACAATTAACCAACACAGAATGCAGTTCCTTGCTGATACGAGGATTCAGTCATACTGGGCTAGTGTTTTGATTTTGTGCAACTTGAACTCTCCAAGTGAACAATTGCCAATACAAAGAGTTGAGGCTCATGGCTACCCCGAATCCCACTATCGAAGCAAGCATTATTGAGTAAACTGCCTTCAGATGAAACTGAAAGAGAATAACAAGCTTTAGATAACAAGGTAGGAAGATCCAAATTCAAAGAAAAAACATGCGGAAAGTGGAAAAACAAGTAGACAGTGACTGTCATGACCCATGGAGTATGTCCATGACAGGGAGTGAAGCAAATATATTTTGCATGAAATCACAATTGCACAGTATCACTCACTATAGAATAGAACAAGTGGACAGAGATTGCCACAAGTGCAAACTCAAGAGCTGCATATGTCCATACGTACTCCTTGATTGCTGCAAATTAAATAAGCAAGCAGTGAGATGGTTATCAACTTATAACGAGAGAAGAGAACAAGATGAGTTCATAGGGCTCCATTATACCAAGGATGATAGCGAATATGGATGCCAAGAGGCCAATTGTAAATGCAAATGGTGCTGCAATTATAACCGCTCGAGTTTTGAAGTCACCAATCTGCACATGAGAGTAGAATAATTAAACTCAAATTAGACAATGTCAATTCTTCGTTCTTATGTTTCTTGGATAGACCAATAGCATACCAGTAGTTGCTCGAGAAAAAAGAAATAGCAGATTGTGCTAATTAACATCAGTACCACAAAGTCCTGCCAGGCACTGCATAAAATATGATTGAATTAGCTATATGAAACAGTACAAAATCACAAGCTTGAGAAAACTGAATTCTATCATACAAAATTACACAGCCAACTTGCTCGAAAAGAAACCATAAAGAAGACATTCCTACAAGATGAGATCCAAGGTATATGATTTGGATTCTTCTTTCGCCGCTTCATGTGGAAAAATCTGTTTGAGAATTAATGGCTTAATGGAAATGGATGCATCATAAGCAAGTTTATATCTATTCTCCTATATCTTAATATGCAGTGTTTAATAGTAATTGATACAATAAACAAACAAATTGTCATAAATGGAATGCATCTGAATCTCACATTACTTCACCTTATCGTTTCTGGACGCAAACTTTGTTGGTTGTGCTCCTGTCTGCTACCCCTTTGAGCAGAGCTCTGTACCCGAAGCAAAGTCACAGGTAAATTTTGAACCTCTTGCCCACACACATCACATTTCTTGTTCCCTTTTGTGCTAAACCACTTAACTGCACACTCTTCATGTACAAGTCTGAGAGCACCTTTGCAAAAGCATTCCATTTTTAGTGTATTTTGCTCTTCACATTCATCAAGACATATCCTGCATACAGCTTCTTCTTCAGGAATTTCTTCATCATCAGTCTCCATTGGAGCTGGAGTTATTTGATCTGATTTGACAAAAACAAAAAAGAAATTATGGACGGTGAAATCATCTTCTAAAAAATCTTTCATCATTTTTTCATTTCCTTCCAATTGGGTCTAAAGTAAATACAATTGTGAATTTGTAAATCACTTAATCTCAGTCTATCCTTTCCGAAATGAGTTATAAGTTGCATATGCAGCATAAAGAAAGAACTACAATTGTGGATTGACTACATACCATCACTAGGATCAGTTTGGACGTGCTCATTGCGAGTAGCAAACGATATGGATCTAACAATAACAATGTTTCGTCCAGGCATAGACAGGGACCTTGAAACTGCAGCCTGCACAGCTTCTTTCTGCACAATGAAGTACCTTGAGTATCTAAGCGGAATGATAAATCAGATTTTCAATTATGCGACAACAAATGGTCAGATATCATTCTCGGGAAGCATTTATAACAACAACAACAAAATCTGCAATCTCAAAACTTGGGAAAACTCTACTATGCATAACCGCTTACATGTGGCTTGTGCACTTCGTTGTACATCCTTGCAGATATAGGCGTAGCAACAGAGGGGGATGAATTTGATGCTGGTGTAACAGGAAGAGAGGTACATCTTTTCCAAGAAAACTCTGATGCAGAATTAACCATTGTAGGACTTTCAGGAACTGTACTTGTATCTGAATTAAGGAGGGAGCTTTTCTCACCATCTGGTAGAGTAGCTTTTCTTTTGAAGCTTAAACCCCGGAGAAAGTTGCCTGATAGTGTACTACCCTTAGAAGAACCTTGAGAATGGAGTAAACCCTTTCCGCTGCGACTACTGCCAAAACCTGAAGGCCTTGGGGGTATTTGAAGTGATATATCGGGGCGTTTCCAGGTAGGTCCTGTGTCTTCAGCTTCTTCCTTTACTGCCTTCACATTTTCGAGACCAGCCTGCATATAAGTTATAACAAATGTCAAGCACCACTTATAGATTGGCCTGGAAAATCAAATAAGAGAACTTATATCAATCATGACTCAAACTTTCACTTTTCATACAAAAGGAAAACAACTCATGCAAAGTTGAATAATGGGAGGGTCTGGCAATAGCATAATTCAAGCCCAAATGACCACAAAGATCAAACTTATTTCAAGCAATCAAGCTGCAGTAATAAAGAAATGTAGCAGCAGAAAAACAGTTTACATAACACAATCAAATCGAGATCTGAAAATACTATTTAAAGGATGGCAAGGACAATGTAACAGCTTAAGAACAGTTCCAAATGAACAGATTAGAACTAAATCAATTCAATGGGAAACTTGATATCCATAAACCCAGTTGGGTTCCTGTGCTAAACATGCAAATTAGAGTCCAAATCTCTCAACACTAGAACTAAAAGTTGCTCAAACCCAGCAGCATAAACAGTAAAAATGCCAACATGGCACCATAGAATGGTCATTAAAGTCCAAATCTTTCCACAAAAGAAAAACATAAGTACCATAAACCCAGGTACAAAACAGTAAAAATGCAAAATTAGTAACATTGAAAACAATAAAAGATAGGGAATTTGAGATAAAAGAAACCTCAGAAGGAGAAGTTTCTGCAGCTCCATTGATGACTGCTTCAGCCGCTTGCATTGGTTATTTTGATTATTACAACCCCAAGAAACGACGAATTTTCTTCTGGGTACAAAGAAAGGTGTACCCAGAAAATTAAAGAAAGGAAAGTTGGCAGAGTTTGGGGGAAGTACAAGATTTAAGGAACCTGGGGTGTTTTTTTAATAGTAGAAAATGCTATTTTAATTGGGGAAAATAATGTGGAAAAAAACATGGGTACTGGTCTGGACTCTGGTCCGGTCGCGTAGAAGAAGATGAGAAATTTGTCGGATGGTCTTCAGAGGCTTTCGTGTAGTTGCCGTTTTCACTTTGCCCCCACTCGCGCTCTTTTCAGAAACTTCGGTACTCGCTTTTATAGGCCAAACTTCTTTCCCCTTGTGAAGAACATGTAAGAATTGGATGAACCAAATCGATTCTGTGCATGCAAGTGTGAACCTTGAGCCTTAACAACTTTTACCGTATTGGCACTTGTATCATTATTCTGAGAAACGTCACATAAGACATTATTGTCTACGTTAAATGCTCACGATATTATTTGTCACGATTTATATCTTTTGATGTTCGTATTTATTTACTTGAGGTTATTTAATTTTTGGATTGGTTAATTTTTTCCGACTCTTTTATTGCTTCACTCAGAGTGTGGAGGAGACTCTTAGAACATTAGCGAGTGATCTTGTACAGTGTAATGGAGCAAATAACCTACCCTTGTTTTATTCACGGGATGAAGGCAAGTGACCTACTTGTAATTATGGCTTGGGACCCTTGCCATTGAATTTTGCATCGCCATCATTTTCATTTCAATTCATTCACTCACGCAAAAACAAACAATGCCCTGAAGGTTTGTTTACTTTCCGGGAATGAAAATAGGGGAATGGGAATGGAATTTCGGTGTTTATTTATACTGATAATGAAAACTGATGTGGGTCCTATGGAGAAGAAAAATATGATCATTCCCAAATTTGGGTGAAATCCATTCCGAATGGGGACTAGGGTATTGGGTAAGGAGGAATGAGAATGAATTTTTTCTTTCAAAATTATCCCTCAATACATCTTCTTTCTCGTCTTTCTTCAGAGGCCTCTGGAGGAGAACAACACAGTTACACAGCAGCATTCGAATCGATCACGGAGGAGACCAACACACGAGGAAGAAGATGAGGTGCAAGTGCAACACACCTTTTTGGCTCGATGCTTTTAAAGTATTTATTTTTTGTCAGTTGACTTAACTTTTAATTAGCTATTTACTATAATAATAAAAGATAATATATTATAAAATAAAAATATATATGACTAACATTAAGATTTTGCCACCAATCAGTACATTCATATTACCCTAAAAGAAAAGTAAAAAATGCCTAGGCCTCGACTAATCCAAATTCTAGAGCAAATTTGCAAAATAATGGTGTAAAATAAACCATAATATTGTTCATTTATTTATCAACCTTGAATTTTTTTAGTTAATAATCTTTTCACACTTCAATTTCAATTTTTTTTGTTAAATGGTAATTTGGTAATCATATTGCATTATTTATTATTCCGGACAACGATCCCGGACAGTTAGTAAATATTGGAATGGAAATAACTGATTATGATTTCTGCTTATTCTGATTCTTGTTTATCCCAATTCCTACTTATTTAGATTTCAAGTTAGTAAATATGCCCTTAGTTCAATCCCAATCATGATTTTTTCGACATACTAGTTCGCTCTTGGTCGTATAGGCTCTAAACCAAAGTTCAGTTTGGACCAATCTCGATTCACATAAGCTACTCAATAGAGCTGAGTTATCGGGATTCAAACATAGAACTTCAGATGCATGATAAAAGTCGGCCCTCCTTAAACTTGGGTATGAAATGAATTGGTGGGTTCAATTGAAGTTAGAAAAGTCCAACCCAAAAACACAGAGGCCCATTTCGAAGTTCCGAGTCCAAACACACTTCCGCAGCTGGAGAGAAGGCTCAGAGCTCCGATTACTCTGTAGCTCTGTGTAAATCTCTCTCCTTAAAATTACCTTTCAATTCTTCTAAAGTTCGTGCCTTTACATCGAAAAATTCAACTTTTGGATTCTATCTTTGGTGGGTACGCAGTCTTGTGTGGCGAAAATGAAGTATCTAGATTGGTATTTGAAGATTGCACTTGGGTCGGCCATGATTGGAGCTTCCATGGAGTTTTTCATGATCAAAACTGGCTTCTGTGTGAGAACTCTCCTTTTCTCACGCACCCTTTTGTTTATATCTCCTGATTCTTATTGGGTTTCTGGGTTTTCGTTTTTTGGGTGCAAAGCATCTGTCTTTGATGTTTGTAGTTCAAGTTCGATATTTACTGTTTAGTTGGCAATTACAATTTTATCAATTCCTTCGAGGTTGTTCATGAATGTTACGGTGTGTGAAAATCCTCGGTTGGCATTATCTCTGCACTTCTATATTCAATGTTAGATACAATGCTAGTGCTGTTGGTTGAACTGAACTTAGTTGAGGTTTCACTTTCACATGATCTTCGGACCCTTTGAATTGGCACTTTTGTTGGTGCAGCTTTATTCCCCCAACTGGTTTTGAGGTTTGAAGAACAATCACTTAGAGAAATAAGTGACCTTTGCATGTTAATGTTGTTTCCAAAAAATGCGTTCCTTCGTTACTTGGTATCATCTAGTTCAATTGTTGTGTGCAGATGTCTCTTCTGTTGCATTGTCTCCTGTTTTTATGTTTTGCTGCATAATTTGATTCGTATTTGCCCTCTATCCATGCGTGCAGATGACAAAGTAACTGTTTTGGAGTCAGAGAAACGAGCTTGGGAGAATTCACCAGAGGCTCAGGCAATTAGAGACGCTCTCAATCCTTGGAAAAATCATGAGGCAGAAGCAAGTAAAGAATCCTAAGTTGGGTGGGAGCATGTCCATAAGGTACGATTTGTGCGATGCAATCTATTTGCTTGGACACAGCATACAGCATTAAGAACTAAAAGTGTATATAATCGTCATATCAGTTCAGGATTGAGATCCCTAGCAGGCTCTAGTTGAATGTCTTGGTGGCTTGTGTTCTTCTATTTTCCGCAACTTCTGATTGGATCATAATCCTAAACCAATTTTGTTGGGGGTATCAGCTGCCTCCTGTTGTTTCAGTACCATATATTCTTTCGACTTGGCCTTTAGCATGAATGATTTTGGACTAATATCTCTACCAAGTTTGACAGAGAGCTGATAGTGTTACAATTGTTTATGAATGAACTACGCCTAGAAAGCGATTATTGCATCTCTATCATGGCAGAGCATCTGATTTATGATAATTTGTTTTTTCTTCTTTATCTGGTCTACGAAGTAACTGCCCAAAATTGTCATTAGACAGGTTCGATGTATTTAAAGTTGAGCAGTTTCTTTGTGTCTCTGCAGGAAGAAAGTGCAATCATTAGAAGGCGGTCATTTTGAGAAATACTGATAACAATAAGAGGGTTTGTTCTGAGTAGCACACCAGTGAAAGATGACCTTGATTATCTGAAAGTTGATTCCTCTACATTCTGTAACTGGTATTCTTCTTGTCCAACGAACACGATCAACACGTTTCATGAAATGCGAACGAATAAGTTCTGTTTTTCTCGTCCAATTTTACGTTCTTTATTGTATTTAGAAGAGGAAAAAAACTTGTAATCCATGTTCCACTGCATCGTTGTCTCTCACCTCGCCTGACTTTTCTTTCTTCGACTCATCATGTTCAATGCTCTGAAATTCAATTGAGTGTCCAATAGACAATAAAAATGGTCTATTGTTAACCACAAGAATTTAAAGCCAAACTTAGAAAAGGATAATCGGTTTTTAAAAGAAAAGAGTGCATCGTCGTTTTCATCTTGCGTATGGTTCCCGACCATCCTGTCTAATGCATAACCCTACTAAAAGGACTCTTCCACTAACATGAACGATGTTGATCTGAACTCTTTCATGTCTTTAGGTTGTTTCAGTCGCAAGTTAAACTGTTATATGGCATAGTTCGTAATTTTTTATTTTTATCTCTCTTGCCATATGACTAACCATGGGATGGACAAGTAAGTTGATCGATGAGCCAGAGAAGGGGAAGAAGATGTGGGCTCATTCCTAAACAGTAAACCCTAACTGTAGGGCCCAACAAAGGGGGAAGAAAAGGATCTGAAGCCACAATCTCTCGAGGATGTAAACAAGTAACAACACATCCTGAACTTAGAACATTTATTAAAAAGCATATGAAAGTATGGTGGCCTTGACAGTGACAAGATTCGAACGCTCGACCGCAATGTCGGCACACCCCAGAAGTTCAAGTTGGTGATAGCGAGTGCGAAGGAGAGTTTCGGTCAAGTATCTTGGCCAGTGCGTTTTCGATAATCTAGAATTTGCTTATTATGTGCTAAGTGAACATTAACCATTGAGTTTGGGATTACCAAAACCACTTGGAAAGTAATCAAGTACATGAGTGCTTCATTCCATTCACTAATTAGTGTATCTCACTTATTGAATACTTTCTTGATTACGGTTTTTCAAGTTTAAAAAGATCCTATATGTACTATCGTGGTCATAAAAAAACATCTCTATTACATTCTTGATTGCGGTTTTTTCAAGTTTAAAAAGATCATATCTGTATTATCGCGGTCATAAGAAAGCATCTCTATTTTCTAACTCAAAACTAATTAGCAATGAACAGACAAAAAGCCACCTGCTTGTATTGCAAGGCTTGACTTCCAAACGTATTCGTGCACACTTTGTCTACTGAAATCGAAGATCAAGATACTTGAAAAGATGGAGTGGAATGTGGATGGATGATGACATGAAATGAAACCCACCACCACATTGGAATGTCAATCACTTGTCAAAGCAAGATGAAACAACCTACCACACTTTGACTAAATTAGTGGGTTTTTGTCACCGTTGCATCAACAAACAGGAAAAAGAGTTTTAACCACAGGCCTATATAATATCGGACAATCTCTTGAACAAGATCAAGAACCTAGTTAAGCCACCACCAAGTTGATACTCAATGAAATAGTATATTGACGAAGATTATGGATTGCAAAGAAGGTCTGGTTGATGTGTCCTGCTTCTTTATGTTTGAAGGGAGTGCAGATTCAGAAGCAAACGCCACAAAGATAGAAATAGTACTACTTGAAGATGAGGATGCAGAGTCAAGTAGCTCCGCCACAATTGGTGAACAATTCGGTGTTTGTGAGGATAGAGACGAGCGCTGGGGGCGTTGTCTTAGTAACAAGATGTGGCAGCTGACAGCTGATGATGAAGCCTTGGGATATGAGGAGGAAGAAGAAGAAGAAGAAGTGGACTCAAAGCAGAGAATTGATGATGTAAATAGAAAAATGGATGAAATGGAGGATAGGCTCTTTTGGGAGACTTGCATGGCAGTGGGGTACCCATGAATTAATCACAGTTCTTAGTTAGTTTTGATATCTCCTGTTTCATCTCTGCTTTGATTGTTAATTAGGCTTTATAGGAAAGAAACGTAATTTTAGTTTTCTCTTTAAATTTTGATTGGTTGTAATTTGATTTCCAGATTTTGATTGATCCTTCTTCTAGTGCAAGTGTGTGAACAAATCTACTCAAACTAGAGGTACATAACCAAGCTGTCATTAGTCTCATCCCTCGTTATACAATACATCCTACAAAACCTCAAACTTTTACAGCTAAAAAAACAGAACAATCAGTTGCACGAAATGCCGACCGAGTCCGAGTAATCCTAAGCTTCTTTAAGGAGGAAACCAATCTTTGCATCAGAGGGGAAGATAATCTAGTTAGCTAGCTTGGCCCGATTGTCTCTTATGTAACACATTATAACAAGTAAATTGATTATATATCACAAAAAGAAATATCAAAAATACGCACCCAACTATAACATTATTATGTTATGCAATAAAGTCCATTACAAATCGACGTAACTAGTAGCTGCCCCAATGAATAAATCATCGGCCGAAACATCAAATTCAAGTTTTCTATACAGTCCCGTGTTCATATCATAGAGATGCAATTCCGGGATCGATTTTTCACAACGGAGCACGATTGCCAGTTCACCTGTGTGGATTGTAAACAATGCACAAGCACTCGTATAAATTTTCCTAGATGGAGGCTCGATACTCGTCTCAACCCACGACTCCTGATTGTTGTAGTCTTCCAAAATATAGAACACAATCTCTCCACAAAATTTGTAAGCAAACAGACCCACACATCCTTCCACCTCGACCATACTTACAACCACAGAGCGAAAAGAACAATTAGCCGTATAAGTACTTTCAGGTATCGGTATTGATCCAAATGTCTCCTCTGCAACGTCAAATACCATTATATTCTGTTGCCTATTGTTTATCCAATGTATAGTCCCATGTAGACACATAGGCAACCCAAAATCTAGCGACCAAAAGTTTTCAAGATCAAAAGTAGGAGCACTAGTAGGGTCTACATGCAATGGCCTCCATGAATCCTCACCAAGCGTGAATACATGAAACATAACTTCAGTAGCAAAGACGATGATCTGGAGAACCTTATACTGCTTCGTAAGTGGAGTGTACCCAAAGAAATATCTTCTGTTGGGGACTGCTTTGCCAGGAAAGGTAAGATGGGGAAGTTTGGTAGATTCTCTGGTGCTAGGATCAAATATAACAGCAGGGCTATCACAGCTAAAGTAATAGCGTGCGCATATCAAGCCGTTGATGGTTTGCAGATTACCTGCATATCCGTAGTCACCCCATAAATGCTCAGGTGGTGATGGAATCCCTTGGTGGTCTATTCGAGAGGAGATTAAGCCCCCAAAACGTTGCGACTTGAGAATGAGGTTGGTGGTAATGGTATTGTTGCTGCAGCGAAAGTTAGAGCAGGCGGCTACAAAAGAAGAGCTGTGAATACGAGAGGACCAATCCTTGCACACGCGCTTGAACCGCAATAGAGTCCTTGCTGATAGCCTCGGGAGTATATGAGAGAATATGACATCGCTTGGTAGCTCTCCTGCTCTACTTGGTCGTCGTCCATAAATTTTTCTTCTTTTGGTCATCAAAGGGCGATGATGATGATAATCGACTTCCATGGTTAATTAATATATATTGTATCAAAAGATGTCCAACATTGAAGCCAAAATTTCTTCAACCGGCAAAGTCATGCTTCGGTATATTTATATGGACTCTGGAACTTTGAACCACTCCCAATCCTAGTAGGAAAACTGTTTTACTTGATTGGCCTGTAGAGGGAAAAAGAAATTATAAAAAGCGGGTGGATTCCACTCCACCTCAAATCAGGAATCCTCTCTCATCTTTCTTTTATTCTTAATTAGGCTATATATTGGTGTAGAAAACAGTGTAAACTTATTTCTACGGTTATGAATGAAATGAACTAGTATTTTCTTTCTTTGATTTTCTTTATTATTTCCTTTTTCGATTCCAATCTTCCTATGGATCTGGTACCTAACAGGCAACCCAATCCTTTTAGGAAAGGAATGTTTTGTTTGCCATGATTTCAGATATTAGAATGGGAATTCCATCTGGTTGTCTTGTTTGGTTGGCATTTCGTGCAATCGCTTCCAGTGAATGCTTACCAAACATGCTTAAAATTGGTTGCATACTGCTGTTTTCACAACTGTTAGTTTTGTTTTTAGTTGTCGAAGTTGAGGTTTTGTAGGATGTACTCAAGCATCAGAGAATTATTGAAAATAAGCACCGACTATCCATTGATAGCTACCCAATAAAGTCCATTGCAAATTACGTATAAAATACTGTATACAGGAAGCATGACTAGCTAAGACGACGCATATATATATTGTACCTAAGGGAAATATCACTTTACTGGGACATTACTATCCACGTAACTACCAATTACTTCAATTGTCGAATCACCGGTCAAAATATCGAACTCAAGTTGTCTATACAGTCTCTTGGTCATATTATAGAGATGCACTTCCGGGATCGAGTCTTCAATGCCGCGACGGAGCACGATTGCCACCCCTGTGTGGATTGTAAACCATGCACAAGCACTCCTGTAACATTTCGTAGTTGGGATTGAGGGGTCAGTAGTCTTCTTAACCCACGAACCATATGATTCTTGTAGTCTTCCGAAATCCATAACACATATACCCTCTCTCGACCTTCGCGATCAATAGATATGTCAATAAACAGACCCACACACCCTTCCACCTCAACCATTCTTACTTACTACATAGCTATAAGGACAATTAGCGGCAAAAGTACTTGTAGGTATCTGGATTAATCCAAATGTGTCTCCTCTGCAACGTCAAATACCATTATATTCTTTTGCCTATAGTCTACCCAATGTATAGTCCCATAGGCGACCCAAAATTTAGCCTCCGAAATTTTTCAAGATCAAAAGTAGGAGCACTAGTAGGGTCTACATGCAATGGCCTCCATGAATCCTCACCAAGCGTGAATACACGAAACGTAACTTCACTAGCAAATACCATGATCTGGAGAACCTTATACTGATTCATAACATAAGTGGAGTGTGTACCCAAATAAATATATTATGTTGGGGTCTAGTTTGTCAGGAAAGGTAAGATGGGGAAGTTTGGTAGATTCTTTGGTGGTACAATTAAATATAACCGCAGGGCTATCAATGCTCCAGTCATAGCTTGCGCATATCAAGCCGTTGATGCTTTGCGGATTACCTGCATATCCGTAGTCACCCAATAAACGGACAGTCGACAAAGGAACTGCGAATGCGAGAGGACTGACGCTTGGAGTGCCTGCTGGTAGCCTTGGGAGTATATGAGAGAATATGACATCGCTTGGCAGCTCTACAGCACTTGGTGGTCGTCCACAAACTTTTCTTCCTTTCTGCATATTGTATTAAAAGATATGTCCAAACCTTGCAGCCAAAACTTCTTCAAATGGCAAAACCATGCTTCGGTACATGTATAAACTTTAAAACGTGTTTTACTTGATTAGCCATAATGATAACAAAATAAATTATTTCGATTACTTACTTTTTCTTGTGTTTACTTAACCATTATGGAATAAACTAGGGCGAATGTTGTAGTAGAAAACAGACGTCTTTTCAATCATACTTATTACATTGAGGTACATGTTTGCATGTTCATAAATGCTTTTGCTTTGAAGCATGAAGGCAGCTTTACTTGGGATGATTGCCCCATGGCTCTTTAATGTCCTTGCTTGGGATGCAAATATTTCCATCCGTCTTTAATGAAAATTACTATCGTTTGACACAAAAAAAAAATACAATATGTGCAAAGCCTTTTGGATGAGGATTAATTTGAAGGGCTCCATTATATTGATTTCGAAGATATCCTTAGTAGACCAAAGAGAAAGCCTATGTGTAGATTCTGCTTTTCAATGGAAGTTTACCTACTCTGTATGCTCCGGTGGCACCTATATCTAATTCCCTGAAACAAAGCACTTATGAGGATCCGAAGATGAATTGTTTATGTATCCTGATTTGATTTCCAGATTTTGATGATCCTTCTTCAAAACAAAGTGTCCACAAATCTGGTCAAAATGTGTTTGCTGCTTAATTTAGACCAATCAGCAATCACCGTATAGATCGAATTGTCCGGTACTACGTTATAAGGATTCTACATATTATAATCGATCAAGCTAGCGAGCTATATATCTTCCTTTTCAAACTGAAGCGCCGAAACGATAATTTGCTTTACTTTTACTCTCCATAAATTGTGCAGAGATCTCTTGTTTATATGATAAATAATAAATATGCCAGCCAATATGCAGCCATCACTAATGTCTACTTCTAGGTAACAAACAAGGGACCAATCTAGGTCGTGCAAGATCATGTACATATTTAGATATAAAAGAAAGGAATATACAACCTCCTCCAGGCTCCACCTACCCTTGAAACGTTCAACTTTCTGTCACCTATCTTGACATTAATTTCCAAATACAAAGAAAGGGCCACCGACTGATTATTCCATGACATGTGCATCGCATGTGGATTCACATATTCGTGCTGAATTTTTCTTCGGCTATTTACAATCAACGAGAAACTGTCATATTATATATCAGTTATATCATATTACCTGGAATGAAAATTGGATAATATTGAGTGAATGTACTGCACATCTGTCTCATCCATAATCCAGTGCGTAGACTTAGTGTCTACGTTCTTTCCCCTATAATATCCTCTTCGTTTTCCTTTTTTTGAAGTCAAAGGCCATTATTAATAATCAATCATATACATATGATTAGCTTGCAGCATGTATAATGTAATTGTTTAGTATTTGACTTAATCCCCTAGCTAATCGAATCATATTTACTTCAATTATCAAACATATCATGAAGAGCAGTCCCTTTGACAAAAGAAGCAACCAAGAAAGCAACTCCAAAATTCAGGTTCCCTATATATATACTCGCAAAGTCCTGGTTCTTTTGATCACATTGCAAGTTCATCAATTCAACTAGCAGAAAAAGTTGACAATATCGATTTTCTAAGAAAATGATGAGGCCTAGCATGAAACTTGTGTTGCTTTCTCTGCTTGTGCTGATTGGGGTTGTTAGTGTTTGTAACGGAGATAAGCTGAGTCCGATTTTCTACCGCAAAAAATGCCCGCAAATCGAAAGAATTGTGAGGAACATCACATGGAGCAGAGTTGCAGCAGACCGTGCCTTGGCAGCCAAGCTTCTCAGGCTGCACTACCATGACTGTTTTGTTAGGGTATGATAATTATAAGCATGCACTTAATGCTTTGCACAATTTGTGATGATACTTATAATGTAGTACTTCTTCATTAACTTTGTAGGGATGTGATGCATCGCTATTGATCGATTCGACGAGTGGCAACACCGCGGAGAAGGACGCGGTACCAAACCGGTCGCTCGGAGGTTATGACGTTATTGATGAAATCAAAACCAAGTTAGAAGAGGCATGCCCCGGCATTGTCTCATGTGCTGATATTCTTTCCTTGGTAGCAAGAGATGCTGTTTCTTACCAAGTACGTATAATCATTATAATGTTGAGATGTGTTACGAATTCACTCAATTTATATCATGTGTTTTTCATAATGATCACTTGATCATGTCCTTGGTGTAGTTTGGGAGACCTATGTGGAACGTTCCAACTGGCAGAAAAGACGGAAGAGTCTCGATTTCCGCAGAGGCTTCAAGGGACTTGCCCTCCGGAGGTGCAAACTTCACCACACTCCAACAACAATTTCAAGGCCTTCGGTTGAACATCGTAGATCTTGTTGCCTTATCAGGTACAAAAAATATTTGCACTCTCTTAATCTGAATCGCAGATTCAATATAGTTCGCATTAACTAACAAAACTGTCTGATACGAGAATATCTTCTCTCTTTTAATGTGCAATTAACAATATTGTTGTGACATTTCCTATATAGGGGCGCACACAATTGGAGTGGCACATTGTGTTGTATTCCAAAGGAGACTAAATCAAACAGGAAAGGGTGATGTGGACCCAACACTTGATCCCGAATACGCACAGTTTTTGAGAACACAATGCGCCACGCCGTCTACCCCCCCGGTCGCGGTCGGGCTCGACGCCAACAGCTCGGTTTCATTCGACAGCCATTATTACGTGGGTTTGAGGGAAAACAAAGGCCTGCTGAGATCCGACGCCGCGTTGCTCACCGACCGCCGTTCGGCTTTGGTTGTGAGACAGTTTCAGAGGTTCCACGTTTTCATGACTCAGTTTGGAAAGTCAATGAACAAAATGGGTGCCATTGGAGTCAAGACTGGAAAAGAGGGAGAGATCAGGAAGAATTGCAGGGTCGTCAATGCGCTCCATTAAGACGGCTGGTCACTGCCAGAGTAGGCACCAACTAATATCACGGATTCTTCATGGATGCAACATATGACATTAGTTAGCATTCGAAAAAAGTTGATAAAAGAGTTGGGAGGGAGTGAAAACATATTGTCTCGTGCTTGCTCTATCTTTATTTGCTTGTAATTTCTCCAATGGGAATATTTAATAAACAGATCCATGCTTTATTTCATTAATATGTGTTACCACGCGTCCATTACAAACAAGCACACTACGAAGAAGCAAGCATATAAGTTATAACTAGCTAACAATAAAACGTATACCTAAAGGCAATATATTTCATTTTACTGGGACAATGCTATCAACGTAACTAGTAAGAGCAACTCCGGTGGAAGAATGTAAACTCACCAGAATGTTAGTTTTAGAACCTTATAATTATTTTTTCACGCCAGTGGGCCGGAAAAATTAAGATGTAAAATGGCCAACTCACTGGAAAATGTGAATAAAAACGTAAATTTACAATTAGTTTTACATCTTATTAAATGGGTCCCACTATCCTAAAATCATATGCATTAAAGTTAAATTTTTGGAAATAAGGGAAGAGGCCAACATTAAATTCAAATGGCTACATATTTTAAGGGTCCAGATTTAATTCATTTAAATTAAAGGTTTTGATTGAACTAAAAAAAATCGTATTAACCGATGTACTTTTCCTCTATATATCCAACACTTTTGTTCATGTAAAATCAATTTTTTCCATGCTTATTAAGAAAAGAGTTCAAGATTTACACAATTGTATAAGACAAAGAAATATTTTATGCTTGCGCTTGCAGGGTTGGTGAAGGCCCTATTGGTTGCTATATCACAAACAATACATTAATATTGGAGTTACATACACAAAACATAAAGGAAATTAATGAACTTCCACCCATAAATCAAAATAAAATCGGGTGTTTTGTCCAAAGTTCACTTCTTAAATGACAAAATTCAAGTTTTAGGGTGAAAATGCAAATTTTACATTCCAAATTATGCAATTTACCATAGGAGCAAAATAGTTTTACATTGTAGAATATTCTCATTAAATGCTACCGGAATTGTAAAATATGCATTTACTTTTTCGGTTTTACATCTTTGCACTGAAGTTGCTCTAACTACCTCAAAACTTGAATCATGGGCCGGAACATCAAATTCAAGTTGTCTACACAGTCCATTTTCGATATCATATAGATACAATTCCGGCTTCTTCGGTGGTAAGTTACCGCATTGTGGACGGAGCACGATTGCGAGTTCCCCTGTGTGAATAGTAAACAATGCATCAGCATAATTGTAGTCTGGCCTAGTTGGGATTGAGCGCTCAATAGTCTTCTTAACCCACGTCTCATGTTTCTTGTAGTCTTCCAAAATCCATAACACAATCTCTCCACAATTTTCGTAACCAAACAGACCCACACATCCTTCTACCTCAACCATACTTTCAACTACATAGCGAAAAGAACAATTAGCCCCATAAGAACTACCAGGTATCGGTGTTGATCCAAATGTCTCCTCTGCAACGTCAAATACCATTACATGTTTTTCACTCCTCTTAAACTCATGTATAGCCCCATGTAGGCACATAGCTGTCCGCTCTTGATAGACCCAATATTCTGGACGATGAAGAGTAGGATTAATAGTAGGGTCCACATGCAATGTCCTCCATGAATGCTGCTCATCACCAAGCGTGCGTGAATACATGAAATGTTACTGTGTCCCATTTCTTTTTCTTGTTTCGAAACCAGATGATCTGCAGAACCTTATACTGATTCGTGAATGGAGTGAACCCAAAGGGATATTTTCTGCGGCCGATGACTAGTTTGTCTTTGTTGTCAGCTGGAAAGGTGAGTTGGGGAAGTTCGGTAGATTCTCTGGTGGTAGGATTTAGTATAGAAGCAGGGCTATCCGGCCGGCCCGACCTATGGGATATGCATATCAAGCCGTTGACGCTTTGCAGTCTAGATGTATATAAGCCTACATGCATTAAATGGTCAGCCTGCGGTGTTGGATTAATCCCTTGTTGTTGCAATTGGTCTATCTGTGAGGAGAACAAGTGACTTAAATTTCGCGACATGAGAATGAGGTTCGTGGTACCGGTGCTGTTGTTGTTGTTGCAACTAAATTTCGAGTAGGCGGCGGCAAAGGAGGAGCTGCGGATGCGAGAGGACCAATCCTTGCATACGAGCTTGAACCGCATTAGTGTCTTGGACGGTAGTCTTGGGAGTACGTATGTGAGAGCAGTGGCGGAGCCAGGATTGTTAATCAGGGAATGCCAAAATTAATAGATTAGAGGAAACGAACTACAGAATGCTCTAAGAAGATGATGCTGCCAATAACTACTGCTGGTTCTGCTTTTTCGTGTTGCGGCGGCAGCAGCAGGAGAAGAGGTACGCCGTCTTTTATTGATGTTTTCTTCCACAATTACAGATAGATGGAAATTGGGGTCTTCCCGACGGAGAGAAAGACGAAGGCGGACAGAATTTTGGGCTTTTTTTTTGTTTATCGCGATATTTTCTTTTTCATCTTCGCTTTCTGGGCAAACAAACATACATAAATTAACATCAATCAATCGAAAACGAAACAACGAATCAAAGAAATAAGGGAGAATCTCACAATTTGTTGAACAATTCCTGCAGATTTTGCGCTCCACCGTCCTTCTCGCCTTTGTTGGATCTAATTCAGCCTCCCCAACTTAAAATTCGAGTCCAGCAAGGTTGAAATCGAATTCATTAGACTTGGTAATCAATTGTCTGGTTCAGTCTCGGCCTCCTCCCTTGCCCAATGTGTGAGCAATTGTTTACAGGCCTTTTGTTACACATCTACATGTACTTAACAAAAGAAATCCAGGGGATGCCCGAGCGGCACCTCGTGCCAACGTACCTCCGCCACTGTGTGAGAGAATATGACATCGCTTGGCAGCTCTACTGCACTACTTGGTTGTCCATGTATTTTTCTTCTTTTGGTCATCAAAGGGCGAGGATGATCAACTTCCATGGTTGATATGTATATTGTATCAGAACATGTTCAACCTTGAAGCCAAAACTTCTTCCACTTCTAAACGTCTGCTTTGCTTTGCGTATATGGTGATTTCCCCGGGTACATACATATATATGTTAAGATTTGAGAATTTCATAAGACTAATTCACTTGTACTGAAACAACTTGTGGTATTCAAGTACATAATCAGAATTGAGAAAAGAGGAATACAAAACCAAAGCTTAGAACACGTTGTTTCTCAAGCTTCAGTAATATTGGCACTCTAAATATTTTTCAGTGTTTTTGTTACAAAATAGCAGAAGCAAAAAGCTTGAGCTTAAAACTGCAGAGAGTGGTTCAGGGAAATCCTCAACAACCAGATATTCTGCATAAAGGTGAAAACATATATTTTCCACCTTCTACCTTACCTAAACTGACATAGCTATTACAAAATATCAATCTAGAGTAGTCTTAAACAAGTTAACCTTGATGTGACAAGGATTAAACAAATATAGAGAACTGTTTTGTAAAGAACATTTTTTGTAACTTGAGTCGGAAGAAAACATGTTCTTTCGAATTTCCAGACTTGGTACATATTGTCTTTCTTCAAAATCAAGGAAGGTGGCCGATGAGCCATCTTCCACTTTGACAGCAAAAGAACTTATTTCAACAATATACATATATATGAACCTTGAACCACTCCCAATCCTTCTAGGAAAACATGTTATACTCTTGATTGGCTTAAATCCTAGTTGAAACATAGAGCCAAAGGGAAAGATCATCAACCCAACAACTAGTACGAGAAAGTCTAGAGACATATGAGACACCACTAGGTGAGCTATTCTATTAGATACTATATTACAAGTTCGAGGGATTTAACAAAAAAAGATGAAGTCAAAACTAGCCACTATGTTACGAATATAAAAAAACAAGATTATCGATTAAAGTATTCCATTACTTACTTTTCTTAAGTTTACTTGTCTACTAGAGAATAAAACGTTGATGGATTGCATTCCACTTCAAATCAGGAATGGGTTTGTATTCTTGATACAATTCCCCTTCCTTATTTATTTCCTTTTCCAATTCATGAGATTACCGATTCTCTGAAACCGGAGCACCATATTATTAATCCTTCCGACCAAAGGAGAGGAATATACAACCTAGGAGGCCGACTCTTTTAGTAACAGAGCTGGGCCAGAAGGTCCAATATTACAAATAATATAGTTTGGGCCTTGGACATCGAGAAATACGCGGGTGAATGCCCAAATTTATTTTCCGACCAAACGAAAGGGCCGTGTCCGTAATTTGAAACGTTCTATTGAGTAACCGCTTTTACCGACCCCTACTTACTGAACTGCCATTTCCTTCTGTTGCATGGTAAAATTTAAATGTTCGGACTTCTTATTCAAAATCCAACAGGGTCAAATGGGAAAGAAGAAGAAACTTGATTCAGAAGACAAAGTAAGATTCGGCTTTACCATGAGAAATTACCATTCATTGTACTTGAGACGCAAATTAGTGTGATAAAATGGTTTCTGTTGTAACTTTTATAGGTAGTAGTGGCAGAATTTAAGGTCTCAATGCATTGCAATGCATGTGAAAGAACCGTTGCCAAAATCCTCTCCAAATTAAAAGGTTAATAAACTTCTCAATTTCTCTTACTTTCAATTTTTCTGCTTATTAACAATTGTCATACATGATATTTGAACTCCGAATTTTTACGTATTAGTTGCTTCTTTTTGTGGTTAAGTAGGGGTGGAGAAGTTTACAACGGAGATGAAAAGGCACAGGGTGATGGTCACGGGTAAAGTGGATCCACAAAAGGTGTTGAAGAAACTCAGGAAAAAGACAGGTAAGAAAGTAGAGATCGTAGTTGACAAGGAAGAAAAACCTATAGATGTATCCGGTGAAGGCAATTTGGCAAAGTCAAATGTTTATCCACCCTTTTTTGACTGCTGTAAAGATAACGAATTTTTACTGATGTTCAGCGATGAGAATCCTAATGCTTGTTGCATAATGTAGTAGAGGAGCAAAGTTTGTACGGAGTATGCTAATAATGTCTGTCTTTGAGATCATAAATATTTGTGAATCCAATAGTATGAAAGAGGATCTCTGAGGCGTAGTAGGGTAGTGTTCTATATTGGTGCCTTTTTGGCTTGCTATGTTTATGTTCTCAACTTTTCTGGAGATGGTCCTAACATTTTGTGTGTGTTAGATGTCATGTTATGTTTGGTTACTCATTGTGAGAAGTTTTTACTGAAGTTCCCGAGTTGAGCGGCATTCAGTTACGTGCCCGTAAACATAACTAATATTATCATTTACCTATTCTTAACACATCAAATCGTTTTGGAAAGATGACTTATAATTAGACAGGGTGAAGAAGGTGGGGGTACTAGTTTATCACTTTGGTGGGAATTATGATTTCTTAATTTGGCAAGACGAGGCATGATATTGATGACATATGTACTTGGATATTGCTGGCATATGAGTGGTCACCGGCCTACATTTGTAATGGAATGCTGTCTAGGGCAAACCCTGATGAAATTGACAGCTTTCTAGTGCCCCTATCTGGCAAACTCTAATTGAATTACAACAACCCAAATGCTCTCGGAAACCTGTCAACTTCTCTCATATTAGTGCATATTGTAGAATGATAAGATTGCATGATACAAATGTATGTGACCGACCCACCCTTTGGTTGCGACAAATCTATGCCTGACTAATTCAGCTTTGAGCACTAATCTGTAGTGCTTTAAGCAGTAAGCACCATGATGCATCATACATGCATCGTTCATATATAAATATTCTCACCGTTGTTCCACAACTATACTAATTTCCACCATACAAGCGATATTAAGGCTTAAATTAAAAAAATTGAACTGGAGATCTCAAGTGCAAAGCTAAATACTCTAAACCAATGGAACTGTATGCCCCTGCAATATGCAGTATCCTCTGAAGAGTTTCTTTTATTGCAGGTGTAGAATTGAAGTCTAAAGGATACAAAGCTTACTGCCTCTTTCTTAAAAAAGAAAAGAAAAAGGATTGCATAAGAGTACCATGGAAGTTGACACACCATGCAAAAGACTAGAAAAGCTTTCTTGCTAGTCACAAATCAATTCTTGCATTCATATAGGACATGTTAAAAGTTCTGGTACCTCAACTGGTTGGAGCTAATGCTAGTCATTTGCTCAAATAATCTAACTTTATACAGACAGAAACGAAGTATAGAACCATACAGATTTCGTAATGTATACAGAGAAAAATGGGAACTCTTTACTTTCTCTTCAAGACATTATCTCCAGTGCCTCTCTTGTTTGTCCAAGAATATTGAATACAGTTGCTGCAATGTGCGAAGAGGAGAGCCCGGCTTCAGCCAATTGATCAGCAGGGGAGCCATGGTCAATGTACCGGTCAGGAAGAACAAGCGGTCTCCACTGCAAGTTAATGAGCATCAAAGTGAGCTTTATAAGTTGGTGAGGAGTTTAATGCCAATGCAGGAGTCACTAAAACATCATATTTGGAATATCACAACAATAAATTCATACCTTCAGTTTGCCATCAAGAAGGCCGTCGAGGGCCAGGAATTGAGCAACGTGAGATCCAAACCCTCCGATGGATCCTTCTTCCACTGTAACTAAAAACTCGTGGGATTTTGCAAGGCTGCGAATAAGGGCACGATCCAGTGGTTTGCAAAATCGTGCATCAGCAACTGTTAGGCGCAAGCCATGGGATTCTACCAAAGAAGACGCGGCCAAGCAGCTTTGAACAGCTGCTCCATAGCCTAAAAGTGCCACTCTTTCACCTTCAATTAATATTCTGCCTCTTCCTACCTGTAGGGGAATTCCACACATAGCTTTGTATTTTAAGATATTTGAGAGATATTCAATTACTACATAGACAAATAGCATTAGACCCTGTTAAGTCACCTCAATAGGAGTGCCCTTATTCCCTGGCGGTAGTGGAACACCAATCCCATTTCCTCTTGGGTAACGGAAACAGCTTGGCCGGTCATCTATGGCAGCAGCAGTGGCCACCATATGGAATAGCTCTGCCTCGTCAGCAGGAGCCATCACCACCATGTTTGGTAGGCATGCCATAAAAGTGACATCAAAGGACCCCGCATGTGTCGGACCATCGGCTCCAACCAGTCCAGCTCTGTCCATAGCAAATCTCACTGGCAACTTTTGCAAATCTACATCGTGTACTACCTGTAGCATGGACCAAGACAAAAATCTTTGAGAGCATATTCTTTCATAAACATTCTGATTATAGGACCTCTGTCATAATGATAATCAGAAGTGAAAGTAGAAAAGGAAGAAGCTAGTAGCTTGCCTGGTCATAAGCCCTCTGCAAGAAAGACGAGTAAATTGCACAGAAAGGTTTGATGCCTTCACAGGCCAGACCAGCAGCAAATGTAACAGCATGCTGTTCTGCTATTCCAACATCGAAGCATCTCGTTGGAAAACGGCGTAGGAAGAGATTCATGCCTGTTCCACCACCCATTGCAGCATGGATTGCTACAATGTCTTTGTCAGCTTCAGCTTCTGCAATCAAAGCCTCTGCAAAGTACGTTGTGTAAGACTGTGTACTAGCACTGGCTTTGAATTGCTTTCCAGTTGCCGGATCAAATTTGGTCACACCTGCAAAAGCCAAAGAGAAACTACTAAGGGACTATGTTGAAATGAATCATTCACAGACCACATCCATGTGAGCGTTTTTAAATGCATTAAAAGACAATCAGTTCTGCTCTTTGATGGTGCAAGTATGAATCGATTTCAGAAGTAAGTCGACGAATAATGATGCTCTTATGTGCTTAACTTCTAAAATCTATTTCTGTGAAAAACCATATTTACCATGGTACTTGTCTGCAGCTTTCTCTGCATATGGATATCCCCGACCTTTCTCAGTGATAAGGTGGATCAGGACAGGACCCGTTGTGTTGGTACTTTTAACCTCTTTGAGAATGGCGATAAGATCATCTACATTGTGACCGTCCACTGGTCCAATATAATATAGTCCAAGCTCTTCAAATAATGATGAACCATTGCCACTGATCATTCCACGAGCATACTCATCAACTTTTGCTGCCAGATTATGCACAGGACCACCAATTTGTTTGGTAACTCCCTGAAAAAGATCACAAATCAAAGTTAAACCATATTCAGACTTGCTAGATAAAGTCTGTGTTTTCGTTACACGTAAATATGTTAATTATGTTCAGATTTCAGATTACTTACTTTGGCAACCTCCCTTAATTCTCTGAGTGGCCTGTTTGATTGCAACCTACTGAGTGCACTACTCAAAGCTCCTACTGGAGGTATGGGTCCATCTAGACTCGCAGTAGGTAAAGAAACCTGTTTATTGTCATTAAGAATAATAATCATGTCTGAATCGAGGTACCCAGCGTTGTTCATGGCTTCGTAAGCTTGCCCTGCAGTCATGGCACCATCACCTATAACTGCAACTACATGATTCTTTCCTCCTTTTAGATCTCTCCCTACTGCCATTCCTGTGTATTGATCAACATCCCAAAGTTTAACACCACAACAAGGAGTTGCAATGGTGATCTAAGAATGATGATCAGGACGGAAATTATAAAAATGAAACAGAAGTTAATGGAATCATTCAGAGCAAAGGCTGATGTGCATGATGCAGTTATATCTCTTGGTATCTAGTGGAAACCATTTAGCTTAGATCATCAACTCTTAGATTGTAACCTTAAATGCAATATCTAACCAAACACGTACACTATTAAGTTCAATACCCTTCCTTTCTCAAAATTTAGCAGAAGTGAAAATTACCCAAGCCTGCTGAGATAGTGGTAGAACTGTGACCGGTACCAAAGCAATCATATTCACTCTCGGAGCGCTTAGTGAAGCCAGCTAACCCATTTGTCTGCCTCATTGTGTGCATCTTATCTCTCCTCCCAGTCAAAATCTTGTGTGGGTAAGACTACATCAAAACCAAATAAAAATTACAGTCAAACATGAACTTGAAGTAAGAACAAATAACTTGAACTACATAAGTGGAGCTAATACCGAGAAATAAATCATAGCAATCCAAATCCTACATGAATTGGAAAACTAACAAAGATACTTGAAGGAAATTTCTAATTCACAGCAATCCAAATATAGACTTTCCAACAGAACATATATAATATCAATATTGTTCTATGATTGTGACAACAAGAAACCCAAGTAGAGTGAGATTGGCACCTGATGACCAACATCCCACAATATTCTGTCTTGAGGAGCATTGAAGACATAGTGAAGAGCCACAGTAAGCTCCACAACGCCAAGGCTTGAGCCCAGATGACCTCCAGTTCTAGAGACATTGAAGATGACATCAGACCTCAGCTCATCAGCTAGTTGCTTGAGCTCCTGCATCAAGAGTAATCATGAAAAGTAAAAATTAAAGATCAACTAAAAACCTTTTCCAAGAAATGAAGCTTTCTGATATTTTAATAACAAAGTACCTTAACAGAAAGATTTTTCATGTGAATTGGATAGTTGATGGTGTCCAAGAGAGGAGTTGGAGGTCTCTGTGCATAATACTCCCCACTCTCTGATAATGATGCACAAATCCCACTTGGCCTTTTCTTCACAACCTGCTCAAAATGAGACCAACACAGCCCTCATCTTTTAGCAATAGCATTTCCTTCTGTTTCAGATTTTTCACAAATTTCTCATAACTATTGAGTTATCAAATTGATCACAGTAAACAAAACCCAATTCCTCTTTAAATCATTTGAACCATGCAATGAGCCTACTTTCTCAAATTCACAAGTTGCAGACTGTCAACAAAAGCTTTCTTTCTGTTTCAAAGCTACTGAATATCAAATTGGCAAGCTAAACAAACCCATTTCCTCTATGCAATGAGTCTATTTCTCTCAAATGAAAGTAATGGATTTCCTAACCTGATTGAGCCTGTGCTGCTGGGATTGGCATGGGAGAACTGTACTTCCCCAAGATGCAGACTTTTGAGCATCTGAATGTGCTGCTGACCGGTTGATATGTGCAGGAAATGAGAATGTGCAAAGAGCCATTTTTTTCATGCGCAAGAACAAGAAAATATTGAGCTGAAAAAAAAGCTTCCACCTTTTGCAATTACAAGTGAAATGAAGAAGAACCCAGAAAAGGGTATTAATAAATTGCAAAATTCTGAGATTTCCCACTGTTAGTGTTAGTGGAGGCAGAACTAAATAAAATAAGTAGAGAGGGGTTGAATGAATGTAAGTGTCAATGAAAATGGAAATGCTGGTACAAATGATAATGAAGTGGGAAATCCAACTCAGAATTTGGGTGCCAAGAAAAACTATCTAGAATAGTTGAGGCACCAGTACGTTTCAATGGGAATTAAGAGCTTTCGAAGAGAAAAATGAGAGCTTTCAAACTGTTCAATTCCATTGCTGTGCACTTTATACCAGGACACCAATGTTTGAGGATGCATGTGCTCATTCATTGGACCACGTCACTGGAAATCACAAAAGGATAGACTGGTGATAGATATGAATACAGCAGCAATATATATAATATATGTGCCATAAAACCTGCAAGAAACTTCAATTTGTCTTCAAATGCTGACCTGGCTTCAATTTGGAGTAATTGGATGGAAAATTGGATGTGAAACGAAACGAAATGATGTATTGTTGAAAATGAAATGAAATGATGTGGATGGTTGTTATTTTCAATTTCGATATTCGCATCTAAGAGATGCATGCACTCAAAAAAATAGTTGAAGTAGTCCTATTAGGAGAATCTTTACAACTTTAGCATAACGATTTTACATATAAAAATAACGACATGGTGTTTACGGTTACTTATAAAATGCATATCTTTTTCTACAATTTGATTCCAAAGGGTGCATGGGCACTTCTGTCCCATACAACCAGAAACGCACATCCTAGAATTTAGTTTTTTGGGCATTTTCTTCCACTTTCTTTAGTCATTGCAATTGAGTTTTCTGTCTGTTGGAAGATTTCTGCTTTGGATCAAAAATGGAATCTTTGTGTGTTGCTTAATTGTCAGGCAAATTACAGTCAATCTTCTTGACTCTTGATAAATACCTCTGCTGTACTTGGTTTTAAGTTTTAACCCAAAAAGTGGACTGCACTTGGTTTTTCATTTTTCATTTTTCATGTGAAAATATAATTATAGCTATCGTTTAAACAGATTGGGTTTGAGGTAGAAATGCCTCTGTTCAGTCCATGCCTTCAATGTGTACCAGAAGTGCTGTTTTGGCTGCTTCTACATACGTTTTAGATACAGATAAGGCATCACAAGTGTCTAGCTAGTTTGGTTCAATGTAAAAAAGTTTTAAACATTAGCCTGCCAAAGTTAAATCTTGCACAAACTCTACTTTCCCAAAACGTATTTGATCCATCTTGAAGGAAATCAGAACCCACCATGATTTCTTTCACCCATATCTTAATCTTCTTCCATATTTTCAGTTTCCATCAAGATATCAGTACACTGAGAGTCTGAGACACCAACTAATCAATCATGTCCACCGAAGTTATGTACGATAAACTACGTAGGGATACCATGGGGATCCTCATTGTCAATTTTTGTTTTGAAATAGGAAATAGAAACAAAAAACTAATCGAGCCTGTCATTTCAACTCAACCATATAAGCATCTACAAAAGAAAGACTTCAGCTACCAGAAACCAGGCTGCTCTTTAAATGTGGGTGGGTAAGGAACTTTCCTTCCATGGGGTAATGGCTAATTATGCAAAAAGTTCTTGTTCCTTAATGTGAAATGACATAAAACCTAATCAACTTCGGTTTATGAAGCTTCCACATTGAAAAGATTGGAGCCAAACAGCAAAAACCATGAAACCCAGAGCACAACTCACAAGCAACTAACAACTTAGGTCTTGAATAAGCAAAGCACATATGGTCATGTGGAAGATAAGGGAGATATAGCATGCGCAATTTACAAAAGATGAAGCCGCATCATATTAAATCTTAATAAAGCTCCTCAATATTTCAACCATCTGTCAAAGTCTAAACTTATTATACTTCAGCTAGAGAGATCAAGAAGTTTCGTCAAGATAAAGTGCATACCACTGATAACTAATGCATACTCTTCCGAGTTAGGTCTACCTCAAAGAGAGTTCTACGGGGGAACAAAATAAAGGTGGACAGTCATGAATACGTCTGTATTGGACCGATAATGTTCTCACTTCATTTTTGCCTCTGTAAACAAAACATGACGATTGACCCGAGGATCAAATTTTCGGAACTCAAGCTTTTCTGTCATCCTAGTAGGCTTCCTCTTGACATAGAAAAAACCAGTGCCAGCAGCTGAGATAAGTCGAATGAAAATGGTAGCCTTCTTCTTCTTGTCGCCCATTCCTTAATTCAAGCAAAAGAAAGAGAAATCCAGTCAAAAGTGGCAGGAAACCACATGTAACTACATAATTAACGGAAGCAGAAACATGCCTAACAAAAGGTGTGGATCTGCTGGAAACATGAAATTCCTAAGTACATGTTGGCCTTCAAATGGTCTTCCATATTGCCCCTCACCCATCCCAAGCAAAATGAAAAACTACAATAAGAAGTAGTGCCCATCTCAAGCAGTCCTAGTACAGAAACATCCATCATAGTTCACAGAGCAAACATAAGCACTTAGCATAAATCACATAGGCATATAATCAAGAATGCTCTTTGCACTAACACGAATACCGAAACGAACATGTAAGATTGTGCCCCCAAAAAAGAAGCACTTAGAACAATCCACATCAGAAAAATGCAGGGTTTTACTTCTCTAGTTGTGATCAGTTCATAATCAGAAACATCCTTAAATCAGTTCACATAGGCAGAATCCAACTTAGGTCTTAAACTTCACCATTTTCTCTATAAACCCTTCAACAACCCTAAACCCTTGATACAAACAACCAACCCAATCATAATTGCCCTCCAGATCAAAAAATTTGCAATCTTTTCCATCTATCTATCCATCACCATTTTACAAGTCCACAATCATTCCTAACAACAACAACTACATAAACAACAAAAAGGCAGAAAATTTTAAGCTTTTACCTAAAAAAAGGTTGAAAATTTATCACTTACTGTTCGAACTTCAATCGAGAGAGAGGAGGACGAAGCAGAGATATTTGAGTGTCTGTTTTGCAGTGGCTTGATCTTGTCGAAATGAACCCTAACCAAGCACACACGACGTCGTTTTGTTCAGCAATACTTCTGTTTAATGACCTAAATAGCCTCGTCTTTTACTCTTTTCGCCTTCCAACTCCCAATTCAGCTGGTCTTTTGTGTTTGTTATCACCATCACCACCACCACCACCACCATTAACCTAAGCACTCAAATTCCTCTTCACCCAATTCAACCACTGAAATCACCAGAAAAATAAGAAAAGGTACGAACTTTAATCTTTCTGAACTATCTTTTTAATTCAATTTCTCGGAAAATCGGTCATTTTACTTCAAAGTTTCGATCTTTTTTCCACCAGAGAATCGATCGGAGCTGCTGGAGATGTCGGCGAGCGCAGTGGACGCGGCGGGAGAGCCGATCCCGACATCGGCGGTGCTGACGGCGGCGTCGAAGCACATTCAGCTCAGCTGCCAAGCCGAGAACGTGGCGTTTCTCAAGTGCAAGAAGAAGGACCCAAACCCTGAGAAGTGCCTCGACAAAGGTCGCCAAGTCACTCGTTGCGTGCTTTCTCTGTAAGTCCATTCAAATTCTCTTCCTTTTTTTCTAAAGTCATTTTTGTGGGTTTTTTTTTTCTTGCTTTGATGTTGTGTATCGTCGACCCTTTGGAATTGAAGTGTTGGTGTGTTTTGATTTTGTCATTTTGAGACTTGATTTGCACATTTGAGCTCAATGTGGCTGATGGGTTATGGAGAATTGTCAAATTTTGTGTATGCCGTCATTTTTCGCAATGGAAACTGCGAATGTAGGGTAGAAGTAGAACCCATTTTGCTGCATCTATGTTTAGCTGACTAGGTTTTGTGTTTGAGCACTTGTGGGGCTTATATGTTCGTACTCTATGGGTTTTCGTTTTCCAGCTGAGTGTGCACACGTTGAGACTTTCACCGTCTTTATCACTCTGAGTTAGTACCATGCTTATTCACACAGTAATGTTCGGACTGATATAAGTATTGGAAGGATAAATTTAGGTGCCACTTTCTAGGGGAGTGTATGTGTCACCGTTTGCTGGTTTATATGTATCAACTTTGTAAAGTTCATGGGCTGCAGATACCGGGGTCTTTGTTCCAGACCTTGTTGATTGCGACCTTTGTCTAGGTCCCTGATATGCTTAAGCAGAAGAGAAAAGGCCCCTTTCTGCATAGAACGATGATTCAGGAATGACTAGTGTATCTTTTCCTCTTGTTCCTGTTACAAAGTATTCCTCTTAGTCAGACAGTATATAGAAACTGGAATTTTTGATAATTGCATTGCATCACTGTTTGTGCTTAATGTTCTCGACTCTATATATTCAGCTCTCCGCTTAATTTGTTTACACTGTACAGTGCTAATTTGTGGCCATTGTGGAGTTGTTATTCTCCAAATGCTAAACTGTACAACCTAATGAGTGGCCTAGAACCACTAGAGATAGCCTAAAGCCAATTTATTAGGCCAAAAACAGATAGGACCGTAGTACATATGACTTCAAGTTCAAGGGAGTATTTCCCCAAGAATTGCCTCTTTGATTCAGACATTCTATGATCTGTTGATTAGTATAATATCTATTGAATTACTAACAACCTTTGAATCAGACCATTTTGAAGAATCATCATTCTCCTTTTGTTATACTCCCACAACTTTTTTATAATGCGCATCACTTTCTTTTGGATCTGCACTATTTCAGATTCGGATAGTTTGTGATTTGATGACCCAGTTTGCATGATGTGTATGAACACTTGACCAACAGTGGAATGGGTAAAAATGTATCAGAGCTAGCGTAGAATTCATCACGAACTTTGCACAGATGTTTTAGTCCCCACATCAAACAGAATGATATGAATGTTAGCACATGCACCAACGCACACATACACAGACATGAGTTTCTTTCTTTTCTCAAAGAAGGGATGTGTGCGTAGTTATATTTCTAAATAGACTGTTCTCCCTGCAGGCTAAAAGATCTTCATCAGAGGTGCACAAAAGAGATGGATGAGTATGTTGGTTGCATGTATTACAATACTAACGAATTTGATTTATGTCGCAAAGAGCAAGAAGAATTCGAGAAAAAGTGCCCATTGGCATGAGGACATGCCCCGTATCTCACCATTTTCAGAATAATGTGGGCAGTGTACTACGAACAAAGATTGTTGCGTACAATTTCGATGGATCTTGTTTTTAGGCCTGAGCTGTATTCATGTTTTTGCTTGGGGAATACTTCCTTGTAGGAAAATATTTTTCCCTTTGAAGCAGTATTAACTACTTCTGTTGCAGTTGGAATTGTTGTACTGTGAATCCAATTGTAAAGACATAATGGGTTTTGTTATCGAAATTGCAGAAGTGACTGCTGTTTTTCAAAAAAGAATCTGCCAAACCCATTTTGCGTGGTGAAAAAATAGATGGTTTAATAGTAGTTGAAAAGCATTATGAACGATTAGGCAACGTTGGCGTGGCAAAAGTAAGTATATATACAGTTTCCCCTTTCAGCAGTCTGATGCCGTTGCTTATGCTGCATTTGTGCAGCAGGTTGGTAGGAGCAAAGAAGTTTTGGGAAACAAGTTATTTGGCGAAAACAAAAAATCTTTGGATAACAAGTTAATGCGCATGGAATTTCTCAATTAGCAAAATTTTAAGCTCTAAAAGATGATTGTCAAGCTCAACCAATTGTACATCTCATATTAAACTCCTTCAAAAGTTGCATCCCACAGGTGACTGCTATAAATCCTTAAGAACAAAACTTCTCTAATCCAAAAACGTCATATTTACCAAGCGTTCACGACCTTCCTAAATAATAAACATCATCTACTGAACTAATATTCAGTCTCAGAACAGACTTCGAAGCAACAGCCACCAAAGGGATGCCACTCCACATGGCAACATAAGCAAGAAGCATCAGCGTGGACTGCACAGCAAAAACTTGTACAAATTATCACCACAAATGCTTGTGCAATTTGCAAATAAAGTAGATAGGATGTCAGGATGACTATAAGAGCAAACATTTTGGAAATTATCACCATATAACTATTTGATTAGCCTCACAACTACGGGTCAGTTTAAGGGAAACGTAATCAACAACCATATTCCACAGTCACCATCCCCCCGTTTTGGATAACCAAGCTTATTATGATTAGGCAGAACATTATCTGTCCTGAATACATGAGTGCAAACTGGAAGAGGCATTTACCTGTAGGATCGCGAACGAGACCTTGATGGACTGCGACTATTGCCCCTTGGACTCCTTGATCTGCGACTATTGTCTCTTTCATCATAAGGACTCCGACCATTCCGCTGTAGACTCGGTGACCTCCTGTAGTCTCTTTCATCACGTGGTGAAGGAGATCGTGAAATTGATCTAGAGCGATAGTCATCCCTAGACCGATGGTCCCTTTCAATGGGGACAAAAACAAAGTATTAACATTTTCGAAATAGATGATTGGTAATGCAGAAAGAGGATAAGATACGACAAGATATATCTGAACTAAACACGGCATAATTACAAAAACAGAAACTCCCTTGATTTACAATCTCATAGAAATGCACAAGCAGAAGTAACTGCAGCACACATCACAATTGAAGATGAATTATATGGTTTTAGATAACAGATCCTCATTGAAATCTTCTAATTGATCGAAATCTGAGCTTTACCTGAACCTTTACAGGGTTCTGGACAAAAATATGACACTTGGTCCAAACACTCAGAGTTAGGCTAGTACTGGTTGATCAGCATCTGACAACTTCATACGTCACTTTGCCCCAACTTTCTAATACCAGAAATTATCTTTTCGTTGAACAATGTCACCAAACTCTACCGGTAAAAACTTTGGATGGCTTCATTTCTTTGTAGATGATATCTTTCTTTGGCCAACTATAAGCTCTATATTCTTTCTTTACTGGATCGTATATGCAAAACAAGACATCAAACTTAACAAACTTTATGATTTAAAACTTAGTCTAACAGTTAAAATAAGCAGAAATAATGAATAAATGGATACTAATATGATTTAGATCATCTCTAACACCACCAAATTTAGCTTGTCAGTTGAGTCAGTCATAGAATGTCTCAGAAACCAAAGTCATAAGAATAGGCAATCCCCATGCCATTCGTAAGATGGTGGATATAGAAAATACTTATGGAGATGCTTTGGTACAAAGGTAAAGAAATTGCCCATTATTTTTATGATCTCTTTTCTCATTAAACTCTATTAATCCCCAAGTCTTTAAAGTCTCCTTTTTTTCACTTTTAATATCTGCACAAACTAAGGCCACCAGCAGATATTATACAGAACATTGATACATAATGAAAGAGATGCAGTCTCTATACCTAAAAGAGTTCTCATGGCACAAATCAGCAAAGAAGCTCCCATAATTACCATATAACTACAGAACAAAGTATATCACCAGAACTACTGGTATGTAAACAAAAAAGGAAGACTTTGGAAGTGAAAGAACTTGTTTTCTTTCTATGCACACACCAATAGCAGGCTGTACGAAGAAGAAACTACTATCTACTCACCCATAAACTGGCATTGAAAAACTATAACTATAGATCAAAGTTGGAAAAATTGGAAAAATTCAGAACCAAGCAACGATGAATGTATCCCACCTTTGAAAGGAATAAGCACCCTACCATGCATTCACTAGTATAGTATAAACGAAACAGTGTCAATGAATAAAAGAAACTTCTAGAGATACTGACCTTGAGTAACGCCTAGCAGATGAAGGCGACCTCGAGTAAGCTGTGACCAAAAAGTTTTGATGATAAATTTAGCAGAAAGATAGAGGGAACAGAATCATTTCATAAAGGACTTCAGCAGAAAATCAAATAGAAATCTTTGCTTATAGTTCCAACAAAGGCCAAGTAAAAGTTCAAACTGACAATGATATTGCCGTCTTGGGGACCTCGGTGGACTTCTCCTTCTTGAGCTTCCTCCATAGCGACCACTACTGATATATTAAAAAACAAAACTCAACATTTACTCTCTGAATATCTAATTCCATTTGGAAATACGAAATGAATGGTAATATTAAGGCAACTAGCAATGTACCTCACACGAGTAGTTGTACGCATCTCTTGGGGAGTTTTTCTGTTCTCCTCAGCATACACAATTCTTATCTCACGCCCACCAATGACTGTATGGTTCATATGTTCCTTTGCTTCAGCCGCATCCTCAGCAAAACGGTACTTCACAAACCCAAATCCCCGTGCCTCCCTACAATTCAAATTGCTAACTTAAAATCGTGTAATCCAAAATCCAATAAAAATAACCACTTACACCAAATGTGTATTCAAAGAGTGAAACTTTTGCACCAATGAACCACAACATAAGAATAACTACACTGTATCTCTAGCCTAACTCACATTGTAACAACAGAGAAAAGCATACCCAGTGTAGTAATTCTTAGGAAGATAAACATCCTTCACCGGGCCGAATCGCTCAAATGGGCCCCTCAGATCTTCCGCCCTGCATAAATTAGATAAATGATAACACCAGAAAGTAAAGCACGAATTTACGTAAATAAAACCAATCTTTCACTATTAGCACCCAAAATTAATCCCAAATTAGCAGCATTAACTACACAAACACACAAAATCAACCAACATTATCACATTCACAATACCTAGCATCGAGGGGGAGGTTGCGGACGAGCAATCCGGCCGGGGCGGGTGACCGGCGGTCTCTGGAAGACCGGCTGTGACGATAGCGGTCGTCGTTGTCGTCGTCGTATCGCTTGCGTCCGCGTGACGGAGGAGTCCGGCTGCGGCGGCGGGGGCTGTAGCTTCTGCTTCGGCTTCGGCTTCGGCTGCTGTACCTGGCCATAGTTGAAGCTTCTGCTAGGGTTTGAAAACCGAGCACCGGAAAAACCCTAACCCTAGTGGTTAGTGAGCAGAGAGAGAGAGGAAGACGAAGCAGAGGAGCAAGTGGTTGCTGTGGGGGTTTTGGGAGTTTCGGTTTGGACCGGAGAATAAACTGCGGTGGAGATACCGACTTTGATAATGCGCGCTATTTTTAACGGACCTTGATTGGATATTACTCTTAGGGCCCAATAATGTATCTAAAGGACCTTTAAATGAACAGACAAGTTTATCGATATCGAACGTCTTGTACAAAGTCAAATTGTCTGGAAAATCAAAGTGGCGGTTGATGGTTGATGAGGGTAGTACTCGAAGATGTCGTGCACTTTATCGGTGGATAAAAATTAACAGATTCAAAGTCTATGACTATACAAAGTGATATAGTAACAATTCTTAATAAATCTCGTTTTAGTACTTAATCGGAGAATCATTGATGATGTAAATTTCGGAAAAAGAAACACTTGGAGTTGTTTTATTGATTTAAATAGTTCTAGTCTAGCACATAGTAGTTAGTACCTGTCGCCTTTTTCGGGAAGCAATTGTCACACAGGTGAATTTTAATCGGAGAGATGGGTGATTTTAACCACACCCAAACATTTTATCTTCCCACCCAACCTACTCTTTACACCCATACCTAATTTTGCTAAACTCAAAAGATCTCTTTACACCCAACTTTTATCCCTAAAACACCCCATAATCCAACTCGCTTGTCTCCTCCCCCACTGCTGGAAAACCCACCCAATCTGCCTCCAATAAGAAAAACCCACCTGATCTGCCTCCCTTCAGTTGATTCAATGGCTCACAAAACCCACCCTCTTCCTCGAGCTCTTGATCTCCAGCAGCTTGTCGCGGACAGGAACCAATCTTTATGCGCTTGGAATGAAAGCGTGTCGATAGGAGTGGTCACAGTAACAATGGAGCGAGAGGAAGATTGGTTGGGAAGTTACCCACTATAATTTCCAAGCTCACTAGGCTAAAGGTTTTATCTTTACCATTTAATGCATTTGATGGTGAAATCCCCACTGAGATTTGGGGCATGACAAACTTGAAGGTTCTTGATCTTGAAGGAAATACCATTTCTGGGCTGCTGCCTGTTCGTTTTAATCAAAATTTGTGGGTTCTGAATCTTGTGTTTAATTTCATTAGTGGTGAGATTCCAAGCTCTTTGTCAAGTTGTGTGAATTTAGAAATCTTGAACTGCTGCTATTGTCGGCAGAGGTGCCGCCACCGACGGCGGAGGCAATGGATTGGGAAGAGCACTGGTTCCCTTCTTCTCTCTTGTTTTTTCACTGGACCCCACTCAGAAATTTTACTTTCTCTCACAACCATTGGATCAAATCCAACGGCCACCATCCCATTGTCCTTAATAGTAATTGTATGATGGGGTAAAATAGATATTTCATAATTAAGATTTGTGATGGGTGTGAAAATAAAATTATTGAGTGTGGATATAATTTCCCATTCCAAATTCGATTATGCATTTCACGTTGAAAATGAAACATTTCTGAGCTTAGATTGGTAATCGTCATAGCCCAATGGGCTTAGCTCACCTTTCGGCTTGCTTTTTGTTTGGGCTTCCTGCCCAGTTCATGGCTCCCATACGTTGGGATATTTGGTGGTTCATCCATAACCTTTAGAACTATTTGCTGCATTTTACTTTTTTAGTAGAGGCAAGTTACTCCAATCATGTTTGACCAAAAAAAAAGTTACTCCAATCATTCCTACATTTGACATTGAGTCCTTATAATTTGATAAAAATATGATAAAGCAAGAAGGGATTATGCATTATCCGGAAGTGTATAAAATAACATATAATTTGTCTTCGGCCATCTAAGATTAGTTTATGTGAATTTGAATTCACCTTAATGCCATCGTATTCTACTTTTATAACACTGATGTCGAGCTCAATGACCAATATGAGGTTGATATTATCATGTAGAATAAAATTGCTATTGTAGTGATGTTAGTTTAATTCTCATTGAATATGATACAACTAGTTATCTTATAGATTATAAAACTCAAATATGATCATTAAAAAGGAAATGCTTGCCCGCTTATGAGACAACATATAATTTGTATTAGGCCTTTTAGCTTAGTTTATATGAATTTGATTCCATTTTGTACGATCTAATTCTACTTTTATAACTTTATTATTGAGTTCGATAAAATGAATAATATGAAATTGATATTATTATATATAGAATAAACAGCTGTTATAATGATGTAAGTTTCAATTTTATTAAATACGATACGATTTAGTATCTTGTGCAAGTTATAAAACTCAAATTTGATTGTTAAAAAAATATGCTTGCACGCTTTGTTAAATTGTGATGATTGTGACAAATGACTCCTCACAAATGCGAAGAGGTAGGTCTCTTGGAACATACAATATGAGGAATATGCTCACCTCTCTTTGATATTACGTTTCGCAGGGTCGTTAGCTTAGTTCAACCATTTCTTATCTAATCTGCGCTGTTGGTCGGGCTGATAGCTTGATTGATCAAAGGTGGATGTCGTCACCTCTTCATCCGAAGATTTGTTAGCCACTCAAACCTCAGAAGTCAGCACTTGGCATCCCCACGCGCTGTAATCTTTACCCTCCCGCTCGCGCCACGACACGAATGCACAACGCCGCATTTAGAACATGCGCTTCGCGCGTAGAGCCAAGGCGCGGGCATTTCGACGCCGCGGATGTCGTCATAATTGCCACACCCGTTACAAACGAGAAGGCCGCGTCACGTACTTTTTTATTCAGGAAAGAGGAAAGATGACAGGGAAAAAAAAAAAACAAAAAGGCTTCCCGCCGTCTCGGCGAACGCGACAGGCTGGGCACATGTTAATAGTGCCACGTGTTTCTTTTAATGCCTTTTACTGTGTTATCGGACTTTTAATCTTCACTATCTTTTCAACAACGTAATCAAGTTGATACAATAGTGTGCTCCATCATTGAGCTCTGGTTCGAGTCTCACTATCAACTGTAGTGTGACTTAATTAGAATCTCCATAGCTAGTAACCCGGAAGTAAATTAGTAGTAATTTGTCTTTGGAATTGGGATAATTTAAATTTTTTAATCAACTATTTAGAGGAATAGCTGAATTCCCATAGGGATAGGTATCCGAGAGAGATTGCCCTTAATGGGAGAAAAAAACTCCGAAGAAACGGAGAATATGGATCCTCATTCCTGAAAAAGTAAAACTCTTTTGTGGGAATAGGGTTCGGATGGTATTGTCATCATCATTTCTAAATTTGCCCCGATAGTACATTGTTGGTATTTAAATATCTATTTTTTTTAGTTAATAATTAATATGAATATGATATTGGAAAATGAAAAAAGAACTTTACTAGTGTGAAAAAGATAAGGATGAGGGGGGGATGTGGGAGCGCTCCCCAGCGGCGATGGGGATGTGGAATTCCCGAACCTTTTAAACTAGGGATGGGAAATAGGAGAGAAAATAAGGAACAAAAATAGGGATGATAATGGCAAATTTGTCCCCAACCGGCCCGTTGTCATCCCTGAAAGTACCAAACCCTCAATTTTTTGCACATATGTCATCCTAGGACTTGTGTAATCAATTTTGACTGCCATATGTGTGATTGTTCAAGTGTGGTCTTTTTGTTGGGAATCGCATCCCAACACGTTAGATGTTATCGTGGCGAACGCGGCCTTGGTTTCTTTGGTTAACTTACTTTCATATCACTTTCGTGCTCTAACTCTTGAAGCAAAATTTGCCAAATTGGAACATTATGAACTAATTATATGAGATTATATTATCTATACTATATTTAAAGAAAGAGGGCTTAAGAAAAGAAAAAGACGCATGTGCCCTCATAAGCTTATATTATGTGATAAACTTAATTTTATAATGAGGACAATTATGTAAATTAAAAAAATACATGATATTAGATTTAATGAAAAAAAGACGCATGTGCCCTCATGAATATATATAACCAATTTAATTAATCTATACTATATTTAAAGAAAGAGGGCTTAAGAAAAGAAAAAGACGCATGTGCCCTCATAAACTTATATTATGTGATAAACTTAATTTATAATGAGGACAGTTATGTAAATTAAAAAAATACATAATATTAGATTTAATGAAAAAAAGACGCATGTGCCCTCATGAGTATATATAACCAATTTAATTAATAAGGTTAATTGTGTAAATTCAAAATTGTATCTCTAACATTCACATTTAGATCAAAATTTGTAAAATTTTGCACACGCATAGCGTGTGTGCATGTTTCTAGTACAACTAAAAGAAAGGAGGATGAGCACACAACCACGTGATCTACCCGATATCTTTGTCAAAAAGGAAATCATCAACTCAAATCAATGTCTTCTATGAGAATTGTAATTGTTGCATCAAATTAGAAATAATGTTGGAAAGTATCCCTCATTATTATTGGTAGGTTCGTTGATTTAAGATTGCAAAAGAAACTAATCGTTTTTCCGAAGAAAAAAAAGAGAGAAAAGAATTAATCAGTACCATTTTCATGATAGGAGAAACACTTCTCTACACTAAGCTTGTTTGTTCCGACCACTAAAAAGTTAGCACGTGGTACATTTATGATAACTTTTACTTACATTGCGGTTTCTTTTAGCTTGAGATAATAATTTGACAATATAATGAATCTATAAAAGTCCTTCTCCTTTAATAGGGATCAGGGTGAGTATGTATTTTTCACAAGGTCATGGGTTTCATTACCTTGTATTTGTTTGCTTCATAAGGTCATCGATGTGATTTTCCTTGTAATTGAACCAAATTTTTAGTGAGGGGCATTGACGATGGAGGCCGTTTTCCTTGTGATTTTCCTTCGTATGCAGTATACCCAAAAAAAATAAAACAGTTGATTCCATTTTTCTATGGGAGAGACGCAGGTACACAAAGTTGAGTACCCACTCCTCCACTCAGTCCTTTTTTTTGTTTCCATCTTAATATGCTAAGGTCCTGTTTTTGAGGACCCATGAGGGACAAAATGAGTGAAGCTTGAGCTGGGTATGAATACTATGAATTTATATATATTAAATTACGAGTCAAGTTGAGCTTTAATGAATTTATATGTATTAATCTACTTACTAACAAATAATATTATAAACTTATATGTATTAAATTACAAGCCGAGCTGAGCTTTAATGAATGAGTTGAGCGAGCAAAGCTTGAGCTTACTCATAAATATACGAGATTTTCATGAACTTTATGAGTCGAGCATGCCAAAACTTAAATTCAACTCATTTTTTAAATGAACTTAAAATTATTTCTGTAACGAGCGAGTTTAAACAAACTGAAAACGAGCCGAGTCAGCCGAGTCGTGCAACTTGAGCTAATTTACAGGCTACAGCCCTAATTGTACGCTGCAAGCGGACTTCGGCATGAATGATGAATTTAAGAAAAGAAATTTGACTTTGTGCACCCACGTTTTTCTTCTTTCACCCAAAAAAACGTAAAATGAAGAATGGACTATACTGCCGTTGGGTTGGGAGGGACTCTTGACGTCAAAGGAAAACGGTAGGTGCGCTGTGGTTGCCAGTAGCTGCCAAGTTTGGTAACCTTGACGACCAAACCGATGGAAACTCCCCCAGCTCTTTCTTCTACGCCCTCACAACGGCAGCGTTTGGACCCAACAGCTAGGGTTTCAGACATGGAGATTCTTCCGCCGCCGCCACTCCCCACCGACGACGCCGCCGCCTGGGAATGGGACAATCTCCTCGATTTCACCGTCAACGACGACGGCTTGTCCATCGATTTCGCCGTCGACGGCGACGACGACTTGTCCATCCCATGGGGCGGCTCCGCCGAGATCGCCGACCCGACCGAGGCGGCCGCCCCAGCGCCAGCTCAAGAAGACCGGCCTGCTGATCCGAATCCCAATTCGGGTCGGATCCGGAAGCGGGACCCGCGGCTGACCTGCTCCAACTTCCTGGCGGGTCACATCCCGTGCGCCTGCCCCGAGATGGACGCGAGGCTGCTGGAGATCGAAGCGGAGGAATCGGGGCACGACAAGAAACGGGTCAAGTCGGGACGGGCCCGGCCCGGGACGGCCCGGTGTCAGGTCCCGTCTTGTGGGGCCGATATCAAGGAGCTCAAGGGCTACCACCGGCGGCACCGGGTGTGCCTCGCGTGTGCAAATGCGAGCACTGTTGTGCTTGATGGCGAAACCAAGCGGTATTGTCAGCAGTGCGGCAAGTAAGCCCTCAATTTTCAGTTCCGACTTTTCGAAATCGGTCTTCTTGATTACATTGTTTCAGCTTTTGCAGCTCATTTTTTAGTTCAAATATCGAAATTAGTCTTCTTTGATCACGTTGTTTTAGCTTTTGCAGCTCAGCTGTTAGTAAGCTTTTAGTGTTAATGTTATCTAAAGTGCTTTTGTTTTGGTTTTCTTCCGAAAAGTGGAGTTTTTTTGAAATAAAATTGGCTTTTTGTAGCTTCATAGTTCATGAATGCCTGTCGTAATCGTATATAACGGGAAACTTCTGGATCTCCGATGATGTGAACTGGTATTGTTATGTAGCTTAAATTAGTTGTAGGGGCTATTTATACATTAGAAGCAATGCGGACGATGTCGACATACTCTGGAGTTTATCTTTGTTTATGTACGAATGGAGAAAAGAGATTTAGAAATGAGATCAATCTGTACTTGTATGCAATTTAATCACAAGATTCTATTAAGTGGGAATTATTCGAAGAATTCATTTTTGGGAAATGTTGGCATGGCTAACTGCTTGTTTTTGGGTGCCAATTACTCGGCAGGTTCCATCTCTTGCCAGATTTTGATGAAGGTAAAAGGAGTTGTCGAAGAAAACTAGAGCGTCATAATAACAGACGGCGAAGGAAACCAAGCGACTTGAAAGGAGTGATAGGAAGGGAATCTCATAAGGAAACTCAAACTGAAGATACCAGTTGTGATGGTGTAGCAGGAGAAGGTATGTTTTGATGTAATCAGCTGGTTGTAGGAGCAGTAAAGTTGTTTCCCTTCATGGAAAAGAGTACTGGTCTAATTTATGTGTAAAATGTTCAGATAGTTGTTACTTAAATGAGAAGGAAGAATTGGTGGAGTCTGAAGGTGGACATGTTTCTACCCTGTGTTCAGTGCCGGATTCCCAAAATGTTCATAGTGATGGCACTGTATCTTTTGGGGCTTCTGGTGAAACCCAAATGGATGGAAGAAAACAGGATTCCAACATCTCACTTTCTCCGCCTAATTGCAACAACAAAAGCGTCTACTCTTCCGTGGTGGGTCTCTGCTAAATGCCATATTTTCTTCATGGATAATATATTTTTTTATTGGAGGAAAGATGGATGAGAGAACTGATTTGATCATACTTGTAGTGTCCGACAGGTCGTATCTCATTCAAGCTCTATGATTGGAATCCAGCAGAGTTTCCTAGAAGGCTTCGGCATCAAGTACTGATTAAAGATTGTTATTACAGTTTAGTGTATGCAGAGAAAAATCATTTTAATGGAAAGATATCAGCAATTGGTTAACATATTGGTGGATGTGGTTACAGATATTCCAATGGTTGGCCAACATGCCGGTTGAGTTGGAGGGATATATCCGTCCTGGATGTACTATCTTGACTGCTTTTATTGCAATGCCAAAGTTTATGTGGATGAAGGTAATGGTGGTATAACATTGCCTGCAAGACTGATATTAATTTTGACAACCTTCATCTTTCTTGACGTTATAAGTTTCGTTTAACGAATTTGATTGTGACCATCTGATAGTTTTCTTCAGTTACTTGACGATCCTGTATCATACGTACATGACTTAGTTGTTGTACCTGGAAGGGTGCTATGTTGCAGAGGCAATATGCTTATTCATCTAAATGACATGATTTTTCGTGTAGTGAAAGGTAACCCAATGCTCCACCACTGTGTTGTGTTTCTGTATTTATTTCATTATGGGGTTAAACTTTAGGAAGGTCCTTGGTCTGTGCTTGTATGCTGATCCTTCTTGTTTAGTGAGTAATTCTTGTTGCATTCTTTCCATGAAACTTATGTATGTATCTACAAATTTGAACTAGTTATATCAAATTCGGTCTATCAGAATCATCAACTTATGCCAGTTCTGCTCAATTATTTTTCCTTTTTTTCAATTTTCAGTAATTAAGATGCTTCTTTTTATTTTGGTATGCACAGATGGGACTTGTGTAATAAGAACAAAAGTGGAATTGCGGGCACCAAGGCTTCATTACGTTCATCCTATGTGTTTTGAGGCAGGCCAGCCCATGGAGTTTGTTGCATGTGGAAGTAATTTGTTGCAACCCAAATTCCGGTAGGACTTCCTTCTAGGCATTTTCACCTGTTCGTAATAGATCATTATGTTGCACATTTGTTCCAGTACCCTCAGCTTTGTGTTGTAGCTTGCTTTGTTCTTGTATTATTATGGCCAGGTCACATGCCATTTCCTATAAACTGTAATGGATAAAAAGTATATTGATTGACACTCTCAACAGTCTTAGATAGACTCATCATGGTTGCGTTATACATAAACGCTACTTTGATCTTGAAAGTGCCAGATGTTCTAATGATTGTAGAGTTTTACCTTCTGGTGTATATTGTACCATATTATGTTTAACTGTTCCATGTCTCTGGAGGGTGGAAATTATTTTCATTTAAGCTGTCTTATAAAAATCTTTACGGTGACAGGTTTTTGGTATCCTTCTCGGGGAAGTATCTGGATTATAGTTATATTCCTGCGTCTTCTCATAGTCAGGTGGAAGGGGACAGTGCTTGTAATTTAGACCATCAATTGTACAAGATTCATGTCCCTCAGACCGAAGAAAATCATTTTGGTCCTGTGTTTATTGAGGTAGGTGCTCTGTATTCTTTGTTCGTTTCCTTTTCCTTTATATTTTGGTTCACCCCTCCTCCAACTATCATTTGGGACTTGCGGTCTATTTATGGTTGTCACTCATGTATAGATTTCTTTTGACACATATTTGGACTTTTTTTAAGGAAATTTACTTGCCATGGATTTTTTGAGTTGTAGTTTATCATTGCGTGTATCTATTTTGCAGATTGAGAATGAATCTGGCTTGTCCAACTTTATACCAGTACTCATTGGGGACAAAGAGGTTTGTGCAGAAATGAAGACAATTGAGAAGAGATATGAAGAATTCTTCTCTTTGCGAGAATCAGACTATTCGAGCGGTTCTGCGCCAAGCTCTTGCGAAGCATCTTCACTGAGACACACAGCATTTGCTGAAATTATTTTAGATATAGCATGGTTACTTAGGAAGCCCTCATCAGAAAATTTTGGACATATCATGCTTGCTTCACAGATCCAAAGATTCAATCATTTATTCAACTTTTTGATTTCCATCAAGTCAACAAGCATATTGGAGAAAGTTGTAGAAAACCTGAAGACTGTGATGGACAACATAGAGTTTAAAAGTGCAAACAATGGCAGCATTGATGCTGATATGAGGCAGTTACAGACTTACATGGATTTTGCCAGTGATCTTCGTACTCCAAAATTTGATACCTCTGGGGTTCTAGCACTACAGGCTGGAAGATTAATCCAAAAGGAGGATCTTGTGTCTGAAAGTCAAAGCTGCTTTCGGAATAACGAAAATTTGGTTGTTCCAGCTCGCTGTCAGGTCAGTACTTCAACTTTGATTATGTAGATGTTTCTGTTGTGTTTGTTCATCCGTTATCAAATATGATGCGTTGTAAAGTGCGATAAAAAATTACATGTTCAAAGCTGAAATACTTATTGTTTTCTGTCTATTTTGTGGTTTAACATTGTTTGTTCAATAAACTGATATATGTGCTTTGCTCCATTTCTTGTGTTGTAATATTCTGCAGGATACAGAGATAACTGTAGATGGTAGAGTGGGTGTGATGGTCAGTTCAGCTTCTAGCGAGAGAAGTGAAACTATTCCGCTCTTGAGTAAAAAAGCAGTCATAAAAGCTAACCATGTCAAAAGATTGCCGACCGTGGCTAATTGTTGCACCTCTGGGGAAGGCTTAAGGTCTCACTCTAGTGGGACGTTCTTGAGATTTCGCCCCACGCTTTATTTAGTTTCCGCTGCAGCTGTTTGTTTAGGAGTTTGTGCAGTCCTCTTCCATCCTCACAAGGCCGGCGAACTTGCTGTATCAATACGCAGATGTTTATTTGGCAACAAAGTTTAGATGTTTTAGCGTTTCTTTTGTCCCTGAAATGTCTCTCAATCCGTTCAGCGTGTACATATTTCCCTTGTACACTACTTTCTAACATTAGAGTAAGAGAACCCGCTAAAAGGTTTTGTATTGTCACCCTGCTGTTCTTGCTGGAAGCATAAATTCCGAGTGCCGCCTCTGCTGTTTTCGGGGAGTTTTTGCCCCCGGCATAAATTGTAATTGTAATTTGCAATGATCTGAGAGTCTCAAATAAAGTATCACCTGCTTTTGGGATGAATAATGTTCTGCATTACATTATCTTTAATTAAAGTCTCCTTGAGCGAATAACTAATTTTGAAAAGTTAAAATAACAAATTTTCTAAAACCCATATGAGAAACAAAAGAGAGGGTATTTTAATATTCTACCCAACTTGAGTATCTAGGTGTCTGTTTATTCATTTTGTTTCAATGGTGATTGATTGATTGGAGAGTTTTGTTTAGGAGATTTCAAAGTACTCCGTTTCAACTGATATCATCTGCCGCTCTACAAGGCAAAAGTAACCAAACCTCATGATACTGTGGCTATTTTCACATCAAACCACTGTATCATGAATGTGACTTAGGATTTATTTTTTGTTGGATTAGGAAACGTTGATCTATATAAGTTGTGAACATTGCCAAATCACGCTATTCTTTCTTTCGTGTGATCCGGGCAATAATGCTTAGTGCCTAATTACCGACAAGAAGGCATCATCCCCATCATTATTAACACATGATTAGTGGCCTAATGAGCCATCAGCTGGCTGGCTAATATTGATTGATACAAGAAGAAACGCAGCGTGTGCTTGCTTTCTATCCTTCTGTCTTTTCTGTCAACCTGTTTAGGTTTTGATTTTGGATGCCCGTGATTTTGAACAGGGATTCGCATGTTGTAGAAGATGGCGAGATTGCTCAAAAACATCTATTTGAAAAGATTCTCAGAAGACAATCTTTTTGGTTCTTTTTCACAAATAGTTTTCTTGTAGTCCCAAGTTGTCATTTTTCCAGTTCAAATGATAGAACTTTGGCCAATCTAGAAGTGACTCGTCACCTCCTATTATATAGATTGCTATACCCCACAATCATGTTCATCATATGAATTGCCAAAACTAGGAATTTGTTTTGCTAAGATTACAATAATAGCGATTTGTAGGAAAGCTTTGACACCATATACACATCATATGTACTTGCATAACTTCAACCAGGATTTTGTAGCTCCATTGATGGAGAGCATTCATTTAACCGAGTTTGTGAGTTCAACTCTAGTATCGCTTGTATACACAAACTTCCTATTTGTTATTAGAAAATCTCTCATCCCCACAATGTTTGAAAGCTCCTTCAAGGATCCAAGAAATAGCTTCACACAAGGAACAATGATAAAATATGTATCATCTTATGGCTAAATTGTTCTGTCTCCGGACTTTATCAGGTTGATCGCATATTCCTGCACAAATTCTTCTGGCCAACTGACACACCCTTACCTTTCATGTGGAAGGATATGAAATTAACATGCACTGTGATCTCTTGCCAGCTCCAATTTTGGTAAGCAGCAACAAACAAACAAACAAACAAACAAGCACACACCACTTTGCTCCCATATGTATATTCGTTAGCAATGGATCCGAGTAAGATCCAGGTAAGCATCCACAGTATTTTTACCAAAACTAATCATTTTTATACACTGAAATTGATCACATGCACAAATTTAGTTCAAATTGACCTATCTTTTTCACCAGGTCACTAATGCCAGCTTTGCCCCACATGCAAGACTGCAACAACACCCAGGTTTCTAATCAAACTACAACCTTCTAGCCTACCTGATTACTGTTTCCACTAATCAATTGCTAGTAGACAAACTCCATAAATATCTGGATGTACTTTTTGTGTTTCTTTTCTAGTTTATAGAAAACATCTTCAGCTACATGCAATTTGACATGTGTATATATTACCTCAGAACAAAAGCAACATTTTTGCACCCCATCAAGATCCTTACCAGAACTGAGCAAAAGTTTCTTTTGCTAGTTTAGTCCTCTATAGTCCTCGTTTTTGTCGTTAAACATGACGATTGGGGAGTGCAGATATGTTGAAAATGGAGGGAACAATGCCCTTGAGGATTTGGAAGAGCCTTTTATTAAGCAAGAAAAAATTATTGCTTACAAGGATGAGAAAAGTGGATCAGTTGGGATGGTTTTGCTCAGTACTTGTGTTGCTATTTGTGGCTCTTTTGAATTTGGATCATGTGTAAGTACTCTTCAAGGTTTCTTTCTGTTAAGATTTTGTGTTTTTAGTCAGGTTTAGTATTTGGTTTGTTGCCGTTTGTGTTGGTTCTGATTGGGGGCAAAAAACACAAATTTTACCAAAAAGAATGGGATAAGTAGGCTTGCTTTAGCTTAAGATATTGCTTTGGCAGGTGGGATACTCAGCACCTACTCAATCTGCTATCAGGGAAGATCTTCATCTCTCACTAGCCCAGGTTTGCCTTGTTCTTCTTCTCCTCTTTGTTTCTTTCTAAAAACTGCATTTTATGAAGTGAATTTTCCTGATTTTAAGTAAAACATGCCAGTTCTCCATGTTTGGATCCATACTAACAATTGGTGCAATGCTTGGGGCAATCACAAGTGGTCGGATTGCAGATTTCCTCGGCCGAAAAGGGGTATGGTGGCACTCTAAATCAGTTAACTTGCACGCCACTTCTTTTTGTCATTTGTATCCATGTGAGGAGTGGAGTGGTTGATGACCATCATGGATTGCCAAAATGTGAATTTCTGGTGTAATAGAGAATTCTAATTTCCATGGTAATCAAATTTTTACTAAGCTTTTTAAAAATTTAATGAAAGCAGGCTATGAGAATGTCAGCTGGTTTTTGCATTACAGGGTGGCTAGCCATATACTTTTCTCAGGTATATAAACTGTTTGCACCATATTGAGTTCTTGTGGCTTTTTTTCAAAGATAATCATATTATTCCTTGTAATGACGTATTTCATGTTTGTTATAAACTTCAATGCAGGGAGCTTTTTCACTTGACATTGGAAGGTTTTCCACTGGCTATGGAATCGGAGTTTTCTCTTACGTGGTATGCATGATTTTCGTCCCCACTTCTTTCGTTGCAGTATCTGAGCAAGGTTATTCAATAGTGTTCTTTGGCATCATCGGGTGATGAGTAGTTCACAACTTTGACAAAGATTAGCAACCTGGATCAACAGGTCCCAATATTTATCGCAGAGATTTCGCCCAAAAATCTCCGTGGAGGGCTTACAACATTAAACCAGGTAGAGAGTTGAGAGATTTATGTCTATCAAGTTCCTCCCTACTTGAGAACAATATGATTTTTAACAGACTCTCATATTCTCTTTATACTTGTTCTGCAGCTCATGATTTGTACTGGAGCATCAGTTTCATTTGTGATAGGAACAATTATAAGTTGGACAACACTAGCTCTTACCAGTAAGTTCTGAATGTACAGAACATTTTGTTAATCTTGAGTACGAAAGGCGGTTCAACTCAATTTCCTTTCGAAGTGAAAATTTTGAAGATGACTGATAGTTGAGTTTTGATCTGAAGGTATTGTTCCTTGCATTTTGCTGCTTGTTGGTTTATGGTTTGTTCCAGAATCCCCTAGATGGCTGGTAAGATTTTCAACCAAAATAAGCTTTCGTGTCTAGAGAGAACAAGAAAGATGTATAAGGCTAAAAGAACTTTGCATGCAGGCAAAGATAGGCCGAGAAAAAGAGTTTCAAGTTGCGCTACAGCGACTCCGGGGGATAGATGCAGATATATCTGATGAAACGGCAGAAATTCAAGTACTTCCTGTCTATCACAAAACATTAGTTCAATCCTGGGTAATCTTAAACTAACATGTTTAACAAAATGACCATGTGTTTGTGTCTCTTGACAGGAATATATTGTTAGTCTACAAAGTCTTCCTAAAATAAAGATGTTGGATCTGTTTCAAAGCAAACATATTCGCTCTGTGATAGTTAGTAACTTTGTTCTGTCGATTCTCATTGTTCTATCAATCTTGTTAACCAAATGACATGTTTTTACTGAAACTTGTGGTGCATGATGATGGTTCTAGATTGGCGTTGGATTGATGGTATTTCAACAGTTTGGAGGAGTTAATGGAATAGGATTCTATGCAAGTCAGACCTTTGAAGAAGCTGGTACTCAATTAGGGATTTTGTGGACTTCATTTCATTCTGTTTTCGTTGGCAATCTCTTTTGTGAAACTTATCCTTTTTTGCAATGCCAATTGCAGGAATTTCAAGCAAAATTGGAACCATAGCTTATGGATGTGTTCAGGTAATAATTTTCTTCCATCTTCTGTTGGATGTAGATTGTTTGAGTTTGTCCATCAAATCTCAGCTCATGTAACTTACATTGACAGGTTCCAATCACTCTAGTGGGAGCAACGTTGATTGATAAGTCCGGAAGGAGGCCTCTTATAATGGTAGCAACTCATTTTGACAGCCTGAAACCTAGCCTAGAGTCTTTGGAAAACGCTCTTTGATTAGTTTCTGTTTTCGCATGAAGGTTTCAGCAACCGGGACATTCCTAGGCTGTTTTCTAGCAGGAACTTCCTTCTTTCTTAAGGTACCGCAAATTCAAAACTACGTGTAGTCACAAATCGTTGTGTTGACACCATTACATCAGGGTCTGATGTTGTATTTATCATCTTTGTGTGCCAGGGCCATGGTTTGTTGCTTGATTGGGTACCGATAATAGCTGTGTCCGGCGTGCTGGTATGTTAACCACTACAACTGCAAACTTGAAAAGTACCATGGAGCTATTTCACTTCAGCTCTCACTATACTCTCTATATATTTTCTTCGCATTGAATCAGATCTACATTGCATTTTTCTCAATTGGAATGGGAGCAGTACCTTGGTAGATAATGTCTGAGGTAATCCTGAAAGCCTTTTAGGTTCCTCAATGCCAGTCAGGAACATTTAAGCATGATGAACCAGATAGACAGTTAAAAACTGATTTGAAACTTCTGCAGATTTTCCCCATCCATGTAAAGGGCATTGCAGGGAGCTTGGTGGTGCTTGTTAACTGGTTAGGTGCTTGGGCAGTTTCCTATACTTACAACTTTCTTATGAGCTGGAGTTCCTCAAGTAAGTAAAACTTTTCAAATGAAAAGCAGTACTACATGTGAATGGTTTGCATTGCTTATATGTTTGATTTCTTTTGCAGGAACTTATTACATTTACTCTGGATTCTCTTTGTTGACGATCCTATTCGTGGTCAAGTTAGTCCCGGAGACCAAAGGCAAAACACTAGAGGAAATTCAGGCATGCATCAATTCAGATAGAAGAGGAGGACATGATATTGTCAACTGAGCACATATTTAGGACTAGATGTGTTAGAAATTTCTATGTTGTTTTGGCCCGTAAGTGTCTTCTCTGTTTTGATTCGGAGGTGGGAATTTCACGGTGGAGCGATACATGAAGATATTACCACTCAACACACTATTATGTATGTGTCCAACAGTCTGAATGGAAAAAGCAATGCAGCAATATATTTGTATTCATATTGGTAGAGATGTGGTGGAAAGGAAATCCTTAATGCAATAAGCACTTATGCCTTAAACATTGATCTGAGTTTTTCTTTCTTGTTAACCTTTTAAAGAGTCCTTGATCCAATTCTTACTAGAAATCCCAAGTATACGGACTTTGATGAAAAATCGCATTTTTCAATTTTCAGATTTTGTTTGACAATGTTGTTATGGAGGGAGGCCTCACGATCATTTCGGCACTTTGAGACCTCAGAGGTGCAAATTTCCATTCAAATGTACAGATTTGTAATCACATCTAAAAGCTAAAGCATAGGATTCAAAATACTCTGTTTGAACCCATGTGAAGGAAATTGAGGTTCCACCCCAAAACGAATTGGCAATGGGGAGAGTAGCCTAATCCTTTATGAATACCACCAAGGTCCCTTTATTAGCCAATGTGGGACTTTTCATACCACATTCTCAACACCCCCCCTCACGCGTGGCGACTCTCAAGCCAACGCGTGAACAACACACACGGGGAACGGTGAGCACGTGCGGCCATTACGCCAACACGTGAACAACCTTGCTCTGATACCATGAAGGAAATTGAAGTTCCATTCCAAAACCAATTGGCAATGGGGAGAGTAGTCCAATCCTTTATGAATACCATTAAGGCCCTTTCACTAGCCAATGTGGGATTTCTCACACCACATTCTCAACACCATGCATCCCCATATTTTTGAACTTTTGCCTCCACAACCACAACTTCGTAGTCTCCCTCGCCGGGGTCTTCAAAACTGGATCATGAAGAGATTCAAACCGAGTATCCCGACTTGTCAAAAAATGGATGTGTAGTCTTTTTTTTTTCTTTTTTTTTTTGTGTTCTAAAAAAGTTACCTGCCCATGGTGGGTAGGTCTCCTTCAGAGGAGGGTTGCATTTCATAATCACATTGGTTTTGTTTGCTACTTACCCATCAAGGGTAAGGTTTTTGTGGCACAAAGTCCGGCCACTCTTGCATCGTTTCACACTCTAAATAAGAGAGACTTAACCAGCACCGTTGATCATTGTTGGTCGTTTACCGATCCTGTCACCGTTAAAGCAAATGTCTCTACAATAATTTTGGCGGGGACAAGCTTCTTGCCATTGGACTTTGTTGATGATTATCTTACGATGATGGTTGTCAATGACTTTGTTATTGTTCTTGGCACCAATACTATTTTGCTGGCGTCAGTTTCAGAAGGATGGCTGGTTGGATGGGTTCGCGCAATTGAGAAGTTATCAGATTATCTGTTCTCGACCAGATACATGCAAGAGAAGGAACTTCTAAAGAATTACTTTGAGTTATCTTGGTATTTAGGCAAGGCATTTCATGGTTTGAAAGACACCCTGAAATTTCTAGACCAAGATTATGTTGAAATGGTAATTTTGTGCGGAAGTTTAGATGTGAATAACTACATTTTAAGAAGTTCAACGGAGATTATACAAGTATTTTTAAGGAAGGAGCATGAAGAGCACTTTTTTTGCTCAAAACGGTGACCTAAACATCATGGACAAGATCTTGGTGCGAGACTATTTTGCTCAGATTCGCCTACCCAAGGATATCATTCTTGAATTCGTCACTAACAACCATAGTTTTTTTTTTTTAATAACATTGGAGGTATTACGAAATCCTGAACTAGTTCTGAAATTGATGTTTCTATGTTGCCAATGAGTTGTTTACTGATCCTATCACCGGTAAAGCATGTCTCTACAATAATTTTGGCAAGGATAATCTTCTTGCCATTGGAATTTGTTGATGAGTATCTTACGATGATGGTTGTCAATGACTTTGTTACTATTTATCTGTTCTCTACCAGATACATGCAAGGGAAGGAACTTTTGAAGAATTACTTTGAGAAGTTGTCTTAGTATTGAGGCACGAAATTTTATGGTTTAAAAGACACCCTGAAATTTCTAAACCAAGATTGTGTTGAAATCTTAATTTTGTGTGGAAGTTTAGATGTGAATAACTACATTTTAAGAAGTTCAACGTAGATTATAGAAGTGTTTTTAAGGAAGGCGCATGAAGATGACTTTTTTTTTTTGCTCAGAGTGGTGACTTAAGCATCATTGAGAAGATCGGTGCAAGGCTATTTTGCTTGGATTCGCCTATCCAAGAATATCATTCTTGAATTTATCACTTACTATCATTTTTTTTAACATTGGAGGTATTACGAAATACCCCGAACTTTTTGAAATTGATATTTCACATGTTGCCAAGGAGTGGTTTACTTGTCCTGTCACTGGTATAACAAATGCCTCTATAATAATTTTAGGCAGGCACAAGCTTCTTGCCATTGGACTTTGTTTATAAGTATCTTACAATGATGGTTGTCAATGACTTTGTTACTATTCTTGGCAACAATACTGTTTTTCTAGCGACAATTTCAAAAGGATGGTTGGTTGGATGGGTTCACGCGATTAAGAAGTCATCAGGTTATCTGTTCTCGACCAGATACATGCAAGAGAAGGAAATTTTGAAGAATTAGTTTGAGGAGTTGTCTTAGGATTCAGGCACGGCATTTTATGGTTTGAAAGACACCCTGAAACTAGACCAAGATTGTATTGAAATCTTAATTTTGTGTGGAAGTTTAGATGTTAATAACTACATTTTAAGAAGTTCTACATAGATTATAGAAGTGTTTTTAAGGAAGGCGCATGAAGAGGACTTTTTTTTTTTGTGGGGGGGGTGGGGCGGATGGGGGGGGGGGGGGGGGGTGTTTTTTTTTTTTTTTTTGTTTTTCTTGGTGGTGTGTTGTTTTTTTTTTTTTTTTTTTATTTTATATAGGGTGTTTTTTTGTTCCTTTTTTCTTTCTTTTTTTGTTGGGGGGAGGGGGGCGAGGTTTCCCTCTAGGACCCGCCCCGGATTTTCCCAAAACCCGAGAGTGCCCTGAAGAATCTGACACACTTCATATGCCAGACTCCTTACTTCACTGTAACCTCGGAACTCTAGTTACCACGCAGCGGAAAGAATATGGAAGTGGTGGGTGACGATGAAGGAATGCCTCGACATGCCACTGGTCCGACCTCCACTAGCTATGAGCCTGAGGGGGAAAATAAAACTATGAGGAAAAGCCTCAGTGAGTGGACAAAAATAAGCTCTAGAAAAATAACCAACGCAACAAACACAAATCCTCATTTATGCAAAAACCCTTTTTATAAACATAACTCAACAAAATACCAAAATCTCATTATAATCAAAATCTCAAGCTTTACCGTAAAATCGGAAAATTCCATAAACCATAAGAAAAGCCAACATAGCTCAAAACCATAAAGAATTCAAGAAGGTCTATCATCAATACTGAAATAATCACGGGAAACCACCTTAAACCAAGATGCATCAACAAAACCGCATCATACATACCAGAAGCCGAGATGGAGCAATAGCTGGAAAACCTCACCACCAATACCAGAGAAGCTCACCTCGCCGGAGCGAGTTGGCGTCACGTGAGGAGCACCCTCAAGACCCACGTGAGCCGGCCACTCATGAGGAGCACCCTCAAGACCCATGAGTGACAATGTCATACGCGCGCAGACTGCCCCCAAAGGGCGAAGCATCCTGACACACGGCCCAAAGCCTATATGTGTGCCCTGATGGGTCCCAAAGACCTAACTCAGCCACATGTGAGGAGCACCCTCAAGACCCACATGTGACGGAGGTGATGACATGAGGAGCACCCTCAAACCCATGTCATGATCGGCTACATATGAGGAGCACCCTCAAGACCCATATGTAGCCATTATACCTGCTACTCAGTATAATGGTGGTTTCAAAACCATAAAGATGAAGATACTCCATCTCTTCGCAAATATAACCGTTTAATACTCAAATCTCAATCATAAAATATACGGAAAACCTCATAAGTCATAATAGAAAACTATTTCACAGTCTATCTATGTAAAGCTTCTGAAAACACTTCTCAGTCATGCTCAAATCCAAAAGAATGCCATATATATAATAAGAACCATAAATCATAAGTATAAAAGGAATCATAAAATACATATACGAAAAACTATTACTGAAAACCAAACAAAAGAAAGTGAAACAAGGTCCACAAACCAAACAAATGAAAGTGAAAGAAGGTCCACTCACAGTGCTTTTCGTGGTAGGCTTGACCCATAACAAGATCGCCCTAGGAACCCGGAATCGGAAAAACCTCCAAGGAAGCTAACGGAGGTTTCCCACCGAATGCACCAAAGGTCTTTCCATACCCTAACATCAATAACGAACTCGTAAATAACTTCTTCGATGTCGGTAACATATATGATGAACGTTACCGTAGACTCGGTTACTTAAACAGTCCACTAAATCAACCAAATCCTCAAATCATAAATAATAACCGAAATTCCGGATTCTCATTTATTTCCCTCATTAGCGGATTTCATACGATTCCAATGATCAAATGATATTCGTATTCGAATTCAGCACATAAAACAGCTTCGGAAGGTGACAATCACTGTTCACCACCGTTGACCGGTGGTCAACCACCTCCCAAAAGTTAACTTTTACATATCAACTCCAAACACAACGATTCTATAGCTCAAACTGAAGCCCAAGAAACAAGGAATCCGAATCTACCTTCGGTTTCTCCAAACTCTGTCGGAGTTGGCTGAAAAGTCGCCGGAATAGTCACCAACGGCCAAAATCCGTTCTCCTTCAAAACAGCACCAAATCACACAATCTTTATATCAAAATTCATCTAAACAATCCAACCAACCTTCCTAGATAATTCCCAAACCTTACCTTGGTCGGAATCGACGGAAAACTCGCCGGAAAACTTTAACTAATATGCTCTATCTCACCGACGATGATACGCTGCAAACCGAGGATAAATGTTGGCTGGGCTATGTCCAACATGATGAGAAGAACATGTTTTGGGTGGTGGTTCATCCTATCTCTCGCCGGAATCGGAGAAATCGCCGGAAAACGCCGAAACTGTTCACGGCCAGTTCTCTCTCCACAGTTGGCCTGAGCTGACAAATTTGGTGCCTATGGAAAGAGGACGACGATACAAACCCAACGCCATTGATTTCACGTCAATCGGAGCTCGGATGAAGAAGTTATGATGGAAAGAAGATTATGGAAATTTCTAGAGGAATGGGAGAAGGATGCCGACGGGAAAAGAGAAAGGGAACGCACGGGAAAATTCTGGGGCTGGGCCTCTTTTTAAAAAGTCCTCACATGTGAAATGACCAAAATGCCCCTCTCTAGAAACTTCCCGAACTTTCTCGATATAGCTCCGATTTTTATTCCGTTTACGCCTACGCGCTCGTAAGCTCATGCTCATTCCAACCAAGCCAAATCTCAATTCCATAAACTTATTTCTACTATTCATCCGAACCTTCACCAAGGGCATTTTCGTCCACAATATTTAAAAATAGGAATTTCAACATGAAACTTTGGGACGGGGTGTTACAATCTTCCCCCCTTATGAAATTTCGTCCTCGAAATTTCAAAATGGAAGTGTAACAATTTCGCTTACGTTCTCTGAACTTCCTCGGATACTTTCTCTATACAATTGTCATCGAGCAAGCGTTGCCCACACAACCATTCGCTTAATCCAAATGTTTTAACTCTCTAGCTGTTAGAAGAATTGGTCTAGAGTCATTCACCTGCTTCGACTCACCACATCACAATCCGCCAAGTGCAATCATTTTCTAACGTCCAACTACCTGTATAACTCTCAAATCTCCACAAATGCAAGCTGCTTCTTCCCGCTTCTTGCGACATTTGAGTATTTCCCTACTAACGCTCACCTTGCCATAGCTGATCACCACTCAATCGTCATACACCATGAGCATACTACATGCCATCCACTAATACAAGCTAACTCAATTCGTAATCAAGCTTACAAGTACTTCAAAACACTTACCACCAAAATCACAAACAATCATACAAACACTTAACCATTCCACCACCAAACTTGTGGAGCCACATCAACATGCTTGTATTCATCGATCTCTTCTGAAATAGTTTGGCTAACAAGGTATTGGACTCCAAGTACAACTTCAGGTGTTATACAAACTTCTCAAACAACATAACAAAAGTTTGTTATCCACACCTTCCTCCAACTCTTGACTTCATACATAATAAGGACATAAGTCTCGATATGTTCCGCATCCAAATTGGGGCATAAGTTAAAAGCCATTTAAGTGGGTAACCAACTTCTCTAAAAGCGTCGTCACAAACTAATGTGCTCAACGAGGGAACCAAATGCTTCATTGCATGGTCTTATGCTAGAGACACCCTTTTATTGACCCATGTCGTCGACACAACTGAGACTATTGGGTTCACTTCCAACACCATGAAACTTTACTGCTCAACTAAAGCTTGAACTCCCACACATATATCAAAAGAGCCAAGCCTTCCAAATTGCAACCACACAACCCAAAAGTTACTCCACAAACGGAACTTTGCAAGGTCAATCCATGTTTCATGATCCATTGGGAAAACTGGAAATTCATATAATTTCACCTTTCACTTGTCACCCTAGCTACTTTCATCACCAAGTGCTAGTCTCGTCTCCATATCATCACTTTCATACTTACCCATTTTGTCTAGCGCCACATGGAACTTGAGGATCACATGCCCAAGAAGTACCAAGGAAAGGAACCTTCCAAAATAAACCTTAAGCATGTTTAGGAGTCGCATACCTCCAACGCTAGGGATTTAATCTACTTGATCTAAGCTAGCACAAAACTTTTCTAGCAAAGGAGGTTCCTCAAAGAATCGACTTAACAATATCTTCGTCTCTTCCACCACCATTACATCTATGATACCACTTCCTAACCACAAACACCACATTACAAGTTGTGCAATGCTCTCTTCAACTACCAACGATCCCAATGTAATAAAACACAACCATATGCAATCAATGCAACAATCACGATACCCAAAAGTACGTCTACCAAAAGTTCACAAGGACAACCAGCGTTCACACTAATTCAACGCTTACAAATGAAATAATCATTGTCACGAGACAACCCCCATCCTAAGCGAGTCAAAGTGTACCTTAAATACAAGGGAAGTACTTCGGAGGTCGAACATATCGAGGCAATAAGATCAAGCTCAACGAAGGGAATGTACACTAAATATGGATGCACACATGGTACAGAGTCTACAGGACACTAAACCCTGCTCTGATACCAAATTGTCAGGACCCGCCCCGGATTTTCCCAAAACCCGAGAGTGCCCTGAAGAATCTGACACACTTCATATGCCAGACTCCTTACTTCACTGTAACCTCGGAACTCTAGTTACCACGCAGCGGAAAGAATATGGAAGCGGTGGGTGACGATGAAGGAATGCCTCGACATGCCACTGGTCCGACCTCCACTAGCTATGAGCCTGAGGGGGAAAATAAAACTATGAGGAAAAGCCTCAGTGAGTGGACAAAAATAAGCTCTAGAAAAATAACCAACGCAACAAACACAAATCCTCATTTATGCAAAAACCCTTTTTATAAACATAACTCAACAAAATACCAAAATCTCATTATAATCAAAATCTCAAGCTTTACCGTAAAATCGGAAAATTCCATAAATCATAAGAAAAGCCAACATAGCTCAAAACCATAAAGAATTCAAGAAGGTCTATCATCAATACTGAAATAATCACGGGAAACCACCTTAAACCAAGATGCATCAACAAAACCGCATCATACATACCAGAAGCCGGGATGGAGCAATAGCTGGAAAACCTCACCACCAATACCAGAGAAGCTCACCTCGCCGGAGCGAGTTGGCTTCACGTGAGGAGCACCCTCAAGACCCACGTGAGCCGGCCACTCATGAGGAGCACCCTCAAGACCCATGAGTGACAATGTCATACGCGCGCAGACTGCCCCCAAAGGGCGAAGCATCCTGACACACGGCCCAAAGCCTATATGTGTGCCCTGATGGGTCCCAAAGACCTAACTCAGCCACATGTGAGGAGCACCCTCAAGACCCACATGTGACGGAGGTGATGACATGAGGAGCACCCTCAAACCCATGTCATGATCGGCTACATATGAGGAGCACCCTCAAGACCCATATGTAGCCATTATACTGCTACTCAGTATAATGGTGGTTTCAAAACCATAAAGATGAAGATACTCCATCTCTTCGCAAATATAACCGTTTAATACTCAAATCTCAATCATAAAATATACGGAAAACCTCATAAGTCATAATAGAAAACTATTTCACAGTCTATCTATGTAAAGCTTCTGAAAACACTTCTCAGTCATGCTCAAATCCAAAAGAATGCCATATATATAATAAGAACCATAAATCATAAGTATAAAAGGAATCATAAAATACATATACGAAAAACTATTACTGAAAACCAAACAAAAGAAAGTGAAACAAGGTCCAAAAACCAAACAAATGAAAGTGAAAGAAGGTCCACTCACAGTGCTTTTCGTGGTAGGCTTGACCCATAACAAGATCGCCCTAGGAACCCGGAATCGGAAAAACCTCCAAGGAAGCTAACCGGAGGTTTCCCACCGAATGCACCAAAGGTCTTTCCATACCCTAACATCAATAACGAACTCGTAAATAACTTCTTCGATGTCGGTAACATATATGATGAACGTTACCGTAGACTCGGTTACTTAAACAGTCCACTAAATCAACCAAATCCTCAAATCATAAATAATAACCGAAATTCCGGATTCTCATTTATTTCCCTCATTAGCGGATTTCATACGATTCCAATGATCAAATGATATTCGTATTCGAATTCAGCACATAAAACAGCTTCGGAAGGTGACAATCACTGTTCACCACCGTTGACCACCGTTGACCGGTGGTCAACCACCTCCCAAAAGTTAACTTTTACATATCAACTCCAAACACAACGATTCTATAGCTCAAACTGAAGCCCAAGAAACAAGGAATCCGAATCTACCTTCGGTTTCTCCAAACTCCGTCGGAGTTGGCTGAAAAGTCGCCGGAATAGTCACCAACGGCCAAAATCCGTTCTCCTTCAAAACAGCACCAAATCACACAATCTTTATATCAAAATTCATCTAAACAATCCAACCAACCTTCCTAGATAATTCCCAAACCTTACCTTGGTCGGAATCGACGGAAAACTCGCCGGAAAACTTTAACTAATATGCTCTATCTCACCGACGATGATACGCTGCAAACCGAGGATAAATGTTGGCTGGGCTATGTCCAACATGATGAGAAGAACATGTTTTGGGTGGTGGTTCATCCTATCTCTCGCCGGAATCGGAGAAATCGCCGGAAAACGCCGAAACTGTTCACGGCCGGTTCTCTCTCCACAGTTGGCCTGAGCTGACAAATTTGGTGTCTATGGAAAGAGGACGACGATACAAACCCAAAGCCATTGATTTCACGTCAATCGGAGCTCGGATGAAGAAGTTATGATGGAAAGAAGATTATGGAAATTTCTAGAGGAATGGGAGAAGGATGCCGACGGGAAAAGAGAAAGGGAACGCACGGGAAAATTCTGGGGCTGGGCCTCTTTTTAAAAAATCCTCACATGTGAAATGACCAAAATGCCCCTCTCTAGAAACTTCCCGAACTTTCTCGATATAGCTCCGATTTTTATTCCGTTTACGCCTACGCGCTCGTAAGCTCATGCTCATTCCAACCAAGCCAAATCTCAATTCCATAAACTTATTTCTACTATTCATCCGAACCTTCACCAAGGGCATTTTCGTCCACAATATTTAAAAAATAGGAATTTCAACAGGAAACTTTGGGACGGGGTGTTACATTCCCGTCTTCTTTTCTTGATGGCTTTGCCGTAGGGAAATGTAGCGGATTTCGGATTAAGTATTACATTCAAGTCTACTAATTATGAATGTTTTTATTTAATCTGGGTGTACCTATCACTCTTTCCCTCGTATAGTTTGAGGTTTTTAATGAGGTCGCATGATGTTCTGGTTTAGTTGCTTTCCTGTACTCTTTTTGTTTGGTGGTTTGTCAAACTTTTTATTCAATAACTGCATTAAAAAAAAAAAACAAGAGTTTGGAAATTGAATTCGAGAAATTGAGTGGCAATTGGAGTTTTAGGGTTTTGTTAATTTGAGGCTTTTGAATGGGTGTTCTTTTTTGGTGTATTCTCGGTTGTAATGACGCATAATTGGGTGAAACAGTTGGTGATGGTTTCGTAAGATGGCGGTGACGGCCTGAGCAATGTTGGGAGAGGAGGGGGGTGGTGTGGGAGCGAGAGGACTTTGTCTATTTTTGTAATTTTCCGGATAACTAGTTTAATTTTATTTGTGTTATTATAATTGGGAGGTGGGAAAAGAGTGATGTGGGTGGAAATAACAAATCCCTATATTTATTAGATGAATTCTTTTGTGTTCCCATCCTAGTTAGTAAAATACGAGATGAATATAGTGCGCTAAACATACATGTGTGTATTATTTGGTATCTTTCTTGAAATAATAAGGTGAAATTTTGACTATTTGAAATATATTAATTATTATGAATTAAATTATTTATAATATTATATGTTTTTCAATTATAATTGAAAAAATAATAAAATATCGATAAAATACATGAATAATATGTGTATATTAAACTTCTAAAATTTATGCATATTATTCATCAAAAACACATCAATACATATATAATTCATGTATAATACATCCAAAGTAAAAAAATACATATTTTTTTATTTTAACTTTGAAATTAATACAGATACAATGCATATTTTTCAAAAGTTTATACATATGTATACTATACATGTATTATATGTGTATTAACTAATTATGATCCCCATATAGCATACTGATATAAGCTTCTATAATATTTAATCGATAGTTAAATCATGTTGCATGTTAGTAAATCATGATATTACTCTATAATTACTCCTATTCTAATCAGATTTGTGATCTTGTTTAGGGAGAGCAATCGGACGGTCCACAATTAATCACACAGTCCACCACGGGACCCACTTTGCAAGTAAGAATCATGGAAGAGAATTCTCTATTCCATGTTCCATTTTTATTTTTTCGACATCTCCGATAATTTATGTTATGATCCAAACCATTCACTTTTTTTATTATCTAGTAAAGATCATTCTTGCAAAAAATAATTCAAATCCGTGATTTTTTAGGTTATATAAAGATTCAGTTATATTTTACAAAGTCGATTTGGCTATGTTTCATTGTTTGATAACCGAACGGTCACGGATTTGAATAATTTTTTGCAAGGATGATCTTTACTAAATAATGATAATAAAAAAAGAACAGTTTGGATCATAACATAAAGGAAAATTCTTCAGTGCATTTTCTAAATTAAATGCACCGATACATTTTATTTATATTAAACATGTCGAATATTTTAGACCATGGATTTACACCTAATATATCTTAACCATTCATTAAGTTTGAATTAATTAGACCATTGATCAAGTTAGAGATATATTTTAACCGTTGGATTTGAACATATTTTTATGTACATGTATAGTGGTTGCCGTCTTTTAAGGTTGATGGTTGAGTTGTTGCCGTCTTTTGTGGTTGCCGTATCACAGAAGAAAACCTGTATCTCACAGTTCCTTCCAATGACGGAACCTTTGATTCTCGTAAAAAGTTAATGATCGAAGCCGTGTTCCCCATCTTCTTGTTCACGCGTTGGTGTGTTTCGAAACATTGTAAGAATTTTGCTTTCTTTTGGTGCTTTGCGATTGATTATTCTCACTATGTGCATCAATTGATTTTTACGTTAATGTTTGTTAGGGTTTGTAGTTCATCATGTCCGATAGTGGGGAGCCGTTCTTGTCTGACGACATCTCATATTCCAGAGACTACGTCGAATTCAATCAAGGGAATAGCCCCGTGGAGGATGGGCATTGTTGGTTATCTAATTCCGCACAAAGTTCTAATGATCAGACTTTAGAGGACAACTATGAAGGGGATTGGGGAGAGAATCTTAATGATGCGGAGGACTTAGCAGAAGATAATGGTGACATTCATTCAGCACATGATTTCGCAGAAGATGATGATGATGATTCATATATACAAGCTACTGATTTTTCTACTTACGAAGAGGGAAATCAAGGTTAGTTTTCGCTACCAACGATACATCATTACAGTAGAGTTTGTACATTTAAAATCGTCATTATAGCACTGGAAAAATATTATTTTTCTATATTCTCCATTATATCAAACTTATTAGTGTTATATGTGGTTTTGCAATAGGGTTCGGTACAACACTCCACTGTTATTGTGGATTTAGTTTCACTGTATTATACAGTTTTAAATGTTATAACTTTAAAACATTGTTGTAGTTTACAGATTTGTGTTATATTTTACTAATAAGTGTTATAATGTATTTTGAATACCGACAACATTCTAACCTTGAAGATATTTCAAATGCAGAGGAGATTTCCGGGTTGTCTGGAGAAAATGATGATTGGTATGAGCCCAACAAAATTGCTAAGATGCAATTTAAAACAGTGGATGAAGCATATGCATTCTACAAGAAATATGCTAGATTTGTTGGTTTCACTGTTAGGAAGGATGCTCGGAAAATAGAGGATGGCATTGTGATAATGAGGCAATGGGTTTGTGGGAAGCAAGGTGAAAGATCACGAAAGCGACGAAGATGGGAGGATAGGGAATGTCGGGAAAGGGCACTAACAAGAGAAAATTGTGGCGCTTCATTTCGCGTGAGGATGTGTAGGAAAACCAGGGTGTATATTGTCTCATCATTTTACCATGCGCATTCTCACGAATTGGCAAAGGCTCACGAAGCACGTTTTCTTCGGTCGAGCCGAATCATGAAATATTGGGATTATAATCAGGCATTGGCAATGCGAAGGGTTGGGATTAGACCAACTCAAATAATGGAGTATTTGGTTGACTGTTGGGGAGGTTACGAGCATATGGATATTACAAGGAAAGATTTGTACAATAAATTGGCTGCCGAACAACGGAAAACAGTTGCTTGTGGTGATGCGGAGTGCACTATTGCCTATTTAACTGGTAAGAACGAAACAGATCCAAATTTCTTTTTCGAGTACACCGTAGACATTGAAGGAAGATTGGAACATCTATTTTGGAGGGATTCCCAGTGCTTGGTGGACTATAAATGCTTTGGGGATGTTATAGCATTTGATAGCACATATAGTACAAATTGGTATGGCAAGCCTTTGGTTATGATATTAGGTGTAAACCACCACTTCGCCAGCACAGTATTTGGGTTCGCACTACTTGCTGATGAGACAGCGGATACGTACGAGTGGGTTCTAAATGTTTTTTTGTATTCGATGGGTCGTGTAGAACCTATATCAGTCGTGACAGACGGAGATAGAGGCATGCGTTTGGGAATCACGAGAGTTCTTCCAGATGTTGATCATCGGCTTTGTTCATGGCATATTCGGAAGAATGTTAGTGAACATATTCGGGGCAAATGCTTGGAAGAGTGGACAGAGTTCTCGGAAACAATTATGACTGTAGAAGAATTTGAGGACAGATGGAATATAATGTTGGATACGTATGGTCACCGAGGAAAGCCTTGGGTGAATGAGATGTACAATAAGCGCACAAGATGGGTGGAGGCATACTTGTGGGGGAAATTTTTTGCAGGCATGCGTAGTACGCAACGAGTGGAGGGAATGAATGCATATATGAATCGTTATCTTAAGAAGGAGGAAAAGATGTTTGAGTTGTTGAACCAAGTTGAAAGAGCACTGAGACGGCTACGCCACGAAGAATTGTTGTCCAACTTCAACAATCGTAACTCCTCTCCTGTTATAGGCACAAACCTTCGCCGAATTCAGCAGCATGCCGCAAGGGTTTACACACACACAATGTTCGAAAAGGTGCGGACACAGATCAACATGGAAGGGTCGATGATTGTTCGTAACGTCGAAGATCATGGTAGCAGCAAGGTGTATTTGATTACGGCCTATCTTGATTCATACCATGAGTGGTTTGTTACTTATGACCCATTCAGTGCTAGTGAATGCATTCAGTGCACATGCAAACTGTTCGAATCTGTTGGTATCCCATGTTGTCATATTTTTTGTGTCATTAAACACGAAGAACTAGACCAAATACCGGAATCTTTAATAATCAGGCGGTGGACGAAGGATGCGAAGTGTGCAGTTGAGCGAGACTTTAACATTACCAACGTTCCAAGAGAAAGTTCGACTATTTCGCGACAGAGGTCTCTAAATAATTGTTGGAATAAGATATTCTTGCAAGCCTCAGAAAGAGATTCATTGACTAACTTTGCTTGTCGAGAGTTGGAGGTATTAGCAGCAAAGTTGGGAGAAATGTGCATCGAAGAGGGTATCAGTGATGGTGGGGTTGGAGGCAGAGGTCGAAACAGTGGCGTAAGAGATCCAATGTTTGTGAGATCAAAAGGAAGGCCGAAAATGAAGAAGCGTGCTACTAGAGGAACAAGGCGCTGCTCATATTGCAAACAAACCGGGCATGATTTACGCAATTGTCGTAACAAAAGAGGCGTTGTGGGCGATGAAGGAGTTGGGGTGAACTATCCATCTCGGTCTATGTACAGCTCAACAGGTTGTTCTGAGGATGATGCGAGTGAGTGAATGGCATTGTTATTGAAGTTAGCATGTCCGCATGTTTTGGTTTTTCTTTTAGTTTTTCTGTAACAAACATTTTGTGATAAGGTAACTCGACTTATTGCAATCCGTTTATTGCATTGTGTACTGGATGAAAAATGATTTACGATTCTATGTTATAACATTATTCTTTTACGTGTATGAAAAATGATTAACAATTCTATGTTATAACATTGATCTTGAGGTTACAACAGTAACTATGTACTACCGTAGCATTACCCTAAACCCTAAACCCTAAACCCTAAACAGTATTATACTATACTATAACCGTATACATTAATTTTAATAAAATTGAAAATAGCTTGTACGGTAGAAATATACTTGCTCATATTGCTATGTTTCACATATATATGACAACTTCAAAATGCGTACGTTGTAAAGATGACCAACATTACCAACTAGGAGTAGTACTATTAGAAGGCAATCATGTAACAATGCAGTAATGTAACCTAAAACTTTGATAGCTTTATTGATATTTTTGTGAGACTTGCTCCTTATGATTTCGATACAGTGTGTAAATGTTTTGCATTAAGTATCTTATTTGAGTGTAGCATGATTTCTTCGTGAGTTTGAGTGGCAGCTTTCAAGTTGATCACATTCGCATTGTTTTAGAGTCATCTAAGCACTACCATCTACAATTCCCAACGGAAGCGATTGTACATGTGAGTCAAACGCCATTTCGTCTTAGTAATTGTGCCTAATGGAAACTATCATCCATTGGGAAAAGACATATAACTGCTAAGTCTACAACGGGGTCTTGTTTGTCAAAGATATATAAGTTCATCTTTGTCACAGATATATACGAACATAAATTTCTTTCATATTGGCATGTATATAGATTTCAGCTTGTACCACATTTGGGCCTTGTGGTTATTGGGCTACAATGACTTCCATTCCTATTGGAATATTGTGTACTAGCGTGAATATGTGAAAACTAAAACCCTAGATCAGTCGGCAACTCATATAGAGGCTATGGTGTTTGCCGCATGAAATTATTCAATTGTTCTTGTTTCATATTTTCATCCACAATCTATTTGCAGAGCATGAATCCAGAAAATATGCTGACAAAGATCATTCCCACGCCAAAATTGAGTTTACGTTGCCCAATATTAGACAAGTGCCTCGGAGGAGGGATAGCATGCCAGTCAATTACAGAGCTAGTGGGCGAAAGCGGTGTTGGTAAGACCCAATTTTGTCTCCAACTATCCTTGATTGCTCGCTTACCGATTTCTTATGGTGGGTTACTTGGGTCGTCTATATATGTGAACACCGAGTTTGCATTTCCGTTGCGTCGACTAAACCAGTTAGCCACCAATTTCAAGCATAATGAGGCTGATTTTGTAGGGGCCAACCCATGTGATGACATATATATCACAGAATGTGAAAATGCCACACAACTCCTAAGGGTTTTGGATAATGTAGAGACGTTCATGAGGTCTTCAAGAAGCCGATTGCCGGTAAAGCTTATAGTGATTGATTCCTTTGCAGCTTTGTTTCGCTCCCAATACAATTGCACCCCTTCTGATATGACAGCCCGTTCTTCATTGTTTTTCAAGATTTCTGGGAGGTTGAAGGAGTTGGCTTTTAGGTTTGGACTGGCTGTTGTTATAACCAACCAGATGGTTGATTACATAGAATCACCAAACTCTGTTAATGGGTTAAGAATAGGGAATGTGCCAACTTTATTTTCAGGAGGAAGACGTGTTTGTCCTGCATTAAGCTTGTCTTGGGCGAATTGTGTTAATACCCGGGTTTTCCTATCCATATGCTACAATGGTGCTTCAGCATCAACGGTGGACAGGGCTCGTTTGCTTCAAATTGTTTTCGCTCCTCATTTGCCCCCGTCATCTTGCTCATATGTCATCAAAGGAGAAGGGGTTTTTGGTGTTGGTGTTGGTGTTGGTGTCGGTTGATGAATCAAAGCGATAGTACAAGGGACGAGTAGTTTATAACCAATCATTGTTTTTTGTTCATGGTTTTACTGTAGTGAAATCAAGGACGTTGTAGCAACAAATGACAGTACAATGGTCTAATTATTGTTATAACAATTGCTGCCTTTATATATTTCTTGGTCATCTTTCGGTATTCAATTGGCAATTTAGTATTTTTGCATAGAACCCAATCAATTAAAGCCGATTCAATGTATTGAACCCAATCTATTGAACCCAATCAATTGAAGCCCAATCAATCTATTGCCTTGGAGTCGGGCCCCTAGGTGGAGAGGACCCCCAAAAGACACTTTGGTCTATGTATAGAAAGAAGCCCAATAGTTTTTTTGCCCTATGTATGCAAAATCTACTTCTTAGAGGGCCCTAATTTGTTTTTGGGTTTGGGCCCCAAATAAGACAGGGCCGGCCCTGCATAGCCCAAATAGTAAGACCATTCGCATACTATCATTTGTATCATATATTAAAAGAGCGCAAGATTACATGTGACAGTGTTCCATTACAATGTTATAACATAACTGTTAAAATTATAACATCACATATGTTCTATGTAACGTTACCCTAAACCCTAAACCCTAAACAGTATTATACTATACTATACCGTAGACATTATTTTTCATAAAAGTGACAATAGTTTGTATGCTGGAAATATACTTGCTCATATTGCTATGTTTGACATATATTTCACAACTTCAAAATGAGTACGTTGTAAATATGACCAACATTACCAACTACGAGTAGTACTATTAGAAGGCAATCATGTAACAGTGCAGTAATGTAACCTAAAACTTTGTTACCTTTATTGATATTTTTGTGGGACTTGCTCCTTATGATTTCAATACAATGTGTAAATGTTTTGCAGTGAGTATCTTATTTGAGTATAGCATGATTGTTTTGAAGATGTGTTAGACAAGTTTAGTTTGTTATATGGACTTTTTATTTGTTATAGCATTATAACTTTATTTATAGCCAACAATGGGATCAACAATGTACGTTATAAGCTATAATGACAACATGGTCTTTTCCGCACGTTACTGTTGGGCCTTTAAGGCGATGGGCTGTTTACACGTTTACAAGATAGATTGATTGAAGGCTAAATCGATCATAGCTCCATGAAATTATAGTCCTATTCAAATTAGGAATCTTATCCCCCAAGTATTAACATGAAGCCTATAAAAACCCTACTTCCTTTGACGATAAAAACCCTACCTCCCTACTTCCTTTGACGATACAAACCCTACCTCCATTGACAATAAAAACCCTACCGACCTTGCTTTTGTATCTACGCTACAAACTCCAATGGACGACAACACGGCAAGAGATCTGCCAGCGAAATATAAAAAGTTGGAGGACAACATTGAAGGTAATTTTTAGTATCTATAGTTATTTTAAGGTTGCATTTTTTTTTTTTTCTGATCAATATGTTGAAATAGGCATCCAACGAGATAATTTTGATGAGGACGGATTACTGAAATTCGATTTAGCCTTCAATGAGATGCAGTCCTTGTTCGAGAAGGGTACGAACCTATTTTCCCTTCTAGCCTCTCTGTTACATCCTAATTTTGTAATCAATTTGCATGTGGCAGATGTAAATCCTTTTTATACATGCAGGTCAAACCCCTAGAGAGCAGCTGTGTTATTTAAAAGCTTTCTCTGCAATGACAAAGAAATTGACGGAAATGATTAAATGGGCAAAGGAAGAAGCATTTACTGAATCAGATGAAGAAACGTCAACTGAAAACAAAAGAAAGACTGAAATGGTTCAATCGGCAGAGATGGAAGCGGTAGAGGAAGACGAGAAGATGACCCCAGAAGGATATATCGCCTTTATTCGTGCAAAGCACACAGTATTTGATGAAAAAGATGCACGTGTTGTCGCTAGTAGGCGTGTGAAACGCAAGCTGTTTTGAATTTTGAATTCAATTGCTATTTAACTATCTCAATAAATGGTCTTCGTCGCTGGCGTATTTGACATGATCGATTGTGATATGTAGTATACACTCATTGTTGGAAGACACAATAAATAACTGAGAATCCGTATGATAGAACAAAGATAAACGTAATATACCACAAAATTTATGTATAACACATATAAAAATATGTTATAACATATGTCAGCTCTGTATAACACAATGCGTCTCCTAATTTAACTCAAATTAGTAGCAGGTAAACAAAGGCAAAGCCCAATCCGCCACCAACATGATTAACCCAAACTCATCACTTGGTGAGCAATATCATCTCAACCTTTCACTTGATTCCTATGCCCGGCCCTGGATGGGAGCCCATTGAATACCCTATGCTCGCTCGTGGGTTCGACTCTCAATTGGATCCTTTCTTTGCGCTTGGCTGATGAAACCACAAATACTTCTTATCTTTCGTGAAAACCTTAATTTGGGCACCTAGGTATGGTAATACCTGATGCTTTCTTCCGCCTTTCCCCCACATATGCTTCTGCTTCGAGGTCCATCTGAACATTCCTTCATCAACGGAACACTGGAGCTTTGCACAGAAGAGGAAGGAAACGAGATAAACGGTACCATCTTCATAGGTTTCGTAGGTTACAAGGATTTGCAGATTTGCAAAATCGCGAAATAAGGTCCGTAGAGGGTTTATGAAGGATTTCCGCTATCAAGATAGTTCATTACACAATATATATATATGAAGTCATCCTACATTTACAAAGCCAAAGGAGTTTGTTACGCTTTCAAGGTGCTCTGTTATAGCTCCTTATTACAATAATAAGGACCTCAATTACAATAAAAAGGGTAAGAATTACACAGTGAAGTTCGTATAGGGTATAAAGAGGATTTACACTGCCAAGGTAGTCTATTACAACATATGGTTGGAGAATTACACAACTCATCGTAGAATTATAAAGCCAAGGGAATCAATTACACTGCCAAGGTGGTCTTTTACAATATCTATTACACATGCTTCTTATTACACTGTGAAAGGCCCAAATTACAATATGTAGGTTGGGGTTTACATAGGTAGGTTCACATAAAGTATAAAACGGATTTACACTTCGAAGGGACTCCATTACACTACCAAGGTGGTCTTTTACAATATCGCTTATACACACACCTTATTACACAATGAAGGGCCACAATTACGATATGTAGGGTACGGTTTACACACATAAAGTATAAAGAAGATTTACACTGCCAATGGACTCCATTACACAGCCAAGGTGGCTTCTTACAATATCTCTTACACACACTCCTTATTACACTAGAAAGGACCCCAATTACATTATGTAGGTTATGGTTTACACAGTGAGGTTCACATAAAGTATAAATAGGATTTACACTGCCAAGGGACTCGATTACACTGTCAAGGTGGCTTCTTACAATATCTCTTACACACACTCCTTATTACACTAGAAAGGACCCCAATTACATTATGTAGGTTATGGCTTACACAGTGAGGTTCACATAAAGTATAAATAGAATTCACACCGCCAAGGGACTCGATTACACTGTCAAGGTGGCTTCTTACAATATCTCTTACACACACGCCTTATTACACTAGGAAGGACCCCAATTACATTATGTAGGTTACGGTTTACACAATGATAGGATTTACACAGCCAAGGGACTTGATTACACTGCCAAGGTGGCTTCTTACAATATCTCTTACATACACTTCTTATTACACTAAGAAGGACCCCAACTACATTATGTAGGTTATGGTTTACACAGTGAGGTTCACATAAAGTATAAAGAGGATTTTCGCTGCCAAGGGACTCGATTACACTGCCAAGGTGGCTTCTTACAATATCTCTTACATACACGCCTTATTACACTAGGAAGGACCCCAATTACATTATGTAGGTTATGGTTTACACAGTGAAGTTCATATTATGAAGCCAAGGGAATCAATTATAATGCCAAGGTCGTTTTTTACAATATATCTTACACATGCTCCCTTATCACTCTGTGAAGGACCCAAATTACAATATGTAGGCTAGGGTTTACACAGTGAGGTTCATATAGAGTAAAACGAGAATTTACACTGACAATGGAATTAATTACAACATATGGTAAAGGAGTTACCATCAAATACGTTTTCAAAATATGATACTACAACTTTAACTTTACCAATGACACACATATTAAGTGTTATAACGAAAAGTCCATGAAATATCAAAACTGCGAGAAAAAACAAATATAAACGTCCTAACATGACATCAAATGTTCCAAACATAGTCATGCAAATTGATACAAAAAATGGTATTAGGAATGACATTCAAATGATTAATCACTCGATGTACCCTTCGGCTTTTTTTGTAGTCGATGTATCCTTCGGCTTGTTTTTACTTCCAGGTGGCCTGCCTCTGCGACGACGAGGTGGACCATCCATTGCTGAAGTACCTTCCTTAACTGATACTTTTCCCGATTGTTTTACCACACTGGATTTGGTGCCTCTAGTGACTCCATCCTTGTTCACCTCCACATCACCATCCCGTGATTCTTCTTGGAATTCATGTTCCTGCTGAAAAGTCACCGACCTTTTTTTCAAATTTTCTTCAACCAATGGACAACTGAAAAGTGGTTGTATATCATCTGCATACTCGTTATCCGATGGTATGGTCCCATAATGCTTATCATAGCACCGTAAGAGCTCTTGTCTAGATTTGTTATTCATACTCGTGATCAAATTAACGGCGACTCTTTGTCGGTGATGTATCGAGTCCCAGCCGGCCTGCCAAAGAGTACATATGTCAAGTAACACACACAAACCAAAACTCCTGCTTACAAAGTATACCGTGTTTTTACCTTCATGGCCTTCAATTTTTTCTCGGCAAGTTCAGGCCCCCACTCCATGAACCTACACACATAAACCCCACAATCAACCCCGTTGTTTTGGGGTGGAATTTTCGCCCAATTGATTAGAAATTCGCTTTCAAATTTAGGAACGAAGTTCGAATCACATAGTCCCTCATCACGATGACACATGCAAACATTATCTAGCGCCTTCAACTACACACCAAAACAAACACACACAAAAAAGACAATTCATGTATAAAATTAAGCTGAATGATTTCAATCATGTAATAACTAGACTTACAATCTTTAGTGCTGTCATCCTAGTATTTTCTGGATCCTTTGCAGGTAAACTGTCCCATATTTGGCACATTTTTTCCTCCATTCTCACAATAATTAAGTACCAATGATTGTTGTTCACATTTACAGGAACATATATCTGACCACCAAAACTCCAAGTGAGACAACTGTGTAATGCAAAAGCAACAAAATATAGTATAATTACTTACGTTTCGACACTTATTAAGTGGACGATCAGCCGGGATGAATTCACCAAGGAACTGACCATACAAACGTCTATGTATGGAGTCGGTTTCCTTCATAATTTTTTCCTGGTCAATGACAACATTGTATCACCACCTATAATTTCATTGTGCTATTAGGAAACCATGAAGACAAGTACATACCGAGAAGTATGTTGACAAATACCATTCTTCCTTGTTTTTAAATCCACTACATTCAGCTACCGCCCACAACACCTATTGCAACTCAACACTATAAGTGATACGTCCAATAAGAAATGCAAAAAACTTCTAAAAAGTATAACATACCATGGAGTCAACCCAATGTCCGGGACGAAGGCAATCAATCTCTTTGCGGGTAACATGTGTTTTATCCAAGGAGACAACTACGAAACTGCAAATAAAATAACCAAATTATTAAGTTCTATACAAAACTGAAGCTACTACAAAATAAAAATTGTCTTACTCTGTATCATGTTTTGTTTCATGGCCAAACACTGCCTTCAGAAGTTCTTCCTCCAATCGATTCTGGCTGCGAAATTGTAAGAAACGGTCTTCACTACTTCTTAAAGTATCTTCCTTATGGAACCTATTGAACGGACTATGTTTCATCCCAGAAGTTCTCTCGGGGATGCTTCCCCTGTTAATAGGGCTCGCATCGGGGATGCTCCTCACTTTTGGGCTTTGTTGCCCATTTAAACTACTCTTCAATCTTTCCCCAATTTTAGCAGGTTTATTATTCTTGAGAACTTGACCAGACAAATCAGGACTGCCATTACGTAGTCCACGTGAAGCTATGACATCTTCCCCGAACTGATTCGAGTCAAAAAGAAGATTTCTTCTAGCAGTTGTTTTGTCAGGACTAACCAGATTCACGTTTGGTGCACGCTGAATATTATTTTGAAGTGCATTCAAAATCTGTTGGACCGAAGATTCAAGTTCATTACGAAAGTCTGCTTTCAAACTCTTCACTGACGTTTCTATTGCACACTCCATTTTCTCCAATTTTGAATTTATTTTCTTTTCAATCACAACATCTATCTTAGATTCCAAATCTGCTTCAAATGCGGAAAATTTATCCCTTAAATTTGACAGATCTTCCAAAACTTTCAGTGGCATCACTCCTTCCAACGGCTGATCAGCTATCATTTCCAACCTATTGTGCACAACAATAACATCGAGACTTCGGAACCCTCCTTTCGAGTCAATCCACTTCAGTAATTTCTTTGATGCCTTGTCACTCCATGCAACCAAAGCAGGGACATTCTTTTCCACATAGTTCCTTCCGTAGGAAATCACATCCAAGTAAAACAATTGCAGGAAGACCACACATCCACTGACATACTGCATGTTTTTCTCCTTGTACGTCTTAATTGACTCAATGAAAAAATTAAATGCAAAACTCGCCCAATTTCTTGACTTGATGGCACTTACATCAGCTATCAAGTGCAACATCCTTGGCCTCATATACACTGCAGATGTCGGGCAAAGCAAAGTGCCAATAACAAACAACACAAATGCTGCCCTGAATACTTCATCTGTCACATCTGCACTTTTAACCATGTTTTCAACATCACTGTTCCACACCTTATCATCCTTCCTCACACAGAACATCTCGATCAGACGTCTGTCAGCCATAAGACCACTAATATTAAGGTCAACTCCTCCGTCATCAACACCCATTATCTTCTTGAAATCATGGATATCAATCCGCAATGGCTTTCCATGTAACTCAATGGAACAATCGAACGGATTAAATGCATCTACTAAAACACCACACAGTCCTCTTCGAATGGTGCAACCTGCTGCTATCAACAGATTTCCAAAACCCATCTCTGTTATTATCCTCTTTTTTTCCACAGTTAATTCCGAAACAATTGACTTAAACCGCTCCGGATTGCAACGAGTTTTTATTCCTTTACCTCCATCAACCGGGTCAACCACACTCGGTTCTTCATTTGTATTTTCCATGCCACACGTCATCTTCGCAAAATTCATTTTCTCCTCGTATTCCATAGCCTTAAATTCAGCCCCCCATTTCTTTTTTGTCTGAAAAAAAAACGAAATCTAATCATCTTAACCAATATCATACTATTTTATTTGATGAAACCCGAACCATAACATTAGAGAAGTTGACAAACCTCCAAGTCCACCTTAAGCCCTTGCCCCTTTTTTTGAACTCAGAACATCTTACTTTGCTGAAACACAACAAAGTTAAAGATCACTTGATCTAGTATGCAAGACGTTTCTAAACCACATTGAACAAATAACTTACAAAAAATTTGGAAAAGCAGCTCTCCCAACTTTTCTCCCCCCATTGGCAGTTTTGTTGTCAATATCTCGTTCGCAACTTGATGTCATCGCATTCATGCAACTAGTGCCCCACCTGTTTTCACAACCCAAACACAACATCAAGGTCAATATCAAAGTAAAGTTACGAGACACACTTTGAAAATTGATCAGCTTGCTATATATATGATCTAACGGACAGGCATCTTCTGACACTAGTGTTTCCCGTATAACAAAAGTATAATGTTATAATCTCAAATAACGAATATATTAAGATTTTAAAACAATCACATTAACGGATACACTATAGCAAGAACTAATCAGAATCACACTAGTTATTAGGCTACATTAAGGTCGACCTTCAACATCCCATTTCATTCATTCCCTACAAAACCAAAACCAATACAAAAAATAAACCAAAACACAACACAACAACATCACGAAAGGAAAATATGCGACGGACAGGCGTCTTGTCACACTAGTATTCCTGGTATAACAAATTATTTTGTTATAACATAAAAAACAAACTATAACATAAGCTTATCACGATAACGTTTAAGAATGAACTATGCTAAGAACTTATCAGGAACTTATCAGGATCACATTAGTTAAAAGGGTACATTAAAGTCAACCTGCACCATCCAAGTCATTCATTCCTTGAAAACCCAAAATCAAAATCAAATCAACACACAACAGAACAACAACAAACATCAAACAAGGAAAGGATACGTGGTGCAAACGACATTGAATAAATAACTTACTTTGCTGTCAATGACTATTTGTAAACCACGACAACACAAACGACGATGATGATGCCGACTGAAAGAGTTGAAGCCCCTTGCCAGTTTAAAAAAGACAATTCGATCACCACGACAACACAAACGAATTCATTGTTGTGGTTCTGATATGACGACAAAACCTCTTGATTTCGAACTATTTTTTAACCGACGCCGACCACAACAGTTTGATATGCTATGACGACAAAACCAATTGATTGTTTACTCGATTGGCCTCAGCATTCGACAATGAATTGTGATTTTCAATGGAATTGAAGAATTTTGTGATCGTGACAGATTTGGTATTAACGATTCCTTTGGGATAATAGGAATCCTGATTTTCAATCTTTCCTTTAAGATGTCATAGTCGAATTAGGATTCCTTCCAATATTGAAGATTTAATTTGGGGATTACTATTGCATTAAATCTACGGTTATAAATAAACAGGGTTTTAGAGAGAAAATGTATCGATACATTTTGTTTTTAAAATGTACCGAAGACCGAAAAGTATATTATATTAAATAAAAAAAAAAAGAAGGAGAAAAAAAAAGGAAAAAAAAAAATGGAAAAGGGAATCCTCGCCCTCTTCCTTGTTTTTCCTTGTCTCCTTTTTTTAACACGTGAGCGGGGTAATATCTCCCCCCTACCGACTGTTTTTTTTCCCTCGCGGTGCGTGGGCTCCTTTTTTTGTTTCTTTTTTTCTCTTCCCCTCCTCCTCCCCCCCCCTTTTGGGGGTTGAAATTCGATTCGCAGAGGCCGCAAGTAAGTAGCTCTGGTTGTAATTCATCTTTCCAATGCTTTGTTTCGTTTGGGTGGGTTGAATTGTTGAGAGGCCGCAAGTAGTGTTGGTTGTATTTTTTCAATGCTTTGTTTGGTTTGAATTTGATAACAAATTTTATTTCAGAGTTCAAAGTTCGAATCTTTCTGTTTGAATTTTACATCAAATGTCATCTCAGAGCTCAAAGTTCGAATCTTTCTGTTTGAATTTTAGTACTGTTTGGTTTCTGAGCAAATGGAATCGGATAATTTGGATTGTATTGAGTTAGATTAAGCTTTGTGTTTAAGTTCAGCTGTGTTTGAAGAACTGTGAATAAAGTTAGGGCATTTTTGGGTCTGAATTTGAGTGATACACTCATTTATGCAGGGTCACCATTGGCCGAGCTATATTACAGTGATATGAAGGTGCATTGAGTAGTGGGTATTGAGTAAAATTTGCAAAATGAGTTACAGTTCGAGATTTGGGAAAGATAAAAGCACCTGTGATAGTGGAAATGCTGCTGAAGGTTCGGGTTCGAGTAAAGGACCCGATGAAGTATTGAATGAACTTGATAGAGAGTTTTTTGAGGTGACTGAGCATAGGTCAAGACCCCATCATCGTTTGAGCAGGGACAGGCCTGGAAAGTCAAGGCTTCCGGTTTCGACGATGAAAATGCTGGTTGGTCGTGAAAGTAATCATTCGGGACAGGGGAGATTCTCGTCCGCAGATGCTTGTCATGTTTTTAGCCGGTATCTGCCTGTCCATGGTCCTTGGGGGGTGGACCAGTTCACAAGCCCTGCTTATGTTTCTCAATTTTCAAAGGATGGCTTGTTTTTTATTGCTGGATTTCAGGTATTGCAGTTCAGGAGCTGATTGATATAACTTGTTCATCCTTGTGTTGGTTTTGAATTATTGTATTTAAGGTTCAATTTCCCTGCTATATATGCATGTAGATGAGCTTAATGAGTCTTAAATTTCCCCTCTTTTGATGATACAGGGAGGTCGTATTAGGATATATGATGTTGACGGGGGATGGACAGTTCGGAAGGACATCATAACCAAAAGCTTGGGATGGACAATTACTGATACATCTTTATCACCGGATCAATGTTATCTTGTGAGTTTGTGATGTTTTAGTGATGAGAAGTAGCTTGTTTATATAACTAGGTTTTCTTGGTTAAGAAAGCATTTTGTTGATTTGGTCGAAAAGTAATGACTATGATTGGTTGTTGAATACTCTAATTAGCAAGTGCAAGATCAATACGTGTGGCTTTGAGGCTCTTAACTTTAATGGCCCCATCGATTTGCATATAAATTGCAGGTTTATGCTAGCATGACACCTGTTGTCAATATTGTCAATGTTGGATCTTCTTTCACAGAGTCCCTTGCAAATGTTACGGTATGTTACATTAGTGCTAGTGAAGTGGTATTAACTTTGAATTTCATATGAAATAGCCAGTTGAATTGGTTTGCCTGCAGATATGGCATAATCAATAATGTTGCTGGTCCTTAATTGTTTAATATATCATAGTTGTTTTCAGCATATACCTATTTCAATGCTGTTTATCATCTTGTAAAGTAGGAACCTTTATCATTGTTATCGAAAATGGATCCTGTGAGCTGGTACTTCCTATTCTGGGTATGTGGATTTAGCTAGAGATAATGTTCTTTGATGAACTGTTGATGGTTATGTCTAATTTTCTGGTACTCATAGTATATGTTACAATCTTTCCAATCTAATGGTGAAGGTTTTCTGGTAAAGAATTTAATGATATCCTCTGTTCCAAAATTATTGGTTTTTCCTGGTACTATATTGTTGCATGTTGGTGATATCACATCTTATAAGTCACCATTATAATGGTGAAGGTTTATCTCATTAAAATCTGATTTTGGACTTTCCGAAATGTACTTCGTTCAGATCAATTATTTGCTCGCTTTAATGATTATGTGCTTCATAAAATAATTTTCAGATTCATATTTCATCTTGTTAATGATTATTTGCTCGGTTCAGGAAATTCATGAAGGTTTGGATTTTTCGGGTGATGGTGATGAGAGTGCATTTGCAATTTTCGCAGTTAAATTTTCAACTGATGGGCGAGAACTTGTAGCTGCAACTAATGATTGTTCAATCTATGTTTATGATCTCCAATCAAATCAAGTTAGCCTGAGAATACCAGCACACGAGGTAAAAGCTATAAGAAAGAATATAAGAATTTTCTTGATAGTGGTTTCTGTCATCTACTTTTGAATTAGATACGGTTGCCCATTCTAGTTGCAACCTCTGGAGACTGTCTATAGTCTGGATGGCACCAGTTCATTGTTTTATTTCTTTTTGTTGCAGTATGATGTAAACACTGTATGCTTTGCGGATGAGAGTGGCCATCTCATATATTCAGGCGGTGATGATAACCTTTGTAAGGTAAGGATCTATATATGGTATAAGATGTGTTATGTACATTGTCTGGTAGACTTTTTTATCTTCTTTCTTTTCTGAAATGCAACTACTGTTATGTATGACTTGGTCTTTGCTAGACTTGGCAAAGTCTTGAGATTCAATCATGAGTACATGTGAATTCTAGGCCTATTTGTTTTCTCGTACAGGTGTGGGATAGACGCTGCTTGATGACGAATGGACAAGCAGCTGGGTTCTTGGTAGGACATCTTGAAGGTGTTACATTTATTGATAGCCGGGGAGATGGGCGCTACTTGATATCCAATGGGAAGGACCAAACTACCAAACTCTGGGATATAAGAAAGATGTCCTCTAGAGCCAGGTATTATGCCTGTCACCCTTTTCTGCTCATGTTAATTTATTGATTTTCTGCTTTGTGCTATAAAAGATGAGATTGTTCAGTGTGAGCATGAGATAAGTTGACTTATTTTTATTAGGTTTTCATATTATTCTCTGCATTTACCATCGGTTTTTCAGTCTTACTTCAATACATAGACACTGTATTTTAGTAGTATAAAGAAGTTCATATTGACAATCGTATGGAGTGCTGTCATCGTAAAAGAACTTAATATATATTTATATATTTGTGATATGGTAAAGAAACTTTCAGAAACCAGTTTTCAGCAAAGTTTAACCAAGAATAATGAGTTAACTGATGCTTCATGCTTCAATTTCGAGGAAGTAAAAGGTTGGGGACATATAGAAGCGGAAAAGAGGACCATTTGTTGAAACTTTTATCACATAGTCTAGTCATCCGTCTTTGTGGGATAAGGGAGTGCACAATATTGTGTTTATGCCCTATGTGGTTCATGTATCTCAAGTTAGTATGACCGCTTGTATATGCCTGGCTGTGTGTGGAATCAAAATTCTTATCAAATGACTGCTATTTGGATACTGGTTCAATACCTAAAGGCAGACCCTTCTTTTCACAGTCAAATACAGTGTATGTGTTCACTTTTGCTGCCACTAATCTTTTATTTGCAAACCAGCGTAAGGATTAGAGATAAGGACTGGGATTACAGATGGATGCAGTACCCGTCCCATGCAAGAGCTTTGAAACTTCCCGATGATCAGTCATTGGCTACATACAGAGGCCATGAAGTCCTGCGCACTCTAATTCGCTGCTACTTTTCTCCTGCATATAGGTAATTTTTAATTCTATATTCTAATTGATATTTTTGAATTTGGCTTAAAATGTTTGTGAATTGAAAGACAGTAATAATAACTTAAATCCGGACTCTGTACAAAGGGAAAGAGAAAGATTAAAGTTTGTTATGTTTTACTGTTCACCATGTCTTGACTGAATTCTGAAGTCAAATGAGTTTTTGGACTGCTGGAATGGGTTTTATTTTAATTCCTCCTCACGTAGTTATGTCTTGGTCTTGTTTCATTATTACTTTTGTTCCAGAGTTCAAGTGCATTTAGTAACATACGGAAGTTGATCTAGTAAAACAGTTGGAGTTGATTCAGCTTGCAATCTTATTGGCCATTCTTATCATTCTAGTGCATCAATTCCATCTGATGATATAATATGATCAGTTGGCTGTTTGGATAGATTTCTAGAAGTATTAGGTAATGTTCGTAACTTTGTGTCCTCCTTATTGCAGTACTGGACAAAAGTACATCTACACGGGATCTAGTGATCATGCAGTCAGTATATACAATCTGGTATGTATTTGACCTTTTACGTTGGTACTCACCAATATCGTGTTTTCCTCGTGGCATTCTGTTGAATAGTTGATGTAGCAGGATGCTGTATTGTCATTTCTTTTTCATATCCATCTGCTGTACTATAAAGGATTAACACATATAATTGCTTTTTGTCGTTGAGGTTAGCTAGGATAATATAACATGAATCAAAAGGTAAATAATGAATGAGAGTTACTTGTGACAAAGCAAGAATGGTAGTTGGAAGCCTTAATCAAAATTAACACTCTCATGCATTTTTTCTCCTTACTTTAGCTTGTAGGCTAGGTAATTACTACAAAACCCTGTAAACTAAGCTGTCATGGTTATTACGAAATGCGACCTTGTGAGCATAAAATATCGGATGGCTAGTAATTGGTTTGTTCTATAAAGGTAACTGGAGCTCAAGTTGCGAGACTAGACCATCATGAGGGACCTGTAAGAGACCTCAGTTGGCATCCTACGTATCCCATCTTGGTAAGCTCTTCTTGGGATGGCACCATTGCCAGATGGGAATTTCATGGGGATGGGCCGCTGGATGGCCAAGTCCCAACCTTGGTGAGGCCGAAGGTACGCCGGAGGAGGGGCATTATCCACTGAGGATGGCTCATTGTTTAGCAAATCACGAGATGTTTTTGGTATTTAAACTGGTTCATGGTTATCATAGTCTGTAATGTTATACTGCACTTGTGAATAAGAAGCCAGCCAGTACAGAAAACTTATAAGTGCTTCACAGCTTTATTATGGCTGTACACATGTAATAAAGTTGCACTGATTACGATCAAGTAATGTATAGCAAATATTGAGCTTAAAGTGTTGACTCCCATTTTGGATCCCAATAACGGATGAAGCTTGTGTTCATTAAGTACGTGGGAATGACAAAGTAAGTGGGGTTCGCATAATAAGGCTGTTGATAAGATATTACTTGTGGATCATTTAATTACATTAGTAAGTCAAATAACACTCGGTAATGTGATTTATATTTAGTTAATAATGTGATCTCTTTATCATTATTCAGAAACAGGAAGTTCCTTAAAATTTAAGCATTCACTAACATATAAAATCAATATTCATGAAAACTACTTAGAGCTTAACAACTTGATCATAATTAGAAACCAAATTTCTAAAACTAAACCAACACGAACTAAATGACTTACAAATTGGAATAACGTAAACCTTGTTCTCATAAAGGTTTAAAATTTATCTGATATTAGCAAAAATAAAATAAAATTTGAGATGCATTTTTATGAAGAAAAACTTGAATTAAAGAGAAATTTCTGGGGCACCTAGAGTTTACAGAGTCAAATACAAGGGCATCTCGGGTGGAAGGGGGAACAGAGTTTTGCCAAACATACATATTAGTCAACCAATGGCCATGGTTGGCTAAGGCATCCGCAACAAAATTGGCTTATCTAAAAATGTGTTTTCAATTGATAGATTCAAAGGAGGAGGCCAGTTGACGAATTATCCCGAAGAATGGATCCAAGAGACCGAGGCGAAGTACAAGCATTCATGCAGTCTATAATAAGCTTTGAGTCACCTTCCATTCGGGTGTAGTGATTTTGGTGGGCAAAAAAAGGCAAAGAGAAGGACAAATTTGAAATACATTTGCAAAATGAAGTTATTAATATTCGAAAGAATTAAACCGATATTCTAACCAACCTTATTCATATACCACAATACTAAAAGGATGATATAGAAATATCTCTGGACTTGAACTACCTCACGTCTATGATCTATATCTATCGATATTGAAACTTAAATTCTTTTGGTTTTAGTGCCAAACAACAGAACAGACTCTTATTACCCTCCATTTTTCCAACACCAACCGCCATAACAATAAACCCAAATTAAAACAAAAAGAGCTTCGAAGCTGATCAACAATGGCGTCGTCCGCCGCGAAGATCACTTTCCGGCTAGTAATGATCGCTCTGGTCGCCCTCGTCCTCTTCTACGTCGGCCGGCCGCTCTACTGGAAGATCTCCGCCACCGTCCACGAGATCCGCCAAAACAAGCAGACCGTTCAGCAAGGTACATTCTCCACTCTCCAATCTTTCGCTTCAAATTTGTTCAATTTCTCGACGATTTGGGTTCGAATTTTGATTAAATTTGTGATTTGGGTCCCGAATTTTCAGGGATTTCGCAGATTGTTCTAGAAGCTCAGAAGACGGTGGGCTGGTACCACGACGAGTCGGACTCGGGTGCCCGCGATGACCGGGTCGCGAAGAAGGTCGGGTTGGCCACGATCCGGAGGCTGCTGCTGCTTCACTAGGTTTCATCATGAAATACCAACCCTTTTGTTGTTGTTCCAAATTTACTGCTCTCTGATTATCTTAAGTGGGTTAATTACTTTAGTTGATTTATGTTGTTAAAGTGAAGATTTATGGAATATATATAGAGGTGCACTGAACTGAGTTTGGTATGTTGAATCAAGTGTTGAGTTAGTTATTGTTTGAATTTTGCCTTTTGCTTTGAACATTTTGAATTTCGCTACACTTTTCGATATGAAGGTGATAAGAGACCCCGAAATGTGATGAATTTTGATTGCTTGTTCACAATGTTGATCAATTTTCGTTATAGAGTATATGTTAAGTCGCAGTCGATTCTTCATCATGCTCATTCAGGCCCTTGGATTTTGATCCAGCAGATGAGTGTTGAATGTTAAATGTTTTGGATTTTGATCCAATATAGTTTAGGAAGATCTAGATCTTGTACTTGGAGTTGGAGTGTTCCTTAGGTTACTACAAGTCATGGTTAATGATGGAAGTATCTGACCATTAAGTGTATCCTTATGCTTCCATGGTCTGGAGGAGACACCGTTTGTTAACGATTACATTGCTCAATTGTTTGCTTATAGACCATGCTTAGAAAAGGATTAGAAGCTTAGAGGCTTCACTTCAAGCGTCCTAGTGTTTGTCCTTCATGTTATCATGCGTAAATCAAAGACAGGAAGCGTGACCGTGTACAAATGCAGAACTACAAATGTTGGAACTCGGAGGACATTGTTTGCAGGATTTCGGTATACACAGATTGGTTATGAAGAAACAGAGGAAGCCAGTGGAAACTTACTAGCATAGGTTGTTAGTATTTTGGTGTTCTATTTTCCTTAACAGGTCAGTATTACCTATTTATCTGTCTCCTTCCATAGCCTTTGTTTTGAGAGCTCATGCTCTACTGGTAAGAGTATGTGCCACTGGAAATAGCTGCATGACACATGGTGCGTCCGTCAGATTGAAATTATTCTTATTGTGGCTCCAACCCGAGCGCTAGTTCTTCGAACATCTTTGATTCGAATTCGAAAACTAACATGGCGTCTGTGCCTTGAATCAAATGTGAATGATTTACTTAGGTGATGATTGAGAGATATGCAGAACTTTAGCTCCTGTTTACACTTCCAGATCAACCACCTGTTTATACGGGCTTGCTATTTCATAAACCAGATTTGTATGGGCTTTTTCTTAATGATTTTGAGCCCGTACGTATGACTAATTCAAACACCTGCAACACAAGCAGTTTTGCTTATCAAACTTGAAAAGTATGCCATTTTCTTGTGAGCAGTGTAGCTATCCTCTGCCAATTTAGCATTCAGAAAATCGTATCATTACTTTTTTGGAGTGTCCACACGAATTCTAGGCAACAGACTTTTGTGGACTGACTCAATGAGTAACATTAGGCTGACATATCATCTTTGCAACTTGCACCTTGATTCGTTGGCATTTCCTACACAGCTCGGACATCAAGGTCACATCTTGCACTAACAGTACGCAATCTCGACATGTATGGTCCCTACGCTTGTTTTGATAATGAACCTCCGATTCATTCCGGTTTTAAATATTGAAAATTCAAGTTGAAAAACGAAATGGTGATGGAGAGACCCATGACCCATGCATTGACTTTAGATATTTTGATTCGTCAACTTCAGATTATGATAATCAAATGTTATACTTTTCCAAGTTCACAAGATCCAAGTTGTAGCTACGAAATGAAAGTGGATGAAGGCTTAAAAGTCAGAGTTTGATTTTAAATTGTAGACTGTTGGGTCATCTCATCTCGTGCATATGAAATCATCATTGACTAGTATTTTAGTTTGGGAAGAGTTATCTATGTACTGATAAAATGGCACTCCTCTAGTTTATTGGAGCATAAGCCAGTATTTTCCAAGCATCAAAGCCCTACTAGCACTACTACGCCACATTAGAAATTTAGAATTAAGTATTGTAAATGTCAATCATCACACATACCCTATTGGGTAAGTGCAGTCAACTGCACTTTGAGTCCCATGTATGTTGTGCTTCATCCCTACATGCGAAGATAATGCCTTCTAATTCAACCCTCTTAACCAGTATCTATAACGCCACTTGTTAGGAGTCCAAAGAGGTTTTACCACCGCTATAGTAGCATCTTATCGTCAACTTAACCTTTACCACTTGGGCGGGAACCTTTTTAATTCAAAAGTACAGTCAACTATAAGTTTTATAACTTAAATATGTGGAATGAGTGACGCACGCTTATCGATTTCATTCATATATGCTTCCTACCACTACTATTCTCAATTAGGGTTGTGCCAAGGGGGGTGTGATAACCAGGTTTGCCTAAAAACACAGTTCACCCTACCACCTCGGTGTCGGTATTTTAAAGCCTTGTAGCTTTAATCAAGGGCCATCCTCTCAATTGGGATGAAATTATAGATACCATCACTCACAATATATAATTATGTCGGTTAAGTTGTAATTTTAGGGCATATTTATGTACAATGAATTGGTAAAGTAAAGAAGGAAACAAAATTAAATCACTAATCTCTCGTGGGTATCAAGTTCCTACTAACTTTTTATTTCTTAATGTATTAGTAAATATAGTGGAAGGAAGCAATCTGAATAATTCATTTTCATTCCTTGCCAATTCCTTATACCGGTGGCCCTTTTAAATCATCAATCATTCATACTGCATACTCAAAATAACTTTTAACTAAAACGATATGACTCAATGTATGATTCACTTATACATATGATCAGTCCAATGACTATAAAACGAGAAAAAATGTGATCGGTATAAAGATTGCATGATGATATGATAGACTAATTTTATTCCAGATCTCCTCGCTTTACTTTACACGCAATTTTTGCTATCAGCCCAACAACCAACCATAATTCCCATGTAATACATAGTCTTTGTTCTTTGTTTTGTAGTGGAGACATTGGCACTCTGGGACCAACGGCATTTCCTCATACTGACAACTATTGCTAGCTAGGTTGCGTCATTAGGCAACTAATTAAGGCTTGTTGTAACTTTGTAATCCTAATTCAACTTAATTGCATATGTAACACAAGTTCTTTGTCTTAGAGATTACTACCACGTGGCTGTGCACAAATCGATAATGAGAACAACTTGGATTTTGCTTACAATTGTTTTCTGATTAGTTCATAAACAAAAGAATGACAGTTGGCTCACGAGATTTTTCTCTGTTCTTTACGTACACAACATTTAATTCTGGGAGAAAACTTTGAATAAAATGCATACTGTATAAACCGACTTGTCTGACCAAATCGAACAATATATCTTTGGTAAAAAGTAAACAACCTTTATTGCAAGCTCAATAACTAGTTTTCTGTTCATTCCTTTTCTCAAATAATACATATTTCTTCAGTTCCGAGGAGCTTTAGAATTCACCAAATTTTTTATCTTGCTACAGTAACTATACAGTAACTTTTGCTACAGTAGAGTCACTGTAGCAAGACGAAAAAATGGTCTGATTCTAAATCAGATCGGAACCGAAGAAAAAGCGCATATAACAGCTAGAAAGAATGTTGTTTAGCTTAGTGTTTGCAAGTATGCTAAAATATAATTTGTCAGTAAGAAGATAATTTTTTTTTTTTTTTTGTGTTTAAGAATAATACGGTATGTATCTCCTAATATACATACATTATGGCCTTCCATCATCGAGTGCAGAAAGATAGCTTTACATAGTGCTTCCTGTATCTTCTAATTAGTCAACTTTTTCCGATTGCTTTTGACCGTCATAATTATATATCCCAGATGATCAATAGTCAATGTATGCATATTCTTCTTGCTGAGTAAAAAATTTGAATGGGAGTTATTCTCTCAGCCCATAAAGTTCATACTCATTCAATGGCTGCAAAAACTATAGGATCTTAACGTGGTGGGGTACTTCCGTCACCGAATAGAAGGTGGGTAGTGCATGTGAGAAAATGGAGTACAATTCAAGATTAATATATGGAAGATTAGTATTCTCTATTGTGTTCCGATACCTGTTTAATTTTTTTAATAAGTGACGTTAGTTTGATACAATTAGAATTACTTTTCAAAAGGTGGATGTTGTAAGCGTAAAAACTTTTGTTTAGTGGATTATCCCTATGTCAATCAATGAGCGCCATTTAGTAATTGAACATAATATTTCATGGTCAGTTTGTTGATTCGAATAGCATTCTTCCCTTAACTAATGAATGATACTCCCGTTTACTAGAATACCAAAGAGACCATCCAAAACGAGGATTATTCAAATTGAAAGGTGACAAAACATAATTATTCCAACTGCCAAAACTGAACAAGCCAATTGCTTTGGCTGGATTCTTCAATCTTGACAATTCCAATTTGCAAACCAACGAAAATACCAAACTCAAAAAGTTGACAAAAAAAACCATGGTTGGCTTGATGAGGTGGAACCTTGTGTCACACGCGGGAAGATGCAATTGGATGATCTGGACTTTGAACCATTTTGGACAATCGTTCGTCGGAGGATATATCTTTGTGTTCTCCTCTTTCGGTTCAAAACTATCTTCATCACTCTTCACGACTTATTAGAATGAAGGATGGAAATGTCACCATTGGCACTCAAGGCCCTCTACAAGTGATCTAATGATGGTTTGCGAACTCTAGAGTCTCGGAAGTATATGTCTTCAGTCTCTAATTAAAAAGACAAGAGTGTTCAAGAGTGAGCTTTTTTGGTTTTTTTCAAGTTCCATATCTAATAAAAATTGCACCTAAGTTATCGAAATGTTGCGGAAACTCTTCTTCATATAATTAAGTTTCAGAAATCTACCCATATTACCTAAAAATCCTTAACACAACATTTTTCAACATTTTAGATATTATTTGATAATGTTGTTAAAGACGTCTTACATACCCTTTAGAAGGAATGCCACAATCGTTTGAGTACTTTGAGGTCTAATAAGTGCCAATTTTATGTACTTTTAGCTAGTTGGAGATCAAGAAATTAAGTTGAAAGAACAAGAGACGAAGATGTTTTTTTGTTTTAATTCTGTCAAGTTCAACATCTTGTAAAAGTTAATCAAGATATTCTGGTAATTCTTGTTGAAATTTAGGGTCATGCATCATCCTGTAGGGAGAAGTGGACCCACAATCGATTTTGTCCCCCAACCTAACCATCTTCCTAACTCATGTGTGGGGTTTTACTTAAAAGGACTCAATTATATACACTTATTATTAACTGCATTACAGCTAGAGAAACTCCAAATATGGGATAGAGAGTCATTTGAACACTCCCCCTCACATGGGACTAGTGGAAACAAGCGTGAAAAGGTAATGCTAGGCAGAGAAGCTTGAAAAAAAAAGATAGAAGGACAAATGACCATATTATGCCTGAAGATTAGGAGAGAAAGAAGATTAGTCCGCTCTTTGATATCATGTTGAGTTTCAGAGCAACGGAGCAGGGGGTAGGGAGAATGGAACTCATCACCTTCTTTACTATTCTTTACCTAAATTGAATGACATTTCATTAGGTTGATGTAGTCTTTCCGTTAGTTTGAGGCACGGCAACGAGGGAAGAGGAAAACGAGAAAATGAGCGTTGTTGGTACCGAAAGATAATAGCAATGGAAGCTACTACAAATCCACATTAATCAATTCATTAACAAACGAAATTTATGATAAATTACATCATTTGATTCGTAGCTTTTCTACAAATCTTCATGCATTCACATGTGTGTTAGATTCCAAACAATGCATTAGGTGCAAAATGTGAAGAAAAACAAATCTTTGCAACAATTCACAGATATATGTATATGGTGGCTTCTCAATGTCACGGGTCCCTCCCACAAAAAGAGACTCAAGTCAAATGTAAGAAACTATAAAGAAAGAAGTTGGAGGGAGAGATTGGACATCCAATTGTCCACACTCATTGCATCACTAATTACTAGTAATTACTACAATTATAATACGATGTTGTTGCCATTCCCACTATTGGATGTAACACAATCAATATCAATACGGTTCTCTCACCCGACCCCTTCATCCTCATTGTTGATATAGTCTAATCATACTAGTACACGTGTCTCCTCTTAATACTAGCTATATTGAGTTTGAAAGGGTAGAAAATGTGAAGTAACAACTTGAATGGTTGGGGTGACCTTGAAAAGGCAATTATTCAAAAAGTACCTATATGTAATAATTGCATGCTCTACACCATTCATGTGCCTACAAAAAACAAGAGCAAAATTGCAAAAGAGCATGGAATGTTATGTTAGGAGCACGAGCACCCAAGAAAATCCGCATTACCAGTACTAACGATTCATACGCCTTGGTAGTTCGTCACGTGCTCCCGGCGTGAGTGACGTCTGTCCCATGCTTTCATCATTATTTTGACATCCTCTATTGAATTCTCAACTTATTTTCCTCTTTAGCTCCACACTTACCTTATTTGCCTCCTCAAGTTTCCTAGTCTTCACACTAATAAATCATTCATTGAGTTGGAGCGTACATCGTTGATCAGGTTCAAAGAACACAGTTTCTTACGCACATCGTCACACACAGGTTATCTATGCATATCACATTTTTCTATGTTGTGCTTGGTTGTTGGTTATTGATTCAATATTAAGGTGTTTTGGTTTCGTTCACCTCTGGCGGCTTTGTGTTCATCTTTGTTTGGTATTTCAGGAAGGAATAGATTTTGGAGTTTTGGTTGAAACTAAGAGAAAGAGACAGAAATGGTGTTAAAGAAGAATAAAGAGTTTGATGGGGCAGTGGTTGTACTAGTTGTTGTTGTTGCAGTAGTACTTGTTGTTGGAACTAGTTTGCCGGCAGTGGAGGCGAAGCCCCGCCGGATTCTGTTGGATACCGATGTTGATACTGACGACTTCTTCGCTCTCTTGTACCTCTTGAAGCTCAACAGATCAGAGTTTGAGTTGGAGGTAATGATTAAATGTTTCTTGTATCATGTTTCAAATGTTTTTCTCTTCCAAAAAGTACTTAAGGCCAAAAGCTGCAAACTTTATGAAGCTTTGAGATTAATCCAAGTTTTGGTTGCTTTGATTCAGAATAACACCATGAATATTGGGTTAACTTGTTTTTGAATGACTCTGCAAAAAAAGTTCATAGTTTGTGCAAAAGAAGTTCATAGTTTTCGCAAAAAAGGATTAATAAACTGAGGACAATGTGCTTTTGAATTTTGTTTTTTGGTTGGCTAAAAGTGCTTTTGGAGCTTGTTTTTGAAAGCCAACTTTCTTTTGTTTTGATCATTTTGGTCAAGTGGCAAGACAAACTTCCATTTCCGTTGACGCAAAAGTGAACCGTTGTCTTTTTACCTCTGGTAAAAGTTGGCAAAAAACCACAGTATCGTAAGTTTCTGCATTTTGTTGCCACTGCAGGCAGTCACTGTGAATGCAAATGCCTGGACAAATGCTGCTCATGCTGTTCATCAAATATATGACATGCTATACATGATGGGGCGTGATGACGTTGTGGTCGGCGTTGGAGGAGAAGGTGGAATCGAAGAAGATGGTACCATTTTGCCAAATGTTGGTGGATATCTTCCAATAATTGAACAGGCATGAATTGTTCACTCCTTTCAAGTTGTTTCAACTCGACTAGTCACTAGCCCTCTCGGTTATGAAACTGCAAGACAGAGAGGGCCAGTCGACTGACAAACAGGAAATGAAATGAAGCTAATATGTGCATGATTTCTAAATTGCATAGCAGGGAACTACAACAGCAGGAGGATGTAGATATAGACAGGCCATTCCTGTGGGTTCTGGAGGCCGATTAGATATTGATACTAACATGGGCTTCAGAAAATCTTTCCTCCCTCAGGTATGAATCAAGTTTGTTGTAAGAAATGAATTAGGTTCAGTATACCCGTCACATCATTTGATGCATAAATTCCACGAGGGTAGAAGTAATATATGATTCTAGTCAATCAATTCGTATGAAAAACAGTTTTATATGTTTATTTTGGTAATGCAATTTATATCTGGCTCAGACTTTTCTTTTTGTTCTTCTTTCTGTTTCGAAATGGAATTAGGGGAGCAGAAGATATACTCCTTTTCGACAACCCACTACGCAGCAAGTGATGATTGACCAAATATCTGCAGGTCCCATTACTGTATTGCTGATAGGAGCACATACAAACTTTGCCATATTCCTTATGAACAATCCACACCTGAAGAAGAATGTTGAGCACATTTATGTCATGGGGGGTGGCGTGAGGTCGAAGAACCCAACAGGATGTTGCCCTAAAAATGATACCACTTGTGTACCCCGGCAGTGTGGCGACCCTGGTAATTTGTTCACAGGCTATACAAGTAATCCTTATGCAGAGTTCAACTTCTTTGGAGATCCCTTTGCTGCATACCAGGTAACACATCACCTCATTGTTTTGATTCTACACGTGTTGATAGTTTATAACCGGTAATGTTCTTTTGCCAAACTTGCATTGCTAAACAGATGATTGTGTTGTAGGATTGCAATCAACTAACTTGGTTAACAGTAAACATTGTCAGTCTGGCAACACAGCTTCTGTTGCATGACTGGCAAGAGAACCCCGATTTATAAGAAGCTACCGATATTTTTGCACTTTGTATTCCAAGCTAGGGGCTAAATGATGCTGAAATTTCAGGTTATACATTCTGGAATACCTGTCACTCTTGTTCCTCTGGATGCAACCAACACCATTCCGATTAGTCAAGACTTCTTTGAGGAATTTGAGAAGAGTCAGAATACATATGAGGCACAGTATATCTTCCAATCTTTAAAAATGGCTCGTGATACTTGGTTTGACGACCAATTCTATACGGTAATTAGTCCATGATAAAGTTCTATGATTTTGAATTGTTATCTAACTATGAGCATTCAGAAGATCTGATATGAACATATGATATATTTTGGCCATCTGCAGAGCTATTTCATGTGGGATTCCTTCACATCCGGTGTGGCAGTCTCGATCATGCGAAACTCATCACAGAATCCTTATGGGGAAAATGAATTTGCTGAAATGGACTTTATGAACATAACCGTGATTACTTCAAACGAACCTTATGCGATATCTAATGGCTCCAACCCTTTCTTTGATGGCCTCAAAGTTCCAAAGTTCAAGTTAGACAAACATGGTGTGCATAGCGGTCATGTTCAAAAAGGACTTAGAGACCCCTTTTGCATTGGGACGAATGGGAAAGGACAATGCAAGGTAGTTCGCCTTCTATTTCGTAACAGCAAGACCTAATCTCTTAGTGGTTTTAAGCTCAAGTTATGTCGTAATCAAATTAAACTTTGTTTTTGTTTAGTGCATTTTTTTGGTTTAAGATCTGAGAATGTTCAGATGCTAATGCATCTTCTGTTGCAACACAATCCAACAGGATGGTTATACAGCTGAAGTGACCGGACCAGAGGCAGTCCCTGTGCTTGTTGCTACAAAAGCCAAGCCAAATCAGGACCTTGAAAGCCCACTTAACAGGGAATTTTTCATAAGCTTTTTGGAGGTAATTAAGCATTTGAAAGTTTTCTGCATATTCTTAGAAGTGTGTCCCCTTCTCTAAGCTAATCCTCTATTGGATAAAGAAATGTACCACTGATATTTGTGGTCGGTATTAATGAAATGATAGCAACTTTTCCAATTGTTTTACAGGTTCTAAACAACCCTCAACAGAAAGGGAGATTCAATTTCACCACACAATTTCCATATTACAAGGAAGTAACATACAAACCTGAATTTGGAAACCAAAAACTGGGTAAACCTGTTGTCTTTGACATGGATATGAGTGCTGGAGACTTTGCAGCATTGTTTTATCTCCTCAAAGTACCTGTTGAATTGATTGATCTCAAGGTACTGAGCTTTTCTTTTCTTTTTGCTTTCTTGGAGTTCACATTTCTCTCTGTAAACGACAGCAACAAGGGCTGTGGAGAATTAGGCAAGAAAGATATTGTTTTGACATTGGTTCTACTTGTGCTTGGTTCCAGGCAATAATAGTGACCCCAACTGGGTGGGCAAATGCTGCCACAATAGACATCATTTATGACTTGCTACATATGATGGGCAGAGATGACATTCCAGTTGGTTTGGGGGATGTGTTTGCTATGAACCAATCTGATCCAACTTTCACTGCTGTTGGTGACTGCAAATACGTTCAGGCCATCCCACATGGGAATGGTGGATTTCTGGACTCAGACTCTCTCTATGGCCTCGCTCGTGATTTGCCACGAAGTCCAAGAAGGTAGTCCAAAATGCTTTGTTGCCCCTTAGCCTAACCGTGACTATTCGCCATAAGATATGTCAATGCGCATAGAAGTAAATAAGGTTAAGAGCCGGTCCACACGAATGTAGTATGCTAGATAGACTGGAACTGATATGTTAAGTTCTTGGCCCAGGTACACAGCAGAAAACTCTGCAGAACATGGAGCACCCCGTGATACAGATCATCCTGAACTCAGGCAACCACAAGCTTTGGAAATTTGGGAGTCTGTGGTGAAAACACTTGATCCAGGATCTAAGATTACCATATTGACCAATGGACCCTTGACAAATTTAGCAAAGATTATTTTGTCTGAAAAGAACACTACCTCTCTAATTCAGGTTAGTTGGTTTCAATTCATACTTTCTCACATCAACTTGCTTGCACCAAAAGAAAGCAAAGCGCCTAATTGTGGTGACCAATTTTTCTCATTGCAGGATGTGTATATAGTGGGAGGCCATATCAGCAGCAATGACAAGGACATAGGAAATGTTTTTACAGTTCCTTCAAATGTATATGCTGAATTCAATATGTTTCTTGACCCTTTTGCTGCAAAGACGGTGTTCGATTCCTTACTAAACATCACACTCATTCCACTTAGCATCCAGCAAAAAGTTAGTACATTTTCGAAAATCTTAGAGCGAATGCGCTGGAAGAAGAAGACGCCTGAGGCGCTGTTTGCAAGGCGGTTGCTATCAAGGCTCTACCGTGTGCAACAATTACACCATAGATATCATCACATGGTAATTGACTAAGCTTTAGAAATTTACAAGATTGGTTGGTCTAACTGGAACTTGTACTATTTGGTAACACTATTTGTTATTTTATGCTGCAGCAAACTTTCTTGGGGGAAATTCTCGGTGCAGTTATGTTAGCTGGTGATTCCCATCTGAATCAAACATTTGAAATGAAGTTAATCAAAATTTATGCTGAAGATGATGAATCAAAAGATGGACAACTTTCAATCGATGAGAAACATGGGAAGCTAGTCAGAGTATTGGAGAGTGTAAGTCCTATGGCCTATTATGATCATTTTGCAGACAAGCTTAGTGATTCAAAGCAGTCTGCTGTACTAGCAAGTTTTGAAGAGCAAGCGAAACTGTGGAGAACGCCTCCGAATCAAACTGAGATTAGTCTGTAAGGAGTAGAAATTTGTATGGAACAATGTTGTATGAGCAAAGTAGGCATTCTACTTGTTAAATGTAGCACAAAGAAGGCAAAGCATAGAAACGAATACAAAAACCAGAAAGAAAATGCTACTGCAATACTTGGCAAGGGCTGTTAGTTTCACTCACTTGTCTTATTTGCATACTCATAATTTCATGAAAATTTTAATTACAATTATGACCTTATTATTAAATGATGTATAAGGACTAGGGCTAGGCATGGTCCGGTTCGGGCCAAAAAATCATTGACCCATAGCCCGATTCGCAATTGTTCATATGATTCGATCCGGAACGAATTTTGACATATATATATATTTTGCCGGGACCGGACCGGCTCATTTAAAATTCGGGCTAATTCATTCAAAAATACAAAAAATGACATCTTGTTAACAGTCAACACAACCAAATAAAATTCATTGTTGTTCATTCATATTACATTCATAAGGACAGTGGCAAACAAAAAAAGAAAAACCTAAATTTGATGTTTGCGCGGTCTCTTCGTTTCCCCTGCAAAGCTTCTCCGTCTCCCATGTCTCTCCTCTTCCAAAACCCTCTACAATTTCCTCTCTTCTATTCATGAGATCCTTAAATCATTCAATTAATTTTGAGTAAGCAAGAAAACCATGGATGCTGAAGAGAACAATTCCAAAGAAGAGGTAAGCAATTTTTTTTTTCCTAGTTCATCAAATTCTTAAATCGTTTTTCTTTTTCAATTACTTGTACAGTTACTCTTTTGGTTTTTGAAGGCAAGACATAGATTGAAGAAGCCAGTAGCAGCGGGGCAAGGAGATCGAATTTCACATAAACATGCTCAATGAACATATTGGAATAGGCTACGATGATTGGCTCTCAACCTTAAGGTATGGACCAGCTTTGATGTACAGGGGTAAGATACTTGTTTGAAACCTTGATTTGGGGAAGGACTGCAACAACTTGATCTGGAGTTTAGATAGGAATTGAATGAAGATGAAGTTTCAAGATTTTGGAAGTTTTGCTTTGTAGGGGAAAACTGGATGGGGCAAATGTTGCGGGTTCATTTCTTGCGGAAGATGGTTGCAGACAAGGAACAAAATTTCGGTTTCGATGGAAATTTCGATAGTCTAAATTTAAGGAAATTTCGGTTAAAATTTCGGTAAATTTCACTTTCGGTTTTTTTTTAAAAAAAAAGACGAAAAATATATTAGAAGCCTTGTAAATTAATATTTCTACTTTCTCTAGGCTTTAAAAGCAACAAATAATGCAATTTAACATTTAAGCTATATAGCATTATCTATATGTATTAACTTTTATATACATAAGGGAGAAGAATTCGTATTTTATATTCCACTAAGCTATCAATCAGTACAATATCTTAAGGTGAGGCTCATGAAACATACATTAACCATACATTAATCTTACAATATAATATAAGAGTTTTAAGGAATATAATACATCAGAATTACACACACATATTATTCTAATACATAAAATACCAAAAGAATTATTGAAGGCATGCACCGTTCACTATAAGCAAGTCAAAAGAGAATAGATAGTGAAAGAACCATTATTGAAGGCAAGAAAGAAAACACCGAAAGAAAGTTATTATTAAAGGCAAGAAAGAAACACCAAAAAAAAGCTATTGAAGGTACCAAAAGAAAGCAAGAAAACACCAAAAAAAAACATTGTTTAATGCACAAAAAGAAAGTTGTGGAAAGATTCAAGGAGCATTATTGAAGATAAGCAAGAAAACTCCAAAAGAAAGTTGATGACCGAAATTTTACCGAAAGTTACCGAAATTTCCATCGAAATTTCGGTAATTTCGGAAAGTTTCCGCTTAAAAGGCTCGAAATTTACCGAAATTTACCGAAACTATCGAAATTACTGAAATTTCGGTATTTTTCCGCTGATATTAAGACGTACCCCGATTCAACTTTCGGGACTCCAAAAATACCGAAATTTCGATATTTCGGTCGAAATTTAGTTCCTTGGTTGCAGGTCATATATGGATGTAATCTCATTGGTGTAGGGTGATCTTTGTGGCTTCCTTATGTTCTTTTTCGTTTTTATCAAAGCCTCTGTGTCTTCTGAATCATTTCTTGTATTCCATTTGCAGACTACTGTATGTAATAATGATAAAATTAGGGAATTGTTATTAGCACTCCACTTTTTTCATTGTGCACTCCACGTTCATGTCAAATGCAAAGGAGAAGTGGAGTGCAAGATGAAAAATATGGAGTGCCAATATCATTTCCCTAAAATTAAATCATCATACTGAATCGAAATTGTGTTTGCAAAGCAATGAGGATTTAAATGGGCATTTGCCTTAGGCATTTTAAAAATATTAGTGGGTGGAAAAAGAAATTCGTAATTTAAAGGGGGCATAAATATAATGGATGTGCAAATAAGATAAGATAAAGGGGTGGAACTAACATCCCCATACTTGGCTTATCACAATAAAAAGTAGGCCGATTACAATTTAAAACAGGCCAAAGCAATAGGCCAATTACAATTTTAAACAGGCCAAAACAAGCGGCCCAAATGTAGATTGGAGGCCCGTATCTAGGCCAGATATACAAAAGCCTCAGCCCAATGAGTCTATGGAATATGTAATCAAATTAGGTCCACCGTTAAAATTTCAGCCGAATGAAAAACATCAATCGAAATTCTTAGTGACAAAATTTGCAATGAAAAGGATTATGATAAAACCAAATTTTTTGATTAAATTTTTATATTTAACTAAGTAAATTGTGACAACATTCTAACAAATTCAGTTCAAATGCGACTATCTTGTTATAAATTTGGTTTCTGAAAAAAATTGATTTTTTATTTTGTCACAATAATGTGACAAAATTTAGTTGTCACAACCTTGTAAAAAAATTTAGTTTTGTCATAATATAATGATAAAATTTGATTTTATCACAACACCTTATGACAAAATTTTTTTTTTTTACAATTATTTTAAAAATATTTTAATTTTGTCACAACCTTGTGACAAAATTTGATTTCTGACAATATCATGAAAAAATTTGGTTTTATCACCACTTAGTGATAAATTTTGATTTTGTCATAATCTTGTAATAAAATTTGATTTGTCACAACCTTGTGAAAAAAATTGATTTTGTCATAATCTTGTGACAAAATTTGATTATCACAACCTTGTTATAAAATTTGATTTGTTACAACTTTGTGACAAAATTTTATTTGTCACAAGCTTGTGACAAAATTTCGTTTTGTCACAATATTGTGATAATTTTTTATTTGTCACAACTTAGTGATAAATTTTAATTTTGTCTCTGACAAATTTTGATTTTGTCATAATCTTGTGACAAAATTTGATTTGTCACAACCTTGTGAAAAAATTTGATTTTGTCATAACCTTGTGACAAAATTTGATTTGTCATAACCTAGTAATAAAATTTGATATTGTCACAACCTTGTAATAAAATTTGGTTTTGTCACAACATTGTCTAAAATTTTGTCACAAATATGTGACAAAATTTGATTTGTCACAACATTATGACAAAATTTGATTTGTCACAACATTATGACAAAATTTGATTTGTCACATCGTTGTGACAAAATCACAAAACTATGACGATTTCCATTTTGTCACAACCTTGTAATAAAATTTGGTTTTGTCACAACATTGTGTAAAATTTTGTCACATTATTTGTGACAAAATTTGATTTGTCACAACATTATGACAAAATTTGATTTCTCACAACATTGTGACAAAATTTGATTTGTCACAAAACTATGACGATTTCCATTTTGTCACAGCCTTGTGATAAAATTTGATTTGTTACAACTATGTGACAAAATTTGATTTATCACAACTTTATGATAAAATTTTATTTTCCACAACCTTGTGACAAAATTTGATTTGTTACAACTATGTGACAAAATTTGATTTATCACAACTTTGTGATAAAATTTTATTTGCCACAACCTTATGACAAAATGGAAATTGTCATAGTTTTGTGACAAAATTTAGTTTTGCCACAACGTTGTGATTAATTTGATTTTGTCACAACCTTATGACAAAAATTAGTTTTGTCACAACATTGTGACAAAATTTAAATTTATTAATTTTGTCACAACAAAATTTGATGTGAATTTGATGTGTTACAACTTTATAACAAATTTTGATTTTATCACAATTTTATGAAAAAATTTCATATTGTCACAAACTTGTGATAAAATTGGTTTGCATAAGGTCAATTCTTGGCTTCATTTATATTTTCCGCTTTCTCATCGATACCTATCATATCTGAACCATTCATTTGATTCATTATCTAGTAAAGATTATTCTTGTAAAAAATCAATCAAATTTGAGATCTTTTTGTTATCAAAATTTGTAAAACATATGAATGGAATAATTATACATTAAATAAGTTATATGTATGTTTGGTGTCAATAGCTTAAATGCTCTCATAATTGATTGCTTTTTTTTTTTTGCATGGATGATTAGGAAGCCGGAAATGTAAATGGAGCAGCCAAGAATTTTCCTTTGCAAAATTGGTTTTGTCACAACCTCGTGACAAATTTAATTTTGTTATAACCTTGTGAAAAATTTAGTTTTGTTACAATCTAATGACTAAAAAAGTGTTAGCAATTAAGTTGTTAATTTGTTTTTAAATTCTATAAAATTGCAACGTTGGCTTGTAGATTAGGTCAATAGTTATTAGCTGGTTTGTAGGGTTGTGGTCGAGCATGTTCTCCACATCCAGAGTTTGTTTCAATTTGGGTCTTGTGTCCCCTAAAAATCTACTTTAGTGTGGCTAGTACTTCAGTGGATTAGTTTTAGCTATTTTTGTTCATATGAAGGCTGTTATGCTTCTTTGTAAATGAAAAGAGAAGTTTTCTGGCTGTGTTTACTGTTGAATAAAAACTACTAGTATTCTCAGTTGATTTAACAAAAAGTTATCAGAATTTTATGACAAAATTTGATTTTATTATAAATTAGCCTTATGACAACTTTATGATAAAAATTCTAGCGAACGCCTGATCAAACAGATATTGTGTTGCTAGGCATAGAAATGTGTTGTCCAGTGACAGTGATGATTGACCTTTTTGATATATTCTTCTTCCCATACAGAATTTGAAACAATTCGAGAACATAGAATAAGATAGGCACCCCCAATACGAGAGATTATTAAGGTGGGACAATACATAGTACCACATGACACTTAAGCAACAAACAAACGGACAGCTACTACGTTACACATTTATGTCCATACTGAATACTAAAGTATCTCCAAGGGACTCTCTAAGCATAATATGCAAATGTATGATGTGATTGTTAACGTGACGTGGCACTATACCGATTCATTTGTCTAGTTGTTAAAGTTGATCTATCCAAGGAAGTACATTTTTTTTTTTATGAATCCAAGGAAATATATGATTTACTTTTAAGTCATATGATGTCTAATTTTTCAAAAGAAGTATGAGATTTTAATATTTTCAATTCAATGCATTGTGTGAAGCTCATTTTTACAATATCGACTAGAATCTACAATGATACAGATTTTACAAGACTCTTGTATAATTTGCAGAGTCAAAATCCTTTGCAGGACTGTTTTGCTAACGTATGGCTGCAAACTTGATTTATAAAGTCAATTGTAGAGTTTTAAGCAGCAAACAAATGGGCAACAAAACCAGATCAATATATTGACCATCAAAGATTTCAAAAGAATCAAATCTTTCTAATCTCTCCATATTCCTCTTAATATGGATTAATTAAGCCCGGCGCCGCTCCATGATAATTTGTTTAATCTCTGCTAGCATGGATGACAACTAAGGAATAACCGATATGGACGGCAGGCATAAAATTCTCTTAACAGAATATACGAGGAACAAGATAAACATGATACACTCTTTCTCAAGCAAACACTGAAGGCTGGAGATCTCTCATGATCGAAATCTCAATCCCATATTAAAGCTTGCAACCGATTTGTGCAGTTTCAATCACTCAAGACATCAGTGGTCATGGTAATAAAGCAATGAAGTATATCAGCAGGCAGAACTAGATGGAAAACTACATTTCATAAATTACAAAAGGTTATTGGAGTCTCCAAAGTTCATTAAGTGGCACCAGATGGAAAACTCCTTTTCATGACATTCATACAAGCACAAATTCATCAGCGAAGAGAACGTTCAATCGATTAGAGAGGTGTTATACAATACTCATGAAGAGATTCTCTACAACTTCCCGAATCTTCTTGTATTCTTTTCACAGTTGTAGGATTAGAAATTCAATTCCAGTATAGGAATTGATCCACCAGCTGCCACAATCTGTTGCTCCATCTACAATCAACATATTCAGTTTTCCAAAAAGGTTAGAAACTAGAACAAAGTTTCAACATAAATCAGCAACGACAAGCGTTGACATGAAACTCACAGCGAAAAGAGTTTCAAGCTTGTTCTTCACAAGGTAGTACTCTTGCTTTACTTGTTGAACACATCTTATGCATCTGATAATAAGAACATCCTCTCAGTTCCATGGTTAATGACTCAGCTTTCAAACATCAATTAAGCAAATGCTAAAACATCACTATTTATATGAAAGTGTAAAGTAACTCACCCTTCGGTGTTCTGTTCTTCACAGAAGTTGCGAAAAGCAACACAGGCATTTTTAACTCTTTGTGCACCAATACTGTCAATGCAAAAGCACTCATCAAACATGATTGAGCTAAACATGAACAATTTCTCATCAAACATCATTTGAGCTACAACATGACTAATTTGTCAGCAAACAACATAGAGCTAAACATGAACAATTTCTGATCAAAAAACATTGAACTAAACATGAACATTCCGTTTTTCGATCTATGTCCAAGATCAGAACTATACTAAGCCTCTTGTAAGGTTCAATCTATCTAAGGGGGTAAAAATTGGGTTTAGCTCAGATTGAAGAAAACTGCAAAGATTCTCCCAGTAAATTTAAACCAGGAATTAAATGAATCAGAAATGAAATCTTTATACAAAACCAAACTGAGGAAAAAGAACCAACTTTTGATACTTTATATCATGATTTAACAAAAAAGAAGCAAAATTCATGTTTACCTTGAGCTACTACCCTTGAACTGGTGAACATGAGCATCAACCTTTTTGAAGTCTACACTTTGCTGTTCTCTATGCAAAGAAACCAAAAGAGAGTGAGAAACCTCCGAAATAAAAAACAAAAACCATCAAACACTGGAAGAGACAAATTGAAAAGGAGAGATCTTGGATCCTCACAGAGCTCTGGTGAGATCATTCAGGAGCTTCTCAGAATCTTCAAAGAAAAGGGATACCACTTCAACAACAAAATCTGGGTTGCTCTCATCTTGCAGCTGCTGAAGCTGCAGAAACTGGCCATCCAGAAACCCCTTCTCACCCAAAATCAAAAAACCAGAAGCCAAAATCAACACCAGAACAAACAAAACAAACAAGCAAAACCCTCTAAACCAGTAGGTAGATGAAGATGAAAAACACCAAAAAAACACAAACCCATCTGAGACTTCAGCATATATTTCACATTTTAACAACAAAAACAGCAAAAAGAGATTTAACTCATCTGAGATTTTGGCACATATTTTCACATTTTTCCTGTTCCTTACCTCAACAAACAAGGATTTTGTGTAGTCAACCCACTGTCTTTGCATCTGCCCCACCTCCATGTTTTTGGTTTTGTTCCTCTCTACAGAGACAGAGTAAGAGTCACGGTGTTTAAGGAGGGAGCTGTGACCCAGCAAGCAGATTAAAGGAAAGCTTGTGCCTTGAATTGCAGATCTTGAGGAATTATTGCCCACGATGAAATAGTATATAAAAAAATCCAATCGCTTTGCTTGGGAAGCCTAGAAAAGCAAAGGGCCTGATGAACTCAATGTGAAAAAACAAAAACGAAAAGCCTCTTTTTGCTTATGTCTGCTGTCTAGTACAAGTACGATACTAGTTCCCTCTGTTATTTTGGACCAAAAAATAAAAAAATACTAGCCCCCTTTATTTTGTCTCCATCTCGATATGTGAATACCATGTAAATTTGAGTTATGGTTCTTTGATTAGGACCCATATTTGATATCTAATTCTAAATTACAATTTGTAAGTGTATTTCTAATTCCATCCATGCATTATTCATAGAGGCTCAGTAATGGTCTTAATGTAGATGCCACATTATCAATGAAGTGTGATCGTTCTTTTGCAACTTGGTTTCAATCTCCCTTTTCTTAGATATACGCTCTCAATACCAAGTAAATTTGAGTTATGGTTCCTTGATTATGACCGATATTTGATGTCTAAATTACAATTTGTAAGTGTATTTCGAATTCCATCAATGCATTATTCATAGATGCTGAGTAATGATGTAGTGCCACTTTATCAATCAAGTGTGGCCGTTCTTTGCAACCTGGTTTCAATCTCCCTTTTTTTAAGTTGGACTATCGCCTTAAACAAAACTATGCTTTCCAACGTCTATGCACTACTTGATCGATGATGTATTCTGTGTTTCTTCTGCAAATTTAGAAGGAATCTTGAACAGGCACACCCAAATCTCTTACAGCTATTTCTGCTTTGTCAAATAAGAACAAGAATGGCCAGTTGTCTTGTAGGGCAAGAAAATTAGTAAGGTGCCCTATTTAAAACTTCAAACCTTATTCAATTGAGGCGTTGGTACTTTGGGAATATTAAAGATGTTGAGAGAGAATCCCCATCTGTACCAATTTGTTTTATTCATACTCTTTTTCTCTGATTTGTAATTTAAAAAATGTACTGTTTTGGTGGGAACATATTCCCTATAGATAAGATAGGACTTACAAGTGACAATGAATCAATTGTTTAGACTTAACTCCAATTTTCCTTGAGCATTTGCAATGTCAATTGCTCACATGCACGATTTACGATGGTAAGGATATAATGTTATAATGTGTACATTGATACGATGCATATAGATAATTTCTAATCTTTCATGACATAATGGCTCCATGTTGATTAATGGCCAAAAAACCACATCATCCAAAGTCATAATTTCACATGATAGCAGCCACTATGTGATTAAGGGTTCCAAATGACCGCTAGTGAGATGAGGGCTCTGCATGCATTCGCAGTTAGAAATCACATTTTTAAAAGTGGCAATTAATGCACCTGTTTCTTGTACTTTTGTGGCGGAAGCTTGTTCTTGTACGTCATTTCTCGATTAATATTTGACCAACTTGGGACTGATAAGAGGGCTCGAAAACAACATTCACGTGTGTCTAGGGGTGGAATTTTTGTACCAAATACCAAAAACCTACCATACTATTCGGTAGAGTCACTATTCGGTACGGTACAATACCGTACCAAAATTTTTGGTATGGTATTTGGTATGGAGTGTGCAATACCATGGTATACCAAATACCAAGGGTATATATGCAATTTTACTAAGGGGTGTATATGCAATTTACTAAGGGATGCATATGCAATTTTTTTATAACATTAAACCTAAATTAATCACTCTCTCTCTCTCTCATTCTCTCATGGCTGAATTATAACATTAAAAATATTGGGGCTAGTGTTTTTAGACAAAAAGAAGTTTGTGATGAGGTCAAAAATTGCTTGTATGAGTTGTATGGGAAGTACATGAAAGGTGAGAATGGTGGGAGTGAGTTGGGGAATTATGTTCAAGACATGGATGATGATCTTGAGATTGGTGAAGATAAATCACCGTTTATAAGAGACCTTATTCAAGAAAGGAAAGAGCAACAACTTCAAGAGATAGACAATGAAGTGGATAAATATCTTACGGATCCTCATGAAAGTCTAAAGAACTCTAAATTCAACCTCTTGGATTGGTGTAAAATGTAGTCAATCCAAATACCCAATTCTTTCCAAGCTTGCCAAGGATATCTTTGCCATCCCATCTTCCACCGTGGCAAGTGATAATGCATTTTCTCTAGGCAAAAGAGTTGTTGATCCTTTTAGGGCTTCATTGAGTCCTAAGATGGTGGAAGCTTTAGTGTGCACTAGTGATTGGCTTAGGGCGGAAGGTTTTAACTTGTATCAAGAGTCAATGGAAGATGAGCTTGCATTATACAAGGAATGTGAGGATTTGGGAAAAAGTAAGTATTTAAATTTAAAAGAATTGTTTTGATCCTAATTCATTTTTCATAGTCTAATGATATATTTTTATATGTAGCTATGCAAACAATGGAGCTTTCTTCAAGTCAACTGGGAAGTTCAAGTCAAATTGGAAGTTCAAGTGCATCCTAAGACCTCTTGAGTTTTTATCCTAAGACATCTTGAGTTATTTTTTTTTAATTTGAGATTTGAGTTGCATTTGAAGTTGAACTATGTATTTTATTATTTGGATGTTGGATTGTAAAATTATTATGCACTTTTAATATTTTGATAACTTGAACTTAAATAAAATTCTTGTCTAGAAGTTTGGTTTATACCAATACCATACCATACCAAACCAAAATTTCGGTATTCCAAACTTTGGTATACCGAAACTTTGGTATGGTAATGGTATGGATTTTCTTGGTATGCTTATACATGGTTGGTATATGGTTTCTAATATTTGGTACGGTATACCTACCAAACCCAGCCCTACTGTCTATCATACTTTTATTATGAATAACTTAGCATGAGGATAGGAGCACCAATTATATGTGAAAATTGGAGCACCAATTATATGTAGCATGAGGATTGGAGCTCCAATTATATGTGGCATGAGGCTTGGAGCACCAATTATATTGAGCATGAGGATTGGAGCACCAATGATATGTAGCATGAGGATTGGAGCACCAATTATATGTAGCATGAGGATGTTGCCAAAATCATCTAGTAAGTAGAACATGCATGAAATGTGCAAGAAATGAGGACCACTACTCTACTGGACTACTTGGGGCCTCCCTTTCTTCTGATATTGATGGGAATCTCACTGTGGTCCTCTATGATTGAAGTCCAAAGTTGTGGCTAACAAAATCAAAAACGAGCAAATAACCAAGCGCCATTGTCCACAGCTCCAAAACCAGAGCCAGTCAACCCCGTGAGAAAACTGAAAACACTATGTTTACAAAACCATGGGACCATATAGGGAAACCTTCAAAACAGGGAACCTCTGCAATGGTGCACTTACACGATTGCACCTGCTAAATAAGAATCTACCTCGAGTAAAATGTATGCAAATCTATCCCCTTTCTCCTAACACGCGCAAGAATGCATATACATGGGCGAGCATCATGCAAAGAGTGGCATAGATAATGTTTCGAACTCTTCTGTATTAAGGAAAAGAATGGTTGAAGAGTGTAAAAGTATAAGCATGAGATAGCACAAGCAATTTACTAGATAACTCCACGTATATGCTGTGAAAATGGTCTTCAGATCATTATTTCAAATCTCACGTATATACATTGACACATTTCTTTTGGTGGGTTTCTATAGCCACTTCTCGTTTGAAAACACAAGGGTAAAGCATAAAATCATTACAATTAGCAAAGACTGGCATCCTTACTACTAAACAAGCCAAAGTTCAATTCAGCTGTATACTGTGTGTAAAATACTTGTATTGAAAGTAGAATTACAGTCCACCAAAAAACAAATGAATAATCATGTAGGAAGACAAGGACTCCAACAGCAGTTCTGCGAGGAAATCATAAAGTAAACTCTAACATACCTTACAACTCCTCCTACAGTATCCGGGAAGGTCAGGAGTTCCTACCATATACTCTGAGTTCTTGGTGCATTCTCCAAGGGCAGCCCATCTCTCACAACTTTCATTCTGATCTGCACATTTCCCTTCGACATCCACGGTTTTGTCAAATGAGTCGACGTGAATCCACTTTGTTGCAGACCATTTCTCCCCTTCAATTACTGGGCACCCCGCATGGAGACTGTTTTCATCTGGAATAGCGTTCGGGGTGAGACTGAAGAACAGAAGGGCATCTCCTCTTCGTGGTTTCACTATGTATTTCCAGGTGAAGAAAGGAAACAACACAAAACGTTACCTTTGGTACAAGATTTGTCATATATAAAAAATAAATCTGTATTAAGTTATCAGGAGCTAACCTGCAACGCCTTTCTTTGCACACTCAGAGAGATTGTGATCTATTTCTGAAGCCTTACGCCGTGCAGGTACCTACAGCCATATTGCGTCACAAGAATAACTATTACCAAAATTAAATAGAACAGATCAACGAGATGCTAATAGTTTCTATCTACTTTCCAGCGGCTCAGAGTCCTTGTATCTTTTCTAATTATTCTACTGCAGATGATTTTTGAAATAACTATATGCAATTGCAAGGCATTTGCCAATCCAGAAGTGATCGAGAACCAGTGAATCCAGATTAAAACCACGTAGCTCATGCTAACATTACTGATCCAAAGGCAGCCATGGGAATAGAAATCTTACAGGAGACAATATTGCATTCTGATAGCACTAATTTGTATAATGGTGCTCAAGTTATTTCAACAAACAGCAAGAGGTGACTACTTTCAACTAACCTCTGCTTGAGGGAATACTGTTTCCCCACCTTTCTTCACATCAGTAAGATACATGAGCACAGTTGCTATGCGATGTCCACCCCTGGCAATATTGACCTTGTCGACAAAGTAATCATAGTGTGGTTCATATTTCTGCCCAGGCTCATATCTCAATACTTGCATGTCTTCTCCATTTTCTGAAGGACAAGAAACGCATACGTCATGTAAGCATGTTTCAGCAAACTGAAGAAATCAATTTGTAACTTCTCATCAAATCATTGATTGTCAATCCAGTATTGCCTATACTCAGGTCATGTCAAATTATACAACCAACACGGATCCCAAATATTTAAGTCTCTTTTCCTATAATACGCATAATTATGTAGTAACAGCCATGCTGCTATCTTTATAAAGAAAGTATACTCTCGTTGCATTTAATATCTTCCCTGAATATTAAGTTGTCATTTTGATCTCATAAAACAGAAAATCACCACATACGATAATAAATAATGTGAATGTGAGACAGTTATGAGTTGGACCCTTCAACCATTCGCCATGGATGCTTAGTGGAAACATTCGTATTTGTAAATAAGCAAATTCTAACTAAATGAAATCCTTAAGGATAACTGAATGCAATGCATGACGACCTCCCTATAAATACATCAAACGGTTGACAGTAAGAGTGAAGGTACGATTCAAAATGACGAGAGAACGGTAGTTCAAATAGTACACTTCTGCAAAAGGGTTTACCTTTTGGAAGAAATGTCCATGTTGCAAGCTTTTCCTCTATACCAGCAACAATAGAATCCTACACAAACAATTGTAAACCTCATCATATATACTTCTGCATACATTCATCCACAACGTTTCGTGTGTGTTGTTTCGATCCTGTTAAATGTGGTAACTTTTCAATTAGATTCATATCTCTATGTAACTACTGCAGTTTTGAGCTAAAGTCATCAAATTGAAATGCAAAGGGCCAAGCACACAGTAGTATATACAATCAAAGAAGACATTAGTGGCGAAATCGAAGAAGCAACCTTAGCCTTGGGGATGAACATGCCGGAGCTAGTCCGCACCTCGCTGAGCTTGCTCTGACCGGACAAGTTATCGGCCACCGCCGATCTCTTGAGCTCCGATTTCGCCTACTCGAAATTCAACACCAAAATCACAAATCGTTGAAAACAAAAAGAACCAAAATTTACCCAATCAACAGATTGAAATGCACGAATTCAAACTCACGATGGCGATCAAGTGGTCGCATTCTGCATCCGTGAGCAAACCTTCGTACACGAAAGCTCTGCAATTTGATCATTGAAATTCAATCGCATCAATGCAACCAGAGAAAGAAATCGAATCGAAAAAATTGAAGCTTTTTTGGTGGTACCTAGGGTTCCATGAGATCTGCTTGACTTTGGATGGGTTGACTGTGAAGGAGTAGCAGGTGGAGAAGATTGAGAGGAGGAAGATGGAGATGGAGATTAGCTGGTGAGGACAAACCCTAACCCTAGTCATGATCAGTACTCAATTGAATTGAATTGAATTTGAATTTGAATTTGGTGTTGGAATTGGGATAATGATGATCTTTCTCCTAATCCTCCTAATCTCAGCGATTGCTGTTCTAACCATGTCTTTTATATGACTTTTTACTTCACTGTAAATGTAAACATGCATTTTTTTACTTTTTTGTTTGCTTTTGAAGATGGTAAGTAGTTAAAGTTGAAGGTCGTTTTTTTATTGATAGTTGTATAATTGAGCTGATCATATTAATAAAGTGTCGATATCATTTTTAATAATGTATTAATGATGAATTATATCAACACGCTATTGTATTAAAGGTTATTCTTTAACAAATGATAGACATTACAACATGAATATAAGGAGGAAATATCGATATGGATCATGGAGTTGTCCTTCTATTGTCAATACCAAAGTAATAGCCAATCTCCATGTGTTAAAGGTAATAGCGAATTGTAATGTGTGCATTTGACGAAATCATGTGTTATGCATTGTTCCACAAACTTGGCATGAACTGAATTTGAATCATTTTGAACACGTAGAGAAGTGAGAACAACCTAATTGCCAAATCAAATCAAGCCAAAGTTCACGCTTCATGAGAAGTCACCTACTGAGTACTGACCTCTGGTAAATACAAACAACCTTAGCAGCTGTACATACCTCACTAAACATTGTCCTAATCTTCTCAGGTTTCGGTTTTTCTTCATCCACATTCGTTTGGATTACTTTTTATGGTTCAAATCATAAGTTACCAGAAAAGCATATAACATCTCAACAATGTTCTCCCCCCTTCTCTACCACCTCTTGCATGCTGCTGTTTTTCGCTTCTAAACTGTCTAGTTTCTGCATTTCGGATCCCTGGCTCGACTTCAACTCAACATGAATTGCACACCTCATTGTAGAAATTTAGAAATCATTGCAGGGGCTTAAGACAAACTCCAGTTGTTTATCCCTATCCCTATCACTCAAGTACTTGGTTGAGTTGTACTCGTCTGCATCGAAGAGCTCCTCCGAGTATGTCCTTTGAAGTTTAGACTTCTGACGTTTTGTTACAAACTCCAAACTGCCTCCATCACCTTCTAAAATCTGGACAATCTGCAGAAGATTTAAATCCAAATCAAAATTCATCAGATTGACACTGAAAAAGTCATGAGTTTGTAGGCATATTCAAGCATATTCAAGTCTTGGATAGAAGACACGCCTGGCTCATTTGTGGTCGATTCACTGAAGACTGATGTATGCATATCGAAGCAGTCAAGGCAAGGCGTTTCATCTGTTCTGAATCGTATGCATCACCGAGGCATGGATCGGCTAGCTGTTTGAATTTACTTATAGATAGTAACGGCTTGGCCTGGAAAGTAATGTTGGAAACAGATTTACATCGTCAACAATGTTCCCCATATACCACATACTACCTTCAAATGCAACACGGAAACTGGTGTAAGAAAAACATACCCACATGACAAGGCTTTGATGTGAGCTATCCAAAGCTTGCCTGCCAGTGATGAGCTCTAATAGTAGCACCCCATAAGCATAGACATCTGTTTTTTCGTCTACAATGCCGTGCATGAAAAACTCAGGAGGAAGGTAGCTGTCATGATTGTGGAAAGGAACTATGTCAGTAGCGCTAAAAAAAGTACCTTGAGTACAGAACAAAAGTCTACAACGTATAGATTAACAAACCCGAATGTGCCTTCAAATTTTGATACAATATGGTGAGTCCATTGATCTGGTAGCCACTTTGCAAGCCCAAAATCTGATATCTGGATTCAGTTTGGAGCGACAGAAAATTATAAAAACATCAATAGTCTTTACATAAACTTTGGTAATTTTTTTTTCTGCACTTAATGACTCAAAATGCAGCTTTCGGTTAATCTATACTAGCCACTTATTGGAAAGGGTACCTGAGGTTCAAAATCCTCTGCTAGCAAAATGTTAGAAGCCTTAATATCTTTGTGAATAATTCTCCTCTGGCACCCCTCATGAAGATACAGAAGGCCCTTGGCAGTCCCTAAAGCGACTTTATATCTGATGCCCCAATCCAGATTCTCTCGAGGTCCTATCAACAAGAGAAGAAGAAGCCGATAAGTCAATTGCATGATGGAGATGATTTTGGAATCCAGATGATTCACAATGATATAGACTTATAGTTAACAAACCATAAAGTATGGATGATAGAGCCCCATGGGGAGACAAATGAAGAACAAGATGCATCCCTCCTTCAACCCCATACCCAATCAATTTCGCAATGTTGGGATGATCAACGTGCACAATAACACCAAGCTCAGACAAGAAGTCTGCTGTCATTTCTTCTTGAGAACCCCGAGTAAGGCGTTTAATTGCAACAATCTGCCCATCTTCCAATGTGCCCTTGTAAACTTCAGCATAGCCTCCCTCCCCAATCAAGTTTTCTTCAAGAAAGACAAACCAAAAATGTTTATCAGATAAGGCAATTACAACCTTACATAAAAGAACATAATTCTACCAAGAAAATCATCAACACAAGCTAAGACTACACTCCAATGTAATGTAAGTTCTCTACAGAAATGAAAGTACAGACCATGGCTAAAGTTATTGGTTGCGGTTTGGAGCTCAATGAGTGAGTATGCCTTCCAGGAAGATTTGAAGCGGCAGAATTCAGCATCAAGAGAGGTCTTCAAGCCAGGAGAGTTGAGCTGTGGAATGAAGTCCTCTCTTATTCTTTTGCTTTTCCTTCTGGTGAGTTTCGGTTTTGGGGTGCTTTTAGGAGGGAAAGTTGGGAAGGGATGTTGTGATCCTTTTTTCAATATACGGAAGAAACCCTTCCAGTGAATATTGGCCCTTGGATCCGTGTCCGAAGTAGTGCTGCTACATTTTCCATCTGAGTCTGAAGTGCTGGCCTTGGGAGAAGATGTTTCGGAATCTAAACTTCGTGGACAGTCATCGTCAAAAAATCCTCTTGGAAATGGCTCGTTTACTGTGAGTTCCTCATCCAACTGCATTGACCTCAACTCTGTTGTGACAAAATCCCAACATAATTAGTACCTCTATGCTAATTAAGTTTCTGTATTGCATGAATACTATAACAGACGACTTTACCTTGATTTGAAAAAGAATCGGAGAATCCAGCTCTTGATCTTCTTGTACTACCCTCAAAAGGAGTACGTGTGGTAGCCTGCGCTTCCTGATTATCTTTGGCAGTTTCGCGGGAACCACTGCTGCCCATGGAAGCCTTCGAGTCAGCAAAGAACACAAAATATGACAAACTTCAACAGAGCTAAGGAGCCTAATAAAGGAGCAAATTCAGACACATCATGAATCCATGGTAGTGAGCAGTAATTAGTATCCGGCCACACCACAAGTGGGGAAACATGAAGAAAGGGGCCAGAAGATTATTGGCACATGCCTAATATCTCAATATCTATAGAATCAAACAAATAATTTTGCGCACCAATTGCAGAACCACCACTAAGACATCATCTCTTGAGAAACAGGGAAGACAAAAGAAACACGAAAAACAAAAATCCCCGAAAGGGACATTGGCACATTGCAAAACAACACAAATTAACAATTTTCACTTAAGGCCTAATGAATGCAATGTGGCAAGTAAAATGCAGCCTAGCTAGCACAAGGATTGTCATTGTATTACCGATATGCCATTATTATCATTTCTGAGTTATCCTTGTTGTAAGAAAAAACCGATACAATGCCAATGCACATATCGACAGTCTGGTGACATACGGAAATAAATTTAGCATGGCATGATGAGAAATTGTATGTAAAAGATTGAGAGCTTACTGCTTAGAGACGAATGCCGCCAAACCAGAAGCTATAATCTGAAAAGCAGGCACGGAGTGGATTACCATGAAGAAGTTTGAGATTGTTCAAATTCTGGGGCATCTTCCATGAATTCCCAAAGCCTGCCAAACCAAAGCTAGAGAGAGAAAGCAAGAGATTGAAAATTGAAATTAGTGGTGGCCATGATTTTCCATTTTTGTTTCCTTCTAAATATTCCTGTATTTTTGGACAATTCAACGAATATTCATGCTAAAAAATCGGATGTCTTTGTTACTGGCACAAAATAGCTTGTTAAGCCAGTCTATAGTCTCTCCAAATTAAACAGATTAACAAGGTGTAATTTTAGCTTGTTTATGGGATGTTCAAAGGCTTGCAAGCAAGCACGTCTTCTGACTCTTTGACACGTGGAATTAAATTTATTTAAAAACCCTGGCAGATACTTCATGAAATTTAAAACAAAAAACTATTGGTCAAAGGTCAGAGGTTTGTTTTTTGTTTGAATATTTTGAAGGGAAGATTCTTCTGTGAATTTCAGAAGTTAGAAAGGTTAGCGATTTTGGACTTATCCTTCAAAACTATACATTCCAAACTGATTGCTTCACATTATTCTCTTTTCTGTTCACAGAACGAGTGCATGAGAATTTTAACAGGGTGTCGAATCACTGGCCTTAAATGAGTTCGTCACATTGCAATGCCTGAGTTTGGTACTGAAGAAAGTCATTTATCAGTCATTTTCCAACACTCGCAAAGTACAAGGAGTTCAAAGAATGGTTTGAGTTACATTCGATTTACAGCAAAATGGATGGAAGTGGTGACACTGACTGTTACAAACTTATTGGAGAGTTCAATGGATATTGCGACTGATTAATCCTTCGAAAATAGCATAAAGATCCTTGTTATCTGGGCCAAATATTTCATCTGCTTTCCGTAGAGTCTCCTGAAGTTTTGAGGGTTCAGGAAGAATGGTAAGAGTTACTGAATTGAGTGTTTATAGATGAAACTAATAGGCAAAAGGGTGAGAGGGAGGATGGACAGGAGAGCGTACCTCTTTTGTTTGCTTGTGGCTGTTTAGTTCCTTAACATTGGCCAGAAATGCACCAAACTGCTCATACGACAAACGACTCCTGAGGGGGATGAAAGAAAAAGCAATCAGATGGTGGGCACTTTAGTTCCTTAATTTTTATGCTATGGACAGGCAAACAATGGTTGCTACTGGTAGTGTATATCGATCTTCAAGATCCAAGAATCAGTTCAATACTTATGACTATACCAACTACTTAGCGAGGAAATGAAGATGGCAATGCATCAGGCAAATAGATATAATCAACACGAGAGGCTTAGAGGGTACACTCATACGCGAACTTAGCAATATGGGAGTCTTATGTGTTATTAGTTTGGATGAGCAGGCAAGTGGACATAACCTAGACATATCCTTAAGAAGTATGAATTTCTACACATTTTTCTTTCCACCAGACTCCAATTCCAAACTCAATGAGTGTGTTTACCTGACTTGACGGAAAAATTCTTTCCCATCCACCCGAGTTCTTCCTGGAAGAAACCAATTCAGAGAGAGCCAAATCACTAAGCTGTTTAACAATATATCAGTGTTCTTACGTTGAAACAGAAGGTTGATTGAGCTAACCATATTCAGAGCTGTGATGGCTTGAGGGCATAGAAGATCTATCATCAAACATGCCTCTTGAGGTGGCGAATGACATGGAGTGCCGCTTTGGAGACACAGGTTTCGATGATGTTCTTGTAGGTGATGTGGATGCAGATAAGGAAGGAGGAGAACCAGGTGGAGTAAACCGAGGTGTGCTAGTTTGGGATGCTAACAGAAGACTGTGTGCTACGCGAGGTGGTCTAAAGGTTGCTATTGCAACAATAAGAAGCAAAGAAATACAACTAGTTAACAATTGAAATGATCAATTAAAGAAGGTTTCTCAATAAGAATCTTCTACACGACATGGCAAAATCAAAGCATTTTCCATAACTCAAAAAGACCATACTCAAATCATACCATCTGAGTCACGATCCTCCGAAAATGTGCTTCCCGTTTCAGAGTACTGGCTACGGATTGAAGAAGCCCTCGAAGGTGGTAATGCAGCATCACCTTCTAAAATTGCTATCAGATTACAATTTTCATTTTTACACCAGTACAGTCACATTGAACATACTAAAAGTTCACACACTAAAAACCTACTGCACACATAGACGCACTAAAGTATATCGAATTCAGACACGACAGGGCTTAACAACGTAGTCAAAGACACTTTCATCTACGTCAAAAAAGATCGAAAAACTGCAAATTAGCTTAGCTAACCTCCAACTCCAACTGGTGGTTTTGAAGAATTTTGCTCTTCTGCTTGTATCCTAGGCATAGCAACAACCTCAGAAGCTCCACTCTACACCACAAATATTCAATCCGACATATCATAACAATCAAAAAACACCAATGTAATCAAAACCTCTGAAAATCGAACTCCGAAAGTCCATCATTACTTACAGAATTTTCATCATCGTCTGCAAGTGAACGCATTAGCGTCTTCCTAAACACCTCCAGCTGCGCGCGCGCAATAGCAACAAACACCAAACTCTAAGTAACGGAAAACACAACCGTCTTAACCGAAATTCAAACTCAGTTACTACCTTGGCGACATCTCTGTTCAGCTTCCTAACGGTATTGGACAGCGCCGCCTTTTCCTTCACTAAGCTCTCCTGAAATTTCGGAAGCCAAGTGAAAATCAGTCAACGAGTTACAGAAATAAAAAGGAGATTAATGGGCCGGTAGGTTGTGTTCGGTTGGGCAGGACCTTCTCTTCGTCGGCGGCAGCGAGTTTATCGGCGGTTTCCGACAGAGAGGCGTCGAGGGACTCGACCTGAGCTTGGAGGCCGGCGATGAGGTGGTCCTTGTCGGCGAGCTGGGCGCGGAGGGCGGAAGACTCGGATTCGAGGGCGGAGACACGTGTCGAGAGGGCAACGGAGGTGATCTTGCGGGCCACATCGAGCTGCTCGAAAGGATCGGACGGCAGTACTTGCAGCACTTCCTCGGGGAGATCGAAGTTCGAACCACTGGATTCCTTCGCAAGCATCTCTCTGTCTATCCTTTTTAATTTTATTTCTAATTTTTTGTTTTATTTTTATTCAAGAGGGTTCTGTATCACATGACCAAATACTGTCCAATTTTATTTTATCTTTTTGGGATTTTGTGACTGGAGGAAACATGTGGTTTGTATTTGGATAGGAGGGTGAGGACTGTAACAAACAGACCGTCATGATTCGAGACTAAAACAATCCCGCTCTCATTTCCAAATAACTTGGGAATCCTGATAATAAAATTCCGATATAATTTGAATCCGGATAATAAAATTTTGAAATTTCTAACAAATATATCAATGTAACGGGCAACATAAAAAATAGCATTAATTGAAAAAATCAATTAGTATTATTTGTTTGTATTGATGCATTTGTTAGAAGATGAAAAAAGATGGACCGCAAATTAATTATTTCTAGTATTAGATGAAGGAGGCGCTGCTTATGACTTCCAAGAGAAAGCACGAGAGAAAGAGAGAATTAGATTAGTAAAGTATAATTATAATTAGTTTCTCTAAAGAAATAACCCAGTCTGCAGAAGACAACAAGATTTTAACCATGCCCATCCTCGGATGTCATCCGAACCAAAAGCAAACGTTCCTAAATCCTCCCAAACCTTCAACCTCCTAAAAAAGTTTCCTTAGCAAGCTTTACTGAGGGGCTTTACTAATATTAAAGTTGGTCTCTCTCTCTCTCTCTCTCTCTCTCTCTCTCTCTCTCTCTCTCTAGCTTTGCTGAGGGGCTTTACTAATAGTATTATGGAATCCGATTCCTTGATTGGTGTACAAAAAGACCTTATCTTGTTGAAGGATATTCCCCATTCTCAGAGATATCAGGCAGGCTATGGAATCATTTTCTCATTTTGATTGGACTTGGATTCCTCGTGAAGGGAATCAGTGTGCGGACGTTGTTGCATTGCTAGCTCATAAAAGTGTGTTCCTTGGGTCCTGGCTGAATCGACCCCCACCTCTAATGGACTTAATTACCCCCCACTTTGTAATGAATGTAAATTGTAATGCTCCACCATTGATTCCTTTTGTGGTTTTCTTCGTTAGTAAGCTGCGTATTATTTTCTGTCCTCTTTGTGCTTTGAACGTGGTTCTTTTTTGTCGGGCCTCTTTGGGCTCTGCCTATGAAGTTCTTCTCCGAAACAAAAAAAAAAAAAAAAAAACTTATAGTTATCCATGCGCACATGTTGTTAGCATAAGAGAACGTGATTAGTAATTTAAGAAGCTAAACAACAAAGCTCAAAAGATTAGACCCAACATAAACATATACTTTCCGTTAATTAGCTAGGTAATGTAAGTGCTCTAATGGCATAGCTACAGTTTAGTCATATTTGGTTTTCACCTTAGTTAAAACAAAACTTGGCATCGAATATATGCATATGCTTTTTCCCTAATGCCTTTGATTATCTGCCCCAAACGAATATGCTGTAATATATATATATATATATATGGGAAATTAGTTTCCCATCCCATCCCTCGTTATTAACTTCTTTTGATTAAAACTTTGTTAAATTTTGAAATTTGATTGAAGGACAAAAATCTTTGTCCACGTTATCTTTCTACTATAAATGTATTTATATTTCAACTATTTTATTCTTTAAATGAAATTTTTAATATAATATTTACCCATATTACCCTTATGTAGGTTGTATTGTCGGAAATGAAAATTTGTGCCAAAATAATGAAAATGTACCCAAATGAAGATTGTACCCAAATGAAATGTACCGAAATGAAGATTGTACCAAATTAATGAGTGTAGCCAAATGAAGATTGTACCAAACTGCTAAAAATGTGCCCACATGAAGATTGTGCCTATATGAAAATTTGTACCCAAAAGAATAAATTGGGAAAGAAAAAAGAATGAGACATTTCAAATCTCATATATATAAGATTTAAATGAAAATTATATATAATGATTTGGGTAAATTGGGAATGAAAAAAGACAAGGTGACACAATGCATTAAATTTTGGACTTGAATAAAAAAATATGAAGTTACAAAGTTTTAATCTAACAAATGTTACAATGAAGGACCGCAAACTAAGATTCCCAAAATATATTGAGCAAAGAATCTATTTATGCATGTATAAAGGTTTTGTTTTGTCTCTCCCATCCATCTCTCAAGGACCCACGAACAAGCTCGATTTTCATGCAGCGTTTGCCTCGCACCGTTATAATGAGGCGTACCTATTCAAAGGAGACTCCTACGCACTCATCAACTTTGCTCCGGGCACCACAGATGACTACATCATTGGTGGGGTGAAAAAGATCCTTCCCAATTGGCCCTCTCTACGCAGCATCTTGCCTCGCGAAAACCGTGGACTTGACGTGCACAATCACACTAAACCGCATAAAGAAAGAGACCACGATGAGCTCTAAAATTTCTGTTCCGACGTTCCAAAATGTATAGTTGCATGCATGGATAAGACTAAGTTTGAGTATGGACTCTGGAATAATCAACTGTGTGTTTTATATATATATATATATATATATATATATATGCATCTTTGTTGAATTGAATAATGTCTTGGATAATCTCTTGTTAGAGGATATTCCCCTTTCTCAGAGATATATATTAGGCAGGCTACATCTCGAATCTTTTTCACATTTTAATTGAAATTGGATTCCTCTTCTTTTGTTGATGTTCTTGTCTCTAATGGACTTACTTGCCCCTCACTTTGTAGTGTATGTAATTCTCCACCATTTTTTCCTTCTGTGGCTTTCTTTGGTGCTTAGCTGGGCGCTATATATGGCTTCATTTATCTTTAAGCAAAAAATCCAGTTATGCCCTATTTAAAGGTTTTGTGTTGTCTCTCTCATCCGTCTGCCGACTACCCACGAACAAGCTCCAACTTAAGCAATTTTTCTCTGTTATCTCATTCGCCGTCAGAGTTGCTTCATATATATCTGGTAAGATCTGACTTAGATACTATATGTTTGTTTACAAAGCGACCACCCGACTTAATAATGTTGTCCTCCTGCAACCAAATAGCTACTCACAATTAGGCGATCTGATTGTTGCCATCCAAAGACAAATACTACCAAAAAAAAAACCGTTTTAGTGCGAAGGGAAACAATAACACTCTGTCTGTCACTGTTGGTCCACTTTTCTGGTGACATTGATTGATCACTTGTGAATTAATTAAAATACAGGTCGTCTAAGAGAAGACAATGTCGATACCACCAGACTCACCGTGGAGAGGATGCGCCGCATGCCACCGGAAACCAACCAGTCTAACAACCGTGAGCGGAGCCCAAGCTTTGACAGAAGCTGTTTATCACTTTAACTGCCGTAGGATACATCCCCGGGGAAAGATCTCTTGATCCGGGCCCCCTTTGGCTGACATCGAGTATAGGCCGAGCAGCAACACAAAAGAGGAAGACATTGTCCACCATGTCTTTCGTTGGGATATGACCCCTTATCAAGAGATCTTTCAAACTGGATTTCGTTCGTGCAATGCGTCAAGAAGGTACGCATATAGTCCGTAAATTGGGGGGTTCCATAATACACCAGACTTTTAAGGCGTCTCATCTTCAGTTAAAATTATGACGATCAAATAGCTTAAAAATATGAGGCATATACTGGTATATTCTAGAACATTTGTTGTACATTGATATTCTTGATGCAGTACAACTCCATGCACGTATCCTCTAATTTGTAACAGGGAATTTTTCAGATTTCTTCTTTCTTTTCTTTACAGGTACCTCGGACGAGGCCTTCTTCAATTTAGAACAGTATGTGAATCGTGGTGGTAGGCCTCTTGATTCCAGGCGAAGCACTACTCACGCTTACATTAGCACCACCCTTAGCAGCGGTTGGCGTCCTATAGGTAACCGTAGGACCAAGGTTGAAGTTTATTGTTATGAGATATATGCTCCAGGTGGCATTTGGGTATCCCAGACTCTTGGTGATCGTTATCGGTACCGTTCCCAAAACGAGGTCTGTTTTGTGGCTGGAATTGCCCCTGAATGCATTCGGTCGGCCCTGTTGAGAGTATCCCACATTGGAGATGGAAGCCTAATCTGTAGTGTTTAAATATAGTTGGGTTTCTCCTCCCATTGCCAATTGGTTTTGGGTGATGGAGGCTCACTATGTTAAGAGGTCCAACTCTTCATGCTCACTAGTTCTCGCTCGAGGTGACCTTATCTACTACTTACAATCATAAGTTATACTAAACCTCACTTATTCCTACATATAATATTCAATTTAATTGACCTACAAAATTGCTTTTCGTTCAGGTACAAATAAGCCTAAAAAACCAGTTAGTTTAAGGGAAATGTTATTGACACTCCACATTTTTCATCTTGCACTCCACTTCTCCTTTACATTTTACATGAAAGTGGAGTGCACAATGAAAAAAGTAGAGTGCTGATAACAATTTCCAATGAAGGGGATCGAAATACAGCTTTTTTTCATGCCATGTGTAAAGCTCGCAAAGTAAAATCTTCAATATCTATTCTGAAGGATGGAGAACAGGTTTTGGATGACTCCAATGATATTCAAAATCATATTGTGGGTTATTATCAGTCTCTCTTCGCTAGTCAAGGCACGTATCATGATACGGGGCTTATTGACAGAGTTATACCTTCCATGGTTACTAATGATGAAAATGATATGCTGACTATCACTCCTTCTTCTGATGAGATTCTGTCAGCTGTTAAATCTATGGATCCAGACAGTGCTCCTGGTCCAGATGGTTTTAGTGGACATTTTTTTATTTCTTGTTGGGATATTGTTGGGCAAGACGTCACCTTGGCTGTTCAATATTTTTTCAGGGTTGGATACTTGCCTGAAAATTTTAATTCAAGTTTAATTATTCTGATTCCTAAAGTGGAAAATGCAGATGTTATAACTCAGTTCCGGCCCATTGCTCTTGCAAATTTTGTGTTTAAAATTATTCCAAAGATCATCTCACAGCGACTTGCTTCGGTTGCTTCTCGCATTATCTCTCCCCACCAGCATGCCTTTTTGAAAGGCAGAAACATTTCTGACTGTATTTTAGCTACTTCTGAGTGTGTTAATATCTTGGATAGCAAGTCCTATGGTGGAAATGTGGCCATCAAAGTGGACATTACCAAGGCTTTTGACACTCTCTCATGGGATTTTCTTCTCCACGTTCTTAAAGCTTTTGGGTTTTGTAATGTTTTTGTGGAGCGGGTATATGCCATTCTTCGGTCTGCAAAACTCTCTCTTCTAGTTAAGGGCTGTTCAGTCGGTTACTTCTCTTGTGGTAGGGGTGTTAGACAAGATGACCCACTCTCCCCTCTTCTATTTTGTTTAGCGGAGGAAGTGTTGAGCAGAGGTATTACTTATTTGATTGAAAAGGGGAAACTTCTCCCGATCTCTTCTCCTCGAGGCTCTATTGCTCCATCTCATGTACTTTTTGCGGATGACATAATGGTTTTTTGTCGGGGGACCAAGCGAAATCTTAGAACTCTGATGAGGTTTTTTGAGGAGTATGGTGTTAACTCAGGACAAATCATTAACAAGGCTAAGTCTCAGGCTTTTCTTAGTAAACACCTTCATCATAGGCGACGTTCAATTCTCTCCACATTGGGTATTTCTAGGGGGTCTTTGCCGTTCCACTACTTGGGCATTCCAATTTTTCGTGGGAAGCCACGGAAACAGCACTTTCAAGAAATTGTTGATAAAATTCGTGTGCGGTTTTCAAGTTGGCATGGAGCGCTGCTCTCTATGGCTGGGCGAGTTCAATTAATAAAATCGGTTATTTATAGCATGTTGGTTTACAGCTTTCAAGTCTACGAATGGCCTGTCTATCTTTTGAGACGTATTGAAGTTTGGAGTAGGAATTTCTTATGGTCCGGGTCTTTTGATAAGAAGGGCATTCCTTTAATTGCATGGAAAGTATGCTGCGCTTCAATTGAGGAAGGGGGTTTGGGTCTAAAGCAATTGGTGATCTTAAATCGCTCTCTTCTTCTTACTAAAGGATGGGAAGTTTTCACTTCCTCTTCTACAGGATGCTCCTTTGTTCGTGATCGCTTCTGGCGAAAGGGAAACATGCGACGTTCTTATGCTATCTCTTCGATTTGGCCTGGTATTAAGCAATTTTGGCCTCTCTTTTTAGAACATGGGCGTTGGCTAATTGGTGATGGCTCCCAAGTCTCCTTCTGGAAGGATAATTTTATAGGAGAGCCCTTGGTTAACTATTTTGGTTTGCATGGTAACATGACTAAGCTTTTATGTGAAAAGGCTGCTGATTACATCACTGATGGTGCTTGGAATTTGCCTCATATGCTACAACTCCACTTTCCTGCACTTTCTGAGTTGATTAATGATGTTCCCATTGCAGTTACCGAGGCTGATCAATTTATTTGGACTCCTTCCCCTTCCGGTGATATCACAGCCAAGTCTGCTTTCAATTATTTAAAAGGAAGTTCCCCTACCCTCAGATGGTGCAAGTTGATTTGGAACAATTACACACCACCTCGTTTTTCTATTTTGGTTTGGAAGGTTCTTCATGGCCGGATCTTATCTGAGGTGCATTTGCAAAGAAGAGGAATTTCTCTAGCATCAAGATGCCTTTTCTGTTACAATCATGTGGAGTCATTGGAGCATATTTTTATGTCTTGCCCGTTTGTATCCTCTGTTTGGTCTCGATTGGCTGATTTCTTTGAGTTAGGTGCAGTCTTACCGTCTTCTCTCCTTGCTATGCTAGAGTGGGGGTTGGGTGATCGCAGTCCTCAGTTAAAAGAACTTTGGGTTTCTTGCTTTTCTTCCGTAATTTGGTTTACTTGGAGAATGCGCAATAAAGCCAGGTATGACAATATTGAACCAAATCTTCATTCTATTTGCCGTTTGGTGGTGGGTCAGGTGAATGCCTCCAGTACGATAGCCACAGGTTGCATGAAGAACTCTACTCAAGATCTTTGTATTGTGAAGCGTTTTGGTGTTATCTGCCGACCTCGTCGAGCTCCGCGTATTATTGAGGTCAATTGGCATGCTCCCTCTGTTAATTTTCTTAAAATAAATACTGATGGTGCTTGGAAGCATGATACTGGAAAAGCAGGGTATGGTGGTGTATTTCGGGACTACAAGGGGCGTGTTGTTGGTTGTTTTTGCTCCAATTTAGACATCCCTAGTTCGGTTGCAGCTGAAGTGATGGCAGTGATTAAAGCAATTGAGTTGGCCTGGCTTCGAGATTGGAAACATGTTTGGTTGGAGGTGGACTCAACTCTAGTTCTGGACTTCATTCGTTCTCCTCATCTTGTGCCATGGCAACTTCGAGTGGAGTGGCGGAAATGTATGTTTCGTATCTCGCAAATGCAGTTTCGTTCTTCTCACATTTTTCGTGAGGGTAATCAGGTTGCCGATGCGCTTGCTAATTTTGGGACTTCTTCTCAAGGCTTCAATTGGTGGGACTCTATTCCACGTTTTGCTCTTTCCAAATGTGTTCGAGATTTGACGGGTCTTCCGAATTATCGCTTTGTTTGACGTCTCGTTTCGTCAGGCTGGTAGTGCCATTTTCTGTTGTTCTGCATGTCAGTACACTGGGTGTAGATCTTGGTCTGGGCCTAATTCCCTCTGATGGTTAGGCCGACTAGGTTCCCGTGTTCTTTTCTTGATGGCTATGCCGTAGGGAAAAGGGGCGGGTTTCGGACCAGGTATTACATCTATGTCTACTGTTTTTCCGAATGCTTTTGTTTAATTATGGTGTACTGGGTTCTCTTTTCCTCGTACACTGCGAGGTTTTTAACGAGGCCCTCGGATGTTGTGTCACGTCTTTTATTTAGTTTTTCTTTCCTTCTTCCTTTGTACTCCATTTGTTTGGCAGTTTGTCAAACTCTTTTATTAATAAAGCTTTCGGTAAAAAAAAAAAAAAAAAAAAAAAAGTTTAAAGGTATTAATTTCTTCCTCCACTTTAGTAGATAAAGACTTAGGTAATGATTCAGGTATACCAAGATGGAGAGAGTTAATGATGACTTGATTTTCAATGCGATCTTCAATCCACAATCAGACCCACTGAGGTTTCTCAACATCCAGAGGCCAGTGGATTGTTACTATGGCAATGGTAGGAGGGTGGAGCTAAACATTAGGTATTACTCACCCGACGGCCATCCCTCCAGACGAATGAAACGAGAAGCCCAGTACAACTCTGGCACCACCATCAGTTGGTATGCTGTCAATGTGGTAAACTCTAAGAGCTACACAATTGATGCCGCCTTCCGTTCGTCTAGGGAAAATGAGGCATATATATTCATGAAGAATGAGTACGCGCTGCTCAACTATGCTCCAGGCACGAACGACGACAGAGTGGTGCATGGACCGTATCTTATCTGCGGTGGGTTTCCTTCACTCGCCGGAACAGCCTTTGGAGAGCAAGGAATAGACTGTGCGGTGTTCTAGGTATCCGGATGAAGCGTTTATCTTCTCTTCGAATCTGTGTGCACGGATTAACTAAGCACCCGGCTCCCCAAATGACCGGATCATCAAAGGTCCGAAGACCATTGTCGCCATGTTCCCGTTCTTGAAAGGGATGGTGTTTGAGAGGGGTGTAGACGCTGCGTTTGAGTCCACGATAGCGAATAAAGCTTACATCTTCAAAGACAACCACTGCGCTCTCATAAACTACAGCGAAGATTCTCCCCACCTCATCACAGTCCGTTTAATCACACAAGGCTTTCCTTGCTTGAGAAACACCGTATTTGAAAGTGGAATTGGTGCTGCGTTTGCTTCGCACCGTTATAATGAGGCGCACCTATTCAAAGGGGATTCCTACGCGCTCAGATGACTACATCATTGGTGGCGGGGTGAAAAAGATCCTTCCCAATTGGCCCTCTCTACGCAGCATCTTGCCTCGCGAAAACCGTGGACTTGACATGCACAATCACACTAAACCGGATGAAGAAAGAGACCAAGATGAGCCCTAAAAATTCAGTGCGTAAGTCTGACCATCTTCCGACGTACGTACGTGCCAAAGTGTGGATGCATATTTAAACTTTTGTTTCTAATTTTGTCTCTAGTACCCAAAGTTTGAGTCAGGTGTTATGTTTCCGAATAATTCAAATCATCTCGTTCCCTTATCAATAATTAAGTGAAGGTTAACAACGAGAGACACGCTACTGTTTACTCTTTTGGGGTAGGTACCTGCGTATAGTAACTCAAGTTTGTGAACTTTTAAGGATTTTACATGGAGCGATATGCTATATATACTTTGGTCGTATGGTTGACAAATTCAACAAAAGGATATGAATTTAATATGAAGAGAAAGCAATATATGGGGCCATGGTCAGCAGCCACTTTTGACCACAACAAAGTTCGTCTCGGACTGTAGATAGATAGATATACAAGCACAAAATAATCTAAGATGTCATGAAATTTTTAATATCATAAAATTGAGGTCATGAATTTGAGCCACAGGTCGCTAGCTACAAGAGAAACAATAACGTTACCCAAAGGAGGACAGAACTCCAAGTGCCTCCCAAGTTTTATAGGTCAATTCAGATGCTACGGATTACCACCACCAACTGGGTAGAAACTAGAAAGCATGCAGTTGCATTCCTAAGGCGTGACCGTGTGACCAAAACATCTCATAAAGCCTTAAACAATAGTTTATTATTACATTTATAAATATTTCATAATCCTTCCGGTAAGCTACTCTAGCTTTAGCTAAGGTATATAAAATAGAGACAATGAAACAACATTTTAATGAATTTCGTTATTTTTAATTTTGTTTTCTATTTACATGTTGACTCTAGCTTTATTTAAGGTATATAAAAGAGACAATGAAACAATACTAATTTAGTTATGTTTAATTGTTTTCTATTTAGATGTTTCCTCACTACTTCGTAAGGAGCGAAATTTCTTTATAACAGATATTTCTTCTTGCGTATTCAAATTACATGAGAGATTTTAAACACTAGATTCCGGTCATAAACAAGTTTTTCTACTTATGAAGCATGGTAGCTTTCTTGCAACTCACTTCTTTAGGTAAAGGGTATTTGAATTATGCTAGCTAGGTTCCACTACTAAAAGCCTTCCCTTAATTCTTTTTCTTTCACTTACTTCCTTTTCTTAGTGCACATTTAGGCCAGACAAAGCAAGGCTAGGTAATTTTGCATTCCATTGCATGCATATCATTTGGAGAATTATGCTAGGTCATGTGCATTAGCAATTATAAGCCGTTTTAATAGAAAATGTGATAATAGCCCACTAATATTGCACATTTTAATATCAACCCTATTATTTTAGAAACAACCCTTTTTCTTTACAGTTTTTGAATTAAAATTTTTGACAATGATTCCATAAAATTAAAACTCCAACCTTGCCCTTTCTCATTTAATGGGGGAATTAAATTTCTTCTGTTTGGTATTCTTATTCCTCTCTTAAAAGTGTGCTACATGTTGACTTATTTTTTTTCTTCTTCCTCTTTCAAAAGTATATATTTCTTCTCCATTTTCCATTTCTTCCTATTGTGAAGGTATTCTAGATATGTAATTATTGTTCCTGCTCTTTTGAAGGTAGATACCTCTTTTATAGATATGATTTTTCATTTTCATTCTTATTCCTCTCTCACAGGTATGCTATACGTTTGACTTATTATGTTATTCTTCCTCTATCAAAGGTATTTTTTTTTTCCTTTTTCCATTATTTTTCCTATTGTGAAGGTATACTAGATATGTAATTCTTGTTCTTCCTCTTTCAAAGGTAGATATGTAATTTTTATTATTTTTCCTATTTTGAAGGTATAATTTTTTTCGTTGTCACTTTACTTATTTTCTGTTTTTGAATTTACAATTTGCAGATTATGAAATTCAAATTTTAAATCCAAGATAAAAGATGCATAGTTAAGCATTCTAATTAATTTGTATAACTTACCTAAAGGGTAGAATTGTCAAACAAATAAGAAATACAACAGTAATTAATTAAAAAATTAATGTGGGTTATTTCTAAAAGTTGTGCTTAGTGGTGGGCTAAAATCACAAAGCCCCTAATATATATGGCCAACGTACAAGTTTGTGATCGTACAATTTCTACTAGTACAAACAGATTGTCACCTAAATTGTGATTATATGAATTTTACAAATACAAATGGATAATAATTGACAATCAATTATGTACGATAACCACCAAGATTGCCAAAGGCACAAAAACATTTCCATCAATAAAGTGGACATTGGAAAAAGCTTGATGGGATAATGGTGTGTTTTGCTGGCAGGCACTGAATCTAAGAATCTAAAGCAGCACTGTTAAGAATTACCATTCAAATCTAACCTAAAGATCTTGTATGATGAGGATCTCTATTATCTTAACAAGGTTTTGGTATAAACAAAACATACACTGATTACATGTCTCGTTCTGAGTAACAGGAAAGAGATGTGTTCGAATCCTTGACTAAATCAACTTTGAACACTTTCATTTTAATCTTATCACTTTAAAAAAAGAAAAAATATAGCTTTGTTTAAGTTGCTGATTAGAATATGTTTGTTAGTGGGGGGTTATTATCACTAGTTATGAGATTATAATAATCAAGGGGGTGGCAAGGAAAGTTTTGTTTACAATGTTGTAGGGAAATTTAAAAGAAAATTATTCAGATTATTGTTACTGCCATGTGAAGTAAAGCTAAGTTTTTTATTAGTTTCGGTACAGAGTATATGCAGTTGTTGTTAATGATTGTTAATAATCCTTAGTAATCATTGATCTGGTGGGACAATTTTAATTCTCAACCATCCAAGTGTAAGGAGGTCTTTGTGCTACACTTAAAATAATCAAAGAGATCCATCCAAATCTTGATTTGGTCCCCCTTCATTTCTATGAAATGAAACATACTTGGAACTCGATTTTATGACACAAAATTGAAACTATAGTACTTCCACAAAACATTATTGTACAAGATCCATCCAAATCTTGATTGGGTCCCCCTTCATTTCTATGAAATGAAACATACTTGGAACTCGATTTTATGACACAAAATTGAAACTATAGTACTTCCACAAAACATTATTGTACAAAAGCAATATCAGATGGTTCAGTTGTAAAACCCACAACGCATATCAATAACTTGCAGTTATCCATACGCACATGTTCTTTACAAAAATGTGAATCAGCACTAATGCCAATTAACCAAAGATCAAATGATTAGATCATTCGAGTTGATTGATCAACAAGCACAAATAATGGCGTATTAAACATACACTTTCCGTTCATTAGCTCTTATTGCCTTCTTTGCTTAATGCTTACATTGTTTGTCTTCCTATTATATAATCTTTGAGTACAATTTGCTTAGTCATATTTCGTTGTCACTTAAGTTAAAACAAAACTTGGCATCAACAACAATGTATACATAGATGTTTTTGTAGAACATAAGGTCTTTCCAAAGTCACATTATTCTTTCTTTCTTCTTTTTCCTTTCCTTCACACACACCCACCAACAAAAATCAAAATTTCTTTATTGAGAACAACTTGGTGGACACATTTTATTCAACTTGGAAGGAAAAAGAATGTGAACTTTATGTGTATCGAACCAAACAAACACGTTCAATTCATTACACCTTCCAAGCTCTTGCCTAGGAAACACGGATGAGTATCGGAACTCTTTTAGAGGAGTATCCTCCCTTCACCTAAAATCTAAGATTAATTAATAAATACATAACTAAGCCAACCATCTGAGTCGTCCTTGTAGCTTAGAAAATCATAAAACGAAAACAACTTCATTGATTTTGACATCATTTTTTTTCTCCTACACACTCTTTCTTATTTTCGATTAATAAATGAAAATATAAAAATAGAATGACTGCTACGATTAAATCAATTCCCTCCACGACATTCACAATGCCAACCTTCCTACCACCCACTTTCCCAACTTGGTTCACCATACACAACCAAAACGCCGTTACCTATAACGGACACCAAGCCGAAAAAACACAGGAGAGGAGGAGAGGAGAGGAGTAGATTCACAAAAAACAGAAACTCCGTTAAAACAGACATTCACATGGGCCCCACCTGGGTGGGAAGCTCGCGGGAAAGACGACCCAGTCAGCTTCGGCGGATTGGTCTTTGAAAATTGAAACGTGGCGGGCCCACGCGGCGGGCTCCGTTCGTATATATAAACTCCTCCCTTCATTCCCCACAAAACACACGAGGATCAGAAAATCAACAGAGCGGTAAACGCAGAAAAATAACGGCCTCATTTTCTTCCCCCACAAAGAGGAAGAGAAGAGGAATTATTGAATTTTTGTTCTTTTTTTTTTGGAGGATTTTGATTTTAGAATTTAGAATTTTTTTGGGTGATTTTATCATGGGGACTGAGATATTGCGGCCTCAGGATTGTCTGATCGAACGGATTGGAGTTTCGCCGGCGGCGTTGCCTCGCCGGAGAACTTACAATGGAAATCCAAATCCCAACCAGAATTACGTTTTTAACCCTAGATTTAGAAAACCGGCGGTTCGGGCTGACCCGAGGCGGGTCCAGATGATGCCTCCGGCGGCGACGGCGGCGGCGGCGGTGGCGGTGGCGAGGAGGCCGAGCTCGGAGGAGCTCCGGGGGTACAAGATGGAGAAAGTCACGATCTTGAGGCGCGGAGAGTCGTATGACTCCGTGGCCGCGGCGGCGAAGAAGGGAGGAGACGGCGGGTTGGCCCGGAAGTCCGATATGTACGCCGGGTCGGCGTTTGCGGTGTCGCCGGAGCCGAGCTCGCTGCCTCTCCCGTCGTTTTCGAGGAAGGTGCAGGTGTCGGGGGTCGCCGGCGACGACTCGGCGACTCGAGATCTCCGGCGGTTGCTCCGGCTGGACTGAAGATGAAGATCCGGATCCGGGGACCTGAGTATGGATCCGGATCGTATACGAATTCTCCCCTTCGTCGTCCCGGTTTTCGGTGGTCGGAGCCGTCCGTGATTTTTTTAAACGGCGCAGCGGATACTTGGAAATCTGGGAAATGGCAGGGGCGAGTTAGTAATTTACCGACAGCTGTTTACTTCGGTTGGTGTCGCTAATCGTATCTTATCACCTTTGTTTGTGGGAAAGTATTTGTGGGGTTGTAAATGAATGGCGTTTAATGGGTAAATTAAAAGTTAGGGGTGGGTGAAAATCGGAGATGGAAGAAAAGTGGGGGTTGATTTGTAATATTGGGGTAATTGTTTAGTGTATGGATTTGTGGGTGGGCCTGTGAAATGGTGAAAGTTTCTGCTCTGTTGGGAAATTTGTATGGTGGGCTTTTTATATATAAATGTATCGCAAAGGAAGAAAAACATGTGGGCAGAAGAATTACTAAGTTCATCTTATGTTTTCATCTTGGTGTAATTTATCCGTTTTCAGTGCGCAGATTATATTGGGGCTTGTTATTTCCATCCACTTCTTTCATCTTGCCACCCATCAATTAAATTAAGTATGTGGTAGAAATTAGAATTACATCTAAGACCTATTTTCTCGGCCCCCTTTATAAATTAATTAATTGTCCTATATCACCATCATCACCCCCTCCAACCCTCGCAATAAGGAGATGGAATTCCCAAAATGATTTTTTGGTCGGAAGTTTGTCGGAGGTGTTGGGGAGCTCCACCACGTGATCATTGATCGGTGATTCGTAATCAAATTTAGTACCCGACTTTGTGTGACGACGTGGCATTCAAAGTTGATTTTGGGGGTCTTGCGCCACACTCTTAGCTGTTGGAGTCACGAACGAGAGAGTGGGAGAATCTTAGGCCATACACGGATGGAGATAATGAGGTGGTGTTTAGGTTTCCATGGAGAAAATGAGGCTGGAGAAGATAGGCTTAGAAGTAATTATACCAATATATTTATTTTTATTTATTTTTAATTAATTAGTGAGTGAGAAAATAAAATAGGTGGATGGAAATAACAGTTTCTATTACACTTTAGTATCCCTTAATTTACACCATTTTTCAAGATCAGACTTGTCATTCCAATTTTGTCAATACAGTAACCAGGACGGTGGATTGGCGGGTTCATGTTTTATGTGGTTTAGAGATTTGTGAAACTTTGTTTGTATTGAATGTGCACACGGAAGTTGGAGCCCAAATGTGAACTCATTTTAGAGAGATAATGGTTTGCAGACTTTGTCAATTAAGGCTTGTATAGTTCGGGAATGAAATCCGAACTTGAGATTTGTTTCATCATGGTTTAAGACAACAGCCCACTGATTCACTAAAACAAATAGAATTTTCCTTGTGTAAAAACAGATACTCTTGTAACATTATACAATTTTGTAACAGAAGCCAGCAAATGTGCACGAACATATGAGCACTTCTCAAAGAAGAGGAAAAGGAGAAAATCTCAATCTCAACCAGCAATACTGAAAACGTATCAAATTTCACTACAAAACAGCAAGTCCTGAATAATCTCAATGGACAAGGTGGATGCAAGGAGTTGATCTCGAATTCTCAATAGACATGTCAAGCTGTCGATGTAACTTTAACTTAGACATCGGAAGAATCACTATGGAAAGGTTTTCAAAGTCAAATAACAATTGCTGCAATCCACAGGAAAGAGGAAGAACTGTTAAGGGGGGGAAGGCAACTCAGCCAATCATTAGATTAGAATAAGATTAACATACAAGAATTATCCGCCGAATGTGAAATAAAAACAGGAAAATTGTGAAGTCCTATAAATAGAATAAAGGATTCAATTGTTCTGTTTTTTGTTTTTGTTTTCGTTATTTTCTTCTTTCAACTCGAAATGGCCGAGATGGCAGCCATCTGCGGAACATCTCCAAATATCAGAATCTGAATTCGGGGTCCACATCCATTGCCCAAGCAAACTTTGCAATTAGAGACTTGTTGAAGATCTGTGTCAATAGCAAATGTGTCACTAGCAAATGATCATGCAAAATGAAAAGCATATATCACAACCCCCTCTATACACACGCCCACACATCCGCCTCTACTTCGTTCAAAGAAACAAAAAAAGGAAAAAGGAAGCCTAACTATTGCTCCAAATCAAAATCATAACACCTTACCTTCTCAATTGGTACTTCATGCCGCTTGCACCATGCAACAGTGATTCTAGGGTCAAGATAGTTGATTTTGGACGTTCCCAATGCCACTGTTTTCAGATCCTCTTTGGTTCTCATATCCAGTTCCATTTTTTCAATCTTTGCGGAAGTTGTAGCTATCTTCTTCTCTAGCCTGTGTCAATTCAGAAAATATTATGAAAGGCCATATCCACCCATGATAAGAGTCAGTTTAAACAAGCAAACAAGTAAACTTACGCATCTGGGCTTAGATTTCTCTTTTGCTTGCCATCAGCATCTTTGAGAGGGGGCTTTCCTTTTTTGGCCCTGTCCAAATCTATTTTGAGCTCTTTAATGATGTCCTACAACCCAAAAAGAGAATTAGTTTGGAGAGAGAATAGGCATGCATTTTAAGGACGGTCAATTTATTAAAAGCCCACTGAGACAATGATGTGTATATTCTTCATTGTCCTTTCTTCTTCTGAGCAAAATGAGAAAGGGTCCCATGATATCAACAAAGACATCGTTTCCCAAAGGCGCAAGTTACACCATCACCTTACTTTTCAGTTTCTCAGATAAGGGTCATTACCTGAAGGCCGCTAATCTTATCTTCTAACTTGGAAATTTGTGCACCATGAGACTTTGAGACAGTACGCTGATGATTACAAATGATGGCAACCTGCAACAAAACGGCAAAAATTGTAGATTCCACTGAGTCCAAGAAAACAGTATTATTAGCAGTGTAAATTCTTGTGAGATTGACTGCTAGACCTCTTTGTTCGCTTTCTGATAAACAACCACTTTCTCTGAAAGATCTCCTTCTTTGGTTTCCTTGTTCAACTACAACCAGGCCAAAGAAAAAAGGAAAAAAGAATCATTATTATAATAGGAAATTGGATTATGGAGTGGCAGGATACAAGAAAGGGAACCACACAAGAAAAATAAAATAGGTGCAAGACTCAATTCTCTTCTAATTGGAAAAAACTTAAACCCTCTGACACAAGCTGATATATATGAGAAAAACAGGTTCAAAGTGAATTGAAGGCTTGCATTACATACTATGTCATCCAATGTGATAGATGCATTATAGGTACGGAATACTTTAGCTGTAAGGCCAGGCATCAGTTCCTTCAAATGAGCATTCAATTTACTGGTATCTAACAATTCAAAGAGCGGTTTGTCGCCACTCTTCCCTGGAGCAAATAGAAAATGAAAGTCAAACATCTTCACGGGCTTCAGTTACCACAAAAAGGAAATATGTCTAACCTAGAACGCCACCTACTCACCAGCCTGAAACTGAATAATTGCCTTGTAAACAGGAATCTCAACTTCAACCGTATTTTCATATTTGATTGAATCTTTACCGAGGAAGTTAAACTGAAATAATAAAGAACAGTGTTGACTGGTTATTTACAGTGATAATATAATTATTAGAAATGAATTTAAAGTCCCATGAAAGAAAGGAATTACCTCCAACGTATTTGGAGGAACTGCTTTTACATTCTCTACTTTCAAGGTGCAGCAACCAACAGTATCGGCCTCTTCATCGCCGTCCTGCAGTAGATTGACCAATAAAGTCAAACACAGAAAACTCCACCCTCCTTTCTTTTCGTACAAATGGCTTGAATTGCCAAGTTTTATCTCGTTACAGAGATCCATAACAACACTCTGCAGATACTTGAAACTAAAGTAACATTTGAATGGTCCGGATGTTTGCAACACTTGGTAGCCTACAGAATCTTGTTCACAAACAATGACTAGAAATTGTACGGCCAGTTGCTTTTAAATTTGCATAAGGTGCACTTTGCTAGCTCCAGAAGCATTATAGTTACTCAGAAGTTAACTACACTTTTGTTTTTTTAATTATTTCAAAGGATGCATGAATGAACAGTAATGCGGGGAGGCACTCAGATGCTGCTATGTGTTTCAAGAACACTATTAAGGCTCAACTGAATAAAAGTACCGTCGCTATCGCTATACCTTTTCGTTTCCTGCCCTAAGAGCAAGTTTATCAATGAGATAGGTAGCAACTGCTATCTGCCGCTTTGCACGATCTTTACAAGTAAAATTCTTGGTGTACGCAACCCTGATGTTTGCTATGTACTCCTGCATTCAAAATAGCAGGGTTTCATCATTTAGATGGCATGGATTTTATGTAGTATTCAAAAATATGAACTATCATCAAAAGCTTATGAGCATTTCTCCATGTAAGCACCTTCAGCATCCTTGCTTTCTCATATTTCTCCTTGTCACTTTGCCCCTTCAATGAACTACTAGGTGCCAAAAATACGTATTTGAATTCCTTTTGATTAATGGGATCATTCCAGAAAGCTAACCATGTAACTGTGTTGTCATGTCTTACTTCTTTCCAGCTGTATAGAAATGAATTCAATTTAAAATCATACGTTAATGAATTCAAACCAATGAAAATAGTTACTGAAAAGCACACAGGCAGGAGAGACATCATCATTTCAATTTTTGAAAGAAATTCTTTTGTTTTCCAGTTGGAGACAAATAAGGATATAACCTTTCACCAGGAATGGGACATTCTGGAATCGGGGCATCCTTTCCTATATTAATTGTAACATCACTGGGACGAATCCGCCTCTTCAGCTTTCCTGACTGATATCATATATAGCAAGAATTAATAAGAATATATCCAAAAACAACTGAGAAGCAGTGTATACACTTCAACAGATAGCCGTCACACATCAAACTTTCAAAGAGAAGAAAAATCAGACAACCTTTGGATGCTCTCCACGGCCTCGAAATAATCCAGGTGGTTCAACTCTAAAGTTTCCAACCTGTGCTCAATCATAAATACACCAGTTAGCAATCTTCCATGTATTGATAAAATGCAAAGAACAGACCTAGGCTACTATTATCCACATCATAGTAGAATAGGAAAACCGGTTTTCATATAATCAAATAGAGTGGATACACACAGCATCTCTACCATATTCGCGATCAACAGAAATGCAGGATGAACTTTGTAGGCATATTGCAGATGGGCTAACCATGTTTTAACCTAGATTACAGGGGAAAAGATATCAAAGCTAGAGATAACCTTCTCTTTTACACCATCAACGATAGCCCACATATACTTGTCCTCTTGTTTCAGTTTATCTTCTTTCAATGCCTTCTTCTCCTGCACTAACATAAAACCTTAACAATTTTGCAATAACGATGCATAAGGGAAATACTCTACAGAGCACGTGAAATGAGTTGATGTATCAATTTTCACCTAATTATATGAATCACTGACATTACATATGTATCAATTTTCTCCTAAATATGTGAATCACTGGAACATTATATAAAGAACGTTTAAAGCATCTTTTTCATATGTAGACTACCGAGGATCAGGCAAGTAAGGCAAAAATGATCATTGTCCATTTATCATGACTTATCGCAATATTGTGGCTTTATGAACAAAAAATTTAAGCTCATGGAAAGCATGCTCAGAAGAGATTGAACTGGATAAAAATTATCCATGCAGCTAACCCAAATCCTATCTTATTATGTAAATTATCAAAGCATCTTTAGATAATTTCTTAAACCATGTTCAGATATACCAAGCACTGACAATGCTAAAAACTGCTATATTTTGCACAACGGCATTTAGTTAAGGAGTCCTTCAGAAAGAGGATCAAAGTTTTCACTAAGTTGCCAACATGCCACCACTATATTTTTGAATAATAAGACCAAGAACTGAGTACGGCTGTGAAGTCTTTCCAGCCTCAGCTCCCCCTGTTGTATCTTATAACACAAAAAAAAAACTAGCCACGAAATGCAGATAAATTAGTGACTACACAATGACAGGTTGCATTGTAACCAGACTCAAAAACTTAGCTTCATTCACTAGATAAGGGGTATGCATTAGAGTCTCTAACTTACTTCCGTAGTCATTTGTTTTTTCTTTTCTTTTTCACCCTGATACCAGTCATATATCGGGGTAAAATCACATGCTTCCAAATTCTGTATTATATGGTTCTTTCCAAGCAACTTATGCCAATCGTTCCAGAAATTCTCTCTGAAAATTTCTTTCTGTATATACTCAGTATCTTTCATCACTGCATACATTGTTGCAACCTGCAAATATTAACTTTCAACGGTTAGTCTAGTAACTTGAAGAAGCTATGAGGAAATTATCTATATTAAAGAAAAATCAAATCATGGAGAAATTAGAAAACAAGAAACAGGAATAAAAAACAATGAGAGAGAGGACCTCCTCTTGTGCAGGATTCAAAGTGACTGGCTTCCCATTATAAAGCATCTTTACCCCATGAGGCTTGTATTCAGGTGGGAAAATTACACCACTGTGAACTAAAGTGGTCCATTTTTTTTGTCCGTCATTAGAGCTTGGTGGCACCGCTGTTGACTTAGAATACTTCGAAAATGTGGAAGTTTTTTGAACCTTCTTGATTGTTTTCTTGATTGAGGATGAACCAACATTTGTTACCTTTTTCTTTGTCGCAGATGATTTGTTATCTGAACTAACTTTCTTAGCTCGGGCAGCAATTGGTATGTCATCATCGTCATCCTCTTCCTTTGGTTCTTTTTTGGCTAATGCCTGCTTATTCTTTATAGATGTGGAAGAATCTGAAACTTTTGGCCTCTTAACTGAAGACTGCTCAGAAGAATTGGCATTATCTAGAGGCCTCTTACTAGAGACGAAAGAAGAAATCGCATCTTTATCTGTAGTGCTGGAACCATTCTTCTGAATTTTTGAAGCCAAAGGCTTCCTTTCTTTAGAATCATAAGGCTTACTGGTTGATGTTCCTGCACTGGACTTTGAAAACCTTGACGATAAAGGTTTATCATCCTCATCCGAATCGTCAGATTTTTTAACCGTTCGTCTAGCACTTAACGGTTTTGTATCTTCTGAATCACTATTATCTTCAGCAGGCTGGTCCATGGATTTACTTTCCTCTTTAACGGTGGTAGACTTAATCAGTTCTGGATCCTCCAATGAAGTCGATGCTTTTGAATTTGTTGCTGGTGAAGTTCTTGCAGAAGAGGTTGAAGCTTTTGGGCTTGCTAACGGAGATTTTACTGGTGATGATTTGGTAGATGGAACCATCTTTCCTTTTTGAACACTGGAGTTTAGACCGTTGGAAGAACGTACGCCAGACACCTGCTTCGCTGGTTGTCCACCCTGCCTTTGCGGTGGCGCCTTCTTTGTTTCTGCGTTTAATTGATTCTGTTTAGGTGTATTATTCCGTTTGAAAACTAAAGGTTCATCATCCTCATCCTCATCACCACCACGAAGAATCGGTTTACTAGAAGTCTGGACAGCCATTATCCAATAATGTACTCTGTTGGCGTGTATATCACCTAAATTTATTCAACACATAACTTATCATTCAAAGAGGTTGCACGACCCCAGCAGTTAGGTTGAAAAATTTAGCATAACATATGATTCAAACATATCTGAACTTCTAATTTCACAATGTTGATATTGCAATTAAAGAATTAGCATTTATTCGATTACCCAGAGAGTCAAAGTCTATTATTTCAACAATGCCCTAGAAAAAGACTTAAAATAGCTCAACCCACCTAAGCCTAGTAACCTGAAAACCACTTACCTAACCTGATTCCTGCACTCTTGTAGAAACCTAACAATGAACAAAGGGCAAAGATTAACTCTTCATTCCATTCTCTTACTTTCTCAGCAACCAAACATAATGTTCAACTCAAGCACCACAAAACCAAACTAACCCGCAAATCAAAAACTTAAACAGCTACCAAGATAAAAGTTCAGCTATGTAGGAACAGAATCTAATATCAAAACCCAAAATTTCCCAATTTCCATAACCGCAAGAGCAATCAGAAACAATATCAAATTCAACCAATGACATGCACAGCACGGAGATCAATCAAACCCTAATGGGGGGCAAAACAAGCCCAAAAAGGAGGAGACTTGAAAGCAAACGTACTTGTTCGTCGATAAAAAAATTGGGGGTTTTGCAGCTGCTTCTGATCTCTGCGAAATTAGGTCAAAACTGATAGCAGCTTCAACTGATTTGGATTGAATTTTGGGAAATTTGGAGGAGAGGGCCAACCGAAGGAAGCTTCGGTTTTGTGATATCTGATTTTGTAGGTGAAGGCAAATTTTTTGGCTTCGGCCTTGGGCTTCAAGGACCGGTATTTACACATGTGGCACTGGAAAATAAGTAAACTTGAAATTTGGCCCTGATTTTGGTTTTATTTAGATTTTGGCCCACGTGCCACGTCGTCAGGATTTATCCGTTCCCGAAACGCAGCGTTTGGTCATGAAAACTAAGTTCTAACCCTACTCCGTAGCCCACACACTCTTATTTGGGTTGGGCCTTGGAGCCTTCCAATAGTCTCTTTGTAATTTATCTTCTCCTTTATAATTAGGAATCAGAATCATATCTTGTATTATTTATTCTTGAATTTCATGGGATGAATTAGTTAAGATGCAACCATCTAATTTGTGTTTCCTGGTGAGCAATGAGAAGTAAGAATCAGAATAATTTTCTTTATTTGTATTTTCATTTTCATTACAGGTGAGTAAGTATGTTAGACTTCGTATCATGAATTAGACAATCCGTTAGGCTATTGGGACTTAATGGTCTTTATTTGGGATGAAAATGCAAACTTAAAAGCGAATAAATAACTATGAATGCAATGCTTATAAGTGAACTCTCCCCGCCAAATGGCAATTAATAAAGGATAACGTATTTGATCAAGGAAGCTTCTTCCCATGAATCAATGATATCATCTTCACAATTTAGTGTTATGGAGGAAATAGTGCCCTCCAAGTTACAACTCACAGCACCTTCACATTATATGCTCAACCATCATGCCTATTTCATGTTTGTTGAAAAAGAACACAAGAGAACTGCCAAATTCAGCACTCTCTATGGGCCTAAAAGTTCATATCAAGCAAGCAAAGTTGGTAACCGAAATTAGTTTTGGCTTCTTTGTTGCTCCAAATCCATTGCATTGCCGGAAAAAGGAAAAATCACAACTGAAAAATAGAGAACAGCACAACACATAAATTGCTGAGATCATGAGTTTTGTTCATTTTCTTAAAGTCTCGATATCTTGTACGTCATTACCCCAAAAATAGAAGACAGCCTTCATCTCACGTCAAGGTTTGGTAATTCTAAACATGTGCAGTATCCAATCTGTATAGATTCCTTCCCCGAACATGCACATTTTAATTTCCTTCAAATGTTATCGGACTTGTTTAAGATTGGCAATATCAATAGAAACAAACGAGTACATAATTGATATGCGTCATGCGCATACGGATGACTAATCAATTGATCAATTGAAGAGTCTATGAGTTATTATTGTAGAATCCACATTCATTAACAATTGAACAGCAAATTCTCCATCTGCACACGTATGAATTCACGCTTGTGCAATGCAATCGATGATCAATTGCAATTGCAATTGCAATATACTCCAGAATACACGTTTATCAATTATCTACATTATATCACACTTTTATCTGTAAGACTATAACTGATAGTCACCCACGCAAGTATGCACGAGGTTTGAATTAGTCTCCATTTCGACAGTTGATTAGTGGACTGATTACGATGCATGGCCTAACTAATTAAGTTATTCTATTGTTGATTAGTGGACTAATCCCTATGGCCGAACTAATCAACTTCATGGCACCTGGCGTGCGATCACTTAACTATCATATTGGTTAATAGCTTTGACACGCTTAATCACATATTCAAATCTCATTAGTCATATTTAACACGGAGTTTTGACAATAACTCAAATGGACTTCAAATATTGATTCTTTATCAAGACTCATGTTATCTCGACCAGGGTAGAGGCCAACTGTTGAGAATGTGGATGTTTATCCCATATTGAAAAAGTAAGGGACCTTGCAAGTGCTTATAAGGAGTTGGGCTACTCCTCCCATTACCAATTGATTTTGGGGTGGAATCTCAACCACCTTCATCATGGTATCAGAGCGGGTTCGCCCCAAAAAAAGTCCGAAGCCAAATTCTCAAGCATAGGACGCCAAAGCGCCACGCTTGAGGGGGGCGTGTTGAGAATGTGAATGTTTATCCCACATTAGAAAAGTAAGGGACATTGCAAGTGCTTATAAGGAGTTGGGCTACTCCCCCCATTACCAATTGGTTTTGGGGTGGAACTTCAACCACCTTCATCACAACATTGAAGGGGGAGTGTTGTAAACTGTATTCCAGTATAACTATGTAAACTAGAAGTAGGAATACTGTCTACATTCAATGTATCCAGTAATAGGAATCCTACATGGATTCTATGTAATAGTTAGACCCATTCCTATTAGGGTTGGTAAACCCTGAGATTGCTCCACTATAAATACAGGCACTATACAAGGGATAAACACACATTCAGAGATGAATCCTCTATTCTGAAATCTCTTTCTCTCCTTCTCTCTCCATGGCCATATTATTCTACAACACTATGTACATTATAAAGAAGTACAAATTGTCACAAGCTATCTTTATCACTATATCAATCTTCGAATACAAGGCAAGTACTCGATTTTCTTGAAAAATAGTACCAACGGCTCCAAAATAATTATCGTGTACGAACTGATGAAGTGTCTTAACATCTTCAGCTTTTCTGTTTAGGTCTTGGAGAGCGTAGAGAAAATTCAACAATTTTCCTCTAAGCTTGGATTAGAAATGAAGCCCGCCCTATCTTCAAAGTAAAAGCCAGATTTCCAACCCAACACGGCAACACCACATTTCTCAATTAACGTGAAAGCAAGCACTCCCATTTCTCTCTTGCATCACCAAAGCAAACCCCAACTCCCTCACTTTCTCTATAAATACATATCAAATTCTTGTCACAACAAACCACGAACCACAAATGCTACACAACATAAAACAAACACTTCTAAAAAAGTCCACGGAAATGGGATCATCTTCAAGCTCTTCCTCCAAATCCAAAAATACAAGTGTCAAGGACAAAACGTTGGTAGGGGCAGGCAACCTCATCAAGCTCCTCCCAACCGGCACAGTCTTCTTGTTCCAATTCCTCAACCCTGTCTTGACCAACAACGGCCAATGCTCTGCCATCAACAAGTACCTAAGCGCCATTCTCATCGCCGTTTCCGGCTTCTCATGCGCTTTTGCTTCCTTCACGGACAGCTACAAGGACAGTGATGGACAAACTCACTACGGAATTGCAACATCTAAAGGTCTTTGGCCCTCGACAAACTCTCGCTCTGTGGACTTGTCTTCCTACAAGCTTAGGCTTGGTGACTTTGTGCATGCCTTCTTTGCTGTTATTGTGTTTGCAGGATTGTCACTTTTGGATTCCAATTCCGTGAGATGCTTCTATCCGGAGTTCGAATCCACGCAGAAGATTTTGATGCAGGTGTTGCCTCCTGTGGTCGGTACAATTGCCGGCACTGTCTTCGTTGTGTTCCCAAATAAACGCCATGGAATCGGGTACCCTTCGAGTTCCGGTTCTTCAGAGGACTAAGCGGACGCCTAAGCTATTGAATTGTGATGACTTGATTCACAAGATTCAAGTATATAGTGCAAAATATGGCATGCGTGGTAGCTCAAGAAAGTTTGTGGTTTTCGTTGTTTGCTTAGTAGTTTGCCTACCTTTGATTGATTGATTAATTTGTCTGCTAATCGGTTGAAATATTTGTAACAAGTTTCTAGTTATGGATTGTAAATTCATCTCCATTCTCAAGTGCCTTAATAGGCCAAACATAATGTTTGATGCCTTTGGATCAAAATTAGACGTTAAACTTAAGATCGGAAACATAGAATAAATTACTAAACGAGTACAATAAGATCAACGTCTACATATGGAATGAAACAAGAATGTATAAGATTGTACCACTGGCAAAAAAATCTAGCAGAACTTTCAAGTTTTCAACGCATTCCTCCAAATCCTAATACCTTTAACAAAATCCTTGCTACTAACGATACATCCTTCAAGAAACTGGATCTTCTGCAGATCATACATAAAGTCATAAACTGTTCCTTTCGCTTGTGTTACGACAGATGAGGAATGTATACTATCAATTTCAATCATACAATCCATCTAGAAGGTTAGACGATGAATTTTCATTTCCACTCTCATCAAAAAAACCATTAGCAGCATGTTCTTTTCTACATTTCCGCTCTTCAATGACAGAATCTGCTGTTTCTGCGCAAAAACTCTGTCTTGTCTGTTTTACAGGTTTCTCTGCCACAACAAACTTGTTCCCTGCACGAGTTCTCTCAGGAAAACCAGCCCAGACTGATGATAACCACAGGTCGGAAACTTCATAAGTCGTGCACAAGGAGGATAATAATAGTTGCGCATAATTACACCAACATGCAATTTGAAATAAAATATTCTGTAATTTTTCTTGGGTGTTGTCGCATATGAGGAACTTAAAATCAGTTTCTATTCAAAGGTGGAATAATCAATTTAGAAACAACGGAATGAATTCTCTTGTGCACTATTAAGTCTTAGAATGGTCCACCAGCAGCCAGTCAAAGTTCAAGAATTTTGGTCATTAGGGGAAGTTAGTTATTTTATTGACCGATAAGCATTCAAGATTTTTTGCTTAGTTAATGTTCAAACTATGGTTCTGCCACACCCGGCATCCACTTTCATCAGTCTAGCCAAGGCCTAATGGATACCAAGTGGCACAATAAGACTCCAAGAATTTATATTGGGTGATGCAGAAAAGTCATGCTCAAAAGTTCAAAGATATTAGTACCTAATAGGGACCCCAAGACAAGAAGGAAGAACACACATACTGCATATTAGTATTTGACATGAATACTACGTTTGGTGCATGAACCGACGAAATGGAATTTAGATAATGATATTCACACACCAACTAAATGGAATGGCAATACGAAAACTAATTCATATCATCAAAATGAAGTAATCTTTCTTGTTCATGTGGTGAACTATCTCGCATAAAAGCGCATAAACTCCACACTTGTGTATGATAAGAGAAGGCTGTATAGGTCAGTCTTTACAGTTACCTCCGAACTGATGCAGCACAATAGAAGCTGCTACGGTCACATTCAACGAAGCCGTACCACCTCCATACTGAGGAATATACACAAAGAAGTCGCATATCTCCAATTCTTTAGCAGAGAGGCCCGTTCCCTACAAACAACGAAAACGATACAATACAAACTCATCACCAAATGCAGCTCATTTGAAAATGCCAAACGCTTGCAAAAAGAAGTTTAACTTCAGCTCAAATTGAAATACAGAACACCAAATTATCAAATATCAGCACAAAAACATAAAATCCACAATCTATGATTAAAAAGCACATTACTTTATCGCAAAAACAAAGTCAGTGATCCAAATTTCGCCTTGATCAGTAACTACAGAGCAAAGAACCCACATGGGTAACTGTAAAAAACTGAAAATTTTACCTCATTGCCGAGTAAAAAAGCCGTGCTCTTGGTAAAAGGGTGGTGATTTACAGGCATGGCATTATCAGTGATCTCAACGCCGCATATATCACAATCCTTCTCCTGAAAAACCCACATACACAAAATCAAAATCAAAATCAAAATCAAAAATCAAAATCGAAACGAAGAAGAAAATTGAAAATCGAAATCGGACCTTGAGATAGAGGCGGGCGTCGTGGAGGGAGTGGAAGTGGCGGAAGCGGAGGTGGGAGGTGGAGCCGTGGCTGCCGAAGGCGTTGAACTCTCGCCGGCCAACGAGGATGAGCTCGGAGACGCCGAAGGCGGTGGCGCTCCGTGCTAGGGTTCCGACGTTGTGGCGCTTGGCGATGTTGTGCACCACCACGTAGCTCTCCACCGCCATTTTCTGATTTCTCAGTTCAGTCGCCGCCAAGTCCTAACACAACAAACACAAAACGACCTCGTTCGCAAGCGAGGGGGCATTTGTAGTTTGTTTTTTTCTTTTTTTTTAACTGTATCAGTTGTCTTATTTATGGAAAGTATTTTTAACACTTATATATCAATTTGCCTCCTGTCACTCTATTTCAGCCCCAGCCTCGCCTCCTGGAACTCTAGCTGTCTCAATTTGCCTCCTGCCACTCTACTTCAGTCCTCAGTTCGCCTCATGTAACTCCAGTTGTCTCAATTTGCCTCCTGTCACTCTCATTTCAACCTCATTTGCCTCTGCCACTTCCTTCATTTCAGCCTCATCCGCCTTGGACTCAAATTTGTTAAGTCATAATTAACTACTGTTAAGGCAAATTGAGACTTAAAAATAGAGTGGCAGGAGGCAAATTGAGACAATCTGAGTCCAGGCAAATTGAGGTGAAGTAGAGTGGCATGAGGCAAATTGAGACAATCTAGTGAACCAGGAGGCGAAAATGAGACTAAAGTAGAGTGGTAGGAGGCAAATTGATAGATAAGTGTATTTTTAATATTCACTTTTCAAATTCGGTTTATATAGTTTCAATTATAATGCATCATCTAATTATTGTGAATTATGTGTGAATGAATACGAATTTCTGTTTGACTTTATGATTTCGTTGAAGAGTTTTTATCAAAAGTATACAAAAATTGACCCCCCAATTTCAAGAATGTCATTTTTTTTTTGTAAAACTTTCAATTTTATACAATTTCTTACTTAAATTGACTTAACTACCCTTCTTCCTTCTTTCACCATGGTAGAGCTCAGCAGTTTACGTAGTCGTACCAAGGTACTTTTGTATCCCTTATTCTCAAGAGGTCTATACTCTTCCAAAAACCTGAAAGAATTACGCAAAGTCCACTCTCTAATTGTCACTTTAGGATTACACCAAAGCGTTTTCTTCTGTGGCAAATTCATAAGAAAGTATGCCCAAAAACAACACCTATCTATGGAATTCAATCATCAGAGCACTCATCCACAATGAGTTTTACTCAAAAGCTCTTGACCATAACGCTGAAATGCCTACAATGAATGTTCAACCTGGTAGGTTCACATTTCCTTCAATTGGTCAGTGCCTCTGCTGGGTTGTGTGATCTGGAACAGGGTAGGATTGTTCATCGGCGTATTTCGGAACTGGGTTTTGGCTCGGATTTGTATACTGGTAATGCGTTGATTGATATGTTCGCGAGATTTGGTGAACTTGATAAAGCACAAGAGCTGTTTGATGAAATGCCTCTGAGAGATATCGTGTCGTGGAATAGTCTGATTTCAGGATACAGTTCAAATGGATATTGGGCAGAAGCTTTGGACGGTTTTCATAGGTTAAGAATGGATGGGTTGTTGCTGGATTCATTTTCGATATCAGGTGTTTTGCCTGCGTGCGGAAGCTTGGGTTGATGTTAAAGAGGGTCAGATAGTTCATGATTTGGTTGAGAAGATTGGAGCTCATGTTTTAGTAAGCAATGGACTTCTTTCAATGTACTTCAATTTGGTTGGTTAAAAGATGCTGAAATATTGTTTGAGAAGATGGTAGTTAGGGACTCAGTTAGTTGGAACACTTCGATTTGTGGGTATTCTCAGCTGGGGTTGTTTGAAAAGGCAACAAATGTGTTTATGGAAATGGTAAATGGATTTACACCTGATCTGCTAACAATCATTTATGTTCTTTGTGCTGAGCTCTTCAATGTTAAAAGAAGAGTAATTAAGTCAATTTAAGTGAGAAGTTATATAAAATTGAAAGTTTTATAAAAAAGTAACATTCTTGAAATTAGGGGTCAATTTTTGTATACAAATAGAGTATTCAGTTCAAAATCAATTATCCAATTGGTACTAATGAAATTCCAAACTTCAAGTGGGACTTCACTTACATGGGTGTTTTCAATCTTGAAAATTATGGATTTTTGTGGTGTGGTCATTGAAAATCTAGGTGTATTCAATCTAGACAATCAGGAGTCCGTGAAAGTACAATGGTATTCAATTAGGATTTCTAATGACTTTTTGGAATTCCATGAGACATGCACACTTGAACAAAAAAGAAAACTACAGAAATTGATTTTTCTTGGCAGTAATAGCTCACAAATCATATATTCCAGCTTATGATTCTTGTGGAGAGCAGAAGCATTGCATTTCTTCAGGCAGAGATGCCAAGTTTTCACAATCTACTATCTCCAGGTGCACAAGAGAAGCCAGGCCTGAAGTCAGATTTTTGGGAAAAGACACAAAATCCTTGCAAGATTTGATTCTCAGAAACTTCAGTTTGCCAAGGGAGGAAGAGGAAGAGGCTGTTGGACTTTCCGAACCCGCTGCTGCCATCAACATTGACTGAATCAGCTTCTCAGTGACATTATCCATAAGCAATTCTTCAAGTTGTGGAAGCATTGGCATGGAAATTAAGCTAGGAGTGTCCACAATAGTCAGTTTGGTCAGCAAAGGAAAAGATAGAAGCTGCTGATCAGTTACGGTTTTTGGTGCTATCTGTGATTGCCACTCCTTCAAGATAGGCAAGTCATAAAGTACGAGCTCTTTCAAGGATGGGAAAAACAACGGTTCTCTTTTCCCACCAGCCAAACTAGAAGAGGAAGAAGCATTACTGTTATCGATATGCTCAATAGAACTTAGAATATATAGCTTGAGAAACTTCAGAGAAGGCAGTTGATGCAATGGTGGAAAATGCTGGCATCTGATACAACCCTCAATAGTGAGTTCAACTAGACTTGGAAGAGACATTGCAGGGTTAGTCCTCAGCCAGTTTGGGAAATTAACACCGCGATACCCAACCATATGCAGCAATTTCAAGTTTTTATGGGGTCGGAGACCTTCCAACAGCGTATCATCTTCGCTACCACTGTCATTATCCTCTCTGCACCAAGTTAGTTTTAAGGAATGAAGATGTTGCTTTTCGATCAAATTTGATCTGTTTGAATGTGTTGTAACTTTTTCGACATGTTCGAGATGAACAATATGAAGCCGGCCTCTGAGACAATTCAGGGCATTCAGCTCGTCTAGTCCACCACTGACACTGGAAAAGAGAGAGTTCCTGCCTAAAACGAATAAGGGTAAGGTCTGAAGAGATACCAATTTTCCCAGCCCCGTTGGCATGTGAGTCAAGTTGCCACATCCATTCATCTCAAGATGTCTAAGGCTGACCACCTTCCCGAGATCTCTAGGGAGTCGTTTAAGGTTGTAACACCTGCTGAGTTTAAGTGTCTGTAGATTCGCCAGGTTGCTTATTGAACCAGGAAGTGCTGTCATACGAGAATTACCAGAGAGGTCAAGATACCTAAGATGAATCAACTTGCCTATGGAACTGGATAACTCCTTGATTCCTAGGTTATGCAGATCTAAGACGCGCAAGCACTTTAAACTTGAAATGATTGTATCTAGACTGGCAATGTTGTGTGTGTAATACTGAAGTGGTAAAAGGAATGTCCTTGCCTTCTTTGCTTTGAGAAATGGTATCGGAAGGTCCCATGAAGAAGGCAGATTTTGACTAAATGAAACATGATGAACTCCTTCGGATATATTTCTAGCATCTATGTTGCAAAGTGAGCATTCAGATCCTGCAACTGCTTGGGCAAGATCCTGGATAAGGTCATGCATATTGCAAGTAATTACATTTCCATCCACATCTTTTTTAGCTTCTTGAAACAATGATCTGCACAATAGTTCCCGGAAGTACTGATCACCGGTATCTTCTAAGTTCCCCTCTTTTTGGGGTATGTGAATATAACCTTGAGCTATCCAAAACTGGATTAGCAGTTTCTTATCAATTTCATATCCCTTTGGGAACAAGGCACAGTAGGAGAAACACTGTTTCAAATATATTGGCATTTGATCATAGCTCAGCTTCAATATTTGTAGAATATCACTCTCCTCCTTTGGCAACTCCCAGATTTCTGTATTTTCGGTTGACAGCCACTCACTTTCATTAGCTTTAAACCTCATCATGCTTCCGAGAGTCCTTATTGCAAGAGGAACACCTTGACATCTCTTGACAACTCTTCTTCCGATTGGCACCAATTTTGGATTCTCTTCCTCCCTCCCTTCTTTAAATGCCATTTTCTTGAACAGTGTCCAACACTCTTCCTCTGAGAGACCTTGCAACAAGTATGGCGAATCAATATCCATTACCGAAGTAACCTTTGTGCTACGAGTTGTGACCACAATCTTACTTCCCTTGGCACCACCTCTTAACAAATCAACTAGCTCAAGCCAACTTCTACGATTTTCATTCCAGATATCGTCGAGCACAAGTAGGTAGCGTTTCTGCTCCAATATCTTTCGAAGCAAGATTTGGATTTGCTCCATCTGCAACTCGTTTTGCAGGTAATTTGGCAGATCAGAAAATTCTGAATCTCCTAATCCATTTGTACTAAGAGATCTCAAGATCTTTTCCGCAAGGGACTTTACATCAAAGTTTCCATATCCCCACACCCACATCTTACGCTCAAAATAGTTTACTACCCTCTTATCATTGTACAACATTTTAGCAAGGGTAGTCTTTCCAAGTCCCCCCATACCAACAATGGCAATAGCAGACACATTTTCTTCATCACAGGAACACACCAAAGATTTCACTATCTCTTCTTTATCTGCATCTCTTCCAATTACAGTTGATGCCAAAACATAAGAGTGTGTCTCTTCTCTACCATAATTATAACCTTCATGCCCAAAATCTGCATTAATCGTTAACGATCTCTCCCTAAAGTTGAACTTGGAAATATCAGCTACAACTTCATCTAACCTTTGTCTAATGTCTTTGATCTTACGGCTCATCTTATACCGAAAAGCAAGCTGATTGGAAGGTGAAAAGAACCTATGTACCTTCATCAAGTCTCTTTCTCTAGCATTGGTTGCGAAAGCATCCAAGATATCATCGGCATGATACACGATGTCTTTGAGCTTTCGGATCCAGTCTCGTACCAGATGGCTCTTTTCTTGCTTCTCCTCTGCATCTTGAAGGACTGCTTTTATTGTGGAAAGTGCGTTTTCAAGCTTCTTCAGATCCTTGTTCACACCGTACATCAGCCCCAACTGTTGGAAAGCCGAAGATCCGAGCTTGTTTAATACGGCAACTGCAATACCAAGTGGAACTGCTCCTACCATCTTTTCTTGCTTCACCAAAGATGAGAGAATAGCAGAGAACAAGGAGGAATGAACAACAATGCTGAAGTCAAGTCATAACGGAAGTTTTCTTCTCATTTCTTCAATCAGAAAAGGAAGAAAGCTACTCAAAATGTCATATCAGGTAACTTCGAAACCAGGAAAAATAGATACCTAGCAGTAAAAAAAACTCTGGTTTTGTACATTTCCTGGGTCCTTTCATTCGAGGAAACGTGATCGGAGTTCAGATTCATCGGCAATTCCCCCCAGAGTGCAACCCACTGGACCGGTGGCGGTTGGCGGGTCTGGTAGTTCGTGACCCGTAGCAGTTACTACACCTGGTCAGGAGTTATCCTCAATAACTGTTTCTTCTCATGTGTCTGTCTGACAGGTTTCTACCATCCAAATTTAAAGCAAAGCCATTGCAAGAGAGAATGAGAGGGAGTAGCGTACAAAAGAGAGGGTCAGACATGGCAGAAAAGAAAGGTAATAGAATGTTTGTTAAAGTTGAAGATATAGACTCAGACTCATCAGAGTAATTTGACGAAGATGAGGTTAGCAACCCTTTGTTGATGAGTAAGTTGGCTTATCACAATGGTGTTATGGAAGCTTCTCCATCTTTTCTAAGCCTTTTGGGTCCGAGCTCTTGCCGCCCAATCTGAAGCCATTCCTCCAAGAACTCGCTGTCAGCACCCATTTTTCTATTCAAAGTTCGAATCTTTTTGTGATTTCAATTCCAAAGTTTGAACAGTTTCTATTCAAAGTTTGAATCTTCTTGTGATTTCAATTCCAAAGTTTGAACCTTTAATTCGAAGTCTTAATCTAAGGCTTCAGTTTTTTCAAAATGTAATAAAATGTTGGGGTTATTATCATGAATGGTGTCTGGAACTTTCATTAACAGGACTTCATGGTGCCTGAACTTTAAAAGTGATCAATTTGGTACCCAGACTTTTAAAAACCGGACTTCATAGTGCCTGAACTTTAAAAGTGATCAATTTGGTACCAGACTTTAAAAAAGAGGATTATGTGGTACCCAAACTTTCAAAAAGAGGATTATGTGGTATTTTAATCAATTTTTTTAATCAAATTCCGTTAAAATGAAGGATAAAATGGTCTTTTAACATTAATTTTTATGTAAAATATTTTTTTTACCTCTCAACTTCTATAAATATGTTTTATGGTGTTTTGAAAAAAATGAAAATGTCATATAGCTATTTTAGGACAATAAATAAATTGATTAATGAAAATATGGTTGAACGGTAGATTATTTCTATCACTTAATTTCTATTAGAAATAATTTTTAATGTTCAGATATATTTTTATTCATCAATTTATCTATTATTTTGCAATAGTTATATACATAAATGTTTTTTTGAAACATCATAAATCATATTTGTATAGAGGTTGATAGGTATAGTATTTTTGAAACATCATAAATCATATTTAAAAACCCTTTTTTATATTAATTTTCATGTAAAATACTATACCTCTCAACCTCTATATAAATATGATTTATGATGTTTCAAAAAAAAATTATGCATATAACTATTGCAAAATAATAGATAAATTGATAAATAAAAATATATCCTAACATTAAAAATGATTTATAATAGAAATTGAGTACTAGAAAAAGTCTACCGTTCAAGTATATTTTTGTTAATTAATTAATTTATTGTTCTAAAATAGCTATATGTACATTTTTCATTTTTTCAAAACACCATAAAATAGTTTTTTTTTACTTCTCAACCACTATATAAATATGTTTTACGATGTTTCAAAAAACATTTATGCATATGACTATTGAAAAGTAATAGATAAATTGATAAATAAAAATATACTTGAACATTAAAAATTATTTCTAATAGAAATTATGAGATAGAAAAAATCTACCGTTCAACTATATTTTCATTAATCAATTTGTTTATTTATCTAAAATAGCTATATGACATTTTCATTTTTTTCAAAACACCATAAAACATATTTATAGAAGTTGAGAGGTAAAAAAAATATTTTACATAAAAATTAATGTTAAAAGACCATTTTATCCTTCATTTTAACGGAATTTGATTACAAAAAATTGACTAAAATACCACATAGTCCTTTTTTTGAAAGTCTGGGTACCACATAGTCCTCTTTTTTAAATTTTGGGTACCAAATTGATCACTTTTTAAGTTCAGGCACTATGAAGTCCGGTTTTTAAAAGTTTGGGTACCAAATTGATCACTTTTAAAGTTCAGGCACCATGAAGTCTTGTTAATGAAAGTTCAGACACCATTCATGATAATAACCCTAAAATGTTGTGCAGGATAGTTTTGATCTTCCAGACGACTACTTTGCGCAACTTCCGAGCGATCTCCGTCTTGCTGTAAGTAGAAATTTGGCAACTCTCAGTGAACCCAGTTGTTTTCATTTGATATAAAATGTAATTCATTGTTGAATTATTGAATGAGCTTTTGGAATTTTCGTGTTGGGCATGATTGAAGCTGAATGACGCAGCTTTTCGATCTTTCAAATGGATGTTTCGTCGCCGGTTTGGTATTCCCTGCGGCTCAGGCCACAGGAGTTCGGTGATGATGCTGGAGAGCAGTAAAGAAGTCATATATCTCCAATTCTTTAGCAGAGAGGCCCGTTCCCTAAAAACAACGAAAACGATACAATACAAACTCATCACCAAATGCAGCTCATTTGCAAATGCCAAATGCTTGCAAAATGAATTTTAACTTCAGCTCAAATTGAAATACAGAACACCAAATTATCAAATATCCGCACAAAAACATAAAATCCACAATCGATGACTAATAAGCACACTACTTTATGGCAAAAACAAAGTCAGTGATCCAAATTTCGCCTTGATCAGTAACTACAGAGCAAAGAACCCACATGGGTAACTGTAAAAAACTGAAAGTTTTACCTCATTGCCGAGTAAAAAAGCCGTGCTCTTGGTAAAAGGGTGGTGATTTACAGGCATGGCATTATCAGTGATCTCAACGCCGCATATATCACAATCCTTCTCCTGAAAAACCCACATACAAAAAATCGAAATCGAAATCAAAATCAAAATAAAAATCGAAACAGAAGAAAATTGAAAATCGAAATCGGACCTTGAGATAGAGGCGGGCGTCGTGGAGGGAGTGGAAGTGGCGGAAGCGGAGGTGGGAGGTGGAGCCGTGGCTGCCGAAGGCGTTGAACTCTCTCCGGCCGACGAGGATGAGCTCGGAGACGCCGAAGGCGGTGGCGCTCGGGGCTAGGGTTCCGACGTTGTGGCGCTTGGCGATGTTGTGCACCACCACACAGCTCTCCACCGCCATTTTTCTGATTTCTCAGTTCAGCCGCCGCCAAGTCCTAACATAACAAACACAAAACGACCTCGTTCGCAAGCGAGGGGGCATTTGTAGTTTGTTTTCTATTTTTTTACTGTATCAGTTGTGTTATTTATCGAAAGTATTTTTAATATTCACTTTTCAAATTAATTATCAAAAAAAAATATTCACTTTTCAAATTCGGTTTATATAGTTTCAATTATAATGCTTCATCTAATTATTGTGAATTATGTGCGAATGAATATGAATTTCTGTTTGACTTTATGATTTCGTTGAAACTAGAGCGTTCAATTCAAAATCAATTATCCAATTGGTAATTGGTAAGTGATGAAATTCCAAACTTCAATTGGGACTTCACTTAATATGAGAGACATGCACACTAGAACAAAAAAGAAAACTACAGAAATTGATTTTCTTGGCAGTAAAAGCTCACAAATCACATATTCCAGCTTATGATTCTTGTGGGGAGCAGAAGCATTGCATTTCTTCAGGCAGAGATGCCAAGTTTTCACAGTCTACTATCTCCAGGTGCTCAAGAGAAGCCAGGCCACACATTACATTTTTGGGAAAAGACACAAAATCCTTGCAAGATTTGATGCTCAGAAACTTCAGTTTGGCAAGGGAGGAGGAGGAAGAGGCAGTTGGACTTTCCGAACCCGCTGCTGCCGTCAACATTGACTGAATCAGCTTCTCAGTGACATTTACCATAAGCAATTCTTCAAGTTGTGGAAGCATTGGCATGGAAATTAAGCTAGGAGCGTCCACAATAGTCAGTTGGGTCAGCAAAGGAAAAGATAGCAGCTGCTGATCATTTACGGTTTTTGGTGCTATCTGTGATTGCCACTCCTTCAAGATAGGCAAGTCATAAAGTACGAGCTCTTTCAAGGATGGGAAAAACAATGGTTCTCTTTTCCCACCAGCCAAACTAGAAGAGGAAGAAGCATTACTGTTATCGATACGCTCAATAGAACTTAAAGTGTATAGCTTGAGAAACTTCAGAGAAGGCAGTTGATGCAATGGTGGAAAATGCTGGCATCTGATACAACCCTCAATAGTGAGTTCAACTAGACTTGGAAGAGATAATGCGGGGTAAGTTCTCAGCCAGTTTGGGAAATTAACACCGCGATACCCAGCTATATGCAGCAGTTTCAAATTTTGATGGGGTCGGAGACCTTCCAACAGCGTATCATCTTCACTACCACTGTCGTTTTCCTCTCTGCACCAAGTTAGTTTTAAGGATTGAAGATGTTCCTTTTCGATCAAATTTGATATGTTCGAATGTGTTGGAACATTTTTGACATGTTCGAGATGAACAATATGAAGCCGGCCTCTGAGACAATTCAGGCCATTTAGCTCATCTAGTCCACCACTGACACTGGAAAAGAGAGATTTCCTGCCTAAAACGAATAAGGGTAAGGTCTGAAGAGATACCAATTTTCCGAGCCCCACTGGCATGTGAGTCAAGTTGCAGCATCTATTCATCTCAAGATGTCTAAGGCTGACCACCTTCCCGAGATCTCTAGGGAGTTGTTTAAGGTTGTAGCACCCGTTGAGTTTAAGTGTCTGTAGATTCAGCAGGTTGCTTATTGAACCAGGAAGTGCTGTCATACGAGCATTACCAGAGAGGTCAAGATACCTAAGATGAATCAACTTGCCTATGGAACTGGATAACTCCTTAATTCTTAGGTTATGCAGAACTAAGACGCGCAAGCACTTTAATCTTGAAATGATTGTATCTAAACTGGAAATGTTGCATGTGTAATAATACTGAAGTGGTAAAAAGAATGTCCTTGCCTTCTTTGCTTTGAGAAATGGTATCGGAAGTTCCCCTGAAGAAAGCAGGTATTGACTAAATGAAACATGATGAACTCCTTCAGATATATTTCCAGCATCTATATCAATTTGGGTTCATGCCAGGACGTTCAACCATGGAAGCTATTCATATCGTGCGGAGAACAATGGAAAGATATAGGGATATGAAAAAAGACTTGCATATGGTGTTTATAGACTTAGAAAAAGCATACGATAGAGTCCCAAAAGACATTCTTTGGAAGATCTTGGAGAAGAAGAGAGTACGAGTAGCTTACATCCAGGTAATACAAGATATGTATGATAGAGCGAGTACGGCGGTAAGAACACATGAAGGGCAAACAGAGAGTTTTCCCATCACTGTAGGGTTACACCAAGGTTCAGCACTAAGCCCATACCTTTTCGCATTGGTAATGGATGAGTTGACGAGACATATTCAAGGGGAGGTCCCCTGGTGCATGCTGTTTGCGGACGATATAGTGCTGATAGATGAGACCCAGGAGGGAGTAAACGCGAAGCTCAACCTTTGGCAGGAAGCGTTGGAAGCGAAAGGGCTACGTCTAAGTAGATCTAAGACAGAATACATGGAGTGCAAGTTCAGTGAGAGGGGGGGTTCAGCTGAACTTGGAGTGAAGATTGGAGATCAGGAAATACCAAAGAGTGAATGTTTTCGCTACCTTGGATCGATCCTACAAAAGAACGGAGATCTAGAGAAAGATCTCAACCATCGGATACAAGCAGGATGGATGAAGTGTTGGAAACAATTTAATGAACATAAACATATAACAAGATCAATCACTAATCACATAAACACTAAAACTAATATGATACTAACCACTTGTGTTGAGAATGCTTGAAACCATGTTGAGTGATGAACAAGGAACGGTACTGCAGAGATTTGGCCGGCCCTAATGTCTTCTATAATCCACTATACTTAGCTCTCTCTATGGGGCAAGATATGTATGCAATTCATAGTGGTTATAGGGACTTAGATATGGCCTTATATAGAGGTAGGTCAAATAGGTTTCTCCCATAAAGATTCCTAATCAAATCCGGCCTCTAATAAGTATGTATATCAAGATAGAGTAAGTTTATACTCCTAATTGAATACCAACCCTTGTATGAATAGGTTACTTATCATACAAGTTACATTGGTTAAGAGTCCAATAATAATCCCATGTTTAATCATATAGTTTAATCTTTATTATTGAATCCTTATACAATATGGTTAAGTCCATATTATTCTTACAATCTCCCACTTGGACTAACACATATTGTTCAACAATAAGATTAAGAAGTCGATTAAACATACTGAAGTTCTAGAATACGGATTAAAGCCGACTCAATTCAATTCAATCTCATAACCTACACTTTCTAGAATAGAACTGCACAAGGTAATCTGTCCAAGCATGACAGAGCCTTCTACAATCACCAAGACTAGATTATGCAAGCTACAAAGATCACTTGTGTATACTATGAAACGTATGTTTGCACTGAAAGTAACCATGAATCTGCAAATCATACTAGTCCTACTGAATTGGTTCTGTTAACACAGAATCCTTCCAAATGTGAAACCTGAACCACACTTGAACCTTAATGTAATCTGTCAAACATGTAAAACCAGAACCATGATTGACAAATGAATGGGAATCTGTTAGGCATTGGAACTGAATAATGCCTAACAATGAAGATGAACTTAATGTTGATTCTAAGATCAACCCAAAACCTTTATCAGAAACTGTTTGAACTTTACTGAAATGAATATAATCTGACAGAATACAAATGAACAAGCTGCACTTTAAGAAAACATACTGAAATAAACTTCACAGCTTTATGAATCTTGAAAATAAACTTACTGTCTTACAGAAAACACAGTAAACGTGTTCTGTAACTAGTCTTTACTGAAAATGAAGTCAAAACTGAAAATAAAGTTATCCAACACAACTCCCACTGAACTTTAGACATCTAAACTAGGTAGTATGCCTAAACTTGGTAAATGACCTTGAAAACCCTCCACTGTTAGAGCTTTAGTAAACGGATCAGCAAGCTGCTGCTTTGTTCCAATCTTCAGAACTGCAATCTCCTCTCTCTTAACTCTTTCTCTAACAAAATAGTATTTCAGGTCTATGTGCTTAGAATTCGTTGACCTCTTATTGTTCTTAGTAAAGAACACTGCAGCCTCATTATCACAGAAGACTTTTATGACTTCTTCATTCAGAGAATCAACCAGACCAGTTTGAATCAAGAATTTCTTGGTCCAAATGGCATGACAAACACCTTCATATAAAGCAATATATTCTGCATGCATTGTTGAAGTTGTAATCAGTGATTGCTTGTGACTTCTCCAAGCAATTGCACCTCCTGCTAGTGTAAACACATAACCAGATATGGATTTCTTGGTGTTGGGATAATCAGAAGCCATATCTGAGTCAGTGTATCCTACAACTTCTAGTTTCTCAACCCTTCTGTATACTAAAAGATGGCTTTTAGTGTTCTTCAAGTACTTAAGTACTTTCTTAGCTGCAATCCAGTGAGGTTCACCTGGATTTGACTGAAAACGAGATAAAATCCCAAGTGCATGAGCTATGTCAGGTCTGGTACAAACCTGAGCATACATCAGACTACCTATAAGCTGAGAATAAGGCTTGTCTTTCATGAAATCCTTTGCATTCTGAGTTTCAGGGCAATCCTTCTTGTGCAGTTTGTCTCCTCGAGTCATTGGGGCACCACCACCCTTTGCTCCTTCCAAAGCAAACCGTTTAAGCATTTTGTTGATGTAGTTTTCCTGAGAAAGCCCTAAACTGAAGCTCTTCCTATCTCTTTTGATCTCAATACCTAGAACAAACTTTGCTTCCCCCAAATCCTTCATGTCAAACCTGTTTGACAAGAAGGATTTTGTTTGGTGTAAGAGATCAATGCTGCTGCTTGCTAGGAGAATGTCATCCACATATAGGATGAGAAAAATGAAATGCTGCTGCTGCTTCTTGAGATAAACACACTCATCAACTAGGTTTTCCTCAAAACCTAGCTCTCTGATGACTCTATCAAATTTGAGGTACCACTGCCTTGATGCTTGCTTCAATCCATAAATGGATTTCTTCAATTTGCAAACCAAGTGTTCCTGACCAGGTTCTGCAAAGCCTTCAGGTTGTTTCATATAGATTTCCTCCTTGAGTTCATCATTGAGGAAAGCTGTCTTGACGTCCATCTGATGCAGCTCCAAATCAAAATGTGCAACCAAAGCCATAACCATCCTAAAAGCATCCTTTGTCGAAACTGGGGAAAAAGTCTCATTAAAATCGATGCCCTCTTGCTGTGTATAGCCCTTGGCAACCAACCTAGCCTTAAATCTTTCAACAGTGCCATCTGCATTCCTTTTAGTCTTGAAAACCCACTTTGATCCTATTGGTTTGTGATTTGGTACAGGTTCTACCAAATCCCAAACATCATTGTCAGTCATGGATTGAAGTTCAGCTTGCATAGCTTCAATCCATAGCTGAGAATGATCACTGGAATAGGCTTGAGAGTAGTTTGTAGGGTCTTCATCTTCTAAATAATCACCTGTTTCCATCAGTTTGATGTAAACATGGTAATCAGGTCCTACAGCTGGTTTTCTAGGCCTTGTAGAGCGTCTAAGTTCAGGTTCAGGTGCTGGAATAACTGGAACTTGAGGTTCTTTAGCTGGAACTTCGACAGGGGCCTGACCTTGAACAAAGTCTTCATTATTTCCTTCAAAACCATCCTGCATTGGTTCATCATCAGCTGGAAATTCTTCAATCGTGGCAGTAGGCAATGTAGTGGGGAGAAAAGTGTTTGGATACTGAAACTGCAAAGAAGTACTAGTTGCAGTTTCTGGGATTTCTGGTATTTCTGGGATTTCTGCAAAATCAAAGTCCTAGGGACTTTGATCTGCAGAAATATGGCCTTCAATGAACTTTGCTTTACTGGTTTCAACTATTCTAGTTGAATGATGAGGACTGTAGAACCTATAGCCTCTGGACTTTTCCAAATAACCAATGAGGTTGCAGCTGATGGTTTTGGGATCCAGTTTCTTTTCCTGAGGATTGTAAATCCTTGCTTCAGCCTTACATCCCCAAATATGTAAGTGCATCAGCATGGGAGGCTTATCATTCCATAACTCATAAGGGGTTTTACCAACTGATTTACTAGGTGATCTGTTACACAGATAGTTTGCTGTCCTCAATGCTTCCCCCCAAAGAAAGTATGGTAGACCACTGGTGCTTAACATGCTTCTGACCATTTCCATTAGTGTTCTGTTCTTTCTTTCTGACACTCCGTTCTGCTCAGGGGTTCCTGGAGTGGTATACTGAGCCTTTATGCCACATTCTTGCAGAAATAGGGCAAAAGGACCTTTGTTTTGCCCTGCTTCTGTGTACTTCCCATAGTATTCACCTCCTCTATCCGATCTTACTGCTTTAATCTCCTTTCCTTTCTCCTTTTCTACTTCAGCTTTGAATATCTTAAAGGCCTCAAGAGATTTTGATTTCTCTGAGATAAGATAGATATGGCAATATCTTGTGTAATCATCTATGAAGGTTATAAATTATGAATTACCACAGATTGTTTTAACTGGAAGAGGACCACAGATGTCTGTATGAATGAGAGCTAAAGGTTCTTTAGTTCTTTCTGCCTTAAATTTTCTAGAATTAGTCATTTTTCCCTTGATACACTGGACACATGTATCAAGTTCTGAAAGATCAACACTAGGAATACGTTTGGACTTAATCAGAATTTTCATTCTATCTTTAGAGATGTGACCTAAACGTTTGTGCCAAAGTGTTGCTGAATTTTCATCTAACCTGACACGTTTTTCCCCCACAGAGTTTTCTATGCTAAGAACTTCAACAGAATGTGTGCTAACAAGTTTCCAATGACCATGAAAAGGAATTGCAGTGCCAATAAGTTTAGAATGAAGAAAAACTTTTATTCCTTGACTGTCAATAAAGAAAGTACAGCCAGATTTGACTAACTCAGAAACAGAAATTAAGTTTCTGCGCATGGAAGGGATACAATAAACTTTAGGTAATGTAAGAATGAAATTTGGCCCTATACTAGACTCTAATTGCAGCTTCACTTGGCCAATAGCTTGAACTGCAACTCCCATCCCATTGCCTACGCAGACCTTAGACTCTTCACTACTTGGAGTTCTCTTTCTTGTTATACCCTGCAATGTATTAGAAATATGAATTGGTGAGCCGGTGTCTAGCCACCAAGTGCTTAAAAGTTCAGAATTATTAACTAAATTGATTTCTATTAGAGAGATAACCCTAGATATTGCCATACCTTTCTTTGCCATCCATTCCTTCCAACCACGACACTCCTTCTTCACATGTCCTAGTTTCTGACAATAGAAGCATCTCACATTGGGATTCTTCTTCACTTTAAGGGCTGGAGGTGTTGGTTTGGGGTTTTGAGACTTCTGAGAAGAATCAGACTTGGATGCATTGTAAGAAGAGTTACTGCTTTGACCAGTTTTCTTAAATTTGAACTTGTTGAAGGGTTTTGGAGGGTTTGGTTTCTCAACGAAGTTCACAGCAACTTCCTTTCCCTTCTTCTTCATGTGTCTCTCTTCTTCACTGACACACAATTTAATCAGACGGTTGATGTCCCAATCCTCCTTCTGAGCCTCAAAATTGCCTTTAATACCATCAAAATCACTATGCAGTGAGTTTAGAGCACTGTGGATGACAAGAGAGTCATCTGCAGGAAACTTCAAGTATTTGAGAGCTCGTCCTAGGTCTACTGCCTTCAGAATATGCAGTCTTACTCCACCAACTCCCTCATACTTGAGGTTTCTCAGCTCATCCAGCAGCTTCCCAGTGGTGACCTTGTCAGATTCCTCAAAACGAGCACAGACACCTTCCAGAAAATCCTTTGCAGTTTTAGCTTCTTCAGCAGGTGAGCAGCCTTTAGCCTCATCTGTAATTGTCTTCTTCATGATCATCATGGACATCCTATCTGCATAGTCCCACTCCTTTTGAGCTTCCTTGGCCTCCTTGCTGCTAGCCTCAGTCACTATAGGTCTAGGTTCCCTAAGACAGATATCGAACCTAGTGAAAGCTAGATGGTAATCAAGATCTGATTTCCATCTCTTGAAATTGGAACCATTAAGAGGTTCCACAGGGATGTTGTTGGATTGAACTGTAATAAACAAACACAGAATTAAGTTTTATGAAAGGGTTTGTAAAAAATTTATTGGTTTTAATTGCAAATCATAAGATTGCAATTCTGAATTCCCCATAAGCATGCTTGATGTACACCATCAGTGGCAAGAACTCAAGCATATGAATTCATTATGCAGCTGAGGGAGAGAATTGCATGGTGTTATCAAGTTGCTGTCATCTCAGGATGATATTTGCAACTTGGAACCTGAATATGCAACCCAATGACTCACTGCATACTACTGATATACTCTAAAACCTCAGTGAAGTACTGAATTCCTCTCAGGAGGACCTTGACTGAAATTCTAGGTTATATAGCACAATTTATGACTTCTTAACTAAATGACATGCAAGAAAAGCTGTGATAAACCCGATCAGTCGAATCACACCACAGTTCCCCCACACATCCGAAGTCATAGAGTTGGTATCCTAACATTCTGGACCCAAGCAAAGCTTGTTGGTCCAGAATCCAACTCTCTGAATATATATATGCTTACCAGCAATCAACAAGCCATGTATAGGGAGTTCTGAATTGCTCGTTTAATCACAGATAAACATGAACATACAATAACACAGAACTCATGTTGGAATCAAATACAATTACACATCAATCCTACCTATCCAGCCAAACAAGCGATTCCAACATGACACAGATATCATAACATCATACATACACGAAACAATCGAGATTATATGTATACGAACTGAATATAAATGTTATTAATCTCAATTCCTCAATTATATGCATGATAATTTCAATTGAAATTCTGGTTGACAGTTTGCTCGAAAACTTACTGAAGAACCGCACCGATTTTGGCGAAAATGGAGTTTGCGGAAACGAATTTGTATGCAGATGTCCAAAACGATGCTTTGTGAATGATTTCCAGTACCCAATTAAACCCAAAAACGAGCAGCTATCAACGAATTCAATTTTCCCCTTTTGTGTAAGAACCCTAAATCCTCAAATCTGTTTTTGCAATTTTTGACCGTTGTGGTTGTGACCGTTGTAGTTAAAACGGACTCGGGCTTTGAAAACAGGCTTTTGGGCTTGTAAAACAGAAACGAATTTTGGGCCAGAAAAGCTGAATTGGTCCGGGTTGTTTTTTTTTTTTTTTTTATTTGTTCTTTACACAATTTTGCATACTATGAAAATTGAACATGAATTTCAATTGAAAACGTTTTGGTTTATGTATCAGTGAGCCGAAGCTCTGATACCAATTGTTGGAAACAATTTAATGAACATAAACATATAACAAGATCAATCACTAATCACATAAACACTAAAACTAATATGATACTAACCACTTGTGTTGAGAATGCTTGAAACCATGTTGAGTGATGAACAAGGAACGGTACTGCAGAGATTTGGCCGGCCCTAATGTCTTCTATAATCCACTATACTTAGCTCTCTCTATGGGGCAAGATATGTATGCAATTCATAGTGGTTATAGGGACTTAGATATGGCCTTATATAGAGGTAGGTCAATTAGGTTTCTCCCATAAAGATTCCTAATCAAATCCGGCCTCTAATAAGTATGTATATCAAGATAGAGTAAGTTTATACTCCTAATTGAATACCAACCCTTGTATGAATAGGTTACTTATCATACAAGTTACATTGGTTAAGAGTCCAATAATAATCCCATGTTTAATCATATAGTTTAATCTTTATTATTGAATCCTTATACAATATGGTTAAGTCCATATTATTCTTACATGAAGTGGAGGAGTGCATCGGGTGTCCTATGCGATCGTCGGATACCACTAAAGCTCAAGGGAAAATTCTATAGGACGGCAGTAAGGCCAGCACTACTGTATGGCACGGAATGTTGGGCAGTCAAACAGCAACATGAACACAAAATGAGCGTAGCGGAGATGAGGATGTTGCGGTGGATGTGTGGGCACACGAGGATGGACAAGATTAGAAACGAGGACATTAGAGCGAAAGTTGGAGTCGCCCCAATTGGAGATAAGATGAGGGAGAACCGGTTAAGGTGGTTTGGGCATGTGAATAGAAGACCGACGGATGCTCCGGTTAGAAGAGGTGTCCCTGAGATAGAGGTTCAAGGAAAAAGAGGTAGAGGGAGACCAAAGAAGACCTGGAAGGATACCCTAAGAAGAGATATGGAGTACCTAGGGGTAACGGAAGATAATACACATGATCGAGCGTAGTGGCGTTTACAGATTCATTCAGCCGACCTCACCTAGTGGGAAAAGGCTCTGTTGTTGTTGTTGTTGTTGTTGTTGTTGTATGTTGCAAAGTGAGCATTCAGATCCTGCAACTGCTTGGGCAAGATCCTGGATAAGGTCATGCATATTGCAACTAGTTACTTTTCCATCCACATCTTTCTTAGCTTCTTGAAACAATGATCTGCACAATAGTTCCCGGAAGTACTGATCACCGGTATCTTCTAAGTTCCCCTCTTTTTGGGGTATGTGAATATAACCTTGAGCTATCCAAAATTGGATTAGCAGTTTCTTATCAATTTCATATCCCTTTGGGAACAAGGCACAGTAGGAGAACCACTGTTTCAAATATAATGGCATTTGATCATAACTTAGCTTCAATATTGGTAGAATATCACTCTCCTCCTTTGGCAACTCCCAAATTTCTGTATTTTTGATTGACCGCCACTCACTTTCATTAGCTTTAAACCTCATCATGCTTCCGAGAGTCCTTATTGCAAGAGGAACACCTTGACATCTCTTGACAATTCTTCTTCCGATTGGCACCAATTTTGGATTCTCTTCCTCCCTCCCTTCTTTAAATGCCATTTTCTTGAACAGTGTCCAACACTCTTCCTCTGAGAGACCTTACAACAAGCATGGCGAATCAATATCCATTACCGAAGTAACCTTTGTGCCACGAGTTGTGACCACAATCTTACTTCCCTTGGCACCACCTCTTAACAAATCAGCTAGCTCAAGCCAACTTCTACGGTTTTCATTCCAGAAGCACAAGTAGGTAGCGTTTCCCCTCCAATTTCTTTCGAAGCATGATTTGGATTTCCTCCATCTGCAACTCATTTTGCAGGTAATTTGGCAGATCAGAAAATTCTGAATCTCCTAATCCATTTGTACTAAGAAATCTCAAGATCTTTTCCGCAAGGGACTTTACATCAAAGTTTCCATATCCCCACACCCAAATCTTAAGCTCAAAATAGTTTACTACCCTCGTATCATTGTACAACATTTTAGCAAGGGTAGTCTTCCCAAGTCCCCCCATACCAACAATGGCAATGGCAGACACATTTTCTTCGTCACAGGAACACATCAATGATTCCACTATCTCTTCTTTATCTGCATCTCTTCCTATTACAGTTGATGCAAAAACATAAGAGTGTGTCTCTTCTCTACCATAATTATAACCTTCAAGCCCAAAATCTGCATTAATCATTAGCGACCTCTCCCTTGGAAATATCAGCTACAACTTCATCTAACTTTTCTCTAATGTCTTTGATCTCACGGCCAATCTTATACCGAAAAGCAAGTTGAGTGGAAGGTGAAAAGATCCCATGTACCTTCATCAAGTCTCTTTCACTAGCTTTGGTTGCGAAAGCATCCAAGACATCATCGGCATGATACACGATGTGTTTGAGCTTTCGGATCCAGTCTCGTACCAGATGGCTCTTTTCTTGCTTCTCCTCTGCATCTGCAAGGACTGCTCTTATTGTGGAAAGTGCATTTTCAAGCTTCTTCAGATCCTTGTTCACGCCATACATCAGCCCCAACTGTTGGAAAGCCAAAGATCCGAGCTTGTTTAATACGGCAATTGCTATACCAAATGGAACTGCTTCTACCATCTTTTCTTGCTTCTACCAAAAGATGAGAGAATAGCAGAGAACAAGGAGGAATGAATCAAGCACACCAATGCTGAAGTCAAGTCATAATGGAAGTTGTCCTTTCATTTTCTTCAATCAGAAAAAAGAAAAAAACTACTCAAAATGTCATATTCAAACAAACAAATAAGACATCAGGTAACTTTGAAACCTGGAAAAATAGATAGCTACCAGTAAAAAAAAGACACTGGGTTTTTTACATTTCCTGGGTCCTTTCTGTCAAAGAGTACTCAAATGACACACCAAAATGAAGTTTTAGCTTTCACTCAAACAGAAACTCAGAACATCAAATTGAAGGGGTGGGTTCCCTGCGAAGTGCAATGGCTGAGCCTATTCTGTGCTCGCGGTGTTGTGTTATGCCTATCCACGTAGATCTATTTCAAGGGAGGCGAATAATGGATTAGGTGTATGACACCAACTTTTTAACACTGAAGTCCAATAGGCAACATGGGGTACTTAATTTTCTCAAGTTGGCACATACCACGATGAAGTACCCAAATACTGTACATACATGTGAAGAAAAACACATGAATTCAACTTGTACACCAAGTCTCACAAGTTGCTTACTATTACAGACAATTTATTTCAAAGATTGAAGTGGAAGAATTATTCACATTGCGTACTTCATCTATATATTTACCCTTTATTTGGGTTTCTGTAGTGATCATGGCTTTGTATAAACTACACGTAACCACATATATTTACAACTGCAAATCCACCAGTCATGTGCAATCTTTTCTCAGACAGCAACTTGAGCTGCTGCTAGCCTTGCAATAGGTACCCTGTAAAAGAAAATCATGAATTTGATCAAACCACAAAAGTAGTATATTTGACATAAAAGCAAAAAGTTGATAGCAATGAAAACCTGAATGGTGAACATGAAACATAGTCTAATCCGGCCTCTGCGAAAAATGCGACAGAAGAAGGCTCCCCACCATGCTCCCCACATATTCCGACCTGTTTGTTTAGGATTTACAGTTCAGAGTTTAGGATTAAAAATGAAGAAAAAAAAAAGAGAGATCATCAACTATGAAGTGTTCGTAGCCATGTTGGGAATTAACCTTTAAGCTAGGCCTAGCTGCGCGACCTTTTTCAGTTGCCATCTTGATGAGCTGCCCTACACCTCTTTGATCAAGTACCTAGAAGCCGTGCATAATTAGGACAAGATGAATCAGGTACTATTGGGTATAGTCCTATCTGCAATCACACTGGTACGAAAAAGATATGACTTAGTGATTACCTCAAAGGGATCGCTTTGAAGGAGGCCATTGGCCAGGTAAATTGGTAGAAATTTTCCCACATCATCTCTGCTGTATCCAAATGTCATTTGTGTGAGATCGTTGGTCCCGAAGGAGAAGAACTCAGCTTCCTTTGCAATCTATATATCATTGTTGATCAAAGAATATCAGCAGGATATGAAAGATATGTTCTTTTTTATACATTGGAATTGAATATGGGTGACTAAACCATATCAATTTTGCCTTACCTCATCTGCAACAAGAGCAGCTCTAGGGATCTCAATCATAGTCCCAACCTTATAGTTCAAGGCTGTACCCATCTCAGAGAACACTTTTGTGGCAACGCTTCGAATTAGGCTCGTTTGATGCCCAAGTTCCTGCATGATATGCAAAATGTCATTGTTTTCTGAACGATGGAAACTTTTGTGCTTAAATCTGTGAATTCATGGAATTTTCATCATTTTGGACTTTATCAGATCAGTATATGTTACTATAATTTCCCATCATAGCAACGCAGGATCATGCCTGAGGTGTTCCAACAAGGGGAACCATTATCTCAGGGAAAACTTTGACACCCTGGTTGTTCATTGAGACTGCAGCCTGGAAAATTGCGCGTGCCTGCATTTCAGTGAGCTCGGGGTATGATATCCCTAACCTGTTTTTCACATCAGCAATAACCCTTCCATCAACAATAAAGATATATAAGCTTTGAATATATGTCAAGTTTTCCACTTGAAGTTTGTGTAACTGTGAGCTCAAGTGCTACATAACTTCTTGATGATTTTGAAGACTTATCAACTTGGTAAAGCATGTTTTATGAATGAAATTAAACTTCAAACCTGCAGCCTCGGAAACCAAGCATGGGGTTTACTTCTGATAATTTCTCAATTCTTGAGAAGACTTCATCCTCAGTCATACCAGTCTCTGCAGTTAGATCGCTGACAATCTGTTCCAAGTCACCTTCAGGAAGAAATTCATGAAGTGGAGGGTCCAGCAGCCGGATTGTTACTGGTAGACCTGGAATTTGATATATTTATCTTTTATCTAGCTGATAAGTAACTAGTACAAATGTCTAGCAAAAGACAGATAACGTAGACTTTGTGCATTCAGTCCATGACGTAAAGTTTTGATATACTTTTAAGGTTTAGACCAGAATTTTTCAAAAATACCATCCATTGCACGGAAAATCCCTTCAAAGTCCGATCTTTGATAAGGTAGTAGGAGGTCCAATGCTGCCTTCCTCTGTTCAGTTGTAACCGCCATGATCATTTTTCTTACTGCCTTTATTCTGTCATCTGATGCAAAGAACTGAAAACATAAAGACATAAGAGATATCAAAGCAAGAAACATAACTACAGCATTGATAGAACTGGCAGCAAACATTACAAATCCAGCCAAACATTTTAACTAAAAGTCCAAAACTTTTGTGGCAGCAATTGTAACCATGTGTTCGGTTCTGCAAAGTCCAATCCCTTGGGCACCATTGTTTCTTGCTGTCAGTGCATCTTCAGGTGTATCGGCATTAGCCATAACCTGTGACAGCATTTCTGGAATCCTTTTAGAGGAACCAAATAGTCTTGCTAGTGATGAAAACCACTGTGCCAAAAAAAAAAAATAGTCCACCTTGATACGCCTGAATTGATCAGCCCAAGACATAAAGGTTTCCAAGTCACCACTCAAAGCCGGAGGAGAAAGTGGCTGTTTTCCTAATATGACTTCACCAGTAGATCCATTGAGTGAAATCCATTCTCCTTCATTAACCACCGTGTTCCCGATCACAACCACCTGCATATCAGCGATGAACAACCCCTATATTAGGCACTGCTCTTAAGACTTAAATCCATTAGATTTTGTTTATAAAGAAAAACTATTATAACCACCTTCTCACTGTCATTTACACGGATATCAGCGCAGCCAGAAACACAACATTTACCCCAGCCACGGGCTACAACAGCCGCATGAGATGTCATGCCGCCTCTAGCTGTCAAAATCCCAGCAGCTGCATGCATTCCCCCAACATCTTCAGGGCTAGTCTCCGTCCTTACCTATAACAGTTTTCAATCATGAGACAGGAACATCCTTTCAATGTGTGGTTAAGGGACCAAAAGTTACCGCTTTTATTCTCAAATCAGAACAGAAGTTAAAAGAAGGGATGAACGCATGAATATTAGTTTACCAAGATGGCACTCTTTCCTTGTGCATGCCACGCTTCAGCGTCTTCTGCACTGAACACGACTTGGCCTACTGCTGCTCCTGGAGATGCAGGTAAGCCGGTGGCAAGGACTTTGTCTTTGTAAGCGGTTGGATCCTCAAACTGATCAGACAAAAATATTACATTAGGATTAATGAAGCAAACCAGTCCTGAATGTTTCTAGGCGCACATGAAATATGAATACCTGTGGATGAAGAAGTTGGTCAAGGTGCTGTGGTTCCACCATCTTGATTGCAGCGCGTTTATCCACAAGCCCTTCATTAGCCATGTCTACAGCTATCTTCACTGCACCTTTACCAGTTCGCTTTCCAGCCCGGCATTGTAACATCCACAACCGATTTTCCTGGACTGTGAACTCAATGTCCTGTATTCACCATGTTTTACATTTCAAGAAAACAAATCAGTATGGCCCGTAGACCAAAAGATGTGAATACTGGTAACAAAATCATAACTTTTTACCATCATATCTTTGTAATGTTCTTCTAGAATATCACAGTTTTCCACGAGCTCCTTGTAAGCTTCTGGCATGCAACTTTTCATAGTATCCAACTCTTCTGGCGTCCTTATACCGGCAACTACATCTTCTCCCTATTCATTCAATGCCATCGTTGAGCTACTTTTATAGAACCATAACAAGGATACTCTACAGAACTACTGCCTTAAAAAGAGAAGCTAATTTGGTCAAAATTCAAAAGCAAGATGGAGATCTTTGTGGTATGAAAAACCTGAGCATTGATTAGAAACTCTCCATAAAGCTTCTTCTCACCAGTGCTGGGATTCCTCGTGAACAGAACACCTGTTCCTGAAGTATTTCCCATGTTCCCAAAAACCATGCATTGAATATTAACTGCAGTTCCCTTTAAACCAGTTATCTGATTGATGCTCCGGTATTTGTTGGCCCTCGGGCTGTCCCAAGAATCAAAAACAGCTTTAACAGCCAACAATAGCTGTTGTTTTGGATCTGCAGATACACAATGGGACAAGAACCTGTTAGGCTTAAGATACAGAATTATTACTAGGAAAATGTCGAAAATTTGATGAAGCTGGTGTTTTACTTGGTACCTGAAGGGAACTTTTCGCCTTTAGTTTCTAGATACACATTTTTGTATTGTTCTACCAGCTCTTTAAGATCAGAGGCTGTTAGCTTTGTATCAAGTTCAACTCCTTTTGTACTTTTTAACTTTTCCAACTTCTCCTCAAATGATGAGTGTGGAATGCCCATAACCTTCAAATGCAGAACGAGATAATTCAGAAAACTATACAAAAAGGGTGAACTATTACATTATCAAGCAAACTATCAAATTGAGACACAGGTTAGGTTGGCGACTAGATAGTTTCAGACAGTCTTTTCAGTACTTGAAACGACAAAATAAGCATGGTTAAGAGGCAGTGCAAATGTGCAAGTTAATTAACATATACATTATCAACATTGTTAAAAGCACCAACACAAACCACTTACAACATTCCCAAACATGTCTAGAAAACGTCTGTAGGAGTCATAAGCAAAGCGCTCTCCACTTTTTGAGGCCAAACCAGAAACTACCTCATCATTGAGTCCAAGGTTGAGCACAGTATCCATCATACCAGGCATGGAAATCTAGGCATATAGCGTACAAATCAGCTAGTGAACGACATAAATTGTTTCTTGTTAAACAACACTAAGGTTGAATGTGCCACTGTTTACAATAAGCACACTTTCATATGTGAGATGTCAAATAGGAATTGAAAAAAATACTCACTGCAGCACCAGAGCGAACAGAGAGGAGGAGAGGCTTGGATGGGTCACCAAGAACAGCGCCCATGTCAGTCTGCACGCTCTCCAAGCCTTCTAGTATCTCCTCCCACAAACTTTCTGGTAAGACTTTGCCATTCTGCTGATACTCCTGGCATGCCTCTGTTGATATAGTAAGTCCAGGCGGGACCGATAGCCCAATGCTTGCCATTTCTGCCAGGTTGGCACCCTTCCCTCCCAACTATAATGCACAGCCATGATGAAACAAGTCGGTCAGATTCCATTAACATGTGAACTAAAGGATAACAGTGAAGCTACTGGTACAAAAAATGGATCATAGACAAATGGTAACATAATTTCCATTCCTTGTGCTGGCCGGTGGAATAATTTCATGTCAAATTAGTACATGTGCACATACCAATGACTTCATGCCCTTGTTGCCTTCACTCTTTCCTTTTCCAAAAGTAAATACTCTCTGTACAAACAAAAGAGAAGCCTTTTAGGAACAAAATGCACCATGAACAAAATGCTTGTACCAAAAATCTGAAATTAAGCTACATGGAGCATCTACACAAACAGACTGAATACCTGACAAGTTATCATTCTGATACTAAAACTAGAGCTCCAAGTCAAAACCAGTTAGCAACGACGCAATACAAGTACCTTCTTGGTTGTTTGTGTACTTGGATCTGAAACTGGGGACAGAATTGCTTTAGCTTGGTTGTTGCCTGGCTCGTACTTCTTCGGTTTGGGATTTGTGATCCCGTTTACAATCTGCATACTCTGCCTGCTATAGCGTGTGTGGCCAACGCGAGCAGACCAGTTGAGGCTATTGAATGAAGGGTTTTCTCTAACAAAATCAAATTGATCCACATATTTCCCCTTAATCAATCTTTGTCTATTAACCTCTGGTGGAGTCCTTATTAGCATGCCTTTCACTGTGGACGACATTGATACTACAAGTGCATACAAATGAGTCAATGATAGAACAATAACGTTAAATTGATCCGAACTAAATGCTCACTGCAAGGAGCTTGTAGTTTTATAACACAAGCACCTGAGATCCCGAGTTCAAATCTCCCTACCTCAGTATCTGTGGTATCAAAAATCATACCCTTTGAATAGAAACACAAAAGTGACAAAAGAGTAAAAACAAAAGTTCAAGATTGATTATTTGATTGAAAAATTTATTCAGATGGTAATCAAATATGTTTATGCAGATACATACCAGCTGATGACAGAAGTGCTTGTTGATCAGAAGAAGACTGAAAGTGCTTTTTGGCAAAATTTGCAATTGGAGATCAAACTTCAAAGGGTGTGTGATGGATGTGTTTACCTGGGTGCAGAGCTTCTTAAAAGCAGAAATGGCGGTTTGATGTTTTGGTGTTTTGTTGTTTTGTCTGTAATGGTGAGATGAGTGACATGAGTGGACCAAATTACAGTTATAGCGCTAACTCTTGCTTTCAACTCAACTTTGAACGTATTGCCCCTTTCACTTGATTAATAATTTTGAACATGATAAACAAACAATCTAAATTATGACACTTGGCCTAAGATAATGAAATGTCATGCACCAATTGGGTAGCTCTTCTCTATTTGGGACATTTGTTTTACCAATAATGTTGGAAGACATGAAATTTAAAATTTTGAATTTCTCATGCAATATAAATATTTTTAATTAACTCGATTTCGATCATTTTATTAGTAAATAAAATTTACTGAATGATTAGGTGCAAACCACTTACATGATCTCTGATACTTATAAGATCGGACATCAAGTCTGAATAACAACGAAAATTCCAATAATGTATAAATATGGCACGCCTTTCAATAACAACATCGTTTAGAAGAAAAAATGATTGGAGGATATGTTAAGTATTTTCGAGTCAGCGGAAAGGAAGGAAAAAGGAGGGAAAAGTCAGTTATTATGGTTGACGCTTGATGCTGAATTGGCAAAACTCCCGAGTTCAAGCTGTTAAAATACAATTTCCCACCAAAAAAGGCGTCATAATGGGGCCCTCACTCCCGCCAGAAATAACATCAAACTCCAAAGTGTTCATGACACGTGGCTCGCTGGGCGACATTCATCACCATGAACTGCTGCTCTCTCTTTTCTTATCCACAGAAATGTGACATTTCCCAGTCAAATTCTCATCCAAATGGTTCAGATTCCGAATGATTCTCGTGTTTACTAGCTGACTGGCGTTCGAGTTCCTGATTCGGAGAAATTGGATTCATCTTCAATTCTATTCCCTCCTCTGTCGATTATGAATTGTAAACATTGCCATAGAATGAGAGGATTCCTTGGAACATAAAACGGATTGACCATTCGTGTGATGGTTCGTCTTCGGGTTCCAGTAGGCAAACTAGTAAGAGCATAAACAAGAACTTGTGAACTCAAGTTTGTGTACACATTTCTTTGGCCAACAATCTATAGTTTGATACAAGGTTCTTCTTCTGTAAGTAAACTCAATTCAATCCAAGATGTGAGAACAAAATTTGGAGCTAACAACACATAGCCCTGTAGATTTCACACTACAGTACATTACAGAGAAAATGAATGTGGAAAAAATATAGAGGATCAACCTCAGAATACAAGGCACTTATTCAGTTCATAGGAGTCACACAATCTTTATTCATAACACTCTCACTCAGACTCTATGAACTTTTATTAAGAACGAGCATACCGCACAGAAATCCGCCACTGAATGGGGCTCCGGCATGAAGGGCAATCCTTCATGCCCTGTTTCTCATGGAGCTCATTGCATGTTCTGCAAACCACTTGATGGGCACACGGGAGGAACACCACAGACATCTCCTCGGATAGGCACATCACACACTCCCGCTCACGTTTCACCCCTCCCGTCTCAGAGTAGTCATGAATATCCTTCTCTACGTTTGACATACTCGGCATCTGGCATCTCTTGTGATCCAGGGTATTCTCGGCATCGGTTAGTTTGCTGGCGTAGCTTCCATCAACGCCCCTCCGTAGTGCAGCAATCTTTGATGAATCACTCTTGAGTCTCAATTGGGAGATTTCCTTTTCGAGCTTTTGAATTTCCTCTTTGTACTTCTCGAGACTGCATTCTGCTTTCAGATTAATCGTATCCTCCTTTGATTTTGTCGAAGCCTCAATCTGTTCCCTTTCTTTTCTTATTGAAGTGACCTGTACACGTAGTTCTTCCGTTGATTTCTCTTCCTGTTTCCACCTAGCCTGCCATACACTTTACCTTTTTAATGAGAAGAAGCATAGAACTAAATCCTATGACACAAAGTAGGAAGGAAACTAGTGTGAATCCCAGACCAGAATATGTTCAAGATGTTAGCCAAATGAGCTGTACTGCAGCGCTATTGACATGCTCTTTCACCAAATACCATTGCCCATCTGTCTTTAGTCTAGTCTACAACTTCGAATCTGTGACTACAAATTTGAATTCCAAAATTGTGTGCTGATATAAGGTAATCGTAAGCTCCGAGAGGAAAAAGTTAATTGACTTATGGGATGTATTAATAGCTAAATCGAAATAGGACTGAATCTTCTTTAACACCGCACATGCATAAGACGTGTAAAGAAGTATGTATCATGTCATCCTTTAATAAGATGTGTGAAAGCAGTAAACAGATCATAGCCTAGCTCAAAGGGATATGATATAGAATATGATTTCAGGTTCAACTAGAAACTCCTATCCAACCACCTGATTTATATTTTTAATACACCCATCTGTGCAATGCATTCTATACCCCTTTCCCGGTAATTGTCATTCGGCAGTAACAGGAAATAAAGTATTTCATACCTCCAATTGTTCCTGGAGATCTTGGGCTTGCTCTAGTTCCTGTAGCAGCTGTTTAAACTTGCGTTTTTCAGTTGCAAGTTCTTCATTGAACACTGCTTTCTGCTTCTCCCATGACTGACTCTTCATCATTGTCCTCTTCTCTCTCTTTGATACCTCTCGACAGCTTGCAGCTGACTGTGCCGCACGTAATTTAGCAGCCTCCATCTCCTGCCTCAAAGCAGCATTCTCCATCTCAAGATTCCGGACGGCAGAATTTGCTCGTTCGACCTGGTTAGTAGCCTTGGACATAGCATTCTCCATCTCAGCAAGTTTCTTCATGGTGCTTTCCTCCAGGGTGTACTTCTCTTTCTTTAGCCGTTCAACGTCTTCTTTCTCTTGCCTCAACAACTTAAGTTCAGCCTTGTCCTTACTCAACCTACGGGCAGCCTGCATAACCTTCTGGTTGGCCCACTCTGTCCACTCTTGGAGCTGATTTTGTAGGTCTCGCGCCCTTGGAACCAACTTCAAGATCATTTCATCTTTCTTGTCCCGGGGAACCCACTGCCCCAAGGACTTATCATATGGTATCCCAGAAAAAATAGAATTTGTTGCATCCGAATTATAGCTAAGAGGCACTGGAGCGGAAATGTTTTTGTTTGGAAGAGAAAGTGAAAGCTCCGTATCAGCAACTGATAATGCAGGTGGAATATTGGCCGCAGGTAATGCTGTTGCTGTATTGACTACAGATAATGCTGTTGAACTACTGACAGCAGGCAATGCTATTGATGTACTGACTGCAGGTAATACAGGAGAGGCACTGTTCTTTGGCAAAACAGAAGCATTATTGTCAGGATCCAGGCTAAAAGCTCTAGGGGAAGAAGGTCCACAAAGATTTTGGTTACCATTGTTGTGAGGCACATCGACTCCCATAGCCTTGCTTATCTTCAAGGACGCATTCTTCAAATTAACAGCAGTGGAGTCCGAAACAGACTTTAGTTTCTTATCCAAAATTAAACCACCCAAACCACTCAGCTTCCCTGCTCTTGAAGACCCCTTAGATCCATAAGTGCGGTAACTTTTCTCCAAATGAAGTGACTTCTGCCGAAGCATGTATTCTCTCTTGGAGCTAACAGAATGGACCTTCCTACTACTTAAAAGCTTTTCCTCTACTGCAGGAGATTGAGATGTCCCAGGCACACCAAAGGATTTATCCCCAGTATCAGATGTGTTTGTGCTCGCTTTCTCGGAAACTAATCCACTGTGAGCAAGGGAACTTTTTGGTTTAGATATATTGGGAACCGCCCCAGTAACAGGTTTCTCAGTCTGTGAACTATGAGAACCAGAAACTGAAGGAATTGGCTTAGAAGGATTCAGAAGATTCAATTCAAAATTTTTGGCTTCTGTTTTAGACTGGGGTTGATTTGGCAAGGAGGAAATGCCGTTTGAAGCTTCATCACTAATGAAACTATTCAAGGGATCACCATCCATTGCACAAGCATGAGATACATTCATGTCACAAATCAACAAGCACCACATTGCATCACCAGTACTGAAGAAAGGTCTAACCTCTCTTAGAACGCAAACCAGTTCTGCCAATATGTACTTTTCTAGCTGCTGTAGATCTTCAAAGCAATGTTCCCTGGAAGGATCAATGTCTTGGCCACTTCTAAGAAAAATTAAAGTATTATCCACTATATTTGACACAGTGTCTTTACTCCCATAACAAAGGCCAGACCGCAAAACAGCTTTTGTAGCAACTTCTTCAGTGTAACCACAAGAAGCAATCTTTTTTATTGCACTCTTGAAAATAGTACCCAAATTGCTTAGAACAAGTTCTTCAAGTTGTGTTTCTGTGAGGTCACTCCAATCGGCATCATGGAACTCATCCTCCTCTTGGGGCCGGCTTGGCCCAACCTCAGATGAACCTACAACACTAGGCAATCCGAGGTCAAGCTTCAACCCGTTAGAATGGTCTCTACACAGGTCACAGACGCCGATTTGTCCATGACTCTGCGTGATTTCAAACTTTTCAGCTGAAAACTCATAACTGGTGCATTCAGTTTGAGGTAAAGGCATTATCTTATTCGGATCACCTAAAGGTGGATCAGCCCGGAATTTCCTCTTATTCCTGCTTCCCTTTTCTGGAACAGTTATTGAGGGAGAGAGCTGGGTGGTGCACATCGATGCCATTTCAGCTGCACAGAACAATCTACTTCAATATATTCACATCCATATCCATCAAGTCTAAATCTACCAGTTCCGAATTCGATACCAATATAAAGATTAACCAATTCAATCAAAACTATAACCAACAATCAAACAACAAACTACTAACATAAGCATCAATATCTATAATCAAAAATCCAGCTCACAAGATCATCCACCAGTCAATGATAACCCAAAGAAAAACCAGAGTTCTAAAGCCATGTTGCATTCAGTATCGAAATCCAACATTACCAACATTCTAGAGCCAAAATAAATCAAAAACACAACAATCAAAGACATCAAAAGACTACCCAGAAGCAGAAACTCAACAATCAATCCCTCTGCAAAAAAAACCCAGATGATTAAACATCATGATTGTGAGATACCAATATGAAACTCAATACAAATCTGACAAACAGGATTGACTCAACAGATCAAAAATGAATCAAAGAAGAAATCCCAGAATCTGGTAAGTGGGCTGTTCATGCAATTGAAGATCCCCAACACAAATTAACAGAATCATTGAGGTTCGTAATTAAGAACATAGACGATGGATTACGCACCCGATTTGAGCTAATTGTTCGAGCAATCAAAGGTACGACCAGTCTCAGAAGAACATCAGAGAATCACAAAAAGAATTTATACTTGTTTATTTTTCGTTCTTAATTATCAGCTTAAAAGAGAAAAAAAAAAAAAACAGAAGAATTGAACGTCTGTTTCTCAAAAGTTTATGGTATTTATTTATATTTTAGTTTGATTTTCTGTTTTTTTTAATGACTGGACCGAAGTAACCATGGTAGCTGAATTTGGCTTTCTTAAACTAACCATGGTTAAGAAAAATTAGTCACCTACTTAATATATGGAGGAGTTCTTTCATAACAATATAGTTATCTTGATTTGATGTTCACTAATGATCTATAGTCAATGTAAATGATTTCTTGTGCCAAAAGTATGAAATTGGCTAAAGTTAATTTTATGAGTTTCACACTACTTTTTGGAATATTGAGTTTGCTAATCCATGAAGTTTTGTATTATATGTATTACATTGTGGTTTTGATAATCAAATATGCGCATAATCAAGGGATGCAAATACAATGTATAAGTTACATGAATCAGTATGTTGCCAACTTGTCATCTAATTAATCAAATAAATGATAACATGATATCATACCAATTTGGGATATATGTTTAGCGTTTCCTATTTACATTTGTTAAATTGTTAGTTGTAGAGTAAAACCTCCATATAAGCATACTCTATAATGGAATAACCTCCATATAAAATTTTTTGGTCCCCAGTCGGGACCAGTTATATTTTGGAAGAACCTCCACATTGTCATATTCCATATATTTTTGGAGTTCCGTTCTTAGAAATTTGTCTCCATATAGTCATAATTATAATAAGACCAAAAATATAGTATTTAATACTACAATAAAAATTTAAGATTAAATTAAATATATATTCATAGTTGTATGAGATCATAGATCACTTGGGTGGCATGGTTGCTATTCTAGGAAAACAAGTGAGAAAAACTCTATATCAAGTAATATAATCTAGATTTACTGCCGCGATACGGAAAAAACCCATATAATGTAGATTAAGTAAGAAAATCCTTAAAAAAAAATATTAAGTAAAAAATTAATTTTGCTAATCACACCTCTCTTAAAGAATAACCTCCTTATAATCATTCCTCTCTTTTTGTATATGCAAAAAACGTGTATATGATAATCAAAGTCAGAAAACACGAAACACTTGTATATTAGCAACCATTGTAATGTCCATACTACATGTATCACTACTGTCTAAAGTACATAACAATACAGGATAACACTTTCAACTCACTTGGGAATATAAAGAAACAAATAGAAAAGAAGGTGAGGTGTGGACCATATGGTTTGTTGGGTTGGGAACTTAAGAAAAGCCTATGTCTATGGTTAACTAATGTGGGGATGAAATGAGTGAAACCACATACTTTCAACTAATGAGAAGAACAAATTAACAATTAATTCCCTAAAATTCTTTTTGTTTGTATTTGGTCGAAAGGGTCACAGGGTAGAAGCCCAAAAAAATGGACCAAACCCAAACGCAACCGGACCCAAAAGAAAGCAACCAGACGCTACCGCCGTCGCCGCCACAAACACCGCTGCATACAGAAGTAGAAGATGATGATGACAACGTAAAACAACTCAACCAGTGCTCTGTTATCTACCTCTCTTTACAGGTACAAAACATTTCCCAATTGTTATCATTCCAAATTTCTAAACCCCTAAACCCTGAAATCATGAACAACCCATTTGGTTTGTGGAGTTATAGGATTGCCTTATCAAGACAAACAGGAATTGGAAATCTTGCCAAGTAGGTATGCATTTTGTTCTCCCAATCTTCCTTTTGTCCAATTTTTTCTCCTGGGTTTTATCATGGGTTCTGAATTTTTTGTGACCAACATTTTGATCAGAAGTTCAGGCCTTGAAGGCATGCAATGAGAGGAGGAACAGTGACAAAGGTAAGTGAGATCATAGCAAACATGAGTGGCGATCGGGCAGGTCAAACAGCGGATTGAATCACCAAAGCATCTGGGGTTTGCTACTTGAATGAAAGACGATTTCTGGGTTTTGTTACTTGAATGAATCTATGAATAATATTTGCAGCATTTCTGGATTGTATCTGCATGCGATTTTTCATTTACCCCATTCCTTGATTGTCTCTGAGTACAACTTTTGGTAAAACCATTAACATTATGTAACCAGTGGAAAGAAATAATGAAAGTTCTGATGAAATGGAGCATGTAATGTTTGTTTACACATTTCAACCCTGCTAGGAGAGTACTCTTCATAAAGCTATCCAGAAGAAGTTCATAGTTAAAAGAGAAACCAAAAACCACTGCTTAAATATGCTACCAAGTTTACATAACTACGCAATCGGCATTAAGAAAAGGTTTCAGTCACATTCCTCTTCTCTCAATAAGTCATCGCTTGCATTTTGCTCAACAGATATAAAGTGCTTGGCATTGCACGAGCCTTCAGCAAGAAGGTTTGTCGAAACATTGTTGACAGATAGGCAACCCGAAACCCTCTGAAAACATAGCGCAGTCAATTCCAGTTCTTACAGATATCACCTGAAAACAAAAATGTTGTTCAACAAAAGGGGAACGGTAGCAACAACCATCAGATGTATTATACACTTAAGCAAACTCGAAAAAACTCGAAATCTATAAGAATGACAGCTTGGAGGGGTTCAATCCCGGGGCAATTGGCCACTGATCAAAGTATATACGCTTCATTACCCAAGTTCTGATAAATAGGCATTCAACTTGTTCGGCCTTGCCCAAGTTCATATGATACAGCTTCATTACATATGTTTATATGATCAATGCAAAACCACCAAAACTATTCTCTCTCTCTCTTCACATAATAGCTCGTTTGCCGAGTGCTAATAGAATCATATGGGCCTGGTCACCTTTTAAAAACACAATTTGTATGTTGGAAAATCGCTGCTTAAAGGAGAATTAGTAGCCACTTTCTGGTGAAACAAATGCAGTAAAGCCATGAAATACGACATTGAAATAGAGTTGCCTTCCATATCATGAAATAGGTGTAAGTTAAGAACAGACCACGGTATAAAAGTAAGCCAAAAAAAGCTCATAATCTAAAACTACTTATAAGTCTAAACTTGCAGCTCAAACATTCAGTGTAAAGAATCATATGACTTGCATTTTTAAGCTGCTGCTCATGTCTTTGATGTGGAACACCATAATCCTTCACAACCCACATATCAAATCCGACACCAAACCCACACAGAACAAGACAACCTTCTAAAACTCCCAACTTCAAACGAATCAGGCAACCCAACTGTGAGAGGTGTTTTACAATACTCATGAAGAGATTCTCTACAACTTTCCGAATCTTCTTGTATTCTTTTCTTAGCTGTAGGATTAGAAACTCAATTCCAGTATAGGAATTGATCCACCAGCTTGTTCTTCACAAGGTAGTACTCTTGCTTTACTTGATGAACACATCGTCTGCATCTGATAACAAAAGCATCCTCTCAGTTCCATGGTTAATGACCTCTCAGCTTTAAACATCAATTCAGCAAATGCTAAAACATCACTCTTCATCAATTAAGCAAATGCTAAAACATCACTTTTTCAATGATAGTGTAAAGTAACTCACCCTTCGGTGGTGTTCTGTTCTTCACAGATGTTGTGAAAAGCAACACAGGCATTTTTAACTCTTTGTGCACCAATACTGTCAACGCAAAAGCACTCATCAAACATGATTGAGCTAAACATGAACAATTTCTCATCAAACGTCATTTGAGCTACAACATGAATGATCTGTCATCAAACAACACAGAGCTAAACAGGGACAATTTCTGATAAAAAAACATTGATCTAAACATGAACATTCAGTTTTTTGATCTGTCCTAGATCAGAACTATACTAAGCTTCTTGTAAGGTTCAATCGATCTAAGGGTGTAGAAATTCGGTCTAGCTCAGATTGAAGAAAACTGCAAAAAGATTCTCCCAGTAAATTCAAACCAGGAATTGCAAATGAATCTGAAATGAAATCTTTCTACAAAACCAAACTGAGGAAAAAGAACCAAATTTTGCAACTTTATATGGTGATTTAACAAAAAAGAAGCAAAATTTATGTTTACCTTGAGCTACTGCCCTTTAACTGGTGAACATGAGCATCAACCCTTTTGAAGTCTACACTTTGCTGTTCTCTGTGCAAAGAAACCAAAAGCGAGTGAGAAACCTCTAAATACAAAACAAAAAACATCAAACACAGAAAAAAGACAGATTGAAAAGGAGAGATCTTGGATCCTCACAGAGCTCTGGTGAGATCACTCAGAAGCTTCTCAGAATCTTCAAAGAAAAGGGACACCACTTCAACAACAAAATTTGGGTTGCTCTCATCTTGCAGCTGCAGAAACTGGGCATCCAGAAACCCCTTCTCTCACCCAAAATCAAAAAACCAGAAGACAAAATCAGCACCAGAACAAACATAACAAACAAGCAAAACAGACTAAAACTCCTCAGTAAGTTGTCACTAGTCATATATTAATCTATTTAAGTTGTACCAAACTAGTACTAAGCCCTAGTTCTGATACATGGTAGGCACTCAACTCGCTCGGCCTTGCCCAAGTTCGTATGATACAGCTTCATTATGTATGTTTGTTTGGTCAAACCAAAACCACCAAACCTATTCTCTCTTGCTCTCTTCGCATGATAGCTTCTTACAATAATCTCATGGCTAGGAAGCCATAAGCATCCCATCACCAACTTATACTGTCCAAGATCTCAAATATATATCTCATATGCACAATCTCCACTTACATGTCAAAGTGGATTTGCATATCATAACTTACCAATTTGCATATCATGAACATGCAGTTGTATAATAGAGAAGGGTAATTAATTAGAGCCAACTGTCAATCTATAATGTCAAAGTTGCCAGCTGGAAATTTGCAACTACAAGTTCTGTATTGTTTTAGAATTGCATCAATTGTTGGATTTATGATTGAATAAGCAGATGGGTCATTATAACCGGGTATTTAGTAACTGGGTCAATGTCAGTAACTGTACACAAGCAGCATTTGAATGTTATAATTGCAGTACAAAAGCAACATTTGATTGGTTCACAACATTTGATTGTTAATTAGTTAGATTGTCAGGAGAATAACAAAAACAGGTCATATAAACAGAAGCATAGTTGCTACCTTTACAAATCAATGTTGGTTGAAGAATCCCGAGGATGAACTTCAATGTTGACACACCCTGCATATCATATGGTACACACACCAAAGTAAGTTGGCAATCAGTAACTAATGTCACATAGTTAACCAAATCATCGTAGTTATCGTTAAATGATCCACGGAGAGCTCCTGTGTATCTAACCAAACTTTCCTTCCAGAATTGAAGAACAAATAGTTAATTAGTTGATTAGGTATAATTGCAGTACAAAAGCAACACTTGATTCATTCACGACACAAGTTAATTAGTTAGATGGTCAGGAGAATAACAAAAACAGGTCGAATAAACAGAAGCATAGTTGCTACCTTTACATATCAATGTTGGTTGAAGAATAACATGGATGAACTTCAATGTTGACACATGTAGAGAAGCCTCTAATAAAAGAAACCCCATACTCTAGCAGCCTGTCAGATTTTGTACCGCCTTATACCCTGCATATCATATGGTACACACACCAAAGTAAGTTGGCATAATCAGTAACTAATGTCGCATAGTTAACCAAATCATCGTAGTTATCGGTAAATGATCCACGGAGAGCTCCTAAGTTACTTTAAGGACAATCTTCCATTATTCCAAAACTTCATATGCAATATTAGAATACTAGATCTTCCCGATGCTTCGAAAAGATGCAATGCACAGATCAAATTTTTCCTACAAAGCATCTACTTCCAGACTTGACGAACAAATAGAAGCTGCACTAGCAGAGGAATGCAATTCAATTTTGTGCATGTATATATATCTTTCAAGTAAAACTTTAGTACCTGTTCACCACCTCTCCCCCTTTTCCTTCTGTCGAAAGGTCTTCCTTGTTTATCACATCTTTGACCTGCAAATTCCACGAAAAAATTAGGCCAAAATTTCAGAAATTGAAATCGATTTGGGGGGGAAATCAAATCAAGATCGAACCTTGAAGATCAGGGATTTGCCGATCGGCTAGGTGGGGTGGTTGACGGCATATGGTTCTCTGGTGAAGCTTTTGGCGCCTAGTAGAGCGATGGCGATGGTGTCGCTGAAGACCATTTGGATGGCGGTGGAGGTTACTGGAGCCAAATCGAAGAGGCAGAGTTCGCACTCTTTGTGGACGGTCATGTCACAGATGGAGTTCGACGCGACGGAGGTGACGAGCCGGATTTGCCGACGCCGGAGAAGAAGACGGTGGCCGGCAGGGGAGGAGCGGCGAAGGAGGGGGAAATCTTCCAAGGCGCAAGATTCATCTAGTGGCCAGCATTCAAGTGACTCAAGAACAAGAAAGGGTCATAAACTATAGAAGCAGGAAAGAAATGCCTCTCGAGAAAGGGGGCAATCTTCCAAGCCGCAAGATTCATCTAATGGCCAGCATGCAAGTGACTCAAGAACAAGAAGTCATCCCAGACCTCGCCAAACTCTGAAGCGGGGAAGAAATGCCTCTCGAGAAACTTGGTCCTCCCACTCTAATCCATTCCACCAGGATTCCTCTCCTTCGATAATCACCTCACGATTTTGGGCAGATGTTGAGTTGAGTGGCAGCTTCTTCAGTTCCGGACATCTCATTACATGGATCTTATTCAGATATGGAAAGGGCAGGGCGCTGTCATATATGCTCTTCAGCATTGGTAGGTGAATCAATTCCAGATATGTAAGTTTCTCAAATGGGCACTGTTCTTTTACCACATTTTCCTCTCCACCCAATTTTTCCAAAGCTATTATTTTCTCCATTTCAACGCAGTCACTCACCATTAAAATGCTCAGCTTTGGAGCAAATATGAGCCAAGTCAAGTCCTTGAGATTCCAAGAAAAGTTTACTTCTACCTTTTGAAGGCCAAGGAGAGAAATTTGGTTTTCCATCATTGACTTCTGGGGATAAGCGATCTTCATCTCTTCTGGGGACTGGTTCTCGTAACAAGACATATGTAGTTCACGGGTGCACTTAAATAATGAGTGGTAGCCCAAGAATTTCTGAATACAAGAGGCACTGTTTACACTCAACGTCAACTCATCAAGGTGCTTCAGACCCTGTATTTCCTCAATCAGAGCTTCTTCACCATCGAAAAGAATCTTGTCACCAGAACCACTCCCCGCCATTTTCAAGACTTTGAGCATCTCGAAACTCGATATTATATTTGGTGGAACAAAAACAAGGTAACGCGTGTATTCCAAATTCAAATACTTTAGCCGTACACAAGCCTTTAGTTCAACTGGTAACTCTCTTATACCAGTCTAGAACAAGTTCAGATGTTGCAAGGAGAGCAAATTTGAAACTCCAGATGGCAGTGCCTCTAAGTACTCATTATTTGACAAATCCAACACTCGAAGATTAGCCATGGAATTAAAGAATCCATCAACAAACACCATCAATTTTCTCTGTAATTCTCTTCCGATCATGAATAAAGTCGACAAATTTGGACAGGTTGGTGTGTCAGCTAGACATTCAATATTGTGATTATATAATGACACCCGGTTTGTGCTCTTCCATCTTTTGACATCTGGTGTTCCATGGTCAGCTGCATACACAAGGACCCTATCCTTATCTTTCCCACAATCACGAGCTAACCACAATGCCATGTCACGAATCACATCATGCATTTTTACTTGATGGTCTTCTCCATCTTCCAACAAACATGCGGTAACAAGAGTTCCGATAATTTCATAAGCCTCATTTTTCACTTCGTCAACATTCCCATATTCATCATCTAGTATTTCTTCACACATCCAAAAATACAACAAATTGTCTCTACTTATGAGAAAATCTTCAGGAAACAGAGCACAATATAAGAAGCATGACCTGAACCTCTCACTAGGTAGATTATCGTAACTGAATTTTAAAAGAGAAAACACTCTATCTTCCATACCTAAAAATTTCTCCGAGGACTTCTTCAGAATGTCAAGTGCATATTTCCACTCTTCAGGTGTTTTCTTGCAAGCCATGGCTTGGCCAACCACGTTTAATGCCAGTGGCAAACCATCACACTCTTTTGCCACACTTTCAGCAAGTTTACGAATATCTGGATGGCCAGAAAGTATTTCCTTCCCAACCTTGTCTTGAAATAAAATCCAAGCATCCTCCCATTTTAAACACTCCACCTTGACCTTTCGAGCACCCATACTACCACATACACCCTCCGACCGAGTACTGAAGATTATCTTGGACTTGATCCCTTTTTGTGGAATCGGAACCCCTATCTTTTTTATGTCAACCCATTCCCAAATGTCATCCAACAGTAACACAAACTTCTTCTTGGTCAAGACCCTGTGGATGTCTTCAGCTTTTTCTTCATGCTCTTTGACTTTCCATCGGTCATTGGAAAGCCCAATTTTTTCACCAATCTTGTCTTGGACAGTTTCAACTTTATGATCCTTAGATACCACTACCCAGATCACAGGATTGAAATCATTAGGCGGAGTACTATTGAGGAATTTGTTGTGGATTTGGTTCAGGAGGGTGGTTTTTCCTACCCCGCCCATTCCATACAAGCCAATGATTCCCACTTCTTCATCTTCAACATGCTTCCAGGCCTTATCAAGCATGGAATCCATGCCCACAGTCGGCTCGCTCGGTCTTTCTTGAGCTGAATCGAACCTCTCCGCCGCAACTTCTTGAAAACTACTTCCCTCCTTCTTTAAGTCGTTGACCGTCGCCAACACTGTAGCCACTGTTTTCCCATACTTATAGCTGGACAAGCAGCTCTTTGAACAGCAACCTCCACAACATAGCTTCTCAATTTCTTGCTCTCTATCACTGACCAGTCGAGTGACCTCAGTCTCGATAGTTTCCACGCGCTGAATCCATTGCTTCACCCGCTCGAGCTGCTTCATGAATCTCTGCAGCTCAGCAGTCTCAACCTTGTTCTTCAAATCGTTCTTCAAGCATGTTAGCTCCACTAAAGAAGTCGTCAAAGCTTGAAGGTTGTCTTTGAGCTTGGGTAGATACGCAGCCCGCGGAAGAAGGGAATCCAAGCAGCGAGAAAGAACGGCATCGCAGGACAGTGAAATGGAGAAGCAGTTTCCCATTGCTTGCAGAGAGACTACTAGAAAATGCTAAATTTTCAAGGGATTGTGATTAGCCCAGCCTTCGGAGTGAAAAAGATAACCAATTGCATTGGGAAATTGTAATCCAAATCGTGGTTTAATTATTTAAATGCTTTAATGGTGGCAGGGGTCGGGTTATCTCGGGCTCACAACTTTAATTCATTTTCGTTTCGTTTGTTTTGGAGTCTTGGAAGTCGTTGCTTAATAAGAAATGGAGGCTTGGAAGTCGTGGTTTCATAAGAAATAGCAGAAGACCAGTGAAATGGAGTCTTGGAAGTCGTGGTTTTTCCAACACGCTTGCATTGGAGTAATTGTGATCCAGATCTACTTTAATTATTTATATGTTTTAATGGAGGCAGTGGCCGGGTAGATCCTTTAATTGCGGTGCAAGTGGCCTTTAATTATTCCTCTTTTTATATCTTTCTCTCACCGCTGCTGCCCCCACACCATCGCGGAAGTCATCGGATGAGCTGGATTGCAACACTTGTACTCGATCGCCGATTCCAAAGATGCCCAGCTCCTCGATCTACTCCCCCGATGCCTGAGCTTGATTCGAAACACGGAGATCAATGGCAGGGTTTAATTTGTGAATTTCGTGATTGATAAGATTCTAGGGCTCAATTGATCCAAAGGGTTGGTGGTGGAAATGGTTTCAAACGTAACGAACTTTCCGGTTTTGGACAAAAGCAGGGATAGGGAGTTTGCACAAGGTGTTCGATGAAATGCCTAGCTTAGACTTGCTGGTTGATTGGAATCCAACAAAGGACCGGCATCATTTCAAGTGTCTTTGAGATTCCAACAAGACATTGGTACCAGGCATTGTCATAGATTAGCTTTTAAGACGTGAATCTTGGAGCATACATTACAAGTTAGAATTCAATGTTTTCCTGCCATTTCCAAGGTCTCTGGAGATTTCTAACCTCGATGCCTGCATGTAATACGACAATCTCAAGAACCAGGAAAAAAATTGAACTTGGGGCAAAGCTGCATCTGTTTCATACATAGTAAGATGACAATAGATTGGGACAAAGCCCACGGGGACATCGTGTTTCCACATAGACAAAAGATTAACATCTGGTTGAGAAAGAAACCAAAAAAATTAGTGTTTCACACAGGAAAGGGGAAACAGACAGACAAAAAGAGGACTTGTCACATTTTGCCCTTGTTATGTTTCAGGTTACTCCTTTCAGGGCAAGCTTGTCACATTTCTTCGCAGCTCCCACCCTGCATATTATATAATAAGCATGACAAAATGAGCTTCATATAACCAGATAACAGTGTTTCGGCCTTCTTCCAAAACATCCATGCATTGTGTAGCTCATAATGAAGAACTGAAGAGCAAAAAAATCTTTATTGTGCATAACAGTGTAGACATTGTCTTTCTATTCTTGAAACTTTTTGTTAACCGAACAAACGAAAAAACAAAACACAAAAAGCAAGAAACTTTTTGTCAACATTATTCGTGGAAACATAAACCCATCTCTGATTAGCCAAGAAAAACGAATACACCACATATGTATCTAACAGAAATCCCAGACCATGGTTGTTGACACACAGATTATGCATCATATTCCAAAAAGATGACCAATTGCATTCGATTAATTGTGATCCAGATCTACTTTATTTATTTAAATGCTGTAATGGTGGCAGGGGCCGGGTGGTCTCGTGCTCACAACTTGAAATATTCCTCTTTTATATAATATTCATTTTCGTTTCGTTTGTTTGGAGTCTTGGATGTTGTGGTTTCATTAAGAAATGGAGTCTTGGAAGTCGTGCTTTCATAAGACGAAGCAGAAGGCCACTGAAATGGTGGCAGGGGCTCACATCTACTTTAATTATTTATATGTTTTAATGGTGGCAGGGGCTCACATCTAGTTTAATCATTTAGATCCTTTAATCACGGGGGCAAGCGGCCGACTTGAAAAACTCCCAAGCTGCTAGTCGCAAATTGAAACGGTTTATTATAACACAACATATTTCCGCAATACGAAATCCAATGAAGAGCTCCACGCAGATAAGCATTGAATGGAGTTATTTCCAATGCTTTTCCAAACTCCTCTCCCACCACCAATGGTGTATATCTCAGCCCGAGCTTCGAGGAAGTCATCGGATGAGCTGGTTTGCAACACCTTGTACTCATTGGTCTCAACGCTACAACCAAATCCCACAAACAATCCAAACCATTGCATGTGTTGATCAAATCGAATTGCGAAATGTGTGCTCTGTTAGTCAACCCCAGTTTATTTATTTGCAAGACAGTTGCAAATAAATTCTAATCTCCTTGGTTTCTTGATTAACAACCAATGGGTGTTGATGATCGTGAAGCGTGAGGATGACACCACTAGAAAACTGGACAATAGGCACGACAGCAACTGTGGCTTTAAGGCTTTTATCTGTGCCTAAAAGGATGTTAGCCACGGATATCCGTGGCTTAACTCACCGTCCCTGTTGGTCTTTAGGCACCCCATTAGCAAACCGTGGGTATATTATGGCCACGGTTGATACAACCGTGGCTAAGAAGTCAATTTAAATAATATACAGCCACGGATGACGCAACCGTGGCTAGAAAGTACTTTTTTAATGCAATAATTGCTACAGATGCTTCATCTGTGGCTGAAGAATTCAGGGGGCAAAAAAAATTATACAAAATTAAAATTGAGCTTATAATTCACAATAATATACCATAAACCAAGTATTTTCACATTGAATTTCTCGCCTAATGTATCTTTCCACTCAAATTGAAATCTAAAAACTAGTTCTAATTGAATACAACATCAGAGACTATATTACAACCACTAACTCATCTTTAAATTTCTATCCAAAAATGTTGACAAAGTTTGCCTCTATTTTTTTAAGCTTGCATATTCATTGAACTAGGAGGATTACCATGTGCATGTTAAATATACCGATCTTCACCACCTGCTGTAAGAAGGGAATGAAACACTACATCAAAACAAGCTCCTACCAGCTGCTCTGCAAAAAAGGACAGAAGGGAATGAAACACTACATCAAAACAACGTCCAAAGAATATTAGAGATAAGTTATCAGAGGAGTCTGCAGCTCAGATGGAGAGCATGTCAAATGTGGCATAGTTTACCTCATCCTAAACGGTGGAAAACTCCCATTTTGATCTGCAACAAGGAAGCCAAATTCAATGAGAAAATCAGTAGTCCATCTCACGCCAGTAAAGGAAGAGAAAATCTAAACTCATCAATCAGCTAAAAATTTTGCATGTTTTAATTATTATAATTTCCTAACAATGATGCATGTGAACTTTAACAGAAGCAACTTCCCCCTATAGGAATCAATATCTTGGGTTTCTATCTTCTCCCTCACATTTTCTCAGCAACCAAACAGACTACCAAAATAGTAAACAAACCCCTCATTATAAAACCATCAAAACAGATAAAAAGACAGTAAAAGCAAGAACCTTCGAAGGTGACAAATTGAGAAAATCTTCAGCCGTCGTTGGGTTCTTGCATTCTGCAACAAGAAATCTATCCAAGAAATCTACATTCAGTACAAATCATTCATGGATGTCAATGAAATCATTCAAAATGATACCTGTACTTGGAGCTGGAGCTGCTTTCATATAATGTCACCATGGATATCAATGAAATCATTCAATATGAGTTTCTAATTTCTACCAGAAATGGATGTGCAATCATGAATATGAGTTTCTGAGTTTCTGATTTCTCCTGCAATCATGAATATAAGTTTCTGATATCCAATCCTAATTGTTTGATAGCCATTAAGATGGATGTGCAATCATGAATATGAGTTCCTAGTTTCTACCAGAAATGGATGTGCAATCATCAATATGAGTTTCTGATTTCTCCAGCAATCATGAATATGAGTTTCTGATATCCAATCCTAATTATTTCATATTTCTGGTAGGTCTGCAGAAGAGCATATTTCAAAACACGCATAATAAAAACAATTTACTCTTTAGAAGGCCAAAATCTTAAGTCAATGAGCATTACAAGCAAATAAACTAACCGCAGATGTCAAAAAGCAGTAGCTCAAAAATAGAAGAAAAAGAAATATCTCAAAACAGAAAAGTATCTCACCCGTACTTGGAGTTGGAGCTGCTTCATCTACACTGAGCAACAACTTTTATTCCATTCCCACATTCACCTTTCACTGAGCACGTTACTTCACCAAAAGTACGAAAAACTTTTCACTGTATTAAGCTATAATCTGCAGAACTACAGACAGATTTACAACTATGTGTTACCTATGATGCTTATGAACCTTAAACAAACTTTCATCATGCAATTGGCCAATAGAATATCCAAGCTTTTAGCAGATTCAACCTTGAAGGTCCAAATTGACTAGCATAAATTCGAAACTTCATCTTCCATTACACCAAAAACAGATAAAGGAGGAACAAAACTTTCAATTTTCAACTCTTACAGTCATAAACCAGTACAAGAAAGCAATGATACAACAAATATGTACACAAATTTCAGTAGAATACTGAGTAGTTCAGAGCAAAAGGACAATTCACATAGAAATTAACGAGTTTGGTTACGAAAATTGACCAAATCTTGTTAATACAAACATCCAACTTTCAAGTAGAATTACTCTTCCAGCTCTGAATTGACTACCAAAAATCAAAACTTCATCTTTCAATACACAAACAACAGATTACAGAGGAGCATAACTACCAAAAAAAAAACCAAAACTTCATCTTTCAATACACAAACAACAGATTACAAAGGGTAGTTCCTTCACAAAAGAAGAATAAGCATTTCACTACCACATAAATCAGTTAAATGCTTCTTACTAACACTGAAAGGCTATGTAGAGATAAAATCCCAATATATAAAGATGGTTATTACCAACAGAAAGCACCTCATACAAGTACCAAAGTTAAAGAGCAACCTCATGCATGTTATAGGCTTTAAACATTGAAGAAAGCATTTGCATGGTTGAAGTCAATACAATTGTCCCTAGGATGACTAATTTGAAATCATCCCAAACGTAACAAAGATCACTTGACCTTGAATTTTCTAACAAGTTTTCAGACCGTTTGTATGAGAAATATTTTAACTGAAATAAGCAAAAAGTTCTTAATGATCTAACTGACCTCATATTTTGAGCAGTGCACCCATCTTGATAATGCCGACCATCTGCATCAAATGAACCACATTATGTGTCATATTTCAGTTATCATTTACAAAGTCCAAATCCAAAATAAACACTTTGTAAGACATTCAGTGACGATGGATACCAATGATTAAGTGTCAACGTTAACAGAAAAAGGTACAAAAAGATTAATTTACATATAAGTTATACTAAACAAACTTTTAATTTACCTATAATGCCAAATCTGTTTTTTCTTTTCAAATTTCAAAATTGCATATCCAATGTTTCTGGAACGCAGACTAAAAAAAAGGTCGAGTAAGCAAATAAACCATCTTTGGAGAAAATAAAACAAGTTAAGAAAATGAAAGGTTTACTTTTCATGGACAAATGAGTAGCCAGTACATATTTAGAAAGAAGTTTAATTTGCAATATATTCTTAAAACCTGCAGTCATCTAATTATCAGTTCAATGTAAATTCAAACAACTCTAAAACTTGAAGGAAACCTTAAAAGGAGCAGAGTTAAGTGTAATTGTAAGGTAGTAATAGTCGTTGAAGACAGACAAATTAATCGAGCATTCTCTTCACATGGTTAAGTTATGGTGTTCTCAGCAGATTTCCCACAATTGAAACTTTGTGCGAAAATTCAGATGAGGCATCAAAATAAAGAGTAATCAGTAAGTACCGTAGACCATTGTGTTGGACTGAAACAAAGCCCTGCCCAACCACTTTCTCCAATTCCACAATCGCGAGACAAAACTGAGTAAGTAAGCCTCTCAACATCTGAAAATTTAACAGGTTCATCCTACAATAGGTGACTCCAAATCCAAAACAAAATGAACCAGAAGACAGAGAATATGCAGAGAGCTAAAGGCAATTATGAATCTAACTTACCTCGTCAACCAATGCATTGAAAACTTAGCAAAACAATTGAAATCAAGCCAAGAAGAAACCTTAAAAGCGTATTTAGGGTTTCCAGGGTCTTCCTTCTAAGCATCAACCATTGCCTAACGCCGAAAATCAAATACGTCAGAAATCAAAACGAAATAAGAAAGCTAGGGTTAGGGATTTACACTGGAAACACAAAAACGCGAAATTGAAATGAAAACCTCACTTGAATATCTCGATCGGCAACCGGAGCCATTTGATTCGTCAATTGCGAATTAGGGAAAGGAGTCGTATGTTGCGGCGTAGAGAACAGGCTCTGATAATTGGGAAACTTGGAGCCGCTGACACCAGAGAAAGAGAAAGTGATGCGGGAGAGAAAAATGTATTGAAGAAACGAGTGTTTAGGATACAGAGGGAATTATTATTTTGTTTTGTTAGCCACGCTTAAAGGAAATTTGTGCCTAAAACTACAAAAGTTCTAATATATTATATTTGTTCACCCAAAGTTTGGGTGGGAAGTGTGGGAAAAATTGAATTTCCCACATGTTGAAGTGTAGGTAAAGCCTTATAGCCACACTTGACAATCAAGTACCTAATTCAAAACAAATAGGCACCAAACTTAGTGGTGCCTAAATTTTGGTTCATAATGCCCAACTTTCTTGTAGTGTGAGTAAATTGAGGGTCGGAAATTACAGAAAGCCACTCTTTGCAAACGCATCTGCAGTTGAAGAGGGTTCTCACGGACAGTTTTGACAGAATTTCCATCACCAGAGCATGTTTGCTGCTCGGAAATTATAGAACAGCTGATTGCTGCTTTTCTCCTTTGATTGATATTCATTTTCGTTTCGTTTGTTTGGAGCCTTGGAAGGAAGTCGTTGTTTCATAAGAAATAGCAGAAGAGCAGTGGAATGGGCGTCTTGGGCTACCATGCTCTTTACTCTGCTGGGCCTGGTCACCTTTTAATGAAGTAATTGAGTATGAATAAGATTGCAGAAGAGCAGTGAATCACATTCCATTTTCTGGTGAAGCAAATGCGGTGAAACCATGAAAGAACAGATAATACGACATCGAAATAGAGTTGCCTTTCATATTTTGAAATAGCTGTAAGTTAAGAACAGACCACAGTACATAAGTAAGTACAAAAAAGCTTCTAATCTTGAACTACTTATAAGTTTGTAACTTGGAGCTCAAACATTCAGCAACTTTCAAAGTAAACAAGTCGTATGACTAGCATTTTAAGCAGCTGCTCATGTCTTTGATGTGGAACAGAAGTAGGAATTGAAGAGCTGTTTATAACAACATAAGTCATCAGACCCGTCACTTGCATTTTGGTCTATTGAGAAGCTGGTTTTCTGTCTTTGCTGAGAAAGAGCAGCACAGTTTTAACTTTCTTTGGCATCACAAAAATTTCCACGCAAAAAGTGATTGATGAATCAGGAGCAATTGGTGTCGAAACATAGTTGGCACATTGGAAACCCTTTACCTCTCAAGACATAACCCAAGTGCTCACCGCATATAGCACATTCAGTAGCAATCCTCCCTGGCAAATCCAGCTGAAAAGAAAAGAATATTGTTCAACAAGAAGATACATCAACACCGACACCATCGGTTCAGTTCAAAGAAAACAAAAACTGGGCACTACAAAATTTACAATTGATTATATGAGAACAAAGGAACATACGGCTGGAGCAAGAACTTCTTCAGTAGCAGGGCATCGATGGCGTGGGTCATGTTCTGTGGTCTTCTTGTGAGGTGGTGACTCCCACTCGTTGGAACCAGCAAATGCATAACTCGCTTCAGCAAGCAGCACCTCAGATTTATTACTGTTTCGTACCCTGCATATCGAATGGTAAGCATCCCAGGATGGATGACATAAAGGGTAACAAAAACAAACTCTTGACTACATGCTTGAATTTCCCCAATAGCAGTATCGTCACTAATCTTCGTTCCGATATTAAATCATATATGTTCGACTTGTTAGATTTTGTCTAAGGTCATTTGAAGAAACTTTCCAACACTTGTTTTGTTGATAATGTGCTAAATTTGCGAAAATAAACTCAGAAAGCTCCCCAATGTCCCACTGTTGCGCAACACATATTTCACAAAAGTAAATGATCTGTTACCCCAGCCCTTTGATTTTAGCAACAGAAACAAAACCCCATCTCTGATACGTATTAAAGAAATCTCACATACATAAGAACTTCTTCAAGGAAGATGACACATTGAGAGTGCGTACTTTGTAGGAAAGATCAGCAATTTAACAGAACATTGAATAGACTATAGAAAGGCATGAATGCAAGATTTAAGTTGCAGAGTTTGCCTACAAAAGTTCAACTTCCACCAAAAAGAAGCAAAAACGATAAGAAACATCAAAGGGGCATGCATGTTTATTTGTGAAGCAAAGTTGTACCTTTTCACTTTCTCTCCCTTTGCAGCCATATGGGAGAGTGAAACAAAACATGGCCTGTAAGCAATGGCATGAAATTTTGTCCCCCTCGGGGTAATTCGAGTTTTGCTGATAGTAATTGGCTTTTTATTAATAAAAATCTCATCCCAATCGTCATACGACACTATAATTCCCCCATCACTCATCAACACAATTGGTTCATCACACCAGCGACCAAAAGATCCAATGCGGGTATAGCCAATACCAATAATCTTAGTCCAAGACTCCTGGAAACCATAATCCTTCATAACCCACATATCAAATCCGACACCAAACCCGCACAGAACAAGACAGCCTTCTAAAACTCCCAACTTCAAACGAATCTGAGCAGGGTAATCAGGCAACCCCACTGCAAGAAACTCTTCTTTCTCAAAGTTGAAAGATTGTATCAACTCAGAACCTTGGAGCCAATGAAGAGCTCCATTCAAAAAGGCATCAAATGGTAAATGATCAAACCCCCCAGGACCAATTCCAATGCTTCTCCAAACTCCTGCACCACCAATTGTGTATATCTCAGCCTCCAAATAGTTGTCACGCGACCTCGATTCACTCGATGGATAGTACGTTTGCAGAACTTTGTACTCATTGGTCCCTACGCTATAGCCAAATCTAGCAAAACAACAATATTTGTTGTCCTTGTAATCCGGAAGTGGAATTGCGATGAACTCACCCAAAATCGGATTGCACACGTACAAAATGCCATCATTTTCGGGGCCGGACAAACAGAGGAAGCCATTGCAGGAGTTTATCAGTTTAAAGTCAGAAATCGGGAGGCTATTTTGTGGGGTAAATTTCATTTTCTCAAACTGATAGTGGAAAGTAAAGCGTTCGATTATCTGGGTGCAATTGAGATACCTTGATTTTCTTTTGGCGGGCAGGGTTTTGATCAAGATACCGATTGGTGACATCGAACGGTGGAGGTTGGCGAATCGAGGGTCGGAAATTATACGAAACCATGCTTTGCAAACACACCGGCAGTCGAAGAGGGTCGCGATGGAGAGCCGTGAGAGGATGTCCATGACTATATCCACCGGGACTTGCCGGAATTTGCATTGCCGCTGCGGCGGTGTGGTGGCTGCTCTTTTCCTTCGATCCATTGTTGTGTTTGTTTTCTGTCAATAAATCGTGCTTAATAGGAATGCGCCAAGAGTGGGTGTTGGCGGGTGACTTTTGGCGGGAAAACCTCTTGCCGGTTATAGGATTTGGCCCATGTGGCCCATTTGGGAATGAGAGTAAATCTATTAACAGTTTACTTGCCATTTGTTCCAGATAGTTTGGCAAACAAAATCCAAGTCTTCATGTCATGTACTAGTAAATTAAGAACACGTCACACCAAAGAAGCCCCTCTCATCTCAAACTACTTACAAGTCTTTAACTAGGAGACCTCAAACATTCGGAGGTTTTCAAAGTAAAACAAGTAATATGATCCCTTGCAGTTTGGTCCATGGAAACAGCTGCTCATGTCTGTGATGAGGAACAGAAGAAGAAACTGAAGAGCTGCTTAAGGGTGGAGAGAGCCTTTCCACAACAAATTGAAGAACTCACCTCCGTCGAAGCATTATAGACAGGTTCGGCGTCCCTTACCTCTGAAAAGGTAATCCAAGTGCCCTCTGCATCGACTGCATTCATTCTCCTTCGTGCCGCAATCATAACTCCTAGCAGCAATAATATTGGCACATATCTTTCTACCTTCAACCCTGCATTCATAATAGCGACGAGTGTTCCAAAATGAGCTGAATCCTATACAAGTGACCAATGAAGTGATGAAAAAAACCTTGAATAAACATCCATGTATTGCATAAGTTCATGGTTAAGCAAACGAATCTTGAACAAAGTTTGCAATGGACCGAATTAAGCCACATTTGCCTACAACACATAACATAAACAAAAGAAACAGTAACAGAGAGGAACTAAAATAATGCATACATGTAGAACTTGTGAATGTGAAGCATAGATTTACCTTTTCACCTCCGCTCCTTTTGAAAGCTGAGAGAATGAAACCGGGCACGGCCTGTAAGCAACTGAAAGAAATTTTGTCCGACCACTCGGAGTGATTCGAGTTTTGGTGACCACACTCTTTTTCTTTTGATTACCAAGAACTGCATCCCAACCATTATACGACATTATAATCTCCCCATCCCCACCCATGACCACGATTGGTTCGCACCAGGCCTCAACATTTAGTCCCAGGAACAACGAATTGATACTAAGAACTTTAGTCCTAGACTCCGAGACACCATACCGCTGCATCACCCACATGTCGAATTTGTAACAACTATTACCAAACACACACAAAATCGATTAAACGTTTGCAACACCTGGTACTCACTAGTCCCGGGACTAAAACCGAGTCCAACAAATCCACCTCGGGTCCTACGGTAGGACTCCTACCGTTGCTATTAGACTGAATTGTGATGTACTCACCCAATCTTTGCAAACACACCTGCATTTCAAGAGGGTCTTGATTGGGAGCCGTGAGAGAAATTCTGTAACTAAGCCATCTGGAAGTTGTTCGATTTGGAAATGATCTCGAGATTTGGGTTCGGATTGCCATAATTCTCCGAATTTCTCTTTGAAGATGATCTCTGATCTTTTTGCTACTTTTTGCTACTTTTTGCCCTTGATCCATCATAGAACTTCGGCAAGATCTATGCCGGCCGGTTGAAAGGGCGTCTTTCGGTAAAATGAAATTGAGTGTATTTGATTACTAAACAAACTAACCCCCTGCCAAACGGCAAAAGCTTTGAATCTCATTACCCAAAGCTTTAGGTTGCATTACCGTCCGGCTCGCACCTAAATCCGCACAGCGAACAAAGACCAAACGACGAACAGCGAAGCGAACGACGACGATGGAGTCGAGGGACAAAGACCAAACGACGCCGCACCATCAGCCTCTTCTCAGCAGCCTCGTCGTGCGTCCCTCCACCAGCGACAGCGGCGGAGGAGGCGGGGGTGGCCGTGGCAGCGATTACGAGAGCGGCGAGGTTCGCCGCGAGGCTTCTCCGTACTCTCGTTCCGATCGTTTCACCGATGAACCTGGTTCGTCTCTCTAATCTTCACCTTCGGTTTTCCTTGATTTTCTCTGTTGCTTGATCTTTGGTCAAATCACATCGACACATTGTTTATGCTTTATGATTTATTCTGCTTTTTTAATGTGATTACATTTTCGAATCTGTTTTTTCATGAGCACGCAGCTGTTCTGCTGAATCTGTGCACCCTCCACTCTCAAACGGGTTTCAGTCTCTGTTTCTGTCCTCAATTGTTCATTTCTGGGGTTCGTGAATCCGAGAGATTGAAAAAACAAAAACCCCTCCTTTAGTAGCTATGGACGGTGATTCCTGGAGCGCTCGTCTTTCAACTGCGTCTAGGCGTTATCAATCCGCGCTTCAATCTAGATCTGGTAAGCTAAATTCATTTCTTTGCGTTCATTGGATTTTGGGTTTAATGTTTTGTTTGGTGGGCAATGAATTGAGATGAAAAAACTGAAATCGTTTTCGTTTTTGGGTTATTTATGTGTTGTGTTTGTTGTATTAATTTGTTAGAAATTGAAAAGCTTGATGGTTTTTCCCAATTAAGTAGATGAAAATTGAAATGCTTGAATTTTACCATTTCTGAGATTTTTAGGGCCCAGGAAAATGGAAGCCGTGATAATACCTCTTACTAGGCTGAGCTGAATCCAGCTAGTTTGATTCGAATTCTGTCGTTCTTGAGTGTTGTGTTTGTTTTCTGATCTTTTAAATGGTGGAAGAGGATATTTGAAGTTGTGCGAATTCTACTGGACAACCTTGCCCTACTATGATGTTGCATATGAGTATTGATTCTTTCGGTCAGCTGAAGTCCATGCGAGTGTTTAAAATTAGAAGAAAAATCGTAGTCGATTTGTTAGGAATGATGACATACAGATCGCTTCACTTGCATTTTTTTACAGACTTGACTGGGTTAAATTATGTGGCTTATACACCATTGACCAGCATTGTTTTCCTTTATGTTTTGATGGGAGTGAAGAGTACGTCGTCACTCTGTTTCCATAAAATTTGTTTGTCAGGTCTAATGATCAATGTTATTGTAGGACCACACTACAATCCTGCTGGAAAAGAGCATGGTGCCCCGGAAGATGAGAATCGTCATGCTGGTGATCTTGGAAACATCGCTGTTGGGGACGATGGTAAATATTTTTCGCTCTTGTTAACAACTGTTTTGTTGTTTATGGACATGTTTGTTGTGGTTTCCTTTTAACACTCGTACGCTTGTCTCTTTTTGTCGTGTATATGGAAACCATGGTTTACTTGTTAGTTCACACTGATAGGAAGGCTCAAACTGGGAATTCATTACTTCAATGTGCATCAAGTGTAATGGTTTGATTCATTCTTGGTACTGCTGACATTTTTATTGTGTTGCTTCAGGAACTGCAACCTTCACAATTATTGACAAGCAGGTTTGAATGACCTCTCCGTTTATTTTGGTTTATGCTTTTTTGCAAGAGTTTTGTATCTAGCCTCTCTTTGAATTTCATTTCCTCTTTTGTAAAGGGTGAATTATTGTTTGCAGATTCCTCTCACTGGACCAAATTCTATCATTGGAAGGGCAGTTGTTGTCCATGCAGATCCTGATGACTTGGGCAAGGGTAAATTTTTAACTTTTATCTCTATTAATTGCTCTCTTTCTCTCAGCATTTTCTGAGTGAGCTAGTCAGTGTAGCGCCAGAACTTCTTTCATTGTCTCTCTACCATCCCATATCTGTCTCTCTATTAGGAATGATGACATACAGATCGCTTCACTTGCATTTTTTACGGACTTGACTGGGTTAAATTATGTGGCTTATAATTTGGTCTTCAGGGAACATTCTAATCCGGTATTCTTTTGTATATATCTATATTAAATGTTTAAAATATCTTCCAGATACTTAAATTCTTGCATGTTGCAGGAGCTGCACAGGAGGCGGTTACAGATAAAATCAAAATTAAAGATTGGAAAGAAACCAAAAGGTTCCTTGGTTTACTCTGTCGTGCTTGTTTTTCTCTCTTGTAGAATGAAATATTTCTTGTCTAACCTTCAAGGGAATCACAAGATGGAAAGGGGCAAACCGAAGACATTTGCTGCTCCAACAAGAGCACCTGCTGCAACATCTGATGTAATACCAGCATTTATCCCAGCACTTTTTAAGAGAAACAGGGACACAAATATGACTACTGGTAAAGCAACAATGGCCATTTGGCTAGAAAGAATGATAGTATTACATGTTTGAAAACAAATGAACTCTCATCACACAAATTAGAACTTTCTTAAATGTATAGGACCGAAAGACACTGCAAATTCCTACTTCCTATATAACTTCAAAGCAATATCCCTGACTCTTGCTGATTGTCCGTCTGTGTATTCCTACTTCCTACTTCCTACTTCCTAAAATCAAAACATTCACATATTCAAAAACCCAAATCAAATGAAGAAGAAACGAACCTGTTCGGCGGAGGCGTGAGAGAGGCCGGGCGGGTCGGGGACGTCACGGAAAGAAGGAGAAGTTGAGTTGTCGGTCAATTCAACGGCCTATCTCCGGCCCGCACACATGACTGCATGTCTCTTCTCCACCTTCGTCTTCTTCTTTGAGTTCGAGTCAGCTGAAGGGTGAGGCGATTGATAGTGGTGGCGGCTCTGAAGATTCTTATCGGGAATGAACGAATAGGGAAATCGAGGAAAAGGAAAAATGAACTGGAGCTTCAATTTCGATTTGAATGGGGAATGAAGGAAATGAATTCAACGGGGTCGAAAACTAGGTCGGGGTTTTGCGAAGACTTTTGGGGATTGTGTTTTGGAGGGATAAGTTGCCGCTAATGTTAGTTTAGGGTTTACTGTGAGGGTTTTTTTTTATAAGTTACTGTGAGGGTTTAGGGTTTAGGGTTTATATTAGTTTTTTTTTTTTAAAGAAGGGTTTATATTAGTTACAACAACTTTATGTTTTCTACAATATTTTCATATAAAATAAAATAAAATAGAATTATACAAGTGTCAATTCTCGAGTCATTGATTGAATTTTAAAATATAGCACATCTGTTCAGATGTTGACACGTGTTGAGTGACAATTTTGATTTCTCTATTTTAATCAAATAAATTCCATTTTATTAACTTTTCTCTCGTCAAAATTACATCCAAAACTCAAAAAAAGAAATAAAAAATTGTTGAGCGTTCTTATCATGGTCATCATTCACCCAAATCGATGTTATAAACAGACATACTTAAATACAAAAATGACATGTTATAAAAACGTTACAATTTTTAAAACACATAGACGAAGGACTCAATAATTACCCCGAAAATTACTAACAACTAATTCGAACTACTTGAGTATTATACTAACCTATTTTATTCATTAGGACACCAAATGGCTAAGTCAATTAAAAAATATAAGAAATATCAAACCTAATGTAACTTTCGGTGTTTAATTTGTGATAGAAACTCTCACTCTAGGTTTTTGAGATTTAGCCCATCATTTCAATTGAAAATTTGTATTGACCATTAGTTGATTGCGTTAATGTATAAAGCCGAGTCCTGATACTAAACGTGACTTTGAGCTCCGTGACCTACTATTTTCGATCTTAAATTATTTTATTTTATTATTATGTGAAAAAGCACAAATAATAAGCAAACTGTTATGATGTAAGTGTTAGAAACAACACTCAATGGCCAGGGCTACACAAATGTGTGTGAGATTTCAGTATCTTTTTATCTATTTTTTTAGACTTACGTCTATATTTTTAATATTCTAAACCAATAAATAAATTTAAACTTTAAATTAAAAAGGAGTATTTCATGTTTTATTTCTTTTTGATGTATATTCTGCTCTCGAAACGGCAGACTTGCTATACACAAACTGCACTACCACTTGTTTAGGGGGCTGCTATGTACACCCGTCTTTCTTCTCTGGACACCCTGAATTTTTTTATAACATGCAATTACATTTATAACCTTATGTAAAATTACATATAAGTACTTAATTTCTTTGTACACCCTATGTAAAAGTTAAGGACACCCATTAAGATATTAAAAAAATAAAATCAGTCATCTTGCATCATAGTTTCTAAACCCTAAATCTCATACACACTTTGATAGTTTGTATATCAGATTTGCGTTTTTAGTTAATCCGATCAAATAGGGAGTCATGAATTTAGTAAATTTTTATTTTGGGTGTCCAAAGAAAAATTTAAGGGTGTTCAAGAAAATTTGTATAAAAAACAAAGTGAAGGGTATAAGTGGAAAATTTTGATCAAATTTGGGTGTTCAAAGTAGTTTCAAAAAAATAAAATGGGTGTACAAAGTAATTGGGTGTCCAAAGAAGAAACATGGGTGTACATAGCAGCCCCCTAAACAAGTGGATATGTAACATTGCTATTTCTCATATTTGGAGTAATGAAAATCAAAGTCTTGCATGATATGTAACATTGCTATTTCTCATATGCCAATACTACTGGATTGGATATGTGAATTATCGTATGAAATTTATATGCTTCAGATGAATTCGATGCAACATTATGTGTGGAAATCCTAGCTCGATCACTATGTCACACAGTCAGACCTATTCTCGTTCAACAGAAACTCAAAAGAAACTGAATCAAGTTCAAAGCTTTCCTGAGAAAATGATGTGTTGTGAATTTGCGCGGAAGCTAATCAAACGCCAATAACGAATTCGACGAAGACAAAATACGAATAACCAACAAACATATAAAGAACACAAGATTTAACGTGGTTCGGCGAAAGCCTAATCCACGGGCGAAAACGACGAGGATCTTCACTAAACAAAAGGAGATTACAAAAGAGTATGCCTCACAAACCCAAACCCAAAAGAAGCATTCTCACAAACGAGCAACAAACGCAAACCCCAAACAAAAGAAGAGTCGAACTCTTCATGGTTTACTTACAAACGCTCTACATGGTGGCTCCTCACCCACACCCTTACAGAATGCTTCAAGTGGTTGTATTTATAGGCATAACCAAACTCCTAATCCCATTAGAATAAGTCACCTAAATCCTAACAGGACAGGAAATTCCTAACCTTCTACACCAAGGAAAAGAATAAACCAATTACTACCCAAAATAGGACTTAGACGAAACTTTCCCAATTCCTAATTTTGAGCCGTAATTCAACATGATGATTATCATGAGAATTCATTGTTGATGACTTCAATATACAAACTTATTATTATTGCGGATTACAGCTGTAGAGCCGATTCATTCGAAAATCAAAAGCTACATCAATACCAAACCTTGATCTATATCAGGTATTGTGGCAAATCTATGGCAGACAACTAGAAAAGAAGAAAAATCTGTTTCTGCAAGAAAACTTGTTATGCCACGTATACTCCAACAATTCTGAACACAACAACAAAACCACTTTTCCATACAATACAAACATGTATTATTACAATTCACCAGCGCAGAAACTGCCAGCTCTACATCTGAGGAAATCATGTGAGTTGACTTTCACAATCGTCCCTCACCAGACAAGTTTGTGGAACTTCAAATCTTCTATATCCTGCTACTTGAAATAACCACTCCATCAGATAAACCTGTTTTCATATTCCAGAACCAAACCAATGAGAAATTTCCAACCCTCTCAACAGTAATTTCAATAACCCAACTTAGTAAATCCTAATTCATACTTAAAAAACTGAACTTTAAGTCTGGTTTTATGACCTCAGCTCTTGAATACTTTCTAATATCCAGAGAAAATCTATACAATCAGTATGAATGACATAATGGAGCTAATTATTTACAGTAAATCCAATAAGCCAGACCTCAGCTCTTGAATACTTTCTAATATCCAGAGAAAATCTATACAATCAGTATGAATGACATAATGGAGCTAATTATTTACAGTAAACCCAATAAGCAAGCAGTCGTAAAGTTCAGCAATTTTGATTTACAATCCAATTTTCTTAACCATTCATCGATTTTTTGCAGCTAAACGAAAACCTAGCTCAAATCAAAACCTAGGGAACCATAACGAATTAAATCTGAAAGAAATTACGAAGATAAAGGACGAACCTTTGCGGTAAATTGCTTCAATCGCTGTACTGAGTGTCCAGTTTTTAGGGTTTGGTTTGGGGAAAGAGGGTTGGACGAGGAAGAAGAAAGGGGCGTACAACTGACGCGCGAATTACAGGTATATTTTCGATTCGAAGAAGTAAAAAAAAGATAGAAATTACCGTTCGGGGCGATCTGGATACCCGGATCCGAAAGCGAGACCGTCTTGTGGCGAACTTTGTGAAATTTACCTCAATTCGCGATTGGGGCGATTGTCGTCGGAGTGGGCGAGGCTCCATTTGAGCAGTCCTTCCCAGTTGGGTCCGTCTTTCGCCATAGTTGCTTCGTTCTCGAACAAAAATCAAAAACTAAAAACCTCTACTTTTCTGTTCTCTGCAAATCGTCAAATTTGCAGCCGCGCTCGACGTTCAAGTTCCCGAGCGTCTTGAGAGTTCTGAAATTCTTCAGAGAGGAAAAGAGATGAAGAGGACGCCGTCACCTCAATTTTTTGTTCCGTCGGGTGACAAGGTAGAGAATCGTCATTTTTCTACCATAAGCTTGCACAATCTCAGCCGTCCATTTTCAATCGTGTGGCTCTCGTATAGTGTACTCTTTAGTGCATTTTGGTGATTCACCATATAGAAAACTTGCAAGTTGTGTGCTCCGGATTGTATGTATGCTGTGGACTGGGCCACCTATCTAAAGAGATTGAGGCCCAATTCGATTCCTAAGTTGCAAGCAATCTGTGAAGAGAGCTGCTATGTACACTATGATTTTTTCTCTGAATACCTTAATTTCTCTGTACACTCATTTCAATTTTTGAAAATTCTTTGGACACCCATACTTGATTAATATTTTCCATGTATACCCTTCATTATTCAAAGTTTCAATGTTTTTTATGTTGACAATGGCGAACTTAAGCTTCTTGTAGCGATGGAAGGCATCTAAATTCACCTTTGTTCTTATCAGCCGCCATAATAGATATAGAAATCACGTAGAAAACAGACCCAAATATCTTCAACCCAAACAAAGCTCTCTTCATCAAGCTGCCGCAAATTTTGTCAATGTAGATGCATTGGTCTCTTGTTTTAACATGCTGTTTGAAGCCTTCAAGTGCCTTCCCATCAAAGGCCTCTTGAAATGCAAGGCTGTTTGCAAAGATTGGTACTCATTAATATCTAACCCTCTTTTCGTAATCAATCATGCCAAACGAAACCCATTGAGTCGTGGTCTATGTCTAACTCTAAATTCAGTCCCTTTCTTGTACTTCCTTTCTCTTGAATTTGAGAACATCCATGGTAGAAATCCGAAACCCTCATTTTGAAGACGACATATGAAGCTGCCGCAAATTTTGGTCAGCAAGCAAGATCTCTTGTCAGATTATTAAAGTCCCAATGTCACCATTCAATAGCCTCAAGCTGCTAAGTCCTTAAATGTAAATTTAAGATAAGAATGAAAAAGTAATTATATCTTATAAAAAAATGAGTGTCCAGAGAAAAAATATAAGTGTACAAAATATGAGTGTACATAGCAGCTCTCTTTGTGAATTGTACTATATGACATACGAGTTATAAATGTGGACACTATCGACGAAGGCTTAACATTACACTTCCAAAGGAAAAGACTTAACAGTACCGTATTGTTCACTAGTGGTGCACACTGCACATTACACGTCCAATGCCATACAAATGCATAACATATTCAACCTGGATTTAGAAACTGCATATTCTCTTAATTTTGGAATCCCGGCCCACACTAAATCCAACATTCAATTGCTTATGCGTTATCTATACATAGAACAATTTTGGAACCAAGAGTAATTACTAATGAAGTTGGGGGAAGTGCCTGGACAATATCGACGAAGGCAATGCCTAGTGCTCTAAAAATACAGAATATCAGCACAGGCTACAAAGTTATTGATTAAGGAAGTTGTTCAATTTGGAGGAAGAGTACAAGTTATTCTCTTAAGAACCAATGAGTACAACTAAAATTTTTGATGCCCAAAATTAGTTCAACAATTAGATGACCTCTCGAGATTGAGGCCACGTAATTCTTCCAAATTAACTCGGAATGATTGCGTAGTTATCCCCAAAATGAGACGGTTCTTAGGGATTGCATCTCGTAAATAGAAAACGTAAAGTAAATAATACAAGGACTTACCTGGTTCAGCCTGAAAGCATGCTGCATGCATGAACGTGCACTATGATCAAAAAAAGGAATACAAATACAAGTGTTTGATCTCTCGATCCATTTCCCAATTACAACCTACTAACTCTCATGATTGGTAAAATACAAATAGCTAAGGTAGGTCTAAGGTCAGGTATAAGAGATATGGCAGACTAGGGTGAGTCGAAGAAGATCTCAAGAGAGATAGTGGAGATAGCTCAGGTCGGATCCAAATTTGGGATTGAGTGAAGGTCGAAGGAGAGAGATCCAAGTGAAGTCCCTTTCTTTGTTCCCGAGTTGTCTTCATTAAGTTGAGGCAAGTTCCATCGTCACGGGCTAGGGTTGAGTATGATGAGTTAATCATGCGGAGACTGAGCTACTTTGGGTCATCATCATAAATTATGGATATTCTAACCTTATTGAGACTTAAAATCAATTAGTGCAATTTCCATATGGCATAGATCATAACCCATACCAATCGCCCTATCATGCCATATATATTGTGCTGAAATCAATCTCGAGCTAGGGAGATTCATCAATATCAAAGCCCGGGCTTAGTAAGCCCATACCCAAAGTAAGCTACATCAAGCATGTGGACTAAGCTAAGCATCCTCATAGCCCACTTAGGTCTAGGTAAGTAAACATCCAAGCTAAGTAGATACCAAGCTAAGTTATATAGAAGCTATTCAGATACCAAATTCAAGCTAAAACAGTAGCATAGCTCATACCTTTCGGGCCTATGGCTTTGCTTAGCCTGAGGTAATCTACCTCACAAACAAAACAATGGTCAATATCATGTTTTTTGTTACCGGTATTGGGAGGTTTGACTAACTTGTCCTAATCACTAAGCGTAAGACAAAAGAAACACCATCACCACCGATCACCATCACCAGCTCCTCAGATAACTGGCATGAACTATATGAAAATACATCTCGGCATGCCACTAGTAGCTCTCAACCTGGAGCTAGACACCGAGAATGGGAGTCCCATTCTTAACCTGCACCCAATGTATTCAAGACTCATCCCGAAGTTTTGACCCTGATGAATCCTCAAGTCTCAAACTTATGCCACAAAATGATTGATGAAGGTGGTTGACGTTCCACTTCAAAACCAATTGACAATAGGGGGAATAGCTCAACTCCTTATAAACACTTGCAAGGTTCCTTAGTTTTCCAATGTGGGATAAACTTCCACATTCTGAATATGCCCCCCTTCAAATGTGGTAATTTTTTGGCGTCCTACGCTTGAGAATTTGGTTTCGGTCTTTTTTTTTAAGGGTGACGTGGAGCACATGTGGGCCTTTGGGCTCCACACATGGGTGAACCTATTCTAATACCATGGTGAAAGTGTTTGAGGATAGAATTTGGATGTTTGTCACACATTGAAAAAGTAAAGGACAAAGAGCCGAAGAAGGCACACACGTGCTCTTCATCCTCAATTAACTTAGTGTAGGAAGCAAACCACATTTTGAGGGGGCGTGTTGAGGATGTGAGGGGTGATCTCACATTACCTAGAAAAGGGACCTTGCAAGTGCTTATAAGGAGTTAGGCCACTATCCCCATTGCCAATCAGTTTTAGGGTCGAACCTCAATCACCTTCATCAATGACCCTCTGTGTTTCTGTATGTCGTTCAACCCCACCGATAACTTCTGCTAGTACATCATCTTCTACGACCAAAACAAAGTCAGCACCGGTGACTTTGGACTAGACACCATGAGTGTCATTTCCTCCTCCCCCTCATCCCCTTCCTTCAACAACTACTCCCAATCCATTAAAGTCCCGGTCATCGTGTTTGGCATCGGCGAGCCCTGTGGCCTTATGAAAGTTTTCCTACTGCCTTCCGAAGAACCTGAAAGAAGACAATGTTGAGCTAAGGTTCGATGGGGATGCTGAGTTGGCTTGCTCCAACGTCCAAACAACAAACATAATGAGTCATATTGAAGAAAATATCAGAGAGATTTAAAAGTACCATTTGATTTATAATAAAGTGATTCTACACTTAATATCACTAAGGTTTTTTGGAGACAATATCAGTGATATAAATGATGGGCTACGCCGGGCCGAAAGTTTCAACTTGGTATTAGAGCAAAATTCGAAAGTGTAGATGCCGTGCCCAAAACAACAACGAAAGCGTAGGTGCCGTGCCAAAAACAACAACAAAAGTTCCACAAAGTTCAAGACAGCAAAGCTTCTGCAAAATATTTGAATTTATCGATGTGGATTGGTTGTTCGTGTGCCACATGTGAGAGGGAGTGATATGATTGCTTTCAACTGCCTTGGTGCAGTATTACGATGTATATTCTAGTGGAGTATAAGACACTTATTTATTGAGAGCCTGCTTTCTTTGATAAAAAAAAAGTATCATATGATTTGTAATAAAGTGGTTATACACTTAATATCTCCAAAGCATTGTGAGATATAAAATCTTGTATTTATTAGGTGTTTAAATTGATGATAATATCAATGATGTTAGCAATGGACTACGCTGGGCCAAAAGTATAAACTGGACCCCCGACGACCTCTGCTACGTCAGCATGAGTGGCATCAGGGGCGGGCGTGGTGGTCGACTACAGGGCCCCATACTCAATTTTAGTGCTGACAATTTACTGTAAGCTGGTTAAAGTCGTTGTGTTCGTCTTTCCTTCGTGATTACACAATTTCAATTTATTTATTTCCATATTCTTACCTTTCCTTAACCAAGTAATTCATCTGTTGAAGAAAATCAAAATATAAAAGAGAAAACCGAGTTACAATTGAAATGGAAGGCACATAAGAAACGTTCAGTAATTTCGTTTGGAAGTGTGGGGCTGTTGTACAAATCTTTCGTATTTGAAGGACTACAAAAATCATGTATGGATCGAGGAGACTATTCCCCGGATAAAAACTGGGAAGACTGAGGCCAATGTATATGATTTGTTTACAATACACCGGCGAGATATTCGCAGTTGATGATTCTTTTGAAGAGCTGACTCATCTGCCCCATTGGATTTTTGGCTTATGGTGAGGACTACAACATCTAGAAAATTACTTGAATTTGATAGCAAATTTGGGAGGGATCTTGATGAAATACTTCATGTACATGCTGATTATGTTTCCTAGAAGTCGAAACGGATATTGTTATGTGAGCTGAGATTTCCCTCGAGTATTGTTTCTATTTTATACTTATTCTTCGGTGATATTGGTGGTTAATTTCAATATTTCTGTGATGTTTTACACATTTGTATGCTTGAAAAGTGCAATGCAATACGTGTTACAAAAAGATCAACTTCGACAGTTAAAAGGCAAAACTAACACTTGTATGTCGTTCAACCCCACTGATAACTTCTGCTAGTACATCATCTTCTACGACCAAAAGAAAGTCAGCACCGGTGACTTTGGACTAGACACCTTGAGTGTCATTTCCTCCTCCCCCTCATCCCCTTCCTTCGACAACCACTCCCAATCCATTAGAGTCCCGGCCATCGTGTTTGGGATCGGCGAGCCCCGTGGCCTTATGAAAGTTTTCCTACTGCCTTTCGAAGAACCTGAAAGAAGACAATGCTGAGCTAAGGTTCGATCGGGATGCTGAGTTGGCTAGCTCCAATGTCCAAACAACAAACATAATGAGTCCTATTGAAGAAAATATCAGAGAGATATAAAAGTATCATTTGATTTATAATAAAGTGATTCTACACTTAATATCACCAAGGTTTTTTGGAGACAATATTGGTGATATAAATGATGGGCTACGCCGGGCCGAAAGTTTCAATTTGGCATTAGAGCAAAATTCGAAAGTGTAGATGCCGTGCCCAAAACAACAACGAAAGCGTAGGTGCCGTGCCAAAAACAACAACAAAAGTTCCACAAAGTTCAAGACAGCAAATCTTTTTGAAGTTATCAATGTGGATTGGTTGTCTGTGTGCCACATGTGAGAGGGAGTGATATGATTGCTTTCAACTGCTTTGGTGCAATATTACGATGTATATTCTAGTGGAATATGGGGCACTTATTTATTGAGAGCCTGCTTTCTTTAATCAAAAAAAGTATCATATGATTTGTAATAAAATGGTTATACACTTAATATCTTCAAAGCATTTTGAGATATAAAATATTTTATTTGTTAGGCGGTTAAATTGATGATAATATCAATGATGTTAGCAATGGACTACACTGGGCCAACAGTTTAAACTGGACCCCCGACGACCTCTGCTACATCAACATGAGTGGCATCAGAGGAGGGCGTGGTGGTCGACTCCAGGGCCCCCCCCATACTCAAGTTTAGTGCAGACAATTTACTGTAAGCTGGTTAAAGTCGTTGTGTTCGTCTTTCCTTTCGTGATTACACAATTTCAATTTATTTCTTTCCATATTCTTACTTTTCCTTAACCAAGTAATTCACCTGTTAAAGAAAATCAAAATATAAAAGAGAAAACCGAGTTACAATTGAAATGGAAGGCACATAAGAAACGTTCAGTAATTTCGTTTGGAAGTGTGGGGCTGTTGTACAAATCTTTCGTATTTGAAGGACTACAAAAATCATGTACATGCTGATTATGTTTCCTAGAAGTCGAAATGGATATTGTTATGCGAGCTGAGATTTCCCTCGAGTATTGTTGTTGGATATATGTTTTATTTTATACTTATTTTTCTGTGATTTTGGTGGTTAATTTCAATATTTCTGTGATGTTTTACACATTTGTATGCTTGAAAGGTGCAATGCAATACATGTTACAAAAAGATCAAGTTCGACAAAACTAACACTTGTGAAACAGTAAGTGCAGCTTAACTTTATTTTAATGGAGGTTAGATACATACATAAAAATTCGAAGAAAAATTAACAACGAATTCCCTATAATACTTTCGGTTTGTATTTGGTCAAAAGAGTCACAGGGTAGAAGCCCAATAATGGACCAAACCTAGACGCAACCGGACCCAAAAGAAAGCAACCAGACGCCACCATCGTCGCTGCCGCCGCCACAAACACCGCTGCATATAGACGTAGAAGACGACGATGAGAACGTAAAACAACTCAACCAATGCTCTGTAATCTACCTCTCTTTGCAAGTACTAAACATTTCCCAATTGTTATCATTCGAAATTCCTAAAACCCTAAACCCTGAAATCATGAACAACTTGGTTTGTGGGGTTACAGGATTGCCTTATCAAGACAAACAGGGAGTGGAAATCTTGCCAAGTGGGCATGCATTTTGTTCTCCCAATCTTTCTTTTGTCCAATTTTTTCTCCTGGGTTTTGTTATGGTTCTGATTTTTTTGTGAACAACATTTTGATCAGAAGTTCAGGCCTTGAAGGCATGCAATGAGAGGAGGAATAATGTCAACGGAAAGTGAGATCATAGCAAAGATGAGCGGGGATGGCTCACAGGCGGGTCGGACAGTTATTGAATCTCCAAGATGTATGATTTCTGGGTTTTGTTACTTGAGTGAATCTATAAATGATATTTGCAGCATTTCTGGATTGTTTCTGCATACCATTTTTCATTTTTACCATTCCTCGATTGTCTCTGAGTACAAATTTTGGTAAAACCATTAACATTATGTAACCAGTGGAAAGAAATAATGAAAGTTTTGATGAAATGGAGCATGTAATGTTTGGTTACACACACATTTCAACCCTGCTAGGAGAGTACTCTTAGTTATGGGAACTGGCTATGAGTTAACAAAAACAAGTCGAATAAACAGATCGTCACTAGTCATGGGAACTGGCTATGTTATCACTGTGCTTCTAATCTTAAGGACAATCTTCCATTATTCCAAAACTTTCATATGCAATATTAGGATACTAGATCTTCCCAATGCTTTGAAAAGATGTAATATATAGATCAAATTTTCCTACAAAGCATCTACTTCCAGAATTGAAGAACAAAATAGAAGCTGCACTAGCAGAGGAATGCAATTCAATTTTGTGCATGTATATCTTTGAAGTAAAACTTTAGTACCTGTTCAACGCCTCCCCTTGTGAAACATCATAGAGTGAAACAAAGGATGGACTGTAAGCAACTGCTTTAAAGGGTGCCTGAGCCTCAGTAATTCCGATTACCCTGAAACTCTTTCTTTCTTCACTATACCAGAGTACAGTATAATTGTTGTACAGCAGTAGGGTTTCCCCATTGCTCAAGAGCACAATTGGTTCAAAGAAGCGTTCGAAGACAAGAACTTTAGTCCAAGACTCTTGGACACCATACTCCTTCATAACCCATATGTCAATTTTTCTAGAATCATCATTAACCATAGATAAAAGCAGGCAACCTCCTAACACCCCCAACTTGAAAAACTCCCAATTTTCCTTCTTTCTCTGCCCAAAGCAGGTAGGTGATGGCAGTCGTCGGAATTGTTCCATTTCAAAGTTGAAACTGTTTATAACACTAGACATATTTCCGCAATATGAAAACCAATGAAGAGCTCCACGCAGATAAGCATTGAATAAGAGCTCGTTTGAGAGTGACTGCATGTAAAAACACAATTTATATGTTGAAAAACTGCCGCTTAAAGGAGAATTAGCAAATGAAGTAAAACCATGAAAGAACAGATAGTACGACATCGAAATAGAGTTGCCGTCCATATCATGAAATAGTTGTAAGTCAAGAACAGACCACAGTACAGAAGTAAGCCAAAAAAAGCTGCTAATCTAAAAACTACTCATAAGTCTGTAATTTGGAGCTCAAACATTCACCAATTTTCAAAGTAAACAAGTCATATAACTTGCATTTTAAGCAGCTGTTCATGTCTTTGATTTGGAACACAAGTAGGAATTGAAGAGCTGTTTATAACAGCACAAGTCATCAGACTCATCACTTGCATTCTGGTCTATTGAGAAGCTGGTTCTCTTTCTTTAATGAGAAAAAGCACACAGTTTCAACTTTCTTCCTCTGAAAACATAACCCAAGTGCTCACCGCATAGAGCACATTCAGTAGCAATCCTCCGAGCCGAATCCCGCTGAAAAGAAAATAATATTGTTCAACAAGAAGATACATCAACACCGACACCATCAGTTCAGTTAAAAAAAGAAAAGAAAAATGACTGTATGAGAACAAAGAAACATACAGCTGGAGCAAGACCTTCTTCAGTAGCAGGGAATCGATGGCGTGGGTCACCTTCTATGGTCTTCTCGTGGGGTGGAGACTTGCACTCATCGGAATCATAACTCCCTTCGTATGGTATAGATTATGGCTAAATTGAGTTATGTTTATATTGTTTGTTGATTAGTTGGTGTATGTCCACCAAGTGTTCGATAATATGTTCCTAAGACAACTCTCTTGCCTGAATTGAAACATACATAATGTTCTTAAGGAAAGGAATCGTGTTTGCTTCAATGGCTTGTAATTTTGGGTACGATGCCGCCAGCAACAACATCATTCGCGCTCTGCATCCTGCGGGACAAGTTTCTTGCCGGAGGGCGAGGAACGGAGGGGACTGCATCGAAGTCTAGTTACTTGCCGGAGGAAGAGCTTGCAATTTGGCAACCCCTGGTTCGCATTCCTGGCTCAGCCACTGGTTGACTGTGAGGAGTAACAAAAACAAAATCATGACTACATGCTTGTTTACAGTATCGTTACTAATCTCCATTCCTATATTAAATCATATATGCTCTACTTGTGAGGTTTTGTCTAAGCTCATTTGAAGAAATGTTCCGACACTTGTTTTGTTGATAATGTGCTCAAATTTGCGAAAATAAACTCAGAAAGCTCCGTAATTTCCGATTTTTCTTCGGTTCCAAGGAGCTTTAGGATCCACCAAAAATTTTGTCATGCTACCGTAGCAAGGCAAAATTTTGTGTGGATTCTACAGCTCCTCGGAACTAAAGAAAGAAAGACTGCCTAATGTCCCCCTGTTGCGCAACACATATTTCACAACAATACATCTATTTGTTACCCGGCCCTTTGATGTTAGCAACATAAACAAAACCCCATCTCTGATATGTACAAAAGAAATCTAATATACATAAGAACTTCTTCAAGCCCGATGAGACATCAAGAGCGTATACTGCGATTACGAACTTTATAGGAAAGATCAGCAATTTAGCAGAACATTGAATAGACTACAGTAAGGCATGAATGCAAGATTCAAGTTGCAGAGTTTTCCTACAAAAGTTCAACTTCCACCAAAAAGAAGCAAAAACCATAAGAAACATCAAAGGGGCATGCATGTTTATTTTGGAAGCAAAGTCGTACATTTTCACCTCCTCTCCTTTTGCAGCCATATGGGAGAGTGAAACAAAACATGGCCTGTAAGCAATGGCATGAAATTTCGTCCCCCTCGGGGTAATTCGAGTTTTGCTGATAGTTATTGGCTTGTTATTAATAAAAATTTCATCCCAATCGTCATACGAGACTATAATTCCCCCATCACTCATCAAAACAATTGGTTCATCATACCAGTGACCATACCAGTGACCAAAAGATCCAATGCGCATATAGCCAATAGCCAATACCAATAATCTTAGTCCAAGACTCCTGGACACCATAATCCTTCATAACCCACATATCAAATCCGACACCAAACCCACACAGAACAAGAAAACCTTCTAAAACGCCCAATTTCAAACTAATTTGAGCAGGGTAATCAGGCAACCCCACTGCGAGAAACTCTTCTTATCATGAAGAGATATAGATATAGATATACACTAATAATTTGTTGCTATATTCATGTCATATTCTCGAAATGACACTTAGAATTTGTAACTACCACAATGATAAAGATGCTAGGATAGTTCCATATAATGCAGTAAATCTATTAACAGCTAACTTACCAATTGTTCCAGATAGTTTGGCACACAAAATCCAAGAGTCTTCATGTCGTACTAATAAATTAAGAACACGTCAGACTAAAGAAATACTTACAAGTCTTTTAACTAGGAGACCTCAAACATTCAGAGGTTTTGAAACTAAAACAAGTAATATGGCCACTTGCAGTTTGGTCCATGAAAACAGCTGCTCGTGTCTGTGATGAGGAACAGAAGAAGAAACTGAAGAGCTGCTTACGGGTGGCGAGAGCCTTTCCGCAACAATTTGAAGAACTCATCTCCGTCAAAGCATTGTAGATAGGTTCGGCGTCCCTTACCTCTGAAAAGGTAATCCGAGTGCCCTCCGCATCGACTGCATTTATTCTTCTTCGTGCCACAATCATAACTTCTAGCAGGAATAATATTGGCACATATCTTTCTACCTTCAACCCTCCATTCATAATAGCGACGAGTGTTCCAAAATGAGCTGAATCCTATACAAGTGACCAATGAAGTGATGAAAAAAAACTTGAATACACATCCATGTATTGCATAAGTCCATGGTTAAGCAAACGAATCTTGAACAAAGTTTGGAATGGACCGAATTAAGCCACATTTGCCTACAACACATAACATAAACAAAAGTAAAAAGACAGTAACAGAGGAACTAAAATAATGCATACATGCAGAACTGTGAAACCAGGCACGGCCTGTAAGCAACTGAAAGAAACTTTGTCCGACCACTAGGAGTAATTCGAGTTTTGCTGACCACACTCTTTTTCTTTTGTAACCAATGGAAAAAAATAATGAAAGTTTTGATGAAATGGAGCATGTAATGTTTGTTTACACATTTCAACCCTGCTAGGAGGGTACTCTTCATAAAGCTATCCAGAAAATGTTCATAGTTAAAAGAGAAACCAAAAGCCACTGCTTAAATATGCTACCAAGTTTACATAACTACGTCACATTCCTCTTCTCTCAATAAGTCATCACTTGCATTTTGCTCAACAGATATAAAGTGCTTGGCATTGCACGAGCCTTCAGCAAGAAGGTTTGAAACATTGTTGACAGATAGGCAACCCGAAACCCTCTGAAAACATAGCCCAGCTCCCCATGACATATAGCGCAGTCAATTCCAGTTCTGACAGATATCACCTGAAAACAAAAATGTTGTTCAACAAAAGGGGAACGGTAGCAACAACCGTCAGATGTATTATACACTTAAGCAAACTCGAAAAAACTCGAAATCTATAAGAATGCCAGCTTGGAGGGGTTCAATCCCGGGGCAATAGGCCACTGATCAAAGTATATAAGCCAGTGAGTAGAGAACTTTTTAAGTAACTAAGTCCTAGTTCTGATAAATAATAGGCATTCAACTTGTTCGGCCTTGCCCAAGTTCATATGATACAGCTTCATTACATATGTTTATATGATCAATGCAAAACCACCAATACTATTCTCTCTTTCTCTCTTCACATAATAGCTTCTTACAATAATCTCATGGCTAGGAAGCCATAAGCATCCCATCACCAACTTATACCGTCCAAGATCTCAAATATATATCTCATATATTATCCACTTACACGTCAAAGTGTATTTGCATATCATAACTTACCGATTTGCATATCATGAACATGCAGTTGTATAACAGAGAAGGGTAATTAATTAGAGCCAATTTTCAACAAGTATCTATAATATCAATGTTGCCAGCTGGAAATTCGCAACTAGAAGTTCTGTATTGTGTTGGAATTGCAACAATTGCTGAAATTATGATGGAACAAGCAGGTGGGTCATTATAACCGGGCATTTAGTGACTGGATCAATGTCAGTAAGTGTACACAAGCAGCATTTGATTTGTTATAATTGCAATACAAAAGTGACACTTGATTTGTTCACAACACAAGTTAATTAGGTAGATCGTCAGGCGAATAACAAAAACAGGTCGAATAAACAGAAGCATAGTTGTTACCTTTACAAATCAAACTTGGTTGAAGAATCCCAAGGATGAACTTCAATGTTGACACATGTAGAGAACCCTACCTTCACTGGTAGGTGGAATGGTGTGAACTCAACCAAAATTGGATTGCAAACATAAAATGGATCACATCTACTAGTTCCACACAAACGGTTGTGATCAAATCGAATTGCGAAATGGGCTACCATGCTCTTTACTCTTCTGGGCCTGGTCACCTTTTAATGAAGTGATTGGGTATGAATAATAGCTCGTTTGCCGAGTGCTAATAGAATCATATGGGCCTGGTCACCTTTTAAAAACACAATTTGTATGTTGGAAAATCGCTGCTTAAAGGAGAATTAGTAGCCACTTTCTGGTGAAACAAATGCAGTAAAGCCATGAAATACGACATTGAAATAGAGTTGCCTTCCATATCATGAAATAGGTGTAAGTTAAGAACAGACCACGGTATAAAAGTAAGCCAAAAAAAGCTCATAATCTAAAACTACTCATAAGTCTAAACTTGCAGCTCAAACATTCAGCAATTTGTAAAGAATCATATGACTTGCATTTTTAAGCTGCTGCTCATGTCTTTGATGTGGAACACCATAATCCTTCATAACCCACATATCAAATCCGACACCAAACCCACACAGAACAAGACAACCTTCTAAAACTCCCAACTTCAAACGAATCAGGCAACCCAACTGTGAGAGGTGTTTTACAATACTCATGAAGAGATTCTCTACAACTTTCCGAATCTTCTTGTATTCTTTTCTTAGCTGTAGGATTAGAAACTCAATTCCAGTATAGGAATTGATCCACCAGCTTGTTCTTCACAAGGTAGTACTCTTGCTTTACTTGATGAACACATCGTCTGCATCTGATAACAAAAGCATCCTCTCAGTTCCATGGTTAATGACCTCTTAGCTTTAAACATCAATTCAGCAAATGCTAAAACATCACTCTTCATCAATTAAGCAAATGCTAAAACATCACTTTTTCAATGATAGTGTAAAGTAACTCACCCTTCGGTGTTCTGTTCTTCACAGATGTTGCGAAAAGCAACACAGGCATTTTTAACTCTTTGTGCACCAATACTGTCAACGCAAAAGCACTCATCAAACATGATTGAGCTAAACATGAACAATTTCTCATCAAACGTCATTTGAGCTACAACATGAATAATCTGTCATCAAACAACACAGAGCTAAACAGGGACAATTTCTGATAAAAAAACATTGATCTAAACATGAACATTCAGTTTTTCAATCTGTCCTAGATCAGAACTATACTAAGCTTCTTGTAAGGTTCAATCGATCTAAGGGTGTAGAAATTCGGTCTAGCTCAGATTGAAGAAAACTGCAAAAAGATTCTCCCAGTAAATTCAAACCAGGAATTGCAAATGAATCTGAAATGAAATCTTTCTACAAAACCAAACTGAGGAAAAAGAATCAAATTTTGCAACTTTATATGATGATTTAACAAAAAAGAAGCAAAATTTATGTTTACCTTGAGCTACTGCCCTTTAACTGGTGAACATGAGCATCAACCCTTTTGAAGTCTACACTTTGCTGTTCTCTATGCCAAGAAACCAAAAGCGAGTGAGAAACCTCTAAAATACCAAACAAAAACCATCAAACAAAGAAAGAGACAGATTGAAAAGGAGAGATCTTGGATCCTCACATAGCTCTGGTGAGATCATTCAGAAGCTTCTCAGAATCTTCAAAGAAAAGGGACACCACTTCAACAACAAAATTTGGGTTGCTCTCAGCTTGCAGCCGCTGAAGCTGCAGTAATTGGCCATCCAGAAACCCCTTCTCTCACCCAAAATCAAAAAACCAGAAGACAAAATCAGCACCAGAACAAACATAACAAACAAGCAAAACAGACTAAAACTCCTCAGTAAGTTGTCACTAGTCATATATTAATCTATTTAAGTTGTACCAAACTAGTACTAAGCCCTAGTTCTGATACATGGTAGGCATTCAACTCGCTCGGCCTTGCCCAAGTTCGTATGATACAGCTTCATTATGTATGTTTGTTTGGTCAATCCAAAACCACCAAACCTATTCTCTCTTTCTCTCTTCGCATGATAGCTTCTTACAATAATCTCATGGCTAGGAAGCCATAAGCATCCCATCACCAACTTATACTGTCCAAGATCTCAAATATATATCTCATATTTACAATCTCCACTTACATGTCAAAGTGGATTTGCATATCATAACTTACCAATTTGCATATCATGAACATGCAGTTGTATAATAGAGAAGGGTAATTAATTAGAGCCAACTGTCAATCTATAATGTCAAATGTGCCAGCTGGAAATTTGCAACTACAAGTTCTGTATTGTTTTAGAATTGCAGCAATTGTTGGATTTATGATTGAATAAGCAGATGGGTCATTATATCCGGGTATTTAGTAACTGGGTCAATGTCAGTAACTGTACACAAGCAGCATTTGATTGTTATAATTGCAGTACAAAAGCAACATTTGATTGGTTCACAACATTTGATTGTTAATTAGTTGGATTGTCAGGAGAATAACAAAAACAGGTCATATAAACAGAAGCATAGTTGTTACCTTTACAAATCAATGTTGGTTGAAGAATCCCGAGTATGAACTTCAATGTTGACACACCCTGCATATCATATGGTACACACACCAAAGTAAGTTGGCAATCAGTAACTAATGTCGCATAGTTAACCAAATCATTGTAGTTATCGGTAAATGATCCACAGAGAGCTCCTGTGTATCTAACCAAACTTTCCTTCCAGAATTGAAGAACAAATAGTTAATTAGTTGATTAGGTATAATTGCAGTACAAAAGCAACACTTGATTCATTCACGACACAAGTTAATTAGTTAGATGGTCAGGAGAATAACAAAAACAGGTCGAATAAACAGAAGCATAGTTGCTACCTTTAATGGCCAGCATGCAAGTGACTCAAGAACAAGAAGTCATCCGACCTCAACAAACTCTGAAGCACGGAAGAAATGCATTTCGAGAAACTTGGTCCTCCCACTCTAATCCATTCCACCAGGATTCCTCTCCTTCGATAATCACCTCACGATTTTGGGCAGATGTTGAGTTGAGTGGCAGCTTCTTCAGTTGCGGACATCTCACTACATGGATCTTTTTCAGATATGGAAAGGGCAGGGCGCTGTCATAAATGCTCTTCAGCATTGGTAGCTCATACAAATACAGATATGCAAGTTTCTCAAATGGGCACTGTTCTTTTACCACATTTTCCTCTCCACCCAATTTTTCCAAAGCTATTATTTTCTCCATTTCCAAGCACCCATACACCGATAAAATACTCAGCTTTGGAGCAAATATGAGCCAAGTCAAGTCCTTGAGATTCGGGCAATCGGTTACTCTTACCTCTTGAAGGCCAAGGAGAGAAATTTGGTTTTCCATCATTGACTTCTGGGGATAAGCGATCTTCATCTCTTTCAATATAGGATAAGGACCAATGTGAAGGAAACTTAGATGCTCCATGTTCACCATAAACGATATATCTAAAACGATAGTGGACTGGTTCTTGTAATCATACATTTGTAGAGCACAGGTGCACTTAAATAATGAGTGGTAGCTCAAAAATTTCTGAATACAAGAGGTACTGTATACACTCAACCTCAACTCATCAAGGTGCTTCAGACCCTGTATTTCCTCAATCAGAGCTTCTTCACCATTGAAAAGAATCTTGTCACCAGAACCACACCCCATCATTTTCAAGACTTTGAGCATCTCGAAACTCGATATTATATTCGGTGGAACAAAATCAAGTTCATACGTGTATTCCAAATTCAAATACTTTAGCCGTACACAATCCTTTAGTTCAACCGACAACTCTCTTATACCAGTCCGGGACAAGTTCAGATGTTGCAAGGAGAGCAGATTTGAAACTCCAGATGGCAGTGCCGCTAAGCCCTTATTATTTGACAAATCCAACACTCGAAGACTAGACATGTAATTAAAGAATCCATCAACAATCACAATCAAACTATATCCTCTTCCGATCATGAATAAAGTCAACAAATCTGGACAGGTTGGTTTCTCAACTAGGCGTTCAATATCGTGATTATAGAATGACACTCGGTTTGTGCTCTTCCATCTTTTGACATCTGGTGTTCCATGGTCCTCTGCATATACAAGGACCCTATCGTTCTCGTTCCCACAATCACGAGCTAACCACAATGCCATGTCACGAATCACATCATGCATTTTTACAGAATCTCCTCCCCCTGCATCTTCCAACAAACATGCGGTAACGAGAGTTCCGATAATTTCATAAGCCTCATTTTTCATTTGGTCAACATTCTCATATTCATCATCTAGTATTTCTTCACACATCCAAAAATACAACAAATCGCCTTTACGGATTTGAAAATCTTCAGGAAACAGAGCACAATATAAGAAGCATGACCTGTATTTCTCCTTAGATAGATCATCGTAACTGACTTTTAAACGAGTGAACACTCTTTCTTCCATACCTTGAATATTCCCAGCAGACTTAGTCAGACGGTCAAGTGCAAATTTCCACTCTTCAGGACTTTTCTTGCAAGCCATGGCTTGGCCAACCACGTTTAATGCCAATGGCAAACCATCACACTCTTTCGCCACACTTTCCGCAAGTTTTTGGATATCTGGATGGCCAGAAAGTATTTCCTTCCCAACCTTCTCTTGAAATAAGATCCACGCATCCTTCCATTGTAAGCACTCCACTTGGACCTTTTGAGCACGCATACTAGCGCATACACCCTCCGACCGAGTAGTGAAGATTATCTTGGGCTTGGTTCCTTTTTGTTGAATCGGAACCCCTATCTTTTGTAAGTCAACCCATTCCCAAATGTCATCCAACAGTAACACAAACTTCTTCTTGGTCAAGACCCTATGGATGTCTTCAGCTTTTTCTTCAAGTTCTTTGTCTTTCCATCCGTTATTGTCCTTGGAAAGCCCAATTTTTTCACCAATCTTGTCTTGGACACTTCCAAGTTTACGATCCTTAGATACCACTACCCAGATCACATGATTGAAATCATTATTGAGGCATTTGTTGTGGATTTTGGTCAGGAGGGTGGTTTTCCCTACCCCGCCCATTCCATACAAGCCAATGATTCCCACTTCATCATCTTCAACATGCTTCCAAGCCTTATCAAGCATGGAATCCATGCCCACAGTCGGCTCGCTCGGTCTTTCTTGAGCTGAATCGAACCTTTCTACCACAACTTCTTGAAAATTTCCCTCGTTCTTTAAGTCCTTGACTTCCGCCAACACTTTAGCCACTCTTTTCCCATACTTATAGCTGGACAAATAGTTCTTTGAACAGCAACCTCCACAACATAGCTTCTCAATTTCTTGCTCTCTATCACTGACCAGTTGAGCGGCTTGAGTCTCGATAGTTTCCACGCGTTGAATCCATTGCTTCACCCGCTCGCGCTGCTTCATGAATCTTTGCCGCTCAGCAATTTCAACCTTTGTCTTCACATCGTTCTCCAAGGATGTTAGATCCCCTAAAGAAGTCGTCAAATCTCCAAGGTTGTCCTCAAGCTTGCATAGATACGCAGCCTGCGGAAGAAGGAAATCTAAGCAACGAGAAAGAATGGCATCGCAGGACAGTGAAATGGAGAAGATGTTTCCCATTGCTTGCAGAGAGATTACTAGAAAATGCTAAATTTTCAAGGATTGTGATTAGCCCAGCCTTCGGAGTGAAAAAGATAACTAATTGCATTGGAGAAATTGTGTGGTGGGCATTCATCCAAATAAAGTTTAGCAATCCACATCTACTTTAATTATTTAGATGCTTTAGTGATGGCAGCCTGGCAGGGGCCGGGTAGTGTCGGGCTCACAACTTCAATTATTCCTCTTTTGTATCATTTTAGAGATTTCTTAAGATCACATGCAATGCAGCAAAAAATCTGTACAACTTTTCTATTATAGCTTAATGAAACAAATGCAAGTGTAACGCTCTTGGTAGTAGTACTACTAGTCCTTTATTTGCTATAAACAACTATTGAATCAGGCATTTGGCCTTAATTAAGTAGTTCAATTGAGCTGAGAACAAGAGGGTGATGGTTGAATATTTCCGGTGAGAAGCAACCATCGATGATGAATAACAACTCAGTAGACTCAAGAAAGAACAAACTAATAACAGAACAAAAAACAACAATAATCGGGTGTTTATGCCGATCCCACCTACACCAATCCCACCTTTTCAACTGTTCACCTGCATCAAGACTCCGATCTGTGCCCCTGCATACCAATCCTTCTAGATCTGACCACATGAACCACCCCAACTCCAAGCTTGCAGATCTACTGTAAGGTTGAAGGTTGGGCTGCCCAAATCCGAAACCAAACCAAGAAATTGGCTGCAAGGAAACCACCAAATCAATCCAAACCAAGAGCCTAAATAAAAACAAAGAAAGAACACCAAATGACAAACCGAATCTCTCCCGGAGGAGAAGGCAAAATTCCCAACAGTAGGGAGAGGAGGCTCTCATATGGGAGAGAAAATCGTCAAGGAGATGGCCTGCTGACCCCAAGCCAAAGCAGGGGGCCGGCGGCAAGGGGCTCTGGTTTGGGGGTTTTGCGGGCTGCGGCTCTGGTTTGTTTAAAGCATTAAAGTTCAAGTAGTTCAATTGAGCTAGGAACGAAAAATAGCATGCATTTTTGAATGATTGACAATAAGACTACGCATGCTGAAGACCACGTCCATGTCATGCACCTACTGGTGAAAGTACTTATTTTTTAATACAAAGAATATAATTAAACATTAATATTCGAAAACCTCAAAATAATGAGGTAAAAAAATTGGTTTTTTAACTTTCATAATTATATAGTGTGGGTTTTTTTGCGGGGTCTCTGTAAAGAGGAAACCCCTTTTTTTTCTTTTTTTAAGGGTTTTCCCCCCCCCCTTCTCTTTTTTTTTTTTTTTTTTTGCTTTTTTTTGTGTGTGTGGTGGGAAACACAAAAAGGATTTTTTTGGGTTTTTCCCTCTTTTTTTTTTTTTTAAAATGCAAAATGCGTAGTTTTTATTTTTAATTTTCGCACATTACCACGGCAATAGCCTTATGGCACGTTTACTAACTCGGAATCGGAGTGAGCAGGAGTCGGAATAAACAGAATCGAATGACCAAATTGGAATGACTAGGAATCGGAGTGAAGCACTCCCATTGAAGGGTTTACTAATTACCCAGAATCGGAGTGAAAATTAAGTTGATTGCCATTAAACTGTTTACTAATTTTCATGAATCGGAATGAAAATAAATTAAATTACTAAAATACCCTTAATATAAACCTTTAGTTTTTTCAACGTAAAGGTGAAAAAGTTTCAAATACAAATATCTCCTGCCACCGAAAATATAAGTACTACTGAGAATTGTAGTTGAAACATAATTATGATCATAGTCTCCATAAGAAAATAATCATGTTCTCCACCAGAAACTTCATACCAAAACAATTGTAATCTCCATTTAAAAATGGTTCTAACTTGCACAAACCTCAACTTACCAATCTTCACCAAAAAGTCGTAAACACCATAGAGGAGTACTTGCTACAATATAATAGTCATAACATCCGAGAACCATTGATCTAGTTATGAAAACTAGTAAACCTCACACACGTAAGCCAGGATCCCCAAGTAAGCCTCCATGCTACAGCAAAATACGCACATAGTCCTCTTTCTTCTCATCAGACATGGTGAAAAACACTCTTAGCAAGTCATGTTGTTTAGCTAAATAGTTAGGGTTTGTTTCTTATACGCATGTACAATTTTTTTTTTTTTGCGCAGGTAACTATCTATTTTTCCGGCGGGTAGAAATTATTTGCGAGTGATTAGATTTTGAAGGATAATTTAGGCAGAAAATTTTCATTCCTGGTGGAATCAATAATCAGGAATCACAATACCACCTAAACCCAAAGAATCCCATTCCTTGAAAATCAGGAATCACATTCCTGATTTTGTGGTGGGTCCCACCACAAATTTGATTCCCAAATTTTAGTAAACACGGGAATCGCCAGGAGTGGGAATGACTCCCATAAATTTCATTCCCATTCCAGGTTAGTAAACACGCCATTAAAGTTGTCGGCAAAGTGGTATTGGGGTTAACACACTTGCTATAACTGTCAGTGAGCTCTTTGATCACACAAAAAACCCATTTTATCAATCAAGTAAGAAAATCTTGTTGTCTTATTTCTTTACTAATATATGCGACTCACGATGTGTGTTGCTGTTCAACATTTTGTTGCGGTGTTCTCAACTTGCGATGCGTGCATTTTTGGTTTTTCTACCCACACATGTTCATCATGTATTATTCTCCTCCTCTCCTCCTCTGCCCCAACTTCCAACAAACATGCTCCATGTGTAATATTTAGACCCGCCACTATTTTTAAAAAAAATATATATTTATAATTTACCATGATATACAACTAAAAATATGATCGATTTTGCCATTACTGTGTCGACCTTTAGATTTCCTAATTGAAATATTGACTTCATTGAAAATATATTTTATTTTTGCCACTACGGTGAGTCAAACATGAGCCATCCTCCATCAAAGTGAAGAGAAAATGTCGTTAAACCAACTGGTCATGTGCTGACCAGCCATTAATTCACTTGAACAACATGTAAATTGTAACTTGGGGATCAAGTAAGTGAACTTGTATCTTCTTATCTCAAATTGCCTTAATCAATTTAAATTCCGCTATGTGTTAATAATGTTGAGAATCTAACTATGGTCGGTTTCAAGATTAATAGCTAGTAGCGTTAGTATCTTTTATGGGAGGACCTAAGACACTAGGTGATCTTCTATATATGCAATGTACACTAAGTGATTCAATAAGGTTTCTGCTGTGTAGAAGACTATTGCCAAAATTATTCGTCTTTTATTGCATGAACATATTTTATATGTTTTGTGTCTTTTGTTTGTGGATGCTAGAGCATAATTCAGTTTACATGTGGCATTCCATGAACATAGATCAAACGTTAAGGATTTTCAGTTTGGATTAGCAATTAGGCCGAAGTCAAACATCATTTACTCTACTAATCCAAATTTTGGAAAAAAAACTTTTCCTACTTAAATTCATTCACCAACACACACACCCTCTAATAAATTCTGTATCCATACTCCACCAATCACACCGCCCAATCAATTCATCACTACTTTAAAAAAATTTCTTTGTGCCTTCCAATTATTTCCTTCCTACTATATTCATCTTTTGCTTCCATCTCTAGGAGTTAATTGTGAGTACAACTTATAGGAATTGTTTCAACCCCCAACTCCCAACTCCCAACTACTAAACCATTTACAACTCTCAACTACTCACAATTATGAAGTATAATTAATATTTTCAACTAATACTCACACTTAACAATGCTCATAATTACTCCATCAATAATGAATGAGGTTGTTGATGTTTGAGTGTTGAGTGTTAATTAAATGAGTGAGGGTGAAGAAATATAGTATAATTTTAAGTTACCAAGATAAAAAATGAACAATAACATTTTTAATTCAATAAAGTTTGTGGGTTCCTTTTTTACAGCATCTAATAGAATCTACAAATATACAGATTCTATTAGACTCTATATAATTTACAGAGTCATTTACAACATCCATTAGAGAGCTGTTTTGCTGATGTAGGGATGGAAATTGAGTTTGTAGAGTTTTATAGCATCCATTAGAGATGCTCTTACACAAAAAGGACCCATTTTCCAAAGCTGCAACGGTCGATTTTTCTGGGCAAAGGAAGGAATTTGGAGCTTTGGGTCCATAACTTTACAACCAATTTTTAAAAATTACTCATTTTTTTGTCGAATTTTATCTAAAAAACAACTTAAATAACTTCAATTGATTAATTCCGGTAACAGTTTTGTTATGCTTCCCCTTATATTTCGCCAAGTTGTAGTAGGGAATACTGCGGTGAACTTTTTCCTTATCCAAGGATGGAGTCCCCAGCTGGGATTTTGAGCCTCTGCATTTGCTTATCCACGCATTTTGCCGCATTTGGTGAGGTGTCATGCTTGTAGTGCCTCATCTCAACCATCCTCCTAATCCAACCACCTCACCTATTCACCATTCACCACTACAAGCATGACACCTCACCAAATGCGGCAAATGCGTGGATAAGCAAATGCAGAGGCTCGGGATCCCCCAAGCTGATTCGTATGATCATAGTTTCAAATCTTTCATCCTCTCACATCATCTAACTGTCAAACTTTGTATACTAGAATAAGTGAGCTCTTTGATCACACAAAAAACCCATTTTATCAATCAAGTAAGAAAATCTTGTTGTCTTATTTCTTTACTAATATATGCGACTCACGATGTGTGTTGTTGTTCAACATTTTGTTGCGGTGTTCTCAACTTGCGCTGCGTTCATTTTTGGTTTTTCTACCCACACATGTATGTCACGAATCACATCATGTATTCTTCTCCTCCTCTCCTCCTCTGCCCCAACTTCCAACAAACATGCTCCATGATATACAACTAAAAATATGATCGATGTCGCCAATACTGTGTCGACCTTCAGATTTCCTAATTGAAATATTGACTTCATGGAAAATATATTTTATTTTTGCCACTACGGTGAGTCGAACATGAGCCATCCTCCATCAAAGTGGAGAGAAAATGTCGTTAAACCAACTGGTCATGTGCTGACCAGCCATTAATTCACTTGAACAACATGTAAATTGTAACTTGGGGATCAAGTAAGTGAACTTGTATCTTCTTAACTCAAATTGTCTTAATCAATTTAAATTCCGCTATGTGTTAATAATGTTGAGAATCTAACTATGGTCGGTTTCAATAGTAATAGCTAGTAGCGTTAGTATCTTTTATGGGAGGACCTAAGACACTAGGTGATCTTCTATATATGCAATGTACACTACGTGATTCGTAAGGTTTCTGCTGTGTAGAAGACTATTGCCAAAATTATTCATCTTTTATTGTATGAACATATTTATATGTTTTGTGTCTTTTGTTTGTGGATGCTAGAGCATAATTCAGTTTACATGTGGCATTCCATGAACATAGATCAAGTTAAGGATTTTCAGTTTGATTAGCAATTAGGCCGAAGTCACACATCATTTACTCTACTAATTCAAATTTTGGAAAAAAAATTTCCTACTTAAATTTATTCACCAACACACACACCCTCTAATAAATTCTGTATCCATACTCCACCAATCACACCGCCCAATCAATTCATCACTACTTTAAAATTTTTCTTCGTGCCTTCCAATTATTTCCTTCCTACTATATTCATCTTTTGCTTCCATCTCTAGGAGTTAATTGTGAGTACAACTTATAGGAATTGTTTCAACTCCCAACTCCCAACTACTAAACCATTTACAACTCTCAACTACTCACAATTATGAAGTACAATTAATATTTTCAACTAATACTCGCACTTAACAATGCTCATAATTACTCCCTCACTAATGAATGAGGATGTTGAGGGTTGAGTGTTGAGTGTTAATTAAATGAGTGAGGGTGAAGCAATATGGCTTCAGATCCTCTGTCCCCCCTCCGTTCTCGCGACAAGTGTCCCCAAACAGTGCCAAAAATCTCTGTTTTTTTGCAAAAAATCGTCAGACAAACCTCCCTCTGTTCTACCTTTTTCGGTCACCGATTGACGACGACCCCAACTACAAAAAGTTCCCTCTCGACCTCAAGAATATATCCCCAAAGTTTCGGAGTCAAAAAAGGCCTGAAACACCGGCGGTGAAACAAAATGCAAAACTGAGCAGCCGGCGCTAATTTTCAGGCCACTTTTTCCGTACGCCACCACCTGAACTAGCTTCCCAACATCCCCGAGTACACTCCCACGAAGTTTCAACCCCAAATCCCAAGCGGTTTGCCGGCGGCGAATGAAAACGTTTTGATCGGTGTTTGATCGGTTTTTGATCAAAACGTTTTCATTCGCCGCCGGCAAACCGCTTGGGATTTGGGGTTGAAACTTCGTGGGAGTGTACTCGGGGATGTTGGGAAGCTAGTTCAGGTGGTGGCGCACGGAAAAAGTGGCTGGAAAAGTAGCGCCGGCGGCTCAGTTTTCCGTTTTGTTTCACCGGCGGCGTTTCAGGCCGTTTTTTACTCCGAAACTTTGGGGATATATTTTTGAGGTTGAGAGGGAACTTTTTGTAGTTGGGGTCGTCGTCAATCGGAGACCGGAAAAGGTAGAACGGAGGGAGATTTGTCGGATGGTTTTTGAAAAAAAATAGAGATTTTTGGCACTGTTTGGGGACACTTGTCGCGAGAACGGAGAGGGGACACACAAAAAGGGGACAAAGGATCTGAAGCCAATAAATATGGTATAGTTTTAAGTTACCAAGATAAAAAAAACAATAATATTTTTAATTCAATAAATTTTGTGGGTTCCATTTTTACAGCATTTGATATAATTTACAAATATACAGATTCTATTAGACTCTATATAATTTGCAGAGTCATTTACAACATCTATTAGAGAGCTGTTTTGCTGACGTAGGGATGAAAATTGAGTTTATATAGTTTTATAGCATCCATTAGAGATGCTCTTACACAAAAAGGACCCATTTTCCAAAGCTGCAACGGTCGATTTTTCTGGGCTAAGGAAGGAATTTGGAGCTTTGGGTTCATAACTCTACAACCAATTTTTAAAAATTGCTCATTTTTTTGTCGAATTTTATCTGAAAAACAACTTAAATAACTTCAATTGATTAATTCCGGTAACAATTTTGTTATGCTCCCCCTTATATTTCGCCAAGTTGTAGTAGGGAATACTGCGGTACACTTTTTCCTTATCCATGGATGGAGTCCCATGCTGATTCTGTTAGAAAGTCAAATATGTTAGAATAGGAAAGCAGATGTAAATTAATTAGGATTGATATTTTCCATGTTGTATCCCAAATTAGTGTTCGGACTCCTTGCTATTCAAGGAAGAGATTGTATATGTAAAGGGATTGAATGAATGAATAAACTATTCTGGCACAATATTTTTCTCTACATGGTACCAGCGCAGGTTTCGACCTAGCCTTTTTTTTTTTTTTTCCTCTCTTTTCTTCTGCCGCCGCCAGCCGGCAGACCTTTCATATCCATGGCAGTCTGCCATGACTATCAAGCACCAATCCAAGAAAAGGCACATGCATATCTCAGAAGTTCCAATGGACCCCACAATCAAAGCAACAACAAAAGTTGCACCCTTTTCCATGGACAGCCGAAGCACAACCCCACCAAAAATTGCAACTTGTCATTCTGTGGCAGCAGTTCATCAGGAAGCAGTGGGCCTTCATCAAATCATGTTGACCTTTCTCTCAAGGATGTTCGGGAGGCTCTACCGAACCTCACAGAGCATCAATACAATCAGATCATTGGGGCTTTGAAGCTGCAGTCCAATTCTCCCACAAGTTCACAAGCCCATGTAGCGTCTGCAAATGAATATTCTTCAGGTTTGTCACCGCTTGCTTCCGGTCGATGGCTCATCGATAGCGGGGCAACGGATCATATTACATCATCACTTGATTTGTTGACCAATAATGTACGAAATTCTTCTCTACCGCCTGTCACTTTGCCAAGCGGAGAGAAGGCTCCAATTATTTCATCCGGCACAATTAATTTGAATCATGATATACAATTGAAAGATGTGTTGTGTGTGCCTACTTTTCAAGTAGACCTTTTATCCGTGAGTAAAATTACAGATGGGTTACAATATTCGGTAACTTTTTTTCCTACTTGGTGTGTCTTGCAGGACTTGGTTTCAAAGAAGACGATTGGTGTGGGTAAGCGACGAGGAGATTTATATTACCTTGTGGCATTGGCCTCCACCACATCTTCACCCCAACGCCCCTCTTGCAATGCCATCACTGTTTCTGCCGATCTATGGCATCGCCGTCTTGGCCATCCATCTTCCGCTCGTCTTCAATTTTTAGGTAATAAATATTTAAACTTTTCTTTTCCATCGAGTCATCGTTGTGATGTTTGTCCATTAGCGAAGCAAACCCGTCAACCGTTTGGTCTAAGTTCTATTTCAACTTCCCGATGTTTTTCCCTCTTACATTGTGACATTTGGGGTCCTCATAAAACTGCATCTAATACTGGTGCTCATTATTTTTTAACTGTTGTGGATGATTATTCTCGTTTTACCTGGGTCTTTCTTATGCGTCATAAGCATGAAACACAGTCAATTTTGAAATCAATTTTCGCTTATGTCGAAACACAATTCGGTGTTAAGGTTCAACAGTTTCGTAGTGATAATGGTGGTGAATTTCACTCTCTTCGGGAATTCTTCAATTCAAATGGTGTCATTTTTCAACATTCATGTGTCTACACACCCCAACAAAATGGTGTTGTAGAACGCAAACATCGACACATTCTCGAAGTAGCTAGAGGCTTGCGTTTTCAATCTCATTTACCGATAAAGTTTTGGGGGGAATGTGTTCTTACTTCAGTTTATCTAATCAATCGTCTCCCTACACCCTTACTTTCCAAGAAAACGCCTTTTGAAATTCTACATCACAAACCACCAAATTACTCACATATGCGGGTCTTCGGTTGCTTAGCCTATGCTGCTTCTCTTAATCCACCTTCCAAATTCTCTCCTCGGTCTCATCAGTGTATTTTTGTTGGATATCCTCCTGGTCAAAAGGCATATAAACTATACGATCTTGAATCTCACAAAATCTTCACAAATCGAGATGTCATTCTTTTGGAGGATTCTTTTCCATTTTCAGCGCAGTCTAATTCCATCTCACAAACTGACCTTTTTTCAACCCAACATCCACCTTTACCTCTCATTTCTGAATTTGGCCCAACTTACCCACTAGCCTGTCATTCGCCGGATTCGCCACCTGTTGATGTGGCTCCTTTTTCCACATTAGCATCACCACCTGATCCATCCCAAATATCACCTGATAACATCACTGCTTCCCCATCTGATCACACTAGCGTTTCCACAGCTGATTATGCCACTCATTCCACATCTGATCATACCTCGAATTCCGAACCCCACATCACAACTGGGCCCGTGTCCACAAATATGTCTGAGCCCATTCCTTCCGCCTCTAATTTTCCATTTGGGCCTGTATCCTCCATTGCAACAGACATCACTGCACCTCCTGAAGACAGTGATGACCCCAATCCTCCTCCGGAAATTCCCCTTGTTCCCATTGCCCCTTCACGCCGTTCCACACGCACCAGGGTACCCTTTGTCCATCTTAAGGACTACGTTTGCTCGCAGGTGATTCTGCCTCCACACCACCTTTCGTCGTCTTTGCCGCCAAGTCCACAAAAAGGTACCCGTTACCCATTATGTAATTTTATCTCTTATCATCAATATTCACCATCACATCTTTCTTTTGTTGCTCAAATTAGTCGAGATGTGGAGCCTTCTTCTTTTGCAGAAGCTGAAGGTGACCCCAATTGGCGGCAAGCGATGGATTCCGAACTCGAAGCACTTGCAATCAACAAAACTTGGACTCTGGTGCCTCTCCCACCAAGAAAACATCCCATTGGTTGCAAGTGGGTCTATAAAATCAAGCACAAGGCTGATGGTTCTGTTGAGCGTTACAAGGCTCGTTTGGTTGCCAAGGGTTTTACTCAAACGGAAGGTATTGATTATCATGACACCTTTTCACCCACTGCAAAGATGATCACAGTCCGATGTCTTCTTGCCATTGCAGCTAGTCAAAATTGGATAATCCAGCAATTAGATGTTCATAATGCTTTCCTACATGGTGATTTGAAGGAAGAAATTTATATGTCCCTTCCTCCTGGACTTCAGCGACAGGGGGAGAATCTCGTGTGTCGCCTTCACAAATCACTATATGGTCTCAAGCAAGCTTCACGACAATGGTTTGCTAAGTTTACTGAAGCCATTTTAGCTGCTGGATTTACACAATCTAAGGCTGATTATTCCCTGTTCACTAGACAAGACGGGACATCCTTTACTGCCTTGTTGATATATGTTGATGATTTTCTTATCACAGGAAATAGTTTGAATGCTATTAACTCTCTTAAGGAGTTTCTACATACTCGTTTTCGCATCAAGGATCTTGGTGATTTGAAATATTTCTTGGGAATTGAGGTCTCGCGATCAAGGAAAGGTGTTAATATTTCGCAACGAAAATATGCTCTTGAGATCATTAAAGATTGTGGTTTTCTTGGTGCTAGACCTGTAGATTTCCCAATGGAGGAGGAGAAACTTTCAGATAAGGGTGATATCCTTGAGGATCCGGCTAAGTACCGAAGGCTAGTAGGGCGGTTGATCTATCTCACTATCACGAGACCGGATCTCACATATTCGGTGCATGTTTTGTCCCGGTTCATGCACCAACCACGGCAGCCTCATTGGGACGCCGCACTTAGGGTTGTCCGATACTTGAAGTCCACTCCTGGTCAAGGTCTTTTTTATCCATCAGATAATCAATTGAATTTGGTCGCTTATTGTGATTCTGATTGGGGTGGTTGTCCTGTAACTCGTCGTTCTACTACAGGTTATTGTGTGTTCTTGGGTAATTCTTTAATTTCGTGGCGAACGAAGAGGCAGAAAATGGTTTCAAGGTCTTCTGCCGAGGCCGAATATAGATCCATGGCAGGTACTGCATGCGAAATCACTTGGCTGCGTTATCTATTGGAGGACTTGCACCTGCCTAATTCGGGTGCATCAGACATGTATTGTGATAACCAGGCAGCATTACACATTGCAGCTAATCCGGTTTTTCATGAAAGGACTCGACATATCGAAATGGATTGTCATTTTATTAGGGACAAGATTATCGATGGTACTATTGCTACACGGTTCACTAATTGTTCGAATCAGTTAGCCGATATCTTCACAAAGCCATTGGGTAAGGATAAATTCTCAACTTTGTTACGCAAGTTGGGAGTCCTTGACATTCACTCTCCAACTTGAGGGGGAGTGTTAGAAAGTCAAATATGTTAGAATAGGAAAGCAGATGTAAATTAATTAGGATTGATATTTTCCATGTTGTATCCCAAATTAGTGTTCGGACTCCTTGCTATTCAAGGAAGAGATTGTATATGTAAAGGGATTGAATGAATGAATAAACTATTCTGGCACAATATTTTTCTCTACAGATTCGTATGATCATAGTATCAGATCATTCATCCTCTCACATCATCTAATTAAATACTAGTTGATTCTGTCAATTCAAGTTTGTAGTAGAGTTCGTGGTTTTGACGTAGAGATATTTATTGGTACGAAGCAAGTAATTTAATTTTATGATGTTTTATAGGCATATACCCGAGTCGCCCTCTGATCATATCCATCACTCAAAACGATCTCTTCATGAAGCAACGACAAGATCAATATCAGTATCATATTTTTTCTCACTGCTGGACCGGAATTCAATTGTAAGCCGTTGGATTTGATCCAAAGGATATGATAAAAGCTCCAGTTTTATTGGCGGGGTCCACTGAAAAACAAGAGAGAAGAAGATGTCTTCCTCATCTCACAATGGCAGCAGGGGCGGTGGGTAGAAGCAGAACAAGAAGTCGCCGGCGACAGCGTCCTGTAGGAATATATGGACTAACATAAATTATATTAGGACTTTGACAATTAAACCATACTTAAGGATTAATGTATGAGAGTTCTATCATCAACTTAAGTCTGATTACTTGAGCACGAAGTAACCCAAGTGCACAAGGAATGACACCTTAAGAAGTTAAGTTTAACTATATCTTATGTACAAATATTATAGGATTTAGGATTGATTATGAGTCCTTTATGTGAGGAACTTAGTCTACCTAATTCTCTATATAAAGGCTAATATAGGTCCCTACTTGTACTACAACATACACTAATATCTCGCCCCATAGAGAGAGTAGACCCTAGTACAAAGTAGAAGACCTGTGCTGCCATAAACTGTTGAAGGACGTTCATTATTCACATGCACTATTCATCATGTCTACAAGTCGTAACAATCATCCGGGTTAGTATTTATGTGTTTATGTTTCATAGAGTGATCTTGGTAATATGTGATTGTTTTGTATATGTTCATATTGATCACATATTTGTTTCTAACAGAAAATCAATTGAAGAGTGGTCTCATCATTTGCATTATGTGTAGTTCATGCAATGTTCTACTTTCACTTCAGTTGATGCTTTCTTGGTGTTCATGATTTTACAGCATCTACATCTTTAGTTATGACCTCTTATATATAGACATCTACTTAAGTATCATTCTCATTCGTTGTTGTTCTTGAGAAAATTAGATGATAAAGTAGATTTTTTCACCTCCGTTTGAACACCAATTTTGTGGAAATGTATTTATGGTGATTAAATTCATTTGCTACAGATTTACATGAAAAATCTCTTCACAGTTTTGATGCTTTAGTTAAACCTTGTCAACAACCTATCTAGACACATTTAAATGCGTTGTTTCTAGGTTTTGTTATGCACATGTATGTGTCTTCTTATATGCTGAAAATTTTTCGTAAGCTTTGGTTCATGAGTTGTTTTTTAGTGATTTTGTAAGTAACTCTGGGTCGTGACTGTTTGCTGCCAGCAATTTTATGTATTCATTTTAAATGATTTTTTCAGCCACTTTTTTGGACCAGCATGTGTTAAATGTTTAAGTTTTCAGTTTCAGTTTCATTTGGTATAACCATGCATGTTTCCCTCACTTGAGTTGTGGTATGTGCTTCAGAAATTAGCAAAATAGGAGGGAGATTAGGTGTAATATTTTGCTAATTACAAATTACTTGAAACCTACAGTTCTAAAGCATATACATAGTACAGACTTATCTTTCATTGCTCCTTTTTCTTGGCATTGAAGTTCATTGTTGTCAACTTTTGATGTGTAGCTTTCAGTTTCAGTGTTGATTCTTCACAGTGTTATTTGGTTTCTAGCTCATTGACTGCCAATTGTGCATTACAGTTTGTCATTGTTGTTTTGACATCATTCTGGTTTTGATCGTGACCTGATGCACCATATTCTTCCAGTTGCATTTATGCTTGATTAAGTTGCTAGAATTTCAGTATGCGTATAAGAGCAACATGAGTTTTTTCTTTGCTCTTCTCTTTAGTGTTTGGTTTTTTTTATATACCTTAAGTTAATTACCTAATCAAGGAATTCTTCAGTAAAGTAATATGAGGCTAACAAGGAATTAATGAGATTAATTTGGATATCTTTAAATTGAATTTTTTATTAATTCATATGGTTGTTATAAATTCGGAGGCAGCATGTTTTGTTAGTCTTGAATGTGTGTTTTTTGCATTTATTCTTTTACATTCCATTTAGAAATCGACATGCATCTAGCATCTAAAGATTTAGTTTATGCATGTGATAAGAAAAGTAAAAGAGAGGTAAAGGATTATTGATTTTCATTATAATCATCCAGCACTTGATTCAATTCATGTCTCTAAATTAATTTCTCTTACTTCAGTATTAATGAGACTTATAAAATATAAGTGTACATCATTATTGTGAGTGTTTTTGCCCCAAGGGGAGAATTCATATGTTTTGGGCTTCACACTCACAGGTATCAAGTTTTGCAAGTGATCATTATCTATATAAGTTGTGTCTTTATATATCCATGTATGTTTGATTCTTAATTGCTATAATGGTTGAATAGGATTCATTGAGATTAGTAAAACAGGTGGGAGATTTGTTGTGTGTTTTGCTAATCATAAGTATGCTCATATAACCTTGAGCATTTAAATTACAATTTTAAGGACTTTTGATCACTAATCGTGTATATGGAATCCCTTTATCCTAGATCCAGTTTTGTAACACTTCAGATTTCTTGTTGAACATGAATTAATCTCCTAATTCAACTGTTTCGGTAATTCAGTTGCATCTAGTGATCATTAATCAGTTTGAATTAACCTAAGTACAGTTTTAAGTATCACAATTTCAGTTGCATTATGTTGTGTATTCATGCACATTGTATTTAGTCCATCTTTATTATGTGGAATTTTAGTATGCACATAGGACGGCTTTTAGTTTTCAGTCTTGATAAGTTTTAGTATTTATGAGCACATATGCCTTCCACATTAAGGTTCATTGATCAAGCATTGTTCTCAAACTCATTCTTAAGAAAATTTATCATGATGCCTTTTCAATCTATTTTGGTGTGTTTTGTCCAAAAATTCATGGTGCTTGAAAATGGTGGGAGCTTATAGCTCTACACATTTCAGTTATGGTTTTCAAGTTCTTAAGTTTGTACAGTTTATTATTGCATCTTCAATGAGATTGTTCAGTTAAAACTTCATTCTTGCAGTTTCAGTTTTCAGATTCATTAAATTTTCAATGGACAAGTTTTAACTCTTGAATTACAGTTTCAGTTCAGTAACTTAAGTTTTCATTTACATTTTTCAGAATTCAGCAAGACCTTGTGCTTTTATTTTACAGATTCATAAACTTCAGCAATTCTGTAAAACAATGAGTTTTTAATTCAGTGATAAAACCATGGTGTTCGATTCATTATAGTTTTGTTAAGTTCAGATTTTATCAGGTTATTGAGCTCCAGTATTTTCAGTAAAAATTTTATTTTCTGATAAAATATTTTTGGATTGATCATAGAATCAATATTCAGTTCATATTTCAGTTTCAGACATTAATTAGCTACTAATATCTGAAAGTTCATCTTAAGTTCAAACATGGTTCAGTTTTCGTGTTTGGAAGGATTCTGACATAATCAGAACCACTTCAGAGGACTAGTATACATTGCAACTTCAGTTCATGGTTACCTTTAGTGCAATTATACACTTAAGTTGTATTTTGAGTGATCCATGCGGCTGTTTAGTCTATTTCTAGTGGTTGTATGGGACTGTGTTGGGAATAGCACATCATCTCATGCAATTCTGTTTTAGAATGAGCAGTTGGCCGGGTTGGATTAAGGTCAGGTTTGATAGGTCTCTTTTGTCGACACTTCAGTATACTTAATCAAGGTTTTGGTTAATTGTCATAATAATATATTGTTGGTCCAAGTGGGAGATTGTTGGAATATATGGACTAACATATATTATATTAGGACTTTGACAATTAAACCATACTTAAGGATTAATGTATGAGAGTTCTATCATCAACCTAAGTCTGATTACTTGAGCACGAAGTAACCCAAGTGCACAAGGAATGACACCTTAAGAAGTTAAGTTTAACTATATCTTATGTACAAATATTATAGGATTTAGGATTGATTATGAGTCCTTTATGGGAGGAACTTAGTCTACCTAATTCTCTATATAAAGGCTAATATAGGTCCCTACTTGTACTACAACATACACTAATATCTCGCTCCATAGAGAGAGTAGACCTTAGTACAAAGTAGAAGACCTGTGCTGCCATAAACTATTGAAGGACGTTCACTATTCACGTGCACTATTCATCATGTCTACAAGTCGTAACAATCATCCGGGTTAGTATTTATGTGTTTATGTTTCATAGAGTGATCTTGGTAATATGTGATTGTTTTGTATATGTTCATATTGATCACATATTTGTTTCTAACACGTCCAACATAGCCACCGTAGACATCGGCGGCCAGCGGCGATATCGCTAGCATTGAATAAACAGGCTGGGCCGAACTAGCTCTTCTCCCGAACCGCAGTCGAGTCGAACTCAGCCCAACCCTGAGCTCTCCTCGTTCCTCCTCTTGCTTCTTCGACAATTTACCATCAAAGGCCAAAGCTTTAGACCTTGAGATGTAATTTTCGAGGCCCAATTTTACAGAATCGTAAACTTTCTGATGAATTGGCTATCGAAACTAATGAAACTATTCAAGGGATCACCATCCATTGCACAAGCAGATTTGAAACAGCCTTTGTAGCGACTTCTTCTGTGTAACCACAAGAAACAATCTTTTTTGTTGCACTCTTGAAAAATTGTATCCAAATTGCTTGGAACAAGTTCTTCAAGTTGTGTTTCTGTGAGGTCAATCCAATCGGCATCATGGAACTCGCCCCCCTCTCTGGGCCGGCTTGGCCCAACCTCAGATGAGCCTACAACACTAGGCAATCCGAGGTCCACTTTCAACCCATTAGAATGGTCTTTATGACTCTCTGATTTCAAACTTTTCAGCTGAAAACTCATAACCGGTGCATTCAGTTTGAGGTGAAGGCATTATTTTATTCGGATCAGCCCGGAATTTCCTCTTATTCCTACTTCCCTTTTCTTGAACAGTTACTGAGGGAGAGAGCTGGGTGGCGCACATCGATGCCATTTCAGCTGCACAGAACAATCTACTTCAATACATTCACATCCATATCCATCAAGTCTTAATCTACCAGTTCCGAATTCGATACCAATATACAGATTAACCAATTCAATCAAAACTATAACCAACAATCAGACAACAAACTACGAACATAAACATCAATATCCAAAATCAACCAAACTATAACCAATCCATATCCATTCAGTGTCGAAATCCAACATTACCAACATTCTAGAGCCAAAATCAATCAAAAACACAACAATCAAAGACATCAAAAGACTACCCAGAAGCAGAAACTCAACAATCAATCCCACTGCAAAAAAACCCAGATAATTAAACATCATGATTATGAGCTACCAATATGAAACTCAAGCTGCAAATCGACTTGGAGTTGATTTAAAGAGTGAATATTCTAGGAATGAAGATAATTCTTAATCGACATTTTTGAGTTCATCGTAAACACACCATGGGGACAAATCCAACTGTAGAATAGCTATTGTTCACGTTTGGAACAAGCACTTGTACTCCTGACTGAACGGATTGGTTTATTGACCGAATATTAATTGCAATCAAGTCTCTGTCCTTGAACTTTTTCTTAATATGAACATCGACCTAGAAATTCACCAATAAAAATAAAATAGCTCAAAATAATTCTTTTTAATTTGAATGAACAGGCACCCGTAATGGAAAAGAACGAGCATCTCGCAGGCGCGATAAGAGCATCTCCACCGGGAGATTGCAAAATCGGACGAGGGCGAAGTCAATTGACGCTTTCGGCCCGGTCGATTTCAGCAGCAATTCAATCGGACGAGGACGTTTCCACCGCTTTCGGCAATTGCCCGAGGTCGAAGACAGCATTCCGTGGATTGAGACAGCCTTGTCAGACGAAGAAGACGACGTGGGTGATGTCAGCAAAAGGGCGGTCGAGCGCGAGTCCGAAGACCTTGTCCGAGGTCGGCGATTGACATTGCCCACGACTGCGAGTCCGATTCCTCGTCCGATTTGGCACCGGTGGAGGTGCGCTCATCCGATTCCGCGGGCAATCCGTCGATTGCCCGTCCGATTTTGCTCCCAGTGGAGATGCTCTAAGAAATCGAGTCACTTCGTACTTAGTCAAACCTAATTTAACTAGTCAACCAACCTAATTTAACTTGTTTAGACCATCTCCAATGGTTGGAGTCATAATCTCAAATTTGACATCACAAAATACAACTATTTATCTATACGAATTTGACATTGCTCCCAATGATGAAAGACTCAAATTTAACATTATACTTTAACTAATTGAGTTTAACCTTAATTTTTTGTCAATTAATTTTTTTCTCAAGTTAATTTATAGATAGAGTTTCTTAAGTTAATTTTATGAATATTCCAACCTAAAAAAATTCAAAATCTGACAATTTTTTATCATTCAGCCTAAAACCAAGCTAAAATGAAAGGTGCGGAATGCTTTCCACATTGCGCATTGGCAATTTATTGTTTTAAACCGGGCTATAATGGCTTCTTTTGTTCGAGGAGGGTGTTCAACCCCAAGAAGGAATTGCTCAAACTTTTCATGGACACGGCCCCAAAATATATCCGACGATTGATTAACTCCGATAGAACCATCTTCAGTAATCTTCACCCAAGCTTCACATATACATTCATCTTCTTTTTGTAAGTAATTTGGACCCCTTGGAAGTTTTGGAGGCATATTGAACAAATTGAATGGAGATAGAAAATAGAAAATGTTTAGAGGGAATGATGAAGAAGTTTTGTTGATTGTTAACGAAAGAAGTGTGTATTTATAGATTTTCTTGAGTAAAATCTAGCTCAAAATATATTGTGCCCAATAATTTTAGCAAGAATCTAAAATTTTACTCTCTCTCTTTGGTGGGTTCCATTTATGACTCTGGTTTCATAATCTGTGTCAAATTTGACCCAGAATATGACTCCAGACTCAAATATGAGTCCCTCTATACAGACCAAATACCACCATTGGGAGGTTTTTTGGGTCAAATATAGGTTTGACACTCCACCATTGGAGATGGTCTTACCATCCTTAAGTAGGTGATGTGGCCCAACCAAAGAGTGCCGCATGGATCTTCAATTGAAAAAGAGAAGGGTGAAAAAAATGGTTTTTTATCTAAAGTGAAAAGGCGAACAATGGTTTTCAATTTTTGGAGGCATCTCTTGTCCGTTTGAGCCAACCCATCTGGATCGGCGAATCGGCGGCGGGCTCCAATCTACCCAGGTCGGTAACGGCTTCAACTTTCCGACGACCGACCCCACCTCCGAAAGCAACCAATTTGGTCAATGAATTCCCTATAATACTTTCGGTTTGTATTTGGTCAAAAGGGTCACAGGGTAGAAGCCCAATAATGGACCCAACCCAGACGCAACCGGACCCAAAAGAAAGCAACCAGACGCCACCGCCGTCGCTGCCGCCGCCACAAACACCGCTGCATACAGACGTAGAAGACGACGATGAGAACGTAAAACAGCTCAACCAATGCTCTGTTGTCTACCTCTCTTTACAGGTACAAAACATTTCCCAATTGTTATCATTCCAAAATTCTAAAACCCTAAACCCTGAAATCATGAACAACCCGTTTGGTTTGTGGGGTAACAGGATTGCCTTATCAAGACAAACAGGGATTGGAAATCTTGCCAAGTGGGTATGCATTTTGTTCTCCCAATCTTTCTTTTGTACAATTTTTTCTCCTGGGTTTTGTTATGGTTCTGATTTTTTTGTGAACAACATTTTGATCAGAAGTTCGGGCCTTGAAGGCATGCAACGAGAGGAGGAATAATGACAACGGAAAGTGGAAAGAAAGATAAGCGGGGATGGCTCACAGGCGGGTCGGACAGTTATTGAATCGCCAAGATGTATGATTTCTGGGTTTTGTTACTTGAATGAATCTACAAATGATATTTGCAGCATTTCTGGATTGTTTCTGCATACCATTTTTCATTTACAACATTCCTCGATTGTCTCTGAGTACAAATTTTGGTAAAACCATTAACATTATGTAACCAGTGGAAAGAAATAATGAAAGTTTTGATGAAATGGAGTAGGGCTGGGATCGGGCCGGGCCGGGCCGGGTTTTGGGTAAGCCCGAAAAAAGCCCACTGGAGGTCGGGCTCTCAGTTTTCAAGCCCGTTAGAAAGCCCAACTTGATCGGGCCGGGTCGGGTTTCTGAGCCCGAAATTTCGGGCCGGGTTCGGGTCGAGCCGGGTAAAACCCGACCAATTTTCCCCCAAAAAAAAAATTGCCGCCGACGACCACTTTGAGACGATGACGACGAAGAAGATGATCGCAAATACGACGCCGAGCTGAATCGATTATGGCGACGAAGATGAATCGACGAGCTGACGACGACGACGAGCTGACGACGACGCTGGACTGACGACGAGCTGACGACGACGAGCTGACGACGACGAGTTGGACGACGACGCGAACGGAGGCTGGCTGGGTGCGATTGACGAAGATGACGACCTGACCTGGACGGCGACGTGCTGGATTGGAAGGCGACGGCGAGCTGACGAAGACGGCGAGCTCGATTGGAAGGCGACGGCGACTTGCTGGAAACGACGACGACGGGTTTGGTTTCTCTTCCTTACAGCCGTTGGATCAAATCCAACGGTTGAAAATTGAGGGTGTGAAAATTATTAGGTGTTTAGCTTCTATTTTAAGACTATGCAACCATTTGTTTAACGAATTATATATTGACACGTGTATTCGGGTTTTAACGGTCCGGGCCGGGCTTTGAAAAACAGAGCCCGTACTTGGGCTCGAGAAAATCGGGCCGGGCCGGGCTTTTTCCATTCGGGCTTCGGGCCTTAAAATTACAAAGGCCCATTTGGGTTTTTTAAGTCGGGCTCGGGCCGGGTTCCGGGTTTTGGGCCGGGTTTTCCCACCCCTAAAATGGAGCATGTAATGTTTGTTTACACATTTCAACCCTGCTAGGAGGGTACTCTTCATAAAGCCATCCAGAAAATGTTCATAGTTAAGTTAAAAGAGAAACCAAAAGCCACTGCTTAAAAATGCTAGCAAGTTTACATAACTAGGCACTTAGGCATTAAGAACAAGACAACCTTCTAAAACTCCCAACTTCAAACGAATCAGGCAACCCAACTGTGAGAGGTGTTTTACAATACTCATGAAGAGATTCTCTACAACTTTCCGAATCTTCTTGTATTCTTTTCTTAGCTGTAGGATTAGAAACTCAATTCCAGTATAGGAATTGATCCACCAGCTTGTTCTTCACAAGGTAGTACTCTTGCTTTACTTGATGAACACATCGTCTGCATCTGATAACAAAAGCATCCTCTCAGTTCCATGGTTAATGACCTCTCCGCTTTAAACATCAATTCAGCAAATGCTAAAACATCACTCTTCATCAATTAAGCAAATGCTAAAACATCACTTTTTCAATGATAGTGTAAAGTAACTCACCCTTCGATGGTGTTCTGTTCTTCACAGATGTTGCGAAAAGCAACACAGGCATTTTTAACTCTTTGTGCACCAATACTGTCAACGCAAAAGCACTCATCAAACATGATTGAGCTAAACATGAACAATTTCTCATCAAACGTCATTTGAGCTACAACATGAATAATCTGTCATCAAACAACACAGAGCTAAACAGGGACAATTTCTGATAAAAAAACATTGATCTAAACATGAACATTCAGTTTTTCGATCTGTCCTTGATCAGAACTATACTAAGCTTCTTGTAAGGTTCAATCGATCTAAGGGTGTAGAAATTCGGTCTAGCTCAGATTGAAGAAAACTGCAAAAAGATTCTCCCAGTAAATTCAAACCAGGAATTGCAAATGAATCTGAAATGAAATCTTTCTACAAAACCAAACTGAGGAAAAAGAACCAAATTTTGCAACTTTATATCATGATTTAACAAAAAAGAAGCAAAATTTATGTTTACCTTGAGCTACTACCCTTTAATTGGTGAACACGAGCATCAACCCTTTCGAAGTCTACACTTTTCTGTTCTCTATGCAAAGAAACCAAAAGCGAGTGAGAAACCTCTAAATACAAAACAAAAAACATCAAACACAGAAAAAGACAGATTGAAAAGGAGAGATCTTGGATCCTCACAGAGCTCTGGTGAGATCACTCAGAAGCTTCTCAGAATCTTCAAAGAAAAGGGACACCACTTCAACAACAAAATTTGGGTTGCTCTCATCTTGCAGCTGCTGAAGCTGCAGAAACTGGGCATCCAGAAACCCCTTCTCTCACCCAAAATAAAAAAACCAGAAGACAAAATCAGCACCAGAACAAACATAACAAACAAGCAAAACAGACTAAAACTCCTCAGTAAATTGTCACTAGTCATATATTAATCTATTTAAGTTGTAGCAAACTAGTACTAAGCCCTAGTTCTGATACGTGGTAGGCATTCAACTCGCTCGGCCTTGCCCAAGTTCGTATGATACAGCTTCATTATGTATGTTTGTTTGGTCAATCCAAAACCACCAAACCTATTCTCTCTTTCTCTCTTCGCATGATAGCTTCTTACAATAATCTCATGGCTAGGAAGCCATAAGCATCCCATCACCAACTTATACTGTCCAAGATCTCAAATATATATCTCATATGCACAATCTCCACTTACATGTCAAAGTGGATTTGCATATCATAACTTACCAATTTGCATATCATGAACATGCAGTTGTATAATAGAGAAGGGTAATTAATTAGAGCCAACTGTCAATCTATAATGTCAAAGTTGCCAGCTGGAAATTCGCAACTACAAGTTCTGTATTGTTTTAGAATTGCAGCAATTGTTGGATTTATGATTGAATAAGCAGATGGGTCATTATAACCGGGTATTTAGTAACTGGGTCAATGTCAGTAACTGTACACAAGCAGCATTTGATTGTTATAATTGCAGTACAAAATCAACATTTGATTGGTTCACAACATTTGATTGTTAATTAGTTAGATTGTCAGGAGAATAACAAAAACAGGTCATATAAACAGAAGCATAGTTGTTACCTTTACAAATCAATGTTGGTTGAAGAATCCCGAGGATGAACTTCAATGTTGACACACCCTGTATATCATATGGTACACACACCAAAGTAAGTTGCCAATCAGTAACTAATGTCGCATAGTTAACCAAATCATCGTAGTTATTGGTAAATGATCCACAGAGAGCTCCTGTGTATCTACCAAACTTTCCTTCCAGAATTGAAGAACAAATAGTTAATTAGTTGATTAGGTATAATTGCAGTACAAAAGCAGCACTTGATTCATTCACGACACAAGTTAATTAGTTAGATGGTCAGGAGAATAACAAAAACAGGCCGAATAAACAGAAGCATAGTTGCTACCTTTACATATCAATGTTGGTTGAAGAATAACATGGATGAACTTCAATGTTGACACATGTAGAGAAGCCTCTAATAAAAGGAACCCCATACTCTAGCAGCCTGTCAGATTTTGTACCGCCTTATACCCTGCATATCATATGGTACACACACCAAAGTAAGTTGGCATAATCAGTAACTAATGTCGCATAGTTAACCAAATCATCGTAGTTATCGGTAAATGATCCACGGAGAGCTCCTAAGTTACTTTAAGGACAATCTTCCATTATTCCAAAACTTCATATGCAATATTAGAATACTAGATATTCCCGATGCTTCGAAAAGATGCAATGCACAGATCAAATTTTTCCTACAAAGCATCTACTTCCAGACTTGACGAACAAATAGAAGCTGCACTAGCAGAGGAATGCAATTCAATTTTGTGCATGTATATTTATCTTTCAAGTAAAACTTTAGTACCTGTTCACCACCTCTCCCCCTTTTCCTTCTGTCGAAAGGTCTTCCTTGTTTATCACATCTTTGACCTGCAAATTCCACGAAAAAATTAGGCCAAAATTTCAGAAGGGGGGGAAATCAAATCAAGATCGAACCTTGAAGATCAGGGATTTGCCGATCGGCTAGGTGGGGTGGTTGACGGCATATGGTTCTCTGGTGAAGCTTTTGGCGCCTAGTAGCGCGATGGCGATGGTGTCGCTGAAGACCATTTGGATGGCGGTGGAGGTTACTGGAGCCGAATCGAAGAGGCAGAGCTCGCACTCTTTGTGGACGGTCATGTCACAGATGGAGTTCGACGCGACGGAGGTGACGAGCCGGATTTGCCGACGCCGGAGAAGAAGACGGTGGCCGGCAGGGGAGGAGCGGCGAAGGAGGGGGAAATCTTCCAAGCCGCAAGATTCATCTAGTGGCCAGCATTCAAGTGACTCAAGAACAAGAAAGGGTCATAAACTATACAAGCAGGAAAGAAATGCCTCTCGAGAAAGGGGGCAATCTTCCAAGCCGCAAGATTCATCTAATGGCCAGCATGCAAGTGACTCAAGAACAACAAGTCATCCGACCTCACCTAACTCTGAAGCACGGAAGAAATGCATTTCGAGAAACTTGGTCCTCCCACTCTAATCCATTCCACCAGGATTCCTCTCCTTCGATAATCACCTCACGATTTTGGGCAGATGTTGAGTTGAGTGGCAGCTTCTTCAGCTGCGGACATCCAATTACATCGATCTTATTCAGATATGGAAAGGGCAGGGCGCTGTCATATATGCTCTTCAGCATTGGTAGCTCCTCCAAAACCAGATATGCAAGTTTCTCAAATGGGCACTGTTCTTTTACCACATTTTCCTCTCCACCCAATTTTTCCAAAGCTATTATTTTCTCCATTTCACCGCAGGACTCCACCCATAAAGTGCTCAGCTTTGGAGCAAATATGAGCCAAGTCAAGTCCTTGAGATTCCAGCAATCGGTTACTCTTATGCGTTGAAGGCCGAGGAGAGAAATTTGGTTTTCCAACATTGACTTCTGGGGATAAGCGATCTTCATCTCTTCCAATTTATGATAATCATGAATCCCAAGGAAACTTAGATGCTCCATGTTCACCATAGACGATATATCTAAAATGATAGTGGACTCGTTCTTGTCATCAAACATTTCTAAAGCACGGGTGCACTTCCATAATGAGTGGTAGCCCAAGAATTTCTGAATACAAGAGGTACTGTATACACTCAACGTCAACTCATCAAGGTGCTTCAGACCCTGTATTTCCTCAATCAGAGCTTCAAGGTGCTTCAGACCCTGTATTTTCTCAATCGAAGCTTTTTCACCATCGAAAAGAATCTTGCGACCAGAACCACACTCCATCATTTTCAAGACTTTGAGCATCTCGAAACTCGATATTACATTCGGTGGAACAAAATCAAGTTTATGCGTGTATTCCAAATTCAAATACTTTAGCCGTACACAATCCTTTAGTTCAACTGGCAACTCTCTTATACCAGTATGGGACAAGTCCAGATGTTGCAAGGAGAGCAGATTTGAAACTCCAGATGGCAGTGCCTTTAAGCCCCTATTTTTTGACAAATCCAACACTCGAAGACTAGCCATGTAATTGAAGAACCCATCAGCAATCACAGTCGAACGACCTGAATTGGTAATGAATAAAGTCAACAAATTTGGACAGGTTGGTGTGAGAGCTAGACATTCAATATTGTGATTATATAATGACACTCGATTTGTGCTCTTCCATCTTTTGACATCTGGTGTTCCATGGTCGTCTGCATATACAAGGACCCTATCGTTCTCGTTCCCACAATCACGAGCTAACCACAATGCCATGTCACGAATCACATCATGCATTTTTACAGAATCTCGTCCCCCTGCATCTTCCAACAAACATGCGGTAACGAGAGTTCCGATAATTTCATAAGCCTCATTTTTCATTTGGTCAACATTCTCATATTCATCATCTAGTATTTCTTCACACATCCAAAAATACAACAAATCGTCTTTACGGATTTGAAAATCTTCAGGAAACAGAGCACAATATAAGAAGCATGGCTTGCATTTCTCAGGAAGATTATCATAACTGAATTTTAAAAGACCGAACACTCTATCTTCCATACCTGAAATTTTCTCCGCAGACTTCTTCAGATTGCCAAGTGCATATTTCCACTCTTCAGGTGTTTTCTTGCAAGCCATGGCTTGGCCAACCACGTTTAATGCCAGTGGCAAACCATCACACTCTTTTGCCACACTTTCAACAAGTTTTTGGATATCTGGATCGCCAGAAAGTATTTCCGTCCCAACGTTCTCTTGAAATAAGATCCAAGCATCCTCCCATTGTAAGCACTCCACTTGGACCTTTTGAGCACGCATACTAGCGCATACACCCTCCGACCGAGTAGTGAAGATTATCTTGGGCTTGGTTCCTTTTTGTTGAATCGGAACCCCTATCTTTTTTAAGTCAACCCATTCCCAAATGTCATCCAACAGTAACACAAAATTCTTCTTGGTCAAGACCCTGTGGATGTCTTCAGCTTTTTCTTCATGCTCTTTGTTTTTCCATCGGTCATTGAAAAGCCCAATTTTTTCACCAATCTTGTCTTGGACAGTTCCAAGTTTATGATCCTTAGATATCACTACCCAGATCACAGGATTGAAATCATTATTGAGGCATTTGTTGTGGATTTTGTTCAGGAGGGTGGTTTTCCCTACCCCGCCCATTCCATACAAGCCAAGGATTCCCACTTTTTCATCTGCAACATGCTTCCAAGCCTTATCAAGCATGAAATCCATGCCCACAGTCGGCTCACTCGGTCTTTCTTGAGCTGAATCAAACCTTTCTGCCGCAACTTCTTGAAAACTACTTCCCTCGTTCTTTAAGTCCTTGACTTTCTCCAACACTTTAGCCACTGTTTTCCCATACTTATAGCTGGACAAATAGTTCTTCGAACAGCAACCTCCACAGCATAGCTTCTCAATTTCTTGCGCGCTATTACTCACCAATTGAGAGGCTTGAGTCTCGATAGTTTCCACGCGTTGAATCCATTGCTTCACCTGCTCGAGCTGCTTCATGAATCTCTGCCGCTCAGCAATCTCAACCTTGTTCTTCAAATCGTTCTTTAAGGATGTTAGATCCTCTAAAGAAGTCCTCAAAGCTTGAAGGTTGTCCTCGAGCTTGCGTAGATACGCAGCCCGCGGAAGAAGGGAATCCAAGCAGCGAGCAAGAATGGCATCGCAGGACAGTGAAATGGAGACGCAGTTTCCCATTGCTTGCAGAGAGATTACTAGAAAATGCTAAATTTTCAAGGGATTGTGAGTAGCCCAGCGTTGGGAGTGAAAAAGATAACTAATTGCATTGGAGAAATTGTGAGTGGTGGAAATTCATCCAAATAAAGTCTAGCCATCCACATCTACTTTAATTATTTAGATGCTTTAATGATGGCAGCCTGGCAGGGGCCGGGTAGTGTCAGGCTCACAACTTCAATTATTCCTCTTTTGTATCATTTCAGAGATTTCTTAAAATCACATGCAATGCAGCAAAAAATCTGTACAACTTTTCTATTATAGCTTAATGAAACAAATGCAAGTGTAACGCTATTCGTAGTAGTACTACTAGTCTTTTCGAAGCTTATCTGTAGCATTTGGTCCTTTATTTATTTGCTATAAACAACTGTTGAATTAGGCATTTGGCCTTAACTAAGAGCATTTCCACCCATGCCAGGCCCAGGCGCAGGCGCGAAGTGGGGTGTTGCCCTCCTCAGGATAGCAGGCGATGAATAGTGATTGGGCAAGCCTTCCGTCAAAAAAACAGCGCACACCCATGTAGGCGTAGGCGCATACGATAACTAATTTTAATTTTTTTTTTTTCAAAAACATGTAAAAGAATTACATCAGTATTATATTCAAGTAATCGACACATATAATTTGGACATCTAAATTTCCGAAAATAAATTTGGATAAGAATTATCACCAACATTATTAAATATTCCCTTTTGTTGGCAAATAAATTTTACATACAAATAATTATCATAAAAAACATGTAGAATTATCATATGTTAAATTATTTTTGTGCTTACAATTTAATATTACATACTTGAAAAATTTGATATAAAAAAATTGTGATTTTTTTATAGAAAACATCAAAATTGAATATTTTTTCACACTAGTATGAATTTTACGTACAAATAATTATCATAAAAAACATGTAGAATTATCATATTATCATATGTTAAATTTTATTTGTGCTTAAAATTTAATATTACATTCTTTAAAAAAGTTTGATATAAAAAAAATTGTGATTTTTTGTAAAAGAAAATGTTGATTTTATATAAAAAATAAAAAAAAAAAGTTTTGGAGTGTTCGGCACCCACTACCGAACGCGGAAGGCTCTCACTCTCGCCCACGCGCGCGTGCACTGCACGTGCCCAAATAAAAAAAAAAGTGCGTTTCCGCGTCAGCTGGGGCCCACTTTCCCCTCACCGCCCGCGCTCGCAGGCACGAGCGACGCTCGCCGGCCCTCCCGCCTGCCGACCTCTTGCCCGCAGCTCGCCGTCCCCTTTTTTCCCCGGTGTGGCATGAACAGTGGGTGCAGAAGGCAAGCCGGCCCGCCCGCCTGCTGTTTAGCCCGCCTGGTGGAAATGCTCTGAGTAGTTGAATTGAACTAGGAACGAAAAATAGCATGCATTTTTGAATGATTGACAGTAAGACTACGCATGCTAAAGACCACGTCCATGTGATGCACCTACTGGTGAAAATACTTATTGTTTAATACAAAGAATATAATTAGACATTAATATTCGAAAACCTCAAAAATTAATGAGATATACACATTGGTATTCAAACTTTCACAATCACATCGTGGAGCTTTCAGTGCGCGTACACTGAAAAGAGATCAACTATTTTGATCCTAAATAAAGGACTTGACCCACCCACCTACACTTGAATTGAATTGTTTCCAGCTTTTAGCTTTTATTGGTGAGTAGTAGAACACACAAAAAGACTTTTAATGGTTTTTCCTCTCTTTATATTTCTTTGAAAATGCAAAATGCGTAGTTTTTAATTTTAATTTTCGCACATTACCACGGCAATAGCCTTAAAGTTGTCGTAGCCTTAAAGTTGTCGGCGGAGTGGTATTGGTAACTGTCAAACTTTGTAGACTAGAATAAGTGAGCTCTTTGATCACACAAAAAACCCATTTTATCAATCAAGTAAGAAAATCTTGTTGTCTTATTTCTTTACTAATATATGCGACTCACGATGTATGTTGCTGTTCAACATTTTGTTGCAGTGTTCTCAACTTGCGCTGCGTTCATTTTTGGTTTTTCTAACCACACATGTATGTCACGAATCACATGGTGTATTATTCTCCTCCTCTTCTCCTCTGCCCCAACTTCCAACAAATATGCTCCATGTGTAATATTTAGACCAACCACTATTTTTTTAAAATATATTTATAATTTACCATGATTGATTTCGTAATTACTGTGTCGACTTTCAGATTTCCTAATTGAAATATTGATTTCACGGAAAATATATTTTATTTTTGCCATTACGGTGAATCGAACATAAGCCATCCTCCATCAAAGTGGAGAAAAAATGCCGTTAAACCAATTAGTCATGTGATGTGAACGTGTAACTTCTTATCTCAAATTGCCTTGATTAAGGAGAAATTGTGAGTGGTGGGAATTCATTCAAACAAATTTTAGCCATCCACAACTGCTTTAATTATTTAGACTAGCCTCACCGCACACGCGTAAGGCTTTTTTGCATCACGGGCGCTTCGCGCCACATTACGGACGCTTCGCGCCACATTACGGACGCTTCGCACCATATTTCAACGCTCTTGGTATTCGTTTTGCGTTTTGCTAGGCGTATCTTTTCAAGAGGGTGATAGAGGCAAATTGAAAATTGAAAAGATAGGCCGAGCAAACGCGGGACAAATATCAATAGCGTTGAAATGTGGCGCGTAGCGCCTGTGATATGGCACACAGCGCCTGTGATATGGCGCACAACGCCCGTGATGCAAAAAAAGCCTCTCGCACACGCGTAAGCGTGTGCGGTGAGGCTAGAGTTTTTGAAAGTAAAGACATTCCGTCAAGAGAAAAAAGACAAAATGGAAAAGTAGTGTGATTGAAATCGAACAATATCGTGGAGTGCTGGTCCTTCCCAAAGAAAAGTTTTGTGGTTTTGATCAAGACAATAGTCAATATCATTTATTTATTACTGAAAACATATTAGAGAAAACGCTTACACCATGTTCCTGAGGTTCATTCTTAAAGACTTGGGGTGTTGAAAATTGAAAAGATACGCCTAGCAAATGCAAGACGAACACCAAAAGTGTTGAAATGTGGCGCGAAGAGCCCGTGATGTGGCGCGCAGCGCCCTTGATGCAAAAAAAAGCCTCTCGCACACGCGTAAGCGTGTGCGGTGAGGCTAGAGTTTTTGAAAGTAAAGACATTATTGACTAAGAAGCTATAAGTCCGTCAAGAGAAAAAAGACAAAATGGAAAAGTAGTGTTGAATGATATCGTGGAGTGCTGGTCCTTCCCAAAAAAAAGTTTTGTGGTTTTGATCAAGACAATAGTCAATATCATTTATTTATTACTGAAAACATATTAGAGAAAACGCTTACACCATGTTCCTGAGGTTCATTCTTAAAGACTTGGGGTGTTGAAAATTGAAAAGATACACCTAGCAAATGCGAGACGAATCCCAAGAGTGTTGAAATGTGGCGCGAAGCGCCCGTGATGCAAAAAAAGCCTCTCGCACACGCGTAAGTGTGTGCGGTGAGGCTAGAGTTTTTGAAAGTACAGACATTATTGACTAAGAAGCTATAAGTCCGTCAAGAGAAAAAAGACAAAATGGAAAAGTAGTGTGATTGAAATCGAACAATATCGTGTAGTGCTGGTCCTTCCCAAAGAAAAGTTTTGTGGTTTTGATCAAGACAATAGTCATTTATTTATTACTGAAAACATATTAGAGAAAACGCTTACACCATGTTCCTGAGGTTCATTCTTAAAGACTTGGGGTGTTGAAAATTGAAAAGATACGCCTAGCAAATCCAAGATGAACACTAAAAGTGTTGAAATGTGGCGCGAAGAACCCGTGATGTGGCGCGCAACGTCCGTGATGCAAAAAAAGACTGCAGTCAGACCTGCATTATTACTATTGTTTCTTAGAGCATCTCCAATGGAGATGTCAAATAAATAACATTAGTTTTCATTTTTATAGTGATGTGGCAAAATAACATTTTAACTAATATTTTCGTCCAACTGATATGTCAAAATAGTAACCAATAGAAAACATTAGATAAAAAAACATAAGACCAACAACCAATAGAATGCAACCATAGCAATAAATAGTCTTGAACAATGCAAATTAACATGATGTCAATTATAATATCAAGTTATTCCACATCAGCTTTTAAAGTTTCGAATGGATGATACATGATGTCAATTTTATACTTGTCAGCATACCACATAGGAATTGAAGTTTCGGATGGAGATTCTTTTATAATGTCATAACATATATTCATTGGAAAGTGAAAGTCCTTGTCATTATTACAACTTACAGCCAGCTGGTACTAATAGATGCATTCATTACTGACATAATTGATGGGTGAAGCTGCTTATTCATTTCTATTTTCGTTTTTGTTTAAACTGGGTTCATGACTTGTTTTGTACCCAATCAAGCAGTCCACAAATGAAAAGTTGAAGGGATCGTAAGTGAAATGGGAAGTATGAAATGTAAGGCCAAAGAAGAGGACAACTACCTTTTGTGTAAGCATCGTTTCCTTGATACAACATTTGAATGAAATAAAACTTATACCGCACTAAAAGAATATCAAAAAAATTAATGCTATGGTTCACCACCAATTCACATTTTTGTTACTTCAGATCAAATCAGATACATAAATCAGACCAACAATCAATGCCAAACCCAACTTCAGGAGTTCCAAAGATTGGGTTACCAGTTAAACGTGTGTCTTGTGAAATTTCTGCAAAACATATGCATGTGTAGAAATGATGATTCCTAGAGCAGATCATCATGTGTCTAGTTTGAGATTATGAGAAGGGCGTACGTACAAAATAACTACATTTCTGGGAAAATTGGATCATAATTTATATGTACATAAGTTATTTGCAACCCCCATCACACCGATGTTCATCAGCTATGGCTTTCTTCCAAAAAAGGAAAAGCCTTAAAGCATACAATGGACATGAGCCCATTACTGACTTTTCTCAAATGTCTTCCAAAGGTAGCATTCTACAGAGGTTATGGGCCACCATCTGACATTGCATTCAACTTGAGAAGAGGAGTTGCAGGATCTCTGGACAGTATAAAATTTCCTCCAAGATCTGTTCTGCTGTACTCCGTTGCAGCAGCACCCATCACAATTGGTGAACCTTCTCCATGTTTTAGCCATTAATTCAACTCCAAAATAAACTAAATGGTCTGAAATGCTATTTCCAGTCACCAACCTGTACAATTCCAAACAAAATGTAGTGCTATTTCAGATAAGATTATTTGGTATGAACAACCACTGGTTCATCTCTATAAACAAATTATATAGGAAGGGCTTAAATCACATAGGAACGCACTCTTATGTCCAGTGGATTTTCTCTGAAGAGCTCTATATTCTACATTTCAATTGTGACATAAGAACCTCGCAATAGCTTAAATAACAATCTAATGGCAACCACACCTTAGTCTAAAGTAACGAAATGCAGCATCATGACACCTATCAGATAAAGCAGTTCTAGGTTAATCAGGAGCATAAGTTAATGGCAACTAAACACAACATAAATGAATCTGCATTCATTCCCACTTCAACATTAAACAACAAAAGAAATAGAATCACAATTATACTTCATATTGCGGGTAACTCACACTGTGTCAGGCTTCCAAGCTTCTGCGATGTCGAGTGTATCCTGTACCCGCTTTTGGAAGCCCTTTAATTCAACTTTGACTGCATTGCAACCATGGAACGTTGTTCCTCTGATTTCGATTTCAGTCTACTGCTCGACCCACTCGCCTCAGACCCTTTTTAAGCCTTTCTGCTACACTTTGAAACTGATGCGTCCGGTCCCGAAAGGATGATTGTGCTACTTTCACATTCATGCTCTAAATGGAAATTGACATAAGACCCAAATGCAAACTACAGAAATTACACACCCCCGATGTCAAGATCACAGCTTTTTAATTTATTTTAAAGTTTCAAATTCTCCACATGACCCGCCTTTATGAAATCAAACCACTCCATTGAACAATTACAGATGCTGAAAATTGAATACTTAGTCAACTTTGCTCAAAAGTAGCGTACCGTGATTGGATACCGATGTTCGAAATGAAGTGACGGAGTTCAGAACGCCGGCCGTAGGGATAGGAGAGATGCAGATCGACCATTAACAATCCAATTACAATCCAGGAAAAATATTCTGCACATTCAACCCAAAAAAAAAAAAAAAGAATTAGCAAATGAGGCAAAGAAAAGTCAAAACTTCTTGAACCGCCAAGCATTTGCCACCGTAACCACCGTTACCCCAAAAAAGGAAAATTAGGAACCCAGAAATCTTCCGAAAACAATCAAAAACCTTCATCCATCGAGCTACTTTGAACAATCTTGTTCCGATTCTTGGGCCGGCGGAATGGAGGAGAAAATTTGTGGGCGATTTGGCGTTTGTGTGGGAGGCGGCAGGAATGGAGGAGAGCGATTTGGCGTTTGTGTGGGAAGGAAGCGGCTGAAAGGTAGGAGAAAGAGGGGGCGTGCGGCTCATTGACACTTTTACCCCGAATTTTTCAATAACTGTTTTTTACATTGGTTTTTATATTTAGGGGTAAATTCGGATTTCTATTAAACTTCACAATTTCAACTGTTTTGGATGTGTTCGCTTTATTAATTTAAATGCTTTGGAGGTGGCAGGGGACGGGTAGTGTCGGGCTCACAACTTTAGTTATTCCTCTAATTCTAGTCACCTAATTAAATAATAGTTGATTCTGCCGATTCAAGTTTGTAGTAGAGTTCGTCGTTTTGATGTAGAGATATTTATGGTACGAAGCAAGTAATTTAATTTATGATGTTTTATAGGCATATATATCCGAGTCGCCCTCTGATCCAAGGAACTAAATTTCGACCGAAATCCCGAAATTTCGGTCGAAATTTCGGAATTTTTGGGCTACCGAAGTTTGAACCGAGGGAGGATTCGATATCACCGGAAAAAGCCGAAATTTCGGCGAAATTTCGATGTTTTCGGTGATTTCGGTTGAGTTTCGGTGAAATTCCAATAGTTTTGAATGAATTTCAATGAAAATAGGTGATGATTTCGAAGTGCAGCGGCGAGGTTTGAACTGGGCAGCGGCGAGGTTTTGAACTGGGCAGCGGCGAAGTGTTGAGGAGGAAGAAGACGATTTTGTAATTTACTCCATTATTTGGTCCCTTTGGTAATTTCCCACTTAAACTTCTCTCTCTTATAAAAGAACAAAAACGTGTTCTTTTTTTGGCAACACGGAACAAACACGTGCTGATGGTGGCGGCCTTTGATGTTGGGTTTTTTTTAATGGCAGTTCAAGATTATAATAAAGTCAAACTTCCTTTATCATATTATTATACACATCAATTATATCAAAATGTCTACAAATGAAATTACTTTAGAGAAATCAAAAAAGAGAAAAAAATTATTCTAGATAAGAAAAATATGGTTGTATTTATAATTTATTTCTTATTATTAAGATCCGTAGCATGCAAAATGCCTATTTTTATACGTTTTTAAGCATATAGAAGGTTGAAATAGACCTTACTTGCATTCGTGTTTCATAAAACTCACCTTAAGTATTTCACAATACTTTAATTACTCGTGCCAAGGGTAAGTATGCTTTATTAATGAAAATATTTCCTTTGATAAACAATATCATTTAAGATGTTGTGCTAATTGACAACTTAGTGAAATGCAAAACACGGATTCTTCTCCCTTATGTATACATATGGACAATACTATATTGCTTAGATGTTAAATTGTATTATTTATTGATTTTAAAGTCTAGAGAAAATAGAGATATTAATTTATAGGTTTTCTAATATATTTTTCCTCTTTTTTTGTTTGTAATCGAAATTTTAACCGAAATCGAAATTTTAACCGAAATTTCCATAAATTTTGACTACCGAAATTTTCATCGAAACCGAAATTTTGTTCCTTGCTCTGATCATATTCATCACTCAAAACGATTTCTTCATGAAGCAACGGAAAGATCATATAAGTATCATATTTCTTCTCACTGCCGGACCAGACTTCAATTGTAAGCTGTTGGATTTGATCCAAAGGATATGATGAAAGCTCCAGTTTTGTTGGCGGGGTCCACTGAAAAACACGAGAGAAGAGGATGTCTTCCTCATCTCACAATGGCAGCCGAGGCGGTGGTGATGGAAATGGAACCGGCGCTTCATCGGGATGGGTATAAGCAGAACAAGAAGTCGCCGGCGACAGTGTCCAACATAGCCACCGTAGACATCGGCGGCCAGCGGCGATATCGCTAGCATTGAATAAACGGGCTGGGCCGAACTAGCTCTTCTCCCGAACCGCAGTCGAGTCGAACTCAGCCCAACCCTGAGCTCTTCTCTTTCCTCCTCTTGCTTCTTCGATAATTTACCGTCAAAGGCCAAAGCTTTAGACCTTGAGATGTAATTTCGAAGCCCAATTTTACAGCATCGAAAACTTTCTGATGAATTGGCTATCGAATCCAATGAAACTATTCAAGGGATCACCATCCATTGCACAAGCAGATTTGAAACAGCCTTTGTAGCGACTTCTTCTGTGTGACCACAAGAAACAATCTTTTTTGTTGCACTCTTGAAAAATTGTATCCAAATTGCTTGGAACAAGTTCTTCAAGTTGTGTTTCTGTGAGGTCACTCCAATCGGCATCATGGAAAACAATCTACTTCAATACATTCACATCCATATCCATCAAGTCTTAATCTACCAGTTCCGAATTCGATACCAATATACAGATTAACCAATTCTACCAAAACTACAACCAACAATCAGACAACAAACTACGAACATAAACATCAATATCCAAAATCAATCAAACTATAACCAATCCATATCCATTCAGTGTTGAAATCCAACATTACCAACATTCTAGAGCCAAAATCAATAAAAAACACAACAATCAAAGACATCAAAAGACTACCCAGAAGCAGAAACTCAACAATCAATCCCACTGCAAAAAAACCCAGATCATTAAACATCATGATTATGAGCTACCAACATGAAACTCAAGCTGCAAATCGACTTGGAGTTGATTTAAAGAGTGATTATTCTAGGAATGAAGATAATTCTTAATCGAGATTTTTGAGTTCATCATAAACACACCATGGGGACAAATCCAACTGTAGAATAGCTATTGTTCCCTATAAAAAGTCGAAGAAGAAATATACTATATATGAAAGTGCTAAGAAAAGCACTATTGCCGCAATAGTGCGCTGCCCGTTTTGCCCTTTCCTCAATGCAGGAAAACGCCAGCTTTCCCAATCTGTACAGTAAAATCCCGCCTTTACCCTCCTTTTTCTTCTTAATGCTTCGACATATTTCTATTTTCGCCCTTTCGTCTTTTGGTCAGAGCGCAAAACCAGAGTCGCCATCTCAACCACCTCCACAAGATCGTCCTCGGCGATTCTCCCCACAGCCAAATCCGAGGTAAAGGTCGATTTCAAACGCCGGTGTGCGGTTGTTTAGCTGACTTCTCGCTCCGTTTTTGTTTATTTTAAACCGACATCTGCTGCTTCCTTTCTTGATTTCGTTTTTTCCGTTCGGTAAATGACTATTGATTCAATTTCATGTATTTGGTTTTTTTTGTCTTTGTTTTCGGATTGCTGATTAGGATTTTTGCTTCTGTTTGGTGAATCTAGGGTTTGTTGTATTGCTTTGTTTCCATTTGGATTTTCATATGAAAGCCGACAGAAAATTATGCAAGAGAAGAGGGTCCGGCAATCCACACCTTACCATGATCTACAGGTGTACCACTTCTCTTCCTTTGTCTTGAATATCTTCTGGTTTTTGAATTCTATTGGTTTCTTAAGTCAGCGCATCATATAATTGTCTGACATATGGGCATAATTTGGGCTGGATTAGAAAGGCTATCAGAATCATGTGCTGCCAAGATCCATGAGCGAGTTTGTAGATGTGTTAGTGTTCAGATTGTAAAGATGATTCTCTTTGAATACAAAATGGTTAAGAATAAAGCTGGGTTCCTCATTCATTCAAGGAATATAGTGAAGTGTGTTCTGCCATTGAAATTTTTGAAATGGGGTTCCTATTTTAGAATTAAATTTATCAAACATTAATATCATCTTCAAATCAGTTTTCGGAAGATGATATTGATTGTTGTGATGCTCAATGTGATGCTTAAATGTCAATATTACTTCTTTTCAGTAAGCTAGCTAAGAATGAGGTTTTAGTTTACTTCCTCAGATGAAATTTCTTCCGATTCTATCTATAATATCTATAATGCTAATTTTCCATGGTATCTGTTCACTGAACTCCTTCCTTCATGGTTTGCAGGCCACTCTTCATTGCATGTTTTCATTAAGCAGTTGTTGCTGTTGATTTACTTTGAATTTTCCTTCTGGGTAAGTTGGTTTCTACACGAACCAGGCTCTGTATGAGCTAAATTTGTTGATTACATATTTAATCATGCCTTCCCATGCTATTAGCTTACGAACTTGAGTATATATATTTCGTGCCATGTGTATAATGACAAGATGGAATTATTTTGTAAATTTTGCATTTTGTTAGTTTACTAAGTTCAGTATGCATTTGGTAGCATGTATAAGATTACGTGTTTGAATTATGGTGTCCATTGTTCTCTGATAGTTGTGTTTTATTCGAGTTTATTCAGGTTAGTTGTTGTCTCTATTTTATGAGAACTGATTCATTCAAATTTGAATATAACTATTACCTACACCAGTATATGGCTTTTATATGCGTTTTATTTGAGTTTATATAAGGGTGAATCAATAGTTTTCCCCTACAAACAATCACAATCTCTGTTTGCTAAAAGATTTATGCTGTATATGCTTATTATGTATTTGGTACATCTTGAAATGAAGTTTTGTGATAGTTTCTGACTCCAATCTACTTGAGCTGTCTTTTAACTTGCCCTTCATCTCTCTATCTTAGGCATAGAACTCAGCATCCTACGACCACCTGTTAAACACTGTCTCCTCAAGTTATAATGCTAAATGTTAAAACTTTGACCTCTTTTGGTAGACAACTAAATCTGTTTTTTGTTGTATATCATTGCATTGAATGCAAAGATATTCTACAAAAATTCAGATTTGCTAAAGTTTTCGCACTTCTTTGATGCTTTCTCTTCTTATTGCTCTTTCTTAATTCAGTATGATTTTTCATTGTGCTCAGGTGATCTACGCATTCTGTCAACTACTACTGCTACATTCATCTTCTGGCATTTGGTAAAACAGTGGTAAGAATATTTATTAGTAATCCTAAACAGTGTATTCCAATTAAGTATTTGCAATTGCCATTTATTTTCTATTAGTTGTTATATATTTGTTTTTTAAATTGCTCTTGAACTCATTATGACGAACATGGACCTCAGCATCCTATTAAGCGGTGTATCCTAAAGTTCTAGCCCTCATTGTCAAAAGTTTTAACCCTTCTGTTGGACAGTTTAATATGGCGTCTGTTGTATATCATTGCTTTTTTCATGTATTGTATGCAACCATATTTCACAAAATTACAGATTTAGCAAACTTTTCTTCCACTTTAAACTATAATCTTAACTTTTTTATTTTCCATTCTTCTAGAAATTCAATATTTCACAATTTTCTGGGTTCTTTATCACTTGATCTTTATTACACAATTGCTATAATCATTTATCTGCTTTGAAATCTTCCAGTTTGAATGGTTGAATCTTCAATTTCTTATGTTGTTTTTTTGTTTATAGGTGCTTGACAGTTGCAATGTTCCTACATTACCCAAGTTCTTCTCCTTTTTTCAAAATAAAGTTGTAGCTGTGTTGTCTAAGTTGTATATACAATAGTTGTAATCCTGTTGTGACATTGTTATTTTCCAGCTCTACTTGTAAATAAGTTTTATTGTGTTTTACTGTTTTTCCATATATAGTGTTTGTTGTATTTGAAAACCTTAGAATAGAATGCCTCAAAACATTGGACTTAGAAATCGATATTTGCTGTTCAAAGCAAATGCAGAATTTGGTCTTTCAGATGCTGGAAAAGCCTGTATTCCTTCTACTTCTCAATTATCAAACATTGAAAGCTATCCAGCAACCAATGCTACTAAAACATTGCTTAAACCAAATGCTGCAGAAGTGTGTGCCTCTTCTATTTCACAATCATCTAACATAAATAATTCTCAAGCTAGCAAAACTGCCAAAGCACCGCTCACAAAAAAAGGCAAACCCTCCGAGTAGAAAACGAAAATTCATTCAAAACGCACTACGTGATCAAATCAGCATAATTGAAACAAGCACAACTGAAACAAGCACAGGTCAACTCTCACTTGGTACTGCTCCTAACATGGCTTTCGGCCAAGCTTTCTACCAACATAAAAAACAAAGTAAGTATTATTTTTTCCAAAAAATTTCCCTGTTCATTCTATCTCATGGTTCACATCCTTCTAATTGTCATTCCTCCTCGCTTCTCTGTGGTATATATTCTATCTCTCCACAGGGTATGTTCAGGAGTACATAGACTTAGGCGACACGGACTATGAATGTGTGAATAGAAAAAAACTGACTACCCCATTAATGTTGTAAAACATTATTAGTAATAACATCATAATATCCTCATCTACCTATCTGTTTCATGTATTTTGATCCTCCTAGCAATGCTGTAGATTCTTGATGATTTTGCTGGTTATATCAAATCATAACTAACTCACAAAAAGCTCAATATCATGATACAGTCTTAAACATCGTTTTTATTACTTTTCAGTTGAAGTATAACTGATATCAATAGCAACTCAAGTTTGATTACATGTTTTATAATCACAACGTCACCCCCGCGGCATCACTGCCGCGGGCCTACTTACTAGTTAACAATGAATTCCCTATAATACTTTCGGTTTGTATTTGGTCAAAAGGGTCACAGGGTAGAAGCCCAATAATGGACCAAACCCAGACGCAACCGGACCCAAAAGAAAGCAACCAGACGCCACCGCTGTCGCTGCCGCCGCCACAAACACCGCTGCATACAGACGTAGAAGACGACGATGAGAACGTAAAACAGCTCAACCAATGCTCTGTTGTCTACCTCTCTTTACAGGTACAAAACATTTCCCAATTGTTATCATTCCAAATTTCTAAAACCCTAAACCCTGAAATCATGAACAACCCGTTTGGTTTGTGGGGTAACAGGATTGCCTTATCAAGACAAACAGGGATTGGAAATCTTGCCAAGTGGGTATGCATTTTGTTCTCCCAATCTTTCTTTCGTCCAATTTTTTCTCCTGGGTTTTGTTATTGTTCTGATTTTTTTCTGAACATTTTGATCAGAAGTTCAGGCCTTGAAGGCATGCAATGAGAGGAGGAATAATGACAACGGAAAGTGAGATCATAGCAAAGATGAGCGGGGATGGCTCACAGGCGGGTCGGACAGTTATTGAATCTCCAAGGTGTATGATTTCTGGGTTTTGTTACTTGAATGAATCTATAAATGATATTTGCAGCATTTCTGGATTGTTTCTGCAGACCATTTTTCATTTACAACATTCCTCGATTGTCTCTGAGTACAAATTTTGGTAAAACCATTAACATTATGTAACCAGTGGAAAGAAATAATGAAAGTTTTGATGAAATGGAGCATGTAATGTTTGTTTACACACACATTTCAACCCTGCTGGGAGAGTACTCTTCATAAAGGTATCCAGAAGAAGTTCACGGTTAAAAGAGAAGCGAAAAGCCACTGCTTAAAAATGCTAGCAAGTTTACATAACTAAGCAATTAGGCATTAAGAACAGGTTTCAGTCACATTCCTCTAATCTCAATAAGTCATCACCTGCATTTTGCTCAATCGATATAAAGTGTTTGGCATTGCACCAGCCTTCAGCAGGAAGGTTTGTCGAAACATAGACAGATAGGCCACCCAAAACCTCTGAAAACATGGCCCAGTTACCCATGACAGATAGCGCAGTCAATTCCAGTTCTCAGAGATAGCACCTGAAAACAAACGAGTGTTTTCAACCAAAGGGGACAATAGCAACAACCATTAGATGTATTCTGCACTTCAACAAAAGCAAAAATTGGGTACCAGGACATAGAATCGATATATGACTAGTGACAGCTTACTAAGGAGTTTACCAAAAACAAGTCAAATAAACAGATTGTCACTAGTCATGGGAACTGGGCTATGTTATCACTGTGTTTCTAATCTTAAGGACAATCTTCCATTATTCCAAAACTTTCATATGCAATATTAGATACTAGATCTTCCCAATGCTTTGAAAAGATGTAATGCACAGATCAAATTTTCCTACAAAGCATCTACTTCCAGAATTGAAGAACAAAATAGAAGCTGCACTAGCAGAGGAATGCAATTCAATTTTGTGCATATATATCTTTGCAGTAAAACTTCAGTACCTGTTCCACCGCCTCCCCTTGCGAAACATCATAGAGTGAAACAAAGGATGGACTGTAAGCAACTGCTTTGAAGGGTGCCCCAGCCTCAGTAATTCCGATTTCCCTGAAACTCTTTCTTTCTTCACTATACCAGAGTACAGTATAATTGTTGTACAGCAGTAGGGTTTCCCCATTGCTCAAGAGCACAATTGGTTCAAAGAAGCGTTCGAAGACAAGAACTTTAGTCCAAGACTCTTGGACACCATACTCCTTCATAACCCATATGTCAATAGTTTGAGAATCATCATTAACCATAGATAAAAGCAGGCAACCTCCTAACACCCCCAACTTGAAAAACTCCCAATTTTCCTTCTTTCTCTGCCCAAAGCAGGTAGGTGATGGCAGTCGTCGGAATTGTTCCATTTCAAAGTTGAAACTGTTTATAACACTAGACATATTTCCGCAATATGAAAACCAATGAAGAGCTCCAAGCAGATAAGCATTGAATGGTAACTCCGGGAAGTCCATTGGAGCATTTCCAATGCTTCTCCAACCTCTACCACCACCAATGGTGTATATCTCAGCCCGAACTTCGCGGAAGTCATCGGATAAGCTAGTTTGCAACACCTTGTACTCATTGGTCTTAACGCTACAACCAAAGCCCACAAAACTGCCCCAGACCCTACCTTCACGGGTAGGTGGAATGGTGATGAACTGACCGAAAATTGGATTGCAAACATAAAATGGATCATTTCTACTAGTTCCACACAAACAAACCAAACCATTGCATGTGTTGATCAAATCGAATTGCGAAAAGAGTTTCAAGCTTGTTCTTCACAAGGTAGTACTCTTCCTTTACTTGATGAACACATCTTGTGTATCTGCTAATAAAAGCATCCTCTCAGTTCCATGGTTAATGACCTCTCAGCTTTCAAACATCAATTAAGCAAATACTAAAACATCACTCTTTCTATGATAGTGTAAAGTAACTCACCCTTCGGTGTTCTGCTCTTCACAGAAGTTGCGAAAAGCAACACAGGCATTTTTAACTCTTTGTGCACCAATACTGTCAATGCAAAAGCACTCATCAAACATGATTGAGCTAAACATGAACAATTTCTCATCAAACATCATTCGAGCTACAACATGAACAATCTGTCATCAAACAACATAGAGCTAAACATGAACAATTTCTGATCAAAAACATTGATTTAAACATGAACATTCAGTTTTTCGATCTATGTCCTAGATCAGAACTATACTAAGCTTCTTGTAAGGTTCAATCTATCTAAGGGTGTAGAAATTGGGTTTAGCAGATTGAAGAAAATTGCAAAGATTCTCCCAGTAAATTCAAACCAGGAATTGCAAATGAATCAGAAATGAAATCTTTTCTACAAAACCAAAATGAGGAAAAGAACCAAATTTTGCAACTTTATATCATGATTTAACAAAAAAAAAAAAGCAAAATTTATGTTTACCTTGAGCTACTACCCTTGAACTGGTGAACATGAGCATCAACCCTTTTGAAGTCTACACTTTGCTGTTCTCTATGCGAAGAAACCAAAAGCGAGTGAGAAACCTCTAAAATAGAAAACAAAAACCATCAAAAACAGAGAGATTGAAAAGGAGAGATCTTGGATCCTCACAGAGCTCTCGTGAGATCATTCAGGAGCTTCTCGGAATCTTCAAAGAAAAGGGACACCACTTCAACAACAAAATTTGGGTGGCTCTCATCTTGCAGCTGCTGAAGCTGCAGAAACTGGCCATCAGAAACCCCTTCTGTCACCCATAATCAAAAAAACTAGAAGACAAAATCAGCACCAGAACAAACATAACAAACAAGCAAACGTACAAAAACTCCTCAGTAAGTTGTCACTAGTCACATATTAATTTATTTAAGTTATACCAAACTAGTACTAAGTCCTAGTTCTGATAAATAATATGCATTCAACTCGCTCGGCACTGCCCAATTTCATATGATACAGCTTCATTACATATGTTTCTTTGATCAATGCAAAACCACCAACTTATACTGCTCTCTCTCTCTCTCTCTCTCTCTCTCTCTCTCTCTCTCTCTCTCTCTTCCTAGCTTCTTACAATAATCTCATGGCTAGGAAGCCATAAGCATCCCATCACCAACTTATACTGTCCAAGATCTCAAATATATATCTCATATGCACAATCTCCACTTACACGTCAAAGTGGATTTGCATATCATAACTTACCAATTTGCATATAATGAACATGCAGTTGTGCAACAGAGAAGGGTAATTAATTAGCCAACTTTCAACAAGTACCTATAATATCAAAGTTGCCAGCTGGAAATTCGCAACTTCAAGTTCTGTATTGTTTTAGAATTGCACCAATTATGATCAGAACAAGCAGATGGGTCATTATAACAGGGCATCTAGTAACTGGGTCAATGTCAATAGGTGTACACAAGCAGCATTTGATTTGTTATAATTGCACTGCAAAAGCAACACATGATTTGTTCACAACACAAGTTTATTAGTTAGACTGTTATGAGAATAACAAAAACAGGTCGAATAAACAGAAGCATAGTTGCTACCTTTACAAATGAATGTCGGTTGAAGAATCCCAAGGATGACCTTCAATGTTGACACATGTAGAGAACCCTCTAATAACAGCAACCCCATATTCAAGCAGCCTGTCAGATTTTGTACCGCCTTATACCCTACATATCATACGGTACACACACCAAAGTAAGTTGGCATAATCAGTAACTAATGTCTTATAGTTAATCAAATCATCGTAGTTATCGGTAAATGATCCACACAGAGAGCTCCTGTGTTTAAGGACAATCTTCCATTATTCCAAAACTTTCCATCTTAAGTTTAAGGACAATCTTCCATTATTAGGATACTAGATCTTCCCAATGCTTCGAAAAGATGCAATGCACAGATCAAATTTTCCTACAAAGCATCTACTTCCAGAAATGAAAAACAAATAGAAGCTGCAGTAGAAGAGGAATGCAATTCAATTTTGTGCGTGTACATCTTTCAAGTAAAACTTTAGTACCTCTTCTCAGTTTTGCTCTTTGCCTTATCTCGAAAGCTCATCTTCCTTGTTTATCACATCTTTGACCTGCAAATTCCACGAAAAGATTAGGCCGAAATTTCAAAAATTGAAATCGATTCGGGGGAAAAATCAAATCAAGATCGGACCTTGAAGATCAGGGATTTGCCGATCGGACCTTCGCGGGGTGGTTGACGGAGTATGGTTCTCTGGTCGATGGCGACGGTGTGGCTGAAGACCATTTGGATGGCGGTGGAGGTTACTGGAGCCAAATCGGGAGATTTTTTCGGGCCACGAAGCCGGATTTGCCGATGAGGGGGCAATCTTCCAAGCCGCAAGATTCATCTAGTGGCTCCAAACTCTGAAGCCGGGAAGAAATGCATTTCGAGAAAGTTGGTCCTCCCACTCTAATCCATTCCACCAGGATTCGTCTCCTGGTGGCCGGCAGGGGAGGAGCGGCGAAGGAGGGGGAAATCTTCCAAGCCGCAAGATTCATCTAGTGGCCAGCATTCAAGTGACTCAAGAACAAGAAAGGGTCATAAACTATAGAAGCAGGAAAGAAATGCCTCTCGAGAAAGGGGGCAATCTTCCAACCCGCAAGATTCATCTAATGGCCAGCATGCAAGTGACTCAAGAACAACAAGTCATCCGACCTCACCAAACTCTGAAGCACGGAAGAAATGCCTCTCGAGAAACTTGGTCCTCCCACTCTAATCCATTCCACCAGGATTCCTGTCCTTCGATAATCACCTCACGATTTTGGGCAGATGTTGAGTTGAGTGGCAGCTTCTTCAGCTGCGGACATTTAACTACATAGATCTTTTTCAGATATGGAAAGGGCAGGGCGCTGTCATAAATGCTCTTCAGCATTGGTAGCACTTCCAAATACAGATATGTATTTCTCAAAGCTATTATTTTCCTCTCCACCCAATTTTTCCAAAGCTATTATTTTCTCCATTTCACCGCAGGACTCCACCCATAAAGTGCTCAGCTTTGGAGCAAATATGAGCCAAGTCAAGTCCTTGAGATTCGGGCACTCGGTTACTCTTACGTCTTGAAGGCAAAGGAGAGAAATTTGGTTTTCCATCATTGACTTCTGGGGATAAGCGATCTTCATCTCTTCCAATATAGGATAAGGACCAATGTCAAGTACACTTAGATGCTCCATGTTCACCATAAACGATATATCTAAAACGATAGGGGACTCGTTCTTGTAATCAAACATTTCTAGAGCACGGGTGCACTTAAATAATTTGAGGTAGCTCAAGAATTTCTGAATACAAGAGGTACTCCTTACACTCAACGTCAACTCATCAAGGTGCTTCAGACCCTGTATTTCCTCAATCAGAGCTTCTTCACCATCGAAAAGAATCTTGTCACTAGAACCACACCCCATCATTTTCAAGACTTTGAGCATCTCGAAACTCGATATTATATTCGGTGGAACAAAATCAAGTTTACGAGTGAATTCCAAATTCAAATACTTTAGCCGTACACAAGCCTTTAGTTCAACTGGTAACTCTCTTATACCAGTCCGGGACAAGTTCAGATGTTGCAAGGAGAGCAAATTTGAAACTCCAGATGGCAGTGCCTCTAAGCCCCTATTTTTTGACAAATCCAACACTCGAAGACTAGCCATGTAATTGAAGAACCCATCAGCAATCACAGTCAAACGACCTGAATTGGTAATGAATAAAGTCAACAAATCTGGACAGGTTGGTGTCTCAACTAGACGTTCAATATCGTGATTATAGAATGACACCCGGTTTGTGCTCTTCCATCTTTTGACATCTGGTGTTCCATGGTCAGCTGCATACACAAGGACCCTATCCTTATCTTTCCCACAATCACGAGCTAACCACAATGCCATGTCACGAATCACATCATGCATTTTTACAGAATCTCCTCCCCTTGCATCTTCCAACAAACATGCGGTAACGAGAGTTCCGATAATTTCATAAGCCTCATTTTTCATTTGGTCAACATTCTCATATTCATCATCTAGTATTTCTTCACACATCCAAAAATACAACAAATCGTCTTTACGGATTTGAAAATCTTCAGGAAACAGAGCACAATATAAGAAGCATGACCTGTATTTCTCCTTAGATAGATCATCGTAACTGACTTTTAAACGAGTGAACACTCTTTCTTCCATACCTTGAATATTCCCAACAGACTTAGTCAGACGGTCAAGTGCAAATTTCCACTCTTCAGAACTTTTCTTGCAAGCCATGGCTTGGCCAACCACGTTTAATGCCAATGGCAAACCATCACACTCTTTTGCCACACTTTCAGCCAGTTTTCGGATGTCTGGATGGCCAGAAAGTATTTCCTTCCCAACCTTCTCTTCAAATAAGATCCAAGCATCCTCCCATTTTAAACACTCCACTTGGACCTTTTGAGCACGCATACTAGCGCATACACCCTCCGACCGAGTACTAAAGATTATCTTGGACTTGGTTCCTTTTTGTGGAATCGGAACCCCTATCTCTGTTAAGTGAACCTCTTCCCAAATGTCATCCAACAGTAACACAAACTTCTCCTTGGTCAAGACCCAGCGGATGTCTTTAGCTTTTTCTTCATGCTCTTTGGCTTTCCACTGGTCAATGGAAAGCCCAATTTTTTCACCAATCTTAATTTCTTCACCAATCTTGTCTTGGACAGTTCCAAGTTTATGATCCTTAGATACCACTACCCAGATCACATGTTTGAAATCATTATTAAGGCATTTGTTGTGGATTTGGTTCAGGAGGGTGGTTTTCCCTACCCCGCCCATTCCATACAAGCCAATGATTCCCACTTGTTCATCTTCCACATACTTCCAAGCCTTAGCAAGCATGGAATCCATGCCCACAGTCGGCTCGCTCGGTCTTTCTTGAGCTGAATCGAGCCTTTCCGTCTCAACTTCTGGAAAACTCCCCTTGTTGATTAAGTTCTTGACTTCCTCCAACACTTGAGCCACTTTTTTCCCATACTTATAGCTGGATAAATAGTTCTTTGAACAGCAACCTCCACAACATAGCTTCTCAATTTCTTGCTCTCTATCATTGTCCAGTTTTTTGACTTCATCCTCGATCTTTTCCACGCGTTCAATCCATTGCTTCACCTCCTCGCGCGGCTTCTTGAATCTCTTGCGCTCCGCAGCCTCAACCTTTGACTTCACATCGTTCTTCAAGGATGTTAAATCCTCAAAAGAAGTCTTCAAAGCTTGAAGGTTGTCCTCGAGCTTGGGTAGATACGCAGCCCGCGGAAGAAGGGAATTTAAGCAACGAGAAAGAATTGCATCACCGCAGGATAGTGAAATGGAGAAGATGTTTCCCATTGCTTGCAGAGAGATTACTAGAAAATGCTAAATTTTCAAGCGATTGTGATTAGCCCTGCCTTCGGAGTGAAAAAGATAACCAATTGCATTGGGAAATTGTAATCCAGATCTACTTTAATTATTTAAATGCTTTAATGGTTATCTCGGGCTCACAACTTTAATTCATTTTCGTTTCGTTTGTTTTGGAATCTTGGAAGTAGTTGTTTAATAAGAAATGGAGTCTTGGAAGTCGTGGTTTCATAAGAAATAGCAGAAGACCAGTGAAATGGGCGTCTTCGGAGTGAAAGATAACACGCTTGCATTGGAGTAATTGTGATCCAGATCTACTTTAATTGTTTATATGTTTTAATGGTGGCAGTGGCCGGGTAGATCCTTTAATTGCGGTGCAAGTGGCCTTTAAGTTCCCGTTTGGGATTGATTATTTGAGCAGATTATGGATTATTTTGACAGTTTTGACACTGTTCATGTGTTTGGTAAAAGGAAGAAAAAGCGATTTTGGCCACAATCGCTGTCCAACACCTGCGCTTTTGAAAAGCGGCAGGCGAGTCGCTTTGGAAACCAGAGTTTGGACACAGCGGCAAATGAAAAACACGGAGACTACTGTGCACTAATGAAATGTTTCAAAAAGTCAAAAAAGCCCTCACTCATGTATGGAAATTACAACCCTTTTACCCCACTTGTTATTGACTTTCTTTCTTCCAAGTTTCTCCCAGCCGCACATTTCTTCTTCTGTTCTTGCTTCTGCCGCACACATTTTCTTCTTCTGTTCTTGCTTCTGTGAATTTTTGGATGATGGCACCATAATTCTATCCAAGGTTGGCAGTTCGTTCATTCACAAAACTGTAGAACAAGGTAATTTATGTTTATTTTTTGTTCATTTTTTCAATTTTATTCATCCCTTTTCTGTTAAATTTTAGGGTTTGCTTTTTGTCCTATTTTTCTTTGATCTTTAGAATCACCAGAGCTTTTCGCAGGAGGAAGCAATCACAATCTTGTAAGCTTAAAAGGTACTTTTTAGTGATTTGGTTGTTAACTTATATGGCTATCTAATGAGCATTGGGTTATGTAATGCTCATCTGCTTCTTGGCATGATTTTCTTTTATTTTGGCTATGATTTTACTAATTGGGTGCTAAAATCTTCTTGATGGGTGTTTGTTAAGTGTTTTGTTGATTTTTAGGGGAGAGGTTTTCTGGATTTTAGTTGAGTGAGTGAGAGAGACGTTTGAGCAGTGAAAGGAAGAGAAAGATGAATTTGCTTTCTGTATTGTTCTCACTTCAGACAATAATACATTAACTTATCTATGCATTACCAGTTATGGGCATGATCATAAAGCTTCTGGACCTCATGAAGTTGCTAGAAAAGTCTACTCAATTCTCCAAGTATTTTAAAACAGAATATTAGAGAAAGATCTATAGCATCCCACAAACTTGTGCCTAGAATATGGAAAGTCAAGGTCGGTAGAGTTGAATATGTCAGCTCTCTCATATCTGTAATAGACTAGAAGACAGGGGAACAGGGACCAAGTTTACTGGGACTCCTTGAGCAACCCTAAAGAGTGTCTGAATGAAAAATACTGAAAGTCCTTCTCAGCTGCCATTCAACTCTCATTATAGATATCAATTGCAAGTATGGATATTCCAGATTCTTTTCGATGACTTAGGTGCAACTTGTCTACACCTTTTTACACAACTTGAAGCACACCTTTTGTTTTCTTCCTTTCATTTTTGACTTGACTTTTCTTGTTGAATTTCTTTCATGCTTTCCGTTTTCTTCTTTCTTCTTTTCACATGACAAGTTGTTCTTTTCTTCTTGTTGAATGATATATTTTTGGTTATTATATGCTTATATCTGTATTAATTTTGTTGTTGTAATAAGATGGGAAAGAAGAAAGATGATGTTGCCATGAGTGAGAATTGGCAAGTGGATCTAAGCAAAAAGCTTTGTGGAATAAAGCGATAGTTGATATCTTCATGGATCTATGTATCAAAGAGGCTGAATAAAGTGAAAATAGTTATTGCAACCATGACACTTCATAACTATATAAGAAGGCATGCGCAACGGAATCGTTATTTTGATGAAAGTGGATTTGATGAAAATGACATCCAAGGTGAAGAGAATGTAGTGGAGGTTGATGCACAAGAAGGTAGTGGCTCGGTAGCACAAGAAATGGAGGTGTTGAGAAACAATATAGCCACAAGCTTAATGAGCTCATCTACATAGGCTTTGTATGACTTGTGCTTATAATTAGCCTTTTTTTTGGAATGTACATAGAGTTTAAACTCTAAAACAAATATTTTTGCTGCTTTATTATTTTTAATGAAGGTACTTTTAAATGTGATCTCCTGTTAAAATTATAGAGGTAAAAAAACTCAAGTGAGTTCTATACACTTGAGTAACAAGTCATTTTAGCCTTATACCCTTTTTGGTAATTGTACATTGTTATGACAGTTTTATATTGACATTTACCAAACACTCAGATTCTGATTATGATACCCGCAGCACTTTTACTATACAGTTTACCAAACACTTTACTGCTTTCTGACACAGCTGATTATTTCGACAGTAATTCTAAACGTGATTATTTTCACAGCACAACAATGCCAAACTGGCCCTTTTTTTTTTTTTTTTTTTTTTTCCCCCCCCCCCCCCCCCCCCCCCCCCCGCGGGGGTCCTCGGGTGGGGGGGGTTGCCACCCTTTTTCTTTTTCCCCTTTTCCAAAGGTCCCCCCCCCCCCTTCCTCCCCCCCGTTGCCTGGGCTTGTTTCGAAACACGGGGGTCAATGGGGGGGTTTAATTTGTGAATTTCATGATTGATAAGATTCTAGGGCTCAATTGATCCAAAGGGTTGGTGGTGGAAATGGTTTCAAACGTAAGGAACTTTCCGGTTTTGGACAAAAGCAGGGATAGGGAGTTTGCACAAGGTGTTCGATGAAATGCCTAGCTTAGACTTGCTGGTTGATTGGAATCCAACAACGGACCGGCATCATTTCAAGTGTCTATGAGATTCCAACAAGACATTGGTACCAGGCATTGTCATAGATTAGCTTTTAAGACGTGAATCTTGGAGCATATTATAGCTTTTAGACGTTATTCGTGCCGTTTTCTCATGTATGTTGGAGCATACATTACAAGTTAGAATTCAATGTTTTCCTGCCATTTCCAAGGTCTGTGGAGATTTCTAAGCTCGATGCCTGCATGTAATACGACAATCTCAAGAACCAGGAAAAAAATTGAACTTGGGGCAAAGCTGCATCTGTTTCATACATAGTAAGATGACAATAGATTGGGACAAAGCCCACGGGGACATCGTGTTTCCACATAGACAATAGATTAACATCTGGTTGAGAAAGAACCCAAAATAATTAGTGTTTCACACAGGAAAGGGGAAACAGACAGACAAAAAGAGGACTTGTCACATTTTGCCCTTGTTATGTTTCAGGTTACTCCTTTCAGCAGACGGCTTGTCACATTTCTTCGCAGCTCCCACCCTGCATATTATATAATAAGCATGACAAAATGAGCTTCATATAACCAGATAACAGTGTTTCAGCCTTCTTCCAAAACATCCATGCATTGTGTGAATTCAAGGATAACAAAAGAAACTTGAACAGACTCAAAATTTATTGAAATAGCATTAGCAAGTGACAAAAAGATTTCTTACTAAGGTAACTATACTGATAACTCTTGTCCATTGAACTTGTTAGGTGTTGTGTAGCTCATAATGAAGAACTGAAGAGCAAAAAAATCTTTATTGTGCATAACAGTGTAGACATTGTCTTTCTATTCTTGAAACTTTTTGTTAACCGAACAAACGAAAAAACAAAACACAAAAAGCAAGAAACTTTTTGTCAACATTATTCGTGGAAACATAAACCCATCTCTGATTAGCTAAGAAAAACGAATACACCACATATGTATCTAACAGAAATCCCAGACCATGGTTGTTGACACACAGATTATGCATCATATAATATATTCCAAAAAGATGACCAATTGCATTCGATTAATTGTGATCCAGATCTACTTTATTTATTTAAATGCTGTAATGGTGGCAGGGGCCGGGTGGTCTCGTGCTCACAACTTGAAATATTCCTCTTTTATATAATATTCATTTTCGTTTCGTTTGTTTGGAGTCTTGGATGTTGTGGTTTCATTAAGAAATGGAGTCTTGGAAGTCGTGCTTTCATAAGACGAAGCAGAAGGCCACTGAAATGGTGGCAGGGGCTCACATCTACTTTAATTATTTATATGTTTTAATGGTGGCAGGGGTTTATTATAACACAACATATTTCCGCAATACGAAATCCAATGAAGAGCTCCACGCAGATAAGCATTGAATGGAGTTATTTCCAATGCTTCTCCAAACTCCTCTCCCACCACCAATGGTGTATATCTCAGCCCGAGCTTCGCGGAAGTCATCGGATGAGCTGGTTTGCAACACCTTGTACTCATTGGTCTCAACGCTACAACCAAATCCCACAAACAATCCAAACCATTGCATGTGTTGATCAAATCGAATTGCGAAATGTGTGCTCTGTTAGTCAACCCCAGTTTATTTATTTGCAAGACAGTTGCAAATAAATTCTAGTCTCCTTGGTTTCTTGATTAACAACCAATGGGTGTTGATGATCGTGAAGCGTGAGGATGGCACTACTAGAAAACTGGACAATAGGCACGACAGCAACTGTGGCTTTAAGGCTTTTATCTGTGCCTAAAAGGATGTTAGCCACGGATATCCGTGGCTTAACTCACCGTCCCTGTTGGCCTTTAGGCTCCCCATTAGCAAACCGTGGGTATATTATGGCCACGGTTGATACAACCGTGGCCAAGAAGTCAATTTAAATAATATACAGCCACGGATGACGCAACCGTGGCTAGAAAGTACTTTTTTAATGCAATAATTGCCACAGATGCTTCATCTGTGGCTGAAGAATTCAGGGGGCAAAAAAAATTATACAAAATTAAAATTGAGCTTATAATTCACAATAATAGACCATAAACCAAGTATTTTCACATTGAATTTCTCGCCTAATGTATCTTTCTACTCAAATTGAAATCTAAAAACTAGTTCTAATTGAATACAACATCAGAGACTATATTACAACCACTAACTCATCTTTAAATTTCTATCCAAAAATGTTGACAAAGTTTGCCTCTATTCTTTTAAGCTTGCATATTCATTGAACTAGGAGGATTACCATGTACATGTTAAATATACCGATCTTCACCACCTGCTGTAAGAAGGGAATGAAACACTACATCAAAACAAGCTCCTACCAGCTGCTCTGCAAAAAAGGACAGAAGGGAATGAAACACTACATCAAAACAACGTCCACAGAATATTAGAGATAAGTTATCAGAGGAGTCTGCAGCTCAGATGGAGAGCATGTCAAATGTGGCTTAGTTTACCTCATCCTAAACGGTGGAAAACTCCCATTTTGATCTGCAACAAGGAAGCCAAATTCAATGAGAAAATCAGTAGTCCATCTCACGCCAGTAAAGGAAGAGAATCTAAACTCATCAATCAGCTAAAAATTTTGCATGTTTTAATTATTATAATTTCCTAACAATGATGCATGTGAACTTTAACAGAAGCAACTTCCCCCTATAGGAATCAAAATCTTGGGTTTCTATCTTCTCCCTCACATTTTCTCAGCAACCAAACAGACTACCAAAATAGTAAACTAACCCCTCATTATAAAACCATCAAAACAGATAAAAAGACAGTAAAAGCAAGAACCTTCGAAGGTGACAAATTGAGAAAATCTTCAGCCGTCGTTGGGTTCTTGCATTCTGCAACAAGAAATCTATCCAAGAAATCTACATTCAGTACAAATCATTCATGGATGTCAATGAAATCATTCAAAATGATACCTGTACATGGAGCTGGAGCTGCTTTTGTTAATGTCTCTGTATTGTTTGCTTGCAGGTTTGCTTGTGCGGAACGCAACAAGATTTCAGCAGATGAAGAACTAGTTTCTGTATAGGTTTAGATTGTATAGGCTTTGTGTATGTATGTATTGAGCTTTGATGGATTGTAGAGGATAACAATGGTGGTTTGATTGTTGTACGGATAGAGAGAGAAAACTAGCAAAGATGTAAACTTTCTGGTATTGAATGAAGAGATATTTTTCATTACTTTTGCAATTTCTCAGTACAACATACATATACTCTTAGCTGCCATACTGTGCGTTTTGAATCACGCATATTGCATTTACATCATTCTATTCTGCTACATGGCAGTCCATTACATCATATTGTTCCTACACTAATCACGTGGACAGTGCATGCTCCATTTTTCCAGCTCAGCTGCATTCCTTCTTGCTTTATTCTTCAAGTCTTCATAAACCAATTCAGAAGCTTTAACCTTCAACACTCCCCTTAAGATGCTGAATTGGCTTAACTCCTAGCTTCTCTCTCAAATAACTAAACCTCTCTTTACTTAATGGCTTAGTAAAGATGTCAGCTATTTGCTCATCAGTAGGACAGTATACCAGATCAACTACTCCATCTTGTAGAGCTTCTTTAATAAAGTGATACCTCCTATTGATATGCTTAGTCTTCTGGTGGAAGACAGGATTCTTTGTGATTGCTATAGCTGAGGTATTGTCAACCTGCATAGGTGTTGCCTCAGCTTGCAACTCTCCAAAATCCTCCAGCACAAATCTCAACCAAATTGCTTGTGCAGTTGCTTCTGAGGCACTGATATACTCAGCCTCAGCAGTAGACAAGGCAACACATTGCTGCTTCACTGAAGCCCAAGAAAAGATCCCACTGCCAAATGTGAAAGCATAACCAGATGTGCTCTTCATATCATCTTGTGAGCCACTCCAGTCACTATCACACCAGCCAATGAGTACATTGCCCTTGCCTTTCACATATTCCAGACCAAAATCCAGAGTCCCCTTGATATATCTCAGAACCCTTCTAGCTGTGCCAAGATGTTTCTGAGTTGGTCCATGCATAAACCTAGCTAATAGGCTCGAGGCATGCATTATATCAGGTCTGGTAGCAGTCAGATATAGAAGACTTCCCACAATCTTCCTATATTCTTCTTCCTTTGCAGCACCACTCCCATCTTCTTTGCTGAGCTTCTCAGTGGCTGCCAAAGGTGTCACTGCAGGTTTGCATTCCCTTAAACCAAACTTCTTCAGTAGAGTTTCTGCATATTTCTTCTGGTGGATGAATATGCTAGTTTCAGTTTGAATAATTCCCATTCCCAGAAAATGGTAGAGCAAACCTAGATCAGTCATCTCATATCTGTTCATCATATCCGACTTGAACTCCTCAATCAGACCTTCATCACTTCCTGTATAGATAATGTCATCCACATAGATGGATACAATTAACAAACCTTCTCCCCTTGCCTTTGTATACAAAGTGGCCTCACTTTGACTCCTCTGAAAGCCACATTTGCTGAAATAACCATCGATCTCACCATACCAGGCTCTTGGAGCCTGTTTCAACCCATAGAGAGCTTTGTGAAGCTTATACACCTTGTCTTCACTGTTCTTCACTTCAAAGCCCTCAGGTTGTTCATCATAGACCTCCTCCTCAAGCACTCCATTGAGAAATGCTGACTTTACATCCAACTGGTATAGCTTCCATCTCTTCTGTGCAGCAAGAGCTATCAGGGTTCTTATAGTGTCTAGCCTAGCCACAGGGGCAAAAGTCTCATTGTAGTCCACTCCAGGCTTCTGAGCATAGCCCTTAGCCACCAATCTAGCTTTATTCTTCTGAATAGACCCATCCAAGTTGAGTTTAGTCTTGTAAACCCACTTCACTCCAATAACTGGCTTACCAGCTGGTCTATTTACCAATTCCCAGGTATTATTCTTCTCTATCATGCTCAACTCATCCTCCATAGCCTTGATCCATGACTTATCCTGAGCTGCATCCACAAATCTCTCAGGCTCGATGACACAGAGATTACATTTTGCAATGATCTCATTGATGTTTCCCCATCTCAGTGGTGCGTCATCATAAGTCTCAGTAGGTTTTAGACCTCATGAACTGCTAGAACCTGGTGTATACTCCCCAACCAAGTGTCTGGTAGCCCTTTCCAATCTTCCAGAGCCAGTATTGGGAGTATCAGCATCTGATGCAGCTGGTGTAGCAGGTTTTGGATCACTTCCAGCTTCCAAAACTTCTACATACTCCTGAAAATGCTGCTGCTCAGAGCTAATCTTCCAATCCCATTTAGCCTCCTCATCAAACACCACATCTCGAGATAGATTCAGTGCATTAGTAGCAGGATCAAATACCCTGTAATCTTTCTCACAGGTACCATAACCCACAAAAATCCTTCTGCAACTCTTAGCATCTAACTTCTGCCTTTGTTCACTGGGAATATGCACATAACATATAGATCCAAAGACTCTGAGATGTGCAATGCCTGGTTTTCTTCCACTGAAGGCTTCAAATGGTGTTATATCAGTGAGTGCACTGGTAGGACACCTGTTGAGTAGATACACTGCAGTGTGAACTGCTTCTGCCCAGAGAAAATAGGGGATTTCCTTATCATGCAGCATGGCTTTTGCCATTTCTACAATTGTTCTATTTTTCCTCTCCACAACACCATTCTGCTGAGGTGTGTAGGCAACACTTAGCTGTCTTTGAATGCCTTCTGTTTCACACAGATTCAAGAACTCAGTAGATAGGAACTCTCCTCCTCTATCACTTCTCAAACACTTGATCTTGAATCCACTCTGCAACTCCACCATTGCTTTGAACTTCTTGAAACAACTAAAGGCTTCTGACTTGTTTCTCAGGAAATAAACCCAAGTCATTCTACTGAAATCACCAATCAATAGCATGAAATACCTGTTTCCTGCTAGAGATTGTGTCTGCATAGGACCACACAGATCAGTGTGCACCAATTCTAGGGGATTCCTTGCTCTCCAGGCTTGTCCTTTAGGGAATCATTCCCTGTGCTGCTTCCCTAACTGACATCCCTCACATATCACTTTGGGATCCTCCAACTGTGGCAAACCATGAACCATCTCCTTGTTTCTCAACTTCTGCAGTCCTTCATAATTCAGATGCCCCAATCTCCTGTGCCAAGTCTTTGTACAATGTACTATACTTGCACGCATAGCTAACTGATTCTGTGCAGTCAATGTTAAGGGGTAACACCTGTTTTCCTTGACCTTAACACTAACTACCAGATTGTCCAAAGTAGGGCCATCGAATACACTGCATCTGCCACCTCCAAACAACAGATAATATCCATGTTCATCCATCTGTCCCACACTTAAAAGATTCTCCCTCAATGATGGCAAATACATAACCTGTCTTATGTATTTCCTTCCCCTATTGGTGTCAATAGCTAGTGAACCCATTCCAGCAACTTTATCAATGACTCCATTAGGCATCTGTACTTGTCCAGTCACATTTGTGTTCACATCAACTAGCAAACCAACATTCCCAGTCATGTGATTGCTACATCCACTATCTATATACCACTCATCATTCATTTGTTTCTTTTCTGTGACTGCATTGCTGACGTAGAACAGATTTCCTGTTGTCTCCACCTGGTTTACATTGTTAGCCTTAGCTTTGTTGCTTGTGCAGTCCCTGGCCCAGTGACCAAATCTCTCACAGTTGTGACATTTGGTTTGGCCTTTAAACCTACACTCACCATAGTGGTATTTAGAACACACTTTGCATTGAGGTTTTCCCTCATTCTGACTTGTGTTCTGACCACTCGAGCTATCAGTTCTTGGCTGATTAAACTTAGGCTTAGACTCCCATTTCTTTCCTTTTCCATTCTTCTTTGAGCTTGATGCTTGACCAGAATTCTTGGACTGGTTCTTTTGATTCAAGGACAAAGAGGAGAATGCTCTCTCTGTGACATTCTCTGAGTGTGAGTCCAGCCTTTGTTCTTGGCTCTTCAGTATGGCTACCACTTCCTGTAAGTCTACTTCCTTCAGATCCTTGGTGTTTTCAATTACCAAACATATAGGATCATAGGCTTTTGTAAGAGAAATCAACACTTTCTGCACCATTCTTTCATTTGACAGAACTTCTCCAAACGTTTTCATTTGGTTTATGATTTCAGTAAGCCTAGTGAGATACACAGTGAGGCTCTCATCGTCCTTCATACGTGCGTACTCAAACTCCCTTCTTAAACTCTGAAGTTTCACAGATCTTACTTGATCTCCTCCATGATATTCTCTGTACAACAGCTCCCACGCCTCCTTTGATGACTCTGCATTGGCTATTCTGGGGAAAATCTGGTCAGTAACCGCGTTTTGGATTATGGCCAGCGCCTTTGCATCTCTCATGAACATCAAAGTCTGCTTCTCGTCTTCATCATCGTCTTCCTCAGTCTCCGGTTCAGCGAAGATGTTCGTCTCCTTCTTCTTGATGATCGGAACACCCTTCTCCACAAACTTCCACAGCCCATGTGACTTAAAGATGGTGACCATCTTTATTCGCCAGAACTCATAGTTCTCACCAGCGAACACTGGTCCTTTTATCTCAGAGCTACTTGAGCTCGCCATCGTCGCCGAAATCTGGGGTTCTTCGCCGGATTCTGGGTTTCTCGCCGGATTCTGGAAAAAATCACGAGTTCTGCAACTTTTCCGGTAGAGCTCCGATGACGATTTTCCAACCGGGGTTTTACTCCTGAGCTTACACGCGACCTATCAACCAACTTCCACAGCTGTACGCCCAGTTTTAGAACAAACCAAGCTCTGAGGCCATGTTAATGTCTCTGTATTGTTTGCTTGCAGGTTTGATTGTGCGGAACGCAACAAGATTTCAGCAGATGAAGAACTAGTTTCTGTATAGGTTTAGATTGTATAGGCTTTGTGTATGTATGTATTGAGCTTTGATGGATTGTAGAGGATAACAATGGTGGTTTGATTGTTGTACGGATAGAGAGAGAAAACTAGCAAAGATGTAAACTTTCTGGTATTGAATGAAGAGATATTTTTCATTACTTTTGCAATTTCTCAGTACAACATACATATACTCTTAGCTGCCATACTGTGCGTTTTGAATCACGCATATTGCATTTACATCATTCTATTGGATCTGCTACATGGCAGTCCATTACATCATATTGTTCCTACACTAATCACGTGGACAGTGCATGCTCCATTTTTCCAGCTCAGCTGCATTCCTTCTTGCTTTATTCTTCAAGTCTTCATAAACCAATTCAGAAGCTTTAACCTTCAACAGCTTTCATATAATGTCACCATGGATATCAATGAAATCATTCAATATGAGTTTCTAATTTCTACCAGAAATGGATGTGCAATCATGAATATGAGTTTCTGAGTTTCTGATTTCTCCTGCAATCATGAATATAAGTTTCTGATATCCAATCCTAATTGTTTGATAGCCATTAAGATGGATGTGCAATCATGAATATGAGTTCCTAGTTTCTACCAGAAATGGATGTGCAATCATCAATATGAGTTTCTGATTTCTCCAGCAATCATGAATATGAGTTTCTGATATCCAATCCTAATTATTTCATATTTCTGGTAGGTCTGCAGGAGAGCATATTTCAAAACACGCATAATAAAAACAATTTACTCTTTAGAAGGCCAAAATCTTAAGTCAATGAGCATTACAAGCAAATAAACTAACCGCAGATGTCAAAAAGCAGTAGCTCAAAAATAGAAGAAAAAGAAATATCTCAAAACAGAAAAGTATCTCACCCGTACTTGGAGTTGGAGCTGCTTCATCTACACTGAGCAACAACTTTTATTCCATTCCCACATTCACCTTTCACTGAGCACGTTACTTCACCAAAAGTACGAAAAACTTTTCACTGTATTAAGCTATAATCTGCAGAACTACAGACAGATTTACAACTATGTGTTACCTATGATGCTTATGAACCTTAAACAAACTTTCATCATGCAATTGGCCAATAGAATATCCAAGCTTTTAGCAGATTCAACCTTGAAGGTCCAAATTGACTAGCATAAATTCGAAACTTCATCTTCTATTACACCAAAAACAGATAAAGGAGGAACAAAACTTTCAATTTTCAACTCTTACAGTCATAAACCAGTACAAGAAAGCAATGATACAACAAATATGTACACAAATTTCAGTAGAATACTGAGTAGTTCAGAGCAAAAGGACAATTCACATAGAAATTAACGAGTTTGGTTACGAAAATTGACCAAATCTTGTTAATACAAACATCCAACTTTCAAGTAGAATTACTCTTCCAGCTCTGAATTGACTACCAAAAATCAAAACTTCATCTTTCAATACACAAACAACAGATTACAGAGGAGCATAACTACCAAAAAAAAAACCAAAACTTCATCTTTCAATACACAAACAACAGATTACAAAGGGTAGTTCCTTCACAAAAGAAGAATAAGCATTTCACTACCACATAAATCAGTTAAATGCTTCTTACTAACACTGAAAGGCTATGTAGAGATAAAATCCCAATATATAAAGATGGTTATTACCAACAGAAAGCACCTCATACAAGTACCAAAGTTAAAGAGCAACCTCATGCATGTTATAGACTTTAAACATTGAAGAAAGCATTTGCATGGTTGAAGTCAATACAATTGTCCCTAGGATGACTAATTTGAAATCATCCCCAACGTAACAAAGATCACTTGACCTTGAATTTTCTAACAAGTTTTCAGACCGTTTGTATGAGAAATATTTTAACTGAAATAAGCAAAAAGTTCTTAATGATCTAACTGACCTCATATTTTGAGCAGTGCACCCATCTTGATAATGCCGACCATCTGCATCAAATGAACCACATTATGTGTCATATTTCAGTTATCATTTACAAAGTCCAAATCCAAAATAAACACTTTGTAAGACATTCAGTGACGATGGATACCAATGATTAAGTGTCAACGTTAACAGAAAAAGGTACAAAAAGATTAATTTACATATAAGTTATACTAAACAAACTTTTAATTTACCTATAATGCCAAATCTGTTTTTTCTTTTCAAATTTCAAAATTGCATATCCAATGTTTCTGGAACGCAGACTAAAAAAAAGGTCGAGTAAGCAAATAAACCATCTTTGGAGAAAATAAAACAAGTTAAGAAAATGAAAGGTTTACTTTTCATGGACAAATGAGTAGCCAGTACATATTTAGAAAGAAGTTTAATTTGCAATATATTCTTAAAACCTGCAGTCATCTAATTATCAGTTCAATGTAAATTCAAACAACTCTAAAACTTGAAGGAAACCTTAAAAGGAGCAGAGTTAAGTGTAATTGTAAGGTAGTAATAGTCGTTGAAGACAGACAAATTAATCGAGCATTCTCTTCACATGGTTAAGTTATGGTGTTCTCAGCAGATTTCCCACAATTGAAACTTTGTGCGAAAATTCAGATGAGGCATCAAAATAAAGAGTAATCAGTAAGTACCGTAGACCATTGTGTTGGACTGAAACAAAGCCCTGCCCAACCACTTTCTCCAATTCCACAATCGCGAGACAAAACTGAGTAAGTAAGCCTCTCAACATCTGAAAATTTAACAGGTTCATCCTACAATAGGTGACTCCAAATCCAAAACAAAATGAACCAGAAGACAGAGAATATGCAGAGAGCTAAAGGCAATTATGAATCTAACTTACCTCGTCAACCAATGCATTGAAAACTTAGCAAAACAATTGAAATCAAGCCAAGAAGAAACCTTAAAAGCGTATTTAGGGTTTCCAGGGTCTTCCTTCTAAGCATCAACCATTGCCTAACGCCGAAAATCAAATACGTCAGAAATCAAAACGAAATAAGAAAGCTAGGGTTAGGGATTTACACTGGAAACACAAAAACGCGAAATTGAAATGAAAACCTCACTTGAATATCTCGATCGGCAACCGGAGCCATTTGATTCGTCAATTGCGAATTAGGGAAAGGAGTCGTATGTTGCGGCGTAGAGAACAGGCTCTGATAATTGGGAAACTTGGAGCCGCTGACACCAGAGAAAGAGAAAGTGATGCGGGAGAGAAAAATGTATTGAAGAAACGAGTGTTTAGGATACAGAGGGAATTATTATTTTGTTTTGTTAGCCACGCTTAAAGGAAATTTGTGCCTAAAACTACAAAAGTTCTAATATATTATATTTGTTCACCCAAAGTTTGGGTGGGAAGTGTGGGAAAAATTGAATTTCCCACATGTTGAAGTGTAGGTAAAGCCTTATAGCCACACTTGACAATCAAGTACCTAATTCAAAACAAATAGGCACCAAACTTAGTGGTGCCTAAATTTTGGTTCATAATGCCCAACTTTCTTGTAGTGTGAGTAAATTGAGGGTCGGAAATTACAGAAAGCCACTCTTTGCAAACGCATCTGCAGTTGAAGAGGGTTCTCACGGACAGTTTTGACAGAATTTCCATCACCAGAGCATGTTTGCTGCTCGGAAATTATAGAACAGCTGATTGCTGCTTTTCTCCTTTGATTGATATTCATTTTCGTTTCGTTTGTTTGGAGCCTTGGAAGGAAGTCGTTGTTTCATAAGAAATAGCAGAAGAGCAGTGGAATGGGCGTCTTGGGCTACCATGCTCTTTACTCTGCTGGGCCTGGTCACCTTTTAATGAAGTAATTGAGTATGAATAAGATTGCAGAAGAGCAGTGAATCACATTCCATTTTCTGGTGAAGCAAATGCGGTAAAACCATGAAAGAACAGATAATACGACATCGAAATAGAGTTGCCTTTCATATTTTGAAATAGCTGTAAGTTAAGAACAGACCACAGTACATAAGTAAGTACAAAAAAGCTTCTAATCTTGAACTACTTATAAGTTTGTAACTTGGAGCTCAAACATTCAGCAACTTTCAAAGTAAACAAGTCGTATGACTAGCATTTTAAGCAGCTGCTCATGTCTTTGATGTGGAACAGAAGTAGGAATTGAAGAGCTGTTTATAACAACATAAGTCATCAGACTCGTCACTTGCATTTTGGTCTATTGAGAAGCTGGTTTTCTGTCTTTGCTGAGAAAGAGCAGCACAGTTTTAACTTTCTTTGGCATCACAAAAATTTCCACGCAAAAAGTGATTGATGAATCAGGAGCAATTGGTGTCGAAACATAGTTGGCACATTGGAAACCCTTTACCTCTCAAGACATAACCCAAGTGCTCACCGCATATAGCACATTCAGTAGCAATCCTCCCTGGCAAATCCAGCTGAAAAGAAAAGAATATTGTTCAACAAGAAGATACATCAACACCGACACCATCGGTTCAGTTCAAAGAAAACAAAAACTGGGCACTACAAAATTTACAATTGATTATATGAGAACAAAGGAACATACGGCTGGAGCAAGAACTTCTTCAGTAGCAGGGCATCGATGGCGTGGGTCATGTTCTGTGGTCTTCTTGTGAGGTGGTGACTCCCACTCGTTGGAACCAGCAAATGCATAACTCGCTTCAGCAAGCAGCACCTCAGATTTATTACTGTTTCGTACCCTGCATATCGAATGGTAAGCATGCCAGGATGGATGACATAAAGGGTAACAAAAACAAACTCTTGACTACATGCTTGAATTTCCCCAATAGCAGTATCGTCACTAATCTTCGTTCCGATATTAAATCATATATGTTCGACTTGTTAGATTTTGTCTAAGGTCATTTGAAGAAACTTTCCAACACTTGTTTTGTTGATAATGTGCTAAATTTGCGAAAATAAACTCAGAAAGCTCCCTAATGTCCCACTGTTGCGCGACACATATTTCACAAAAGTAAATGATCTGTTACCCCAGCCCTTTGATTTTAGCAACAGAAACAAAACCCCATCTCTGATACGTATTAAAGAAATCTCACATACATAAGAACTTCTTCAAGGAAGATGACACATTGAGAGTGCGTACTTTGTAGGAAAGATCAGCAATTTAACAGAACATTGAATAGACTATAGAAAGGCATGAATGCAAGATTTAAGTTGCAGAGTTTGCCTACAAAAGTTCAACTTCCACCAAAAAGAAGCAAAAACGATAAGAAACATCAAAGGGGCATGCATGTTTATTTGTGAAGCAAAGTTGTACCTTTTCACTTTCTCTCCCTTTGCAGCCATATGGGAGAGTGAAACAAAACATGGCCTGTAAGCAATGGCATGAAATTTTGTCCCCCTCGGGGTAATTCGAGTTTTGCTGATAGTAATTGGCTTTTTATTAATAAAAATCTCATCCCAATCGTCATACGACACTATAATTCCCCCATCACTCATCAACACAATTGGTTCATCACACCAGCGACCAAAAGATCCAATGCGGGTATAGCCAATACCAATAATCTTAGTCCAAGACTCCTGGAAACCATAATCCTTCATAACCCACATATCAAATCCGACACCAAACCCGCACAGAACAAGACAGCCTTCTAAAACTCCCAACTTCAAACGAATCTGAGCAGGGTAATCAGGCAACCCCACTGCGAGAAACTCTTCCTTCTCAAAGTTGAAAGATTGTATCAACTCAGAACCTTGGAGCCAATGAAGAGCTCCATTCAAAAAGGCATCAAATGGTAAATGATCGAACCCGCCAGGACCAATTCCAATGCTTCTCCAAACTCCTGCACCACCAATTGTGTATATCTCAGCCTCCAAATAGTTGCCACGCGACCTCGATTCACTCGATGGATAGTACGTTTGCAGAACCTTGTACTCATTGGTCCCTACGCTATAGCCAAATCCAGCAAAACAGCAATTTCTGTTGTCCTTGTAATCCGGAAGTGGAATTGCGATGAACTCACCCAAAATCGGATTGCACACGTACAAAATGCCATCATTTTCGGGGCCGGACAAACAGAGGAAGCCATTGCAGGAGTTTATCAGTTTAAAGTCAGAAATCGGGAGGCTATTTTGTGGGGTAAATTTCATTTTCTCAAACTGATAGCGGAAAGTAAAGCGTTCGATTATCTGGGTGCAATTGAGATACCTTGATTTTCTTTTGGCGGGTAGGGTTTTGATCAAGATACCGATTGGTGATATCGAACGGTGGAGATTGGCGAATCGAGGCTCGGAAATTATACGAAACCATGCTTTGCAAACACACCGGCAGTCGAAGAGGGTCGCGATGGAGAGCCGTGAGAGGATGTCCATGACTATATCCACCGGGACTTGCCGGAATTTGCATTGCCGCTGCGGCGGTGTGGTGGCTGCTCTTTTCCTTCGATCCATTGTTGTGTTGTTTTCTGTCAATAAATCGTGCTTAATAGGAATGCGCCAAGAGTGGGTTTTGGCGGGTGACTTTTGGCGGGAAAACCTCTTGCCGGTTATAGGATTTGGCCCATGTGGCCCATTTGGGGATGAGAGTAAGATTGGACTTGTTTTGTGGTAATCAGTAACCCGAGTAAAAAATGTGAGCATGGAAGTGGCCTTTTTACAAATGTACAAAACATCCGTATATATATGTAACTGAAATAGTTTGTTGATATATATACACTAATAATTTGTTGATATCGGTACATTAATTTTATTGTTGCATTATATTCCCCGAAATTACACATAGATTTGTAACTATTACAATCTAAATAGAGACGAATGATAAAGATGCTAGGATAGTTCCATATAATTTTATTGTTAATAGATTTATAACTATTACAATCTATTAACAGTTTACTTGCCATTTGTTCCAGATAGTTTGGCAAACAATATCCAAGCGTCTTCATGTCATGTACTAGTAAATTAAGAACACGCACTACAAAAAAACTGCACAATGGCCACGGACAAAGTCTGTGGCTATGAAGGCTTTATCCGTGCCTAAACGCATATTAGCAACGGATATCCGTGCCTAATCGCCAATGGGCACGCTACATCCGTTTGTGGCTTAACTCGCCGTCCGTATTGTTCATTACGCACCCCCTTCAGTCGACCGTGGTATATTATGGCCACGGATGGCCCAACCGTGGCTACGAAGTAAATTTATTTTATATATAGCCACGGATGGTGCATCCGTGGCTAAATAATTTAGGGGGCAAAAAAAATATATACAAAATTAAAATTGGGCTTATTAATCACAATAATACACCATAAACCAAATATTTTCACATTGAGTTTCTTAGCAAATGTATCTTTCCACTCAAATTAAAATCTAACTAATTCCAATTGAATACAAAAAACATCTCAAATTTGGTCCATGTCCAAAACGTCTAACAGTGAATGAAATTCAAAAAACATAACCTGTACAACTTGGTCCTTGTCTTTGTAAATAACTCAAGTAACATCTCAAATTTACAAAAGGAGATCAAGGCCATTTATAAAACATCACTATCTGATAGCCAATTTACAGCCTAAATGTAATACCTTCTGAATTGCAATATCCACTGCAGGTTTCCCATGCTCATTCCAGTGTCTCTACAACGGACTGCAAGTTGATGATAACCTCAACACCTTGAAGAAATCTTCCTTTACTGAAATAAAATACACTCAACTTACCTGGCAATGGCTAAAATGTACAGCAAGCCATGCTGGGAGCCGTGCACCATGAACCTGATTTCAAAAGCACAATATGCATAAGCTTTAAACAGAACCATACATTCCACATTCTTAATAAACTCACTTGGCTGAGTTTTCTGTATGCACGTAGCTCAAAAATAACAAGGAGAGTATGTTACCTGTGGGTTTTGCAAGTTGAAAACAACAAGATTTCTGTCAGCGGTGCCAGCAACCATTAAAGGGTATCTCACTGATAGAGCATAGCAGCGCTCAGGTAGTTTTTGAGTATGCACAGGATTTGGCTGCCTCACATCCCAATACCTAAACAGTGGCAACAAAGATCACACATAAATAACAGAATACACTATCAAAGAAACATGAAAGAGGTTTAGTAATTTTGAATTAAGTAGGTATAAGAGCAATGCAAACCATCAAAAACGAGAATAAAGTTAGTTCTCATACGTATGGGAACAGAGTAACAACAAAAGAACATAGCAGAATCTCCCATTGAATTGAAAAACTATTTAAAACAAGAATACCACACAAATTTCCGCTCTATAAACTTAAAGAGCTCAGAATATATAAGAGTACAAGCTATACTATACTTACCTATAATGACCAAATCGAATCGAAGTTTTAACTCATCAAGGACATTAACCTAAGATTACCACTTACAATTCACAGAGCATATATCAAGTGAGCACTTTTGCAAGAAAAATTGAAGGCATGTCACAAGAGCCCTGAACTTTGGAAGACAGCAACAACATAGTTGAGCAAAAAGGGGTTTGGTTTTTGGAGCACTAAACAAAGAAAATCTAACAACTTTACATGAATATGGGAATCGCTTGACTGGCAGAATACCTACCGGTTAATGTAATCGCAAGAACCTTGGCACCCTATTAAATCAAAACTTCAGAATTACAAACAATTAAACCAAGAAAGGCATGGAGAAACCTGATCATTTGGCAGTGTGTGCACCCTTGCATCTTCCACCATCTTGGGAACTAACCACAACAGCTTCATCTGGATATGATAAGCTAGTCTCTGTAGAAGATTGAGCAGCATATTGCAATAGATGATTCCATAACCTACATAGACAGATGAATTTAAACTTAATGTGAACCATTTTTGAGTGGTCAGCAATTAAACAAGAAATACGTCGCAAAATGGACATTTTGACTCGGCCATTTTCTTAGTGTTATACCATTTTCTTTGCATGGTATTGGTGCTTTCCATTACAAACCAGCACCGTAATATACTCCTAAATATTACGAACACATAATCTCAGCAAAATTTCAATAATAGTTCAGCCATAGGGCAATCAGTGCTTGCGAATGTGAAGAGCGTGAGTAATCATGCATATATGTGTCATTCAACATAGAATTCGCAGACAAGGTTAACTTATACAAATTCCTAGGCTATATACTAAATTCACAGGTGAGCAATCCGGGTTGCTTACACAGAAATGTGCTCCAAATAAATAAGCATAACCTTTTAACCTGCAAAGAACCCAGATTATGAAACAATACCCACAATCCAAAATCAAAACTTTAACCTCCAAATCAATTCCAAAATCCAAAACAAATCAACCCGAAAGCCAAATTCAAACCCCCATATCAAAAACCTTACCCTAACGCGCGACCCCATAGATCTGGCTAGATCCACTCAACCCGCTTCACCAGCGAGCTCACGGCGGAGACGCGCGAAGTTGTCGGAGAACAGAGCATCAAGCTCACCCGAAGCCCTAAAATCTCTACGAAAAATTCGAAAATCGGATTTGGTTCGCCCAAATCCAAATAGAGTTAGGAAAGAGGAATAACGAGGAAGTGGCTATGGTTGACGGCGGTTGGAGATGGGGGTTGAAGATTGGAGGCGACGGAGGTTGACGATGGGGGCTCGCGAGAAAAAAATAACTTAAGGGAAAAAGATAGAGGAAAGAGGTGCGGGAGAAAGGGAGGGTGGTAGACACAGAGGGGCACCCCGCAGTGGGGCACCCCATCTCTAATCTCGGCCGTTGATTCCAACTTTAAAATTCAATCCAACGGCCGAGATTAGAGAGGGGTGTGCCGGAGGTCATTTGGGGTGTGCCAAAATCATCTCCCTAAATAAATGTATATGGGAAACAGGCGTTGAGGATACATAGGGAATTATTATTTTGTTTTGTTAGCCACAGTTAAGAGGAATTGTGCCTAGAAAAATTAATATTATATTTGTCCAGCCACAGTTTTGGTGGAAAGTGTGGCAAAAATTGAATTTCCCACATGTTGGAGTGTGGGTAAAGGCTTATAGCCACACTTGAAAATCAAGTGTGCCTAATTTCAAATAGAGAGGCACCAAATTTAGTGGTGCCTAAATTTTGGTGGCTATTGTGTGATTTTCTTGTAGTGACGTCACACCAAAGAACACGTCACAACAAAATCCAAGAGTCTTCATGTCATCTCAAACTACTTACAAGTCTTTAACTAGGAGACCTCAAACATTCGGAGGTTTTCAAAGTTGTTGATGTCAAAAAATGGTTTTCAACGGTCAACTGTCAAAATGTGGTGGGGAGCGGACGTGGAAGCAGGGGCCTCCACGTGTAAGGCTACTTTCTAGTGAAGAGTTCAGTAGGAGCTTCGAAGATGGGCTTCAGTGGTAGGTCTCGGCTGCGGGGGCAGGAGACTCGAAGATGGGCTCCTCGTGTCCTGCAAGGGAAGAAGGAGATAAGTACCGAAGGCACCGGTGTGGTACCGGCCTAGAACCCTCCGATGCTTAAGTTAGCAGTAGTGACGAGTGTGGCTGTATCTGGACTATTGTATAGTGTATTATTCCAAGTTTAGGAAGTTACCCTGTACCAAGGAGAGAGGTCTCCTTTTATAGAGGTGGTGAGAGTGTCTCTTGCTTCTCTTGTCTGATGTGGGATAATGAGCACTTGTAGAGTGTTTTCTTGTGAGTTTGGGCCTTCGTGTGGGGCCCACCGCTTATCGTATTAAGCGGGTTAGCGACTCTATGCGGAGACCGCCGTGAGGTGGTTTTACGAGGTGTACTTGATCCGTCCCGTGACGTCTCATGTGGGGGCCACAAACCTCGTAAAGTGTGTCGTCGGAACTTGCGGGATTATCCATATGCCATGTGGCGCTTGGTTGTACACGCCATGTGTCATGGTGGGGCATGGTATAAACAGAAGTCCCCCAAGTTTTTGATTAAGAGGCGCACTCTTGGTCGGGGACTTGTATAATTTTCCATGCCTGACACATATTACAACCAAGCGTCTACGATTGGGGCGCATGTGGGGTAGGAGTCCCCCAAGTCCCCGGGGAAGATGTGCCGATCTCGGAAGTGTGGTTTCGCAAAGAAAATGGCTTGATTTTTTGAGAAAAAATAAAAAAAAAATTGCGTCAGCAAATTCTGTTGAAGTCTGAAGCCTCGGCCACGAAGCGTCGGCAAGGGGAACCTCCGGCTCGGGGAAGCTTCTGCTGATGACTCGGAGTTGAGTACGAGGAGTGCAAAGGATAAAGGTCGAGGCATGGCTATGGTAGCCTGAGCCTCGTGGGGACTCTCGATTGATCCTTAGACGTCGGCAAGCCTCGGCCACGAAGCATCGGCAAGGGGAAGCTCCGGCTTGGGGAAGCTTCTGCTGATGACTCGGAGTTGGGCACGAGAGTGCAAAGGATAAGGGTCGAGGCATGGCTATGGGAGCCTGAGCCTCGTGGGGACCCTCGATTGATCCTTAGGCATCGGCAAGCCTCGGTCACGAAGCATCGGCTAGGGGAAGCCTCGGCCACGAAGCATCGGCTAGGAAAAGCTTCGGCATCGGGGAACTCCTGCCGATGACTTGGAGTTAGGCACGAGAGTGCAAACGATGAGGGTCGAGGTATGGCTATGGGAACCTGAGGCTCGTGGGGACCCTCGATTGATCCTTAGCCTACGGCAAGCCTCGGCCACGAAGCATCGGCAAGGGGAAGCTCCGGCCACGAAGCATCGGCTAGGAAAAGCTTCGGCTCGGGGAACTCCTGCCGATGACTCGCAGTTAGGCACGAGAGTGCAAACGATGAGGGTCGAGGTATGGCTATGGGAACCTGAGGCTCGTGGGGACCCTCGATTGATCCTTAGCCTACGGCAAGCCTCGGCCACGAAGCCTCGGCAAGGGGAAGCTCCGGCTCAGGGAAGCTTCTGCCGATGACTCGGAGTTAGGCACGAGAGGGGCACGAGAGTGTAAAGGATAAAGGTCGAGGCGTGGCTATGGGAGCTTGAGCCTCGTGGGGACCCTCGATTGATCCTTAGCCTACGGCAAACCTCGGCCACGAAGCGTCGGCAAGGGGAAGCTCCGGCTCGGGGAAGCTTCTGCCGATGACTCGGAGTTAGGCACAAGAGGTGCGAACGATGAGGGTCGAGGTATGGATATGGGAACCTGAGCCTCGTGGGGACCCTCGATTGGTCCTTAGCCTACGGCAAGCCTCGGCCACGAAGCCTCGGCAAGGGGAAGCTCCGGCTCGGGGAAGCTTCTGCCAATGACTCGAAGTTGGGCACGAGAGGTGCGAACGATGACGGTCGAGGTATGGATATGGGAGCCTGAGCCTCGTGGGGACCCTCGATTGATCCTTAGCCTACGGCAAGCCTCGGCCACGAAGCCTCGGCAAGGGGAAGCTCCGACTCGGGGAAGCTTCTGCCGATGACTCGGAGTTAGGCACGAGAGTGTAAAGGATAAAGTTCGAGGCGTGGCTATGGGATCTTGAGCCTCGTGGGGACCCTCGATTGATCCTTAGCCTACGGCAAGCCTCGGCCACGAAGCCTCGGCATGGGGAAGCTCCGGCTCGGGGAAGCTTCTGCCGATGACTCGGAGTTGGGCACGAGAGGCGAACGATGAGGGTCGAGCCATGGCTATGGGAGCCTGAGCCTCGTGGGGACCCTCGATTGATCCTTAGCCTACGGCAAGCCTCGGCCACGAAGCCTCGGCAAGGGGAAGCCTCGGCCACTAAGCATCGGTTAGGAAAAGCTTTGGCTCGGGGAAGCTCCTGCCGATGGTGAATCCAAAGCGCGAGGGCGCAAAATCAAAGGTCGGAGGCAAGCTATGGGAGCTGGGCCTTGTTGGACCTCAGATTAATGCCAAATCTAAGGTCGAAGGCGAGCTATGGGATCTGAGGCCTTGTTGGACCTTCGATTAATGTTGAATCTATAGGTCGAAGGCCAGCTATGGGAGCTGAGGCCTGTTGGACCTTCGATTAATGTGGAATCTAAGGTCGAAGGCGAGCTATGGGAGCTGAGGCCTTATTGGATATGGAATCTAAGGTCGAAGGCGAGCTATGGGAGCTGAAGAGCTATGGGAGCTGAGGCCTTGTTGGACCTTCGATTAACGTTGAATCTAATGTCGAAGGCGAGCTATGGGAGCTGAGGCCTTGTTGGACCTTCGATTAATATGGAATCAAAGGTCAGAGGTGAGCTATGGGAGCTGAGGCCTTGTTGGACCTTCGATTAATGGTGAATCTAAGGTCGAAGGCGAGCTATGGGAGCTGAGGCCTTGTTGGACCTTCGATTAATATGGAATCAAAGGTCGGAGGCGAGCTATGGGAGCTGAGGCTTTGTTGGACCTTCGATTAATGGTGAATCTAAGGTCAAAGGCGAGCTATGGGAGCTGAGGCCTTGTTGGACCTTCGATTAATGGTGAATCTAAGGTCGAAGGCGAGCTATGGGAGCTGAGACCTTGTTGGACCTTCGATTAATATGGAATCAAAGGTCGGAGGTGAGCTATGGGAGCTGAGGCTTTGTTGGACCTTCGATTAATGGTGAATCTAAGGTCGAAGGCGAGCTATGAGAGCTGAGACCTTGTTGGACCTTCGATTAATATGGAATCAAAGGTCGGAGGCGAGCTATGGGAGCGGAGGCTTTGTTGGACCTTCGATTAATGGTGAATCTAAGGTCAAAGGCGAGCTATGGGAGCTGAGGCCTTGTTGGACCTTCGATTAATGGTGAATCTAAGGTCGAAGGTGAGCTATGGGAGCTGAGCCCTTGTCGAAGGCGAGCTATGGGAGCTGAGCCCTTGTTGGACCTTCGGCCATTTGATTTCTAAAAAGGTTGGTTTGCATTTGTGCTTGAAAGTTGGTTGCAACCTTGAGAACAATAATAAAGCTTGGACTGGGTGGGGGGTCGGATTTAATTTGCTTTGCTAAGGTAAAAAATGATTTGAGTAGGCAACACCCTGTTTGGACCGGGTCATAAACGGTCAGATTCGGAGCCTAAAGGGGTTCAAGTATGCTTCTAAACGACATCGTTTGACAAGCATATTTGATTTTGAGTTTAACTCGGGCCAGAAAGGCCTTGTAAGATTTCAAGCACACGACCTCAATGGGTTCGACTTGGAAGCAGGTCCAATAATGAAAGCGGCCCTCAAGGCAATTTCTAAGTGGCCTTAGAAGAAGTGGCCCTCATGGCTAGAAGGCCTAGAAAAAGAGAAGTGGCCCTCGAGCCTAGAAGGCCATGAAGAAGTAGTGGCCCCCGAGCCTAGAAGGCCATGAAGAAGTAACCTAGATAAAAGTGGCCCTTGAGCCTAGAAGGCCATGAAGAAGTAATGGCCCTCGAGATTAGAAGGCCATGAAGTAGTGGCCCGAAAGAGGTGGCCCTCAAGATGATTTAGTGACAGCCCTCAAGGGCTGACGACCTTGAAGAAATAAAGGTTGAGGGCCTCGAGGGCGACGACCCTGAAGAAAAAGAATAGAAGGCCTAGAAGGCTGACAACCTTGGAGGATACACGGCCTTGGAGGATAGAAAGCCCATGAGATGTCAACCCTCGAGGCCTGATGGCCCAAAACCCATCAACTTAACTAGGGTTGTTGGGTGAAAATAATGAGAAGTTATGATGAAGTTTTCTCACTGCGCAGTCAACTCCCAATCTTCAAATTGACATTACAATCGATCTGATCTGCAAGGCTTGAGGTCCACTCATCAAGAGGTTTAAGAAGGAAATAAATCACGCGCCAACGATTACCTTAGCCCAAGAAGGAAGTACGTGCAAACCAAGCTGAACTCGAAGCAATTTGTAATCAAGGCCTAAGCAATCAGGTCTAGACTTGGAAGGTTTTTGGAACAAAGTTGACCCGGGCCAATTAATGGCCCAGCTCTAGGGTTGAAGCAGCCCTATATAAACCATCAGATGGAGAAGAGAAAGGCCCCCCGACAAACACAACACACAAACCCTACTTTTCTTTATCTTTCATTTCCTATCATAGGAGTAGTGTAATGTAATCCCTAGTCTAGCTTTTATTCTTGTTCTAGATTACCTTTACTTTTCATCGCCCTAGTCTAGTTCAAGTTCTTGTTATTGCTTTTTCAATTCATTTCAATACAAGTCTTAGTTAACTTTTATTGTCTTTGTTAATCTAGTTTACTTCACGCGCTGTCTTTCAATTCTTTACGATTACGCACTTTAATTCACGCATCGTTTTTCAGTTCTTTACGTTTGCGCAATTTATTCTATGCACTTGTCCATTTAATTTCGTATAGATTCAATCTTTTATTTGCACTTTTTTCTAAATTTCTTTTCATTCATTTTCAACTTTAAATTCAATACACGCTATCAATTGGTTGTTCATTCAAGGCCTTGACCCCGAGGCGGTGAAAGAACCTAGGCCAAGAGGAGGTTCCTTGCTTGGCCGCACAATCTCTTGATTAGAAGTCAAACTTGAGCGCATTATCATCAACCTATTACCTATCTATTTCCATTCAAGCCAAACTCGTGGCTTGGTGGTGGCACGCCTGCGCATCCAACTCAAAGAAGGACCAAATACCCTTAGGGCCCGACCCGGGCCGAAAAGAGGCAAACATAATTTGGCACGCCCAGTGGGACACACTTTATGAGTGACCAGGGATGGCGATACACTTATCAGCCAGCGAACAACAATGGCTTTGATGGTCAATATGACAATGACATATCAAATAGCCATGGCCAATATGTTCAATTCCACCATGGGAACCAATATGGGTTTGGAAGCCAATTTGGCTCTCATTATAAATATGGTTATGGCGATCTATATGACCAAATGGGTAGTGGGCAACGAGCTTCCTATGATCCACAAGGCCCGTATTACACCGCCAACACTTATAATGGACCCTACCATGGATTCAACCAAACAAATTCTGCAAATGGTTATCATGGCCAAAGTAATTCTAATGGCCTTGTCAAGCAAAATTGGCTTAATAATGTCTTAGAACAATATTGGAATGAGACCCGAGAGGCATCTCAAAGTTCCACAAGCAAGTTAGAGGCCACTCTAAAGCAGATTCAAGTGGACTTGCAAGCTTCACAGAATCTCCTTACCGAGAACTTTCGCGAGATATCTGTGCGAGTTGAGAAATCGTCTGGGGGGCAAAGTCTAAGCCTTGACTTTGTCTCTCGGTCTGAAGAGTCAAGTTCTCATGTGGCCCAAACACGGTCACTCATTTCACCTCCTTTGAATGAGGAAAATGAGGTAGGCCGAGAATATACTGTCAAAGAGGACGTGGACAAGTCGGCGTTGAAATCTAATATTTCGGCCGACATCCCAACTAAAAACCTCGAGTTAATTGAGAAGAGAAAGTCGCCCCATAAGGATGAAAACAAGGTCAAGATTAATAACTTTGGTTCGACCCAAATTGAAAAAACCACCTTAGTGAGTAAGGATGAGATTAAGAGCCAACAAATGGTTCATGAAGTAGTTCAAGATGCGGTCCAACCTGACACAATCGTGATGAATATGATTGTTGAAGACTTGGCCGATTCAATTAAGCCCAAAATGGAGGCCGAATGCACCCAACCAAGAAGACCTGGGGGCCATGAAGGCCTGGTTGAGGAAAAGGCCAAATTTCATATTGACTGTCCTCGTCATACCTGCTCGACGACCTGCTGCTCACAAAAGTGTAGGTTGCGCAATTATAGAAAGCATTGCTCCAAGCTTGGAGTAAAACATAGATGGCCACCTCCTTGGTCACTATAAGAATTTTGTTGGTGATGGCCTTAAGAAAGGAGTTAGGCCAATCAAATAAAGGTCATTATCAAATATGATTTGAATGGCTAAAATAAATGAAAATAACAAAATTTTGTTGTTACGGCCTCCAGAGAACCTTTGGCCGAATTAGAAGCACACCTCTCAGGCCTTTGAGAGAGTAAGCGGTTGAGTTGGGTCATCATGGAAGGCAAAGGTGGAAGATAAAGGTCATTTAAAGGCCCAAAAGTCAATGGCAGGGAAGATGGAGACCCAGAAACTGGTGCTTAAGAAGCCAGTGGCCCAAAAGATGGTGGCCAAGAAGCCTACAAGTGCTCCAAGTTCTGCGAGTAATTCAAGTACCACCATGAAAAATAAAGGCCAGTTAGTGGCCCAGAAGACGGTTAGTAAGAGTGATGAAGACTAAGTTATGGTCGAGGTTGTTCGGAATGAAATAAAACCTTTGAAGTCCTCACTGACCAATGAGAATGGTGAACTTGTGGTCCAAAAATCCTAAAAAAACCTATGATAAGAGGAATTCTAGAGGTTGAAAAGGAATTCAAAGACCAAAAGGTTCAAAAAATTGAAAAAGACCATCTTGAAGAGGATGAGACCAAAAACAGAAAGGCCCAACAGTAGAAGACCTGGATAGTTGACAACAAAGCAGGCGGCGTCAGATTTGGCGACCTTGAAGATGTGAATATTTTGGTGATCACTCTACCATCTTTCTTTGAGGCCCATCCTGGGTAATCCAACATTATGGAGGGAGATGTAGTGGATGACCAATTGTCTGATCTTCAGTTTGAAGAACTTTGTCTGATGGACAAAGATGAAGAAGAATCAGGCTTGACTTTGGTTGTGGCAGAGAGGCCCGAAAGAATTTTTGTTGACATGCCAACTAAGGAAATGTCAACCCATCTCAAGCCCTTGTATATCACTGTTCACTTTGATGGAGTCCCAGTAAGCAAGGTCCAAGTGGACACCGAGGCAACGGTGAATATTCTTCTGGCCTCACTCATGAGTCTCACTCATGAAGAAACTAAAGAAAAATGAAGGTGATTTAATCTAGACCGAGACAACGGTTAGTGGTTTTGTAGGCGAAACCACGACGGCTAAGGGTATTTTTGCCTTTGGAAGTCCAAGTAGGGGGCAAAGTTCGAACGGCTACATTCTTTGTTTTGGAGACCATGACCCAGTTCAGTGCTCTTCTGGGTTGGGATTGGATACATGGAAGCTTGTGTGTGCCTTTATCACTCCACTAACTTTTGATGTTTTGTCACGATGATGTTTTAGTCGAGACAGTTTAGGCTGATTCACGGCCTTTCATGGCATGTGCAAATGCAGTTGAGTCAAGTTTAAAGCTCCAAGAATCCGAGTTGGGCCACTCTTGACTATATCAATTTGACCTACCTGGAGGGTGAGTTGGGTTAAAAGATAAATCAGCATGGCCTAAAGGATGAATTGGGTCAGAGAACAACTTGGCTTGGCCTACTTGACCAATTTGACCTTGATGAGAATTGGCCTACTTAGTTGAATTGGCCTTCATGACATATTGGCCTATGATTTGAAAATAATTAAAAAGACTGAAAAAGGCCAATCGGGCTTAACATATGGAGTCTAAAACGGTCTAGAAGGTTGAAACTACGACACGAGACGTGAAGCGCATACAACATTTTCCTAAATAAAGAAGTATGCTAACTTCAAGGCCCTATAAAGCGGACTAAAAGATGTGTGTCGGACCGAACATCAATATGTTTGGCCAGTCTGAATGAACCTTGAATGAAGACAAAAAGGCGAATTAGGATGAGAAAATGGGTCAAACATCATTCAACAACGAACTGGGTTGAACTTTTACAATGATTACTCTGGAGATGGTATCTTTTAGGCTGAAGAGATCAACTATTTCAAAGGCGAAACAGTAAGGCCTTTGATGACAATCAACGTGAGAATGGCCTAATATCTGTGGTCAATTAACATACATGGCCCGTTGATGGGCTGCTTTACCTGGTTCCAATCAAGCAGTTTTGGCAAAATGGTAGCTTGGTTAACAATCTTTCACCTGAAAGATGCTAATGCATCTGGAAAAGTTGCCAATATGTATATCAGTTAAGTGGCTAGAGGCCAAGAGCTTCAAGATCGTAAGGCATAAACCATGTTTTGAATTGACCAAACCACATGGTCATATCAAGATAGAGAACTCAAAACAACAAAAATGTGCTCAAACTAGGGCTACGAATAGTTGGAGTTTAGAAATGCAAGCGGCCGGATTGAGCCTTTTATGCTCACGGCCAAATATAAGTCATTCAGACTATTGTCCTTACAAGATTGGCCTATCAGGACTTGCCCGACAAGGGCATGCTTCATGGGTTTGGTGTAATAAATCAGGATTGACCTAACAAGGGTTTGCTCCTGGGTCAGATTTAATAAATCAGGACTGACCCGATAGGGGTTCGCTTCATGAACCAGATGTAATAAAAGTTGCGTGTACAAGACCAGTCATTCAAAGATTGACTCCCCAAGTCTAGGTTTACAAAGTTCAAGGTGCAGTTTGAAAGGTAACACCCCAACTAGTGAACATCCTTGGACTAATGAGTATTCTTGGTCAGGTGAGATGACTATAGTCTTGACCAAGTTCCTATTAGGTCAATATGTTCTTGATAAGTCAGGTGGTATGTTGAATGCATTTTGGGTTGCGTATCTATACTTGAATTTCATGAGTGCTTTGTATGTTGGCCAAGTGACTATGGCCCAAATTAAGCTTGCATGCGTCTTTTACTTCACTTGGTTGGTCATGACCAAGTAGAAACAAAAGACGGTTGTTAGGGCTGCAACGATATTGGTGGAGTCAAATTTAAGTGCCACTCCACAAGTTGGTAGCGATAAAGGCCCGACATGTTTGGTTTATCTTGGCCTTATTTGTAGTCGGGATGAGATAATGGCCTCTCATGCCTGAATGAATAGAGGGCCTTACTTATTGCTATTTGATTTATAGCTTTAAAATATAAAGCGTCACCATCCCACAACTCACGACCTAACTGCACTCAAAAATTGACATGAGAGAGGAGCTTGGGAGATTATGGTGGAGCCACATATCTCAGCTTATATGATAGTCTAGGTTGTTATGGCCCAAAAAAGCCTTCATCTAGCCAGGAAAAGATAAAGTACTTGCAACCATATCTTGTTGAATAATAATGTCCTGGAAAGAGGCCTAAACAGTATATCAATATGACTAAATGCTTAAAAATTAGTTGATGCAAGAGCAAAAGAATGGCCAGGCGGCCAAGCTGATGAAAGGCCATTTACGCTTAACTGATTTGAATAGAAGCTTTATTGCAACTTCTTCCATACGAAATCAAGTAATGCCCCACCAGCTAGAATTCTAAATGGTGTTTGAGAAGGCTCTGCTACATGACCCAAGATACTTTGTCGGGCAAGCTTCATGACTCAGCCTCCAATAAAGGCTTCTCGACTTAATCTGCTGCTTTGCTCAAAGAGAGGCCTGAAAGCCAGACTCTACAAGAAAACCTATCTCAGGATTGGACTACCCATCAACAAAGTGCTCAAAGGAATTTTGGAGAATAAGCTAAGAGATTGGCACTCCATATCGTCATAGTCTCTATGGGCGTACCGAACCTCAAAAAGGTCAAGTACTGATACTACACCGTTTGCTTTGACATACGGCCATGATGTGGTCTTACCTCTTGAAGTTACACTTAAGTCTCTAAGGATAGCTCTTCATGCTGAGTTGGACTTAAATGAGTACAATCAAGCTATGGCCCAGGAGCTAGATGACTTAGATGAAGTTAGGTTGGACGCTTTAGAAAGGTTGAGAGCTCAAAAGGAGTCTATAGCAAGGACATACAACAAAAAGACCAAGGCTAAGAACTTTGGAGTAGGTGACATGGTTTGGAAGACTATTCCGCCTATTGGAACTAAAGACCGCAGGTTTGGTAAATTATCGCCTACATGGGAAGGCCCGTTTAAAGTTCACACCAAGTATTGGGAAAAGGGGCTTATAGATTGTGTGATCTTAACGGTCGAATTCATGATTTACCAATCAACGGCCGATATCTTAAAAAGTATTTTCCAACAACCTGGGAGATGATGGCGACTTAGTGTTTGGATTGAATACGATTCAAAATGTGCCAATTTGATATGAGTATGGCCAGTTAATTGTGGCCCAAGAGCGTGCATATGCTTCCTTACAGCCAAAATTGATACATGGCTAATTGCAAATTCTATGTACATAAGGCTTGACACTTTTAGTTGTTTTGGCAATTTGCCACCATGATGTGAAAAGAAAGGCCTTATGGCCAGACTTGGATTTTAGGCCTCGGCTGTCGGCAATTAATGAGGGCCTTCATTGGTTTGATAAAAGAAAGACGCTTGTGGCTTAAGGCAAGTGCCTTTCAAGGCCAAACTTTTATGATAAAAGAAATGGAACAAAATGACATCAATTTCTCGCCCTTAGCATCAGGCCGAAAAATTGAGGGGGCAATGTTTGGACCGGGTCATAAACGGTCAGATTCGGAGCCTAAAGGGGTTCAAGTATGCTTCTAAACGACATCGTTTGACAAGCATATTTGATTTTGAGTTTAACTCGGGCCAGAAAGGCCTTGTAAGATTTCAAGCACACGACCTCAATGGGTTCGACTTGGAAGCAGGTCCAATAATGAAAGCGGCCCTCAAGGCAATTTCTAAGTGGCCTTAGAAGAAGTGGCCCTCATGGCTAGAAGGCCTAGAAAAAGAGAAGTGGCCCTCGAGCCTAGAAGGCCATGAAGAAGTAGTGGCCCCCGAGCCTAGAAGGCCATGAAGAAGTAACCTAGATAAAAGTGGCCCTTGAGCCTAGAAGGCCATGAAGAAGTAATGGCCCTCGAGATTAGAAGGCCATGAAGTAGTGGCCCGAAAGAGGTGGCCCTCAAGATGATTTATCAGACAGACAGCCCTCAAGGGCTGACGACCTTGAAGAAATAAAGGTTGAGGGCCTCGAGGGCGACGGCCCTGAAGAAAAAGAATAGAAGGCCTAGAAGGCTGACGACCTTGGAGGATACACGGCCTTGGAGGATAGAAAGCCCATGAGATGTCAACCCTCGAGGCCTGATGGCCCAAAACCCATCAACTTAACTAGGGTTGTTGGGTGAAAATAATGAGAAGTTATGATGAAGTTTTCTCACTGCGCAGTCAACTCCCAATCTTCAAATTGACATTACAATCGATCTGATCTGCAAGGCTTGAGGTCCACTCATCAAGAGGTTTAAGAAGGAAATAAATCACGCGCCAACGATTACCTTAGCCCAAGAAGGAAGTACGTGCAAACCAAGCTGAACTCGAAGCAATTTGTAATTAAGGCCTAAGCAATCAGGTCTAGACTTGGAAGGTTTTTGGAACAAAGTTGACCCGGGCCAATTAATGGCCCAGCTCTAGGGTTGAAGCAGCCCTATATAAACCATCAGATGGAGAAGAGAAAGGCCCCCCGACAAACACAACACACAAACCCTACTTTTCTTTATCTTTCATTTCCTATCATAGGAGTAGTGTAATGTAATCCCTAGTCTAGCTTTTATTCTTGTTCTAGATTACCTTTACTTTTCATCGCCCTAGTCTAGTTCAAGTTCTTGTTATTGCTTTTTCAATTCATTTCAATACAAGTCTTAGTTAACTTTTATTGTCTTTGTTAATCTAGTTTACTTCACGCGTTGTCTTTCAATTCTTTACGATTACGCACTTTAATTCACGCATCGTTTTTCAGTTCTTTACGTTTGCGCAATTTATTCTATGCACTTGTCCATTTAATTTCGTATAGATTCAATCTTTTATTTGCACTTTTTTCTAAATTTCTTTTCATTCATTTTCAACTTTAAATTCAATACACGCTATCAATTGGTTGTTCATTCAAGGCCTTGACCCCGAGGCGGTGAAAGAACCTAAGCCAAGAGGAGGTTCCTTGCTTGGCCGCACAATCTCTTGATTAGAAGTCAAACTTGAGCGCATTATCATCAACCTATTACCTACATCCAACTCAAAGAAGGACCAAATACCCTTAGGGCCCGACCCGGGCCGAAAAGAGGCAAACACACCCAATATCTATATAGGATAGAAATAAAGAAGTGGCAGTCTAATCTCTAAGTGACGTGATTGTAGAGAGCTTTTATTAAAATTCATGAAGTCCCCCAGTGAAGGTATTCAAGACTATTGATTAATAAGGGTCTATCGGCATGCAAAGAATTTGGCGTCTGCATTGCGAGGGTCATGGTGGCGGTGACATAGCAGATGTGAAGGGAGCTGATGCCAATATATTAATCGAGGGTCATGGGGAAGCCTTGGTAATCAAGTGGTCCGATTCTTGTCGATGGTAAAGCTGATGCCATGTATTAATCGAGGGTCGTATGGAGGCTTCGGTAATTGGGTGGACTAAGACCCAAACCCCCCTTTCTTTTTTTGTTTGTGACAATCCAGTCAGAGAAGCGTTGTCGGCAAAGGGTGGTGTGATGTTGTCACCTTCACCTCATTTTGTATTTGGGAGTCATCTGCAACTCTGATATGTAAAGAGCTCCAAACTTGGGTTTTGTCTATTGGCGTACAGATGACGTGTAGGCTGCAGCTTTGTTGCTTGCAATGAAGAATGGAGCATGGTGGGTCATTGGGGAAGTAGCTTCTCCTTTAGAATGTGTCCAGCTCAGCAGATAATAATGCATTTAATACACACATGTAATAAGTTTGTGCATACAACAACATGCATATATAAAAGAGAGATTATCTTATCTCTAAGTCACGTGCTATGTAGAGAGTTTCTGACATAACTCATGCAGTCCCCAGTCAAGATATTCAAGGAATTTTTGTTGGATCAAATGAAGGTGCGTCAGTGCCGACAGCTGTTTGGTGATTCCATGAACTTGCTTGCCCCTTTGAAACAATCCTTTGTTAAACGACCCAAGCTCCGTAGGACCCTCCGTTAATATGCATCTACAGGCACTGTAGCCAGCATGCGAAGACATAGGCGTCGGCGTCGAAGGAAATGGGCATGGGAAAGCCGATGCTTGCCGATGGCAAAGAATTAATCGAGGGCCAAGGGGAAACATCGGCGTTGGAGAAGTCCGAGGCTTGCCGATGGCAATGCATTAATCGAGGGCCAAGTGGAACCGTCGGCGTTGTTGAAGTTCGATGCTTGCCGATGGCAAAGCATTGAGGGTCGTGTGGAAGCCTCGGCATTCGGGTGGTCCGATGCTTGCCGATGGCAAAGCATTAATCGAGGGCCAAGGGGACGCTTCGGCGTTGGTGAAGTCCGATGCTTGCCGATGGCAAAGCATTAATCGAAGATCCTGCGGAAGCTTCGGCGACTAAGAAGTTCAGCGTCGGAGCCATGATATCTTCCCAATGTTTTGTGAAACTTATTTACCTGGTGTTGTTGTCGCATGCCGACGACTAGGCCTCGCGCAGGGGGCGGTAAGAATCGGATCGACGTGGTGTGCGTTTCTGCTTGCCGATGGCTATCAAGGTGGGATTTCCTTGTCAGCTTTCTTCCGAGGACCCACTTGATTTGAGAGGGAAGATTTCTCTTACAGTAACCACAGATCAAAAAGACAGGGATACCAAGAATGCTTATCCATTAGGCCCGTTGACTAGTCCTGAAAGAGGCACGTTTGAGGCCAAGTCTCGAAAGTCTGGATGAATTCCGCCAAAATGAATTGAACAATACGGAGGTGGAGTTTGCTGCATGAGCTCCACCGCTTGGCAATGATTTGAGAGGAAGATTAAGCCACTTGGCAGTCTACTTGTTGAGTCATGTGCTTCCATTTGTATGTGGGCTTGGTGCTCATTAAATTAGATAATATATTAATGAAATCCTGCATGTAATAATGAAGACAAGAGAGAGGGATCTCATCTCTTGGCTTAATCATGCCGTGAGATTTTGCATGACTTATGCATTCCCCAAATTGCATTCCCTAAATTGGTGGTGGGGGCGGAACACTGCATGTACATTCTAGGCGTTTGAAATGCAAGTACATGGGGCGAACATTGCATGTTGGTGACGACTATCACTCGTCGGATCAGTTGCGAGGCGAGTCTCATGTCGAAGGCAGCTTGATACGCTACTGATCGTTGTGTGGTACGAAGACACGTCGTGTTGCCTAGGACTATGATGGGGAAATAGGCGTTGCCGAGGTGCCTTAAGATGGGTAAGCTATCTTGCGTTGCCGGGGGCATGAAGATGGAAGGATATGTGCTGCCGAGAGGCATTAAGATGGGAAATGGTCTTGCTTAGTAGGAGAACACGAGAGAATTAGTGTCAATTCCCACAGACGGCGCCAAACTGTTGATGTCAAAAAATGGTTTTCAACGGTCAACTGTCAAAATGTGATGGGGAGCGGACGTGGAAGCAGGGGCCTCCACGTGTAAGGCTACTTTCTAGCGAAGAGTTCAGTAGGAGCTTCGAAGATGGGCTTCAGTGGTAGGTCTCGGCTGCAGGGGCAGGAGACTCGAAGATGGGCTCCTCGGTGTACCTGCAAGGGAAGAAGGAGATAAGTACCGAAGGCACCGGTGTGGTACCGGCCTAGAACCCTCCGATGCTTAAGTTAGCAGTAGTGACGGGTGTGGGTGTAGCTGGACTATTGTATGGTGTATTATTCCAAGTTTAGGAAGTTACCCTGTACCAAGGAGAGAGGTCTCCTTTTATAGAGGTGGTGAGAGTGTCTCTTGCTTCTCTTGTCCGATGTGGGATAATGAGCACTTGTAGAGTGTTTTCTTGTGAGTTTGGGCCTTCGTGTAGGGCCCACCGCTTATCGTATTAAGCAGGTTAGCGACTCTATGCGGAGACCGCCGTGAGGTGGTTTTATGAGGTGTACTTGATCCGTCCCGTGACGTCTCATGTGGGGGCCACAAACCTCGTAAAGTGTGTCGTTGGAACTTGCGGGATTATCCATATGCCATGTGGCGCTTGGTTGTACACGCCATGTGTCATGGTGGGGCATGGTATAAACAAAAGTAAAACAAGTAATATGATCCCTTGCAGTTTGGTCCATGGAAACAGCTGCTCATGTCTGTGATGAGGAACAAAAGAAGAAACTGAAGAGCTGCTTAAGGGTGGAGAGAGCCTTTCCACAACAAATTGAAGAACTCACCTTCGTCGAAGCATTATAGACAGGTTCGGCGACCCTTACATCTGAAAAGGTAATCCAAGTGCCCTCCGCATCGACTGCATTCATTCGCCTTCGTGCCGCAACCATAACTCCTAGCAGCCATAATATTGGCACATTTCTTTCTACCTTCAACCCTGCATTCATAATAGCGACGAGTGTTACAAAATGAGCTGAATCCTAAAGAAGTGATGAAAAAACTTGAATAAACATCCATGTATTGCATAAATTCATGGTTAACCAAAAGAATTTTGAACAAACTTTGGAATGAACCGAATTAAACCACATTTGCCTACAACACATAACATAAACAAAAGTAAAAAGAAAGTAACAGAGGAGCTAAAATAATGCATACATGTAGAACTTGTGAAGCATATATAGATTTACCTTTTCACCTCCTCTCCTTTTGAAATCTGAGAGAGTGAAACCAGGCACGACCTGTAAGCAACTGAAGGAAATTTTGTCCGACCACTCAAAGTAATTTGAGTTTTGCTGACCACACTCTTTTTCTTTTGATTACCAAGAATTGCATCCCAACCGTTATAAGACATTATAATCTCCCCATCACCACTCATGACCACGGTTGGTTGGCTCCAGGCCTCGACATTTAGTCCTAGGAACAACGAACTGATACCAAGGACTTTAGTCCAAGACTCCGAGACACCATACTGCTGCATCACCCACATGTCGAATTTGTAACAATTATTACCAAACACATACAAAATGAGACAACCTCAAAATTTCCTAACTTCAAACAATTATCGACTGGTCCCGCCTTACTAGGAAGGTCCATGTGCCGGAACTCTTCTCTTTCAAAATCGAAACAATGTATGACCTCAGAGCATTTAAGCCAATGGAGAGCTCCACGCAAAAATGCGTTAAATGGTAACTAAACTAAATCACTAGGTGCATTTCCGATGCTCCTCCAAACTCCGGTACCAATCGTGTATGTCTCAGCCTCGAGAGACTGGTCAAACGTGCTCGATGGAGGCAATCGATTAAACGTTTGCAACACCTTGTACGCACTAGTCCCGGGGCTAAAACCGAGTCCAACAAATCCACCTCGGGTCCTACCGTTGCTATTAGACTGAATTGTGATGTACTCACCCAAAATCGGATTGCACACATGAAAGGGGTCATCATTTCCAAGCAAGCGAAGTAAGCCATTGCATGAGTTGATCAGATGGAATGCAGGAGCAGGTACGATTTTATAAGAGGTAAAAGTGATTTTCTCGACCTGAATATCGGAACCAGCAGATTGTACAATGCGGGTGAAATCGAGTTTCCTTGATGGGATTTTGGGAGGACATGTCTTTGTTAAGATGGCAGTTGGCGATCTCGAACCATGGAGACGAGCAAATTGAGAGTTTGAGATTATGAAATACCAATCTTTGCAAACACACCTGCATTTCAAGAGGGTCTTGATTGGGAGCCATGAGAAAATTTCTGTAACTAGGCCATCTAGAAGTTGTTCGATTTGGAAATGACCTCGAGATTTGGGTTCGGGTTGCCATAATTCTCCGAATTTCTCTTTGAAGATGATCTCTGATCTTTTTGCTACTTCTTGCCTTTGATCCATCATAGATCTATGCTGGCCGGCTGAAAGGGCGTATATGCCTCTTGTGGTATAAAAAGCTTACCTACAAATAATAGTGGTATCCTGAAATCAATCTGCAATGTTGTGCATTAAGTCTTCCCAAAGTTGTGTGCTCCGGATTGTATGCACGTTCTTTCTCTGTTTGTGGACTGGGCCACCTTCTAAAGAGATTTGAGACCCAATTGGATTCTTGAGTTGCAAGCAATTTGTTTGTGAATTGTACTATATGACATACGAGTTATGAATGTGGACACTAGAATACACGTCCAATGGAAAAGACTTAGCAGTACCATATTGCTCACTAGTGGTGCACATTACACGTCCAATACCAGACAAATGCATAACATATTCAATTAATGCATAACACATAATTGAACCTAATCCCCTGTTTTGCAGAAATGGTAAAAACCAGGGTGACAAACTGTGGATTCAATTAATGCATCACATGGATTACTTATCAAGCCTCTCTTTTAACCAATATACACATTCGCGTATAATTCCGAAGGCAATGAGCAAAGAGACAGATGTGGATTTTATCGAATGTAACAAGATATCCTATTCATCATGTTTTTGCTGAAAACTAAAAATGGGAGAAATTCTACAAGTAATTCAGTTTATGGTAAGATCAACTGTGAATTATAAACAACCCAGCAAACATAAAAGGGAAGCGCCATTTCCTTTGAATTTCAGATAAAATGTCTCAATCATGTCCAGCTAGTTACATCTTATTTTAGTGCATATCTCAATTAATACAATTAAACCTTCCTTGGTGAACTATATTGGAAATCCTATGTACAATTTGAAATTTCACTGTGGTCTTAGGAGTTGTGTTACAAATAAGAGTTTTTATCAAAACTATACAAAAAATTGATCCCCAATTTCTAATAATATGGAAAAATTTCATTTGTTTCATTTCAGAACACCTCAATATTATTTATGAAAATGAAAATATATTGGGAGATGAAGGGAACTTCACCAAAAATGAATAAATGATTACCCAATTAGATGTTTCCTCCCATCGGTCCACACACTATCTCATAGTTGAGTCACATTGTTGCTTCGGCTTCATGCCCTCTCTCAAGTCTCAACCTCTCCTCTTATCCCAACTTTACAAGCAAACCTGCATCAATAAAGCCACACCCACATGAAATAGTGCTATTTTTCGTCCATAATATTCCCTCTTTCTATTTGATTCTCTTACTAATTCTGAGCTATATTCCAAATTAGTCACAGTGATTGAATTATTGGCTTACCCAAAACAAAAGCAAAAAACCAATAGTAGGAAGGATATAACTTCCATAGGATTTCTTTTTTCTCTCTATAATGGAATTGGTAAGGTTATTGGAATTCAATTACCAGCTCTCATTTGCTAACGTTTATGTAAGAATAATTTATGTAAGAATCATTTCAGCTAGTAAGCTACGGTAGCAAAAGTGTCTTTATCGAACAGCAGTAGTAAGTAGGCGACTAGGTGACATAAACGTATAGTAGTATATGTCAAAGTTGTAATTTCTACTTTTCTAAGGACCTTTTTTATTTCATTACAAGTAGCCTTTCGCCTACGATCGATCTACCTAAATACGTACACAGACCTGTATAATTTGCATACGGCTCTAGTCAAGCTTTTACTATAAATTACAGCACTTAGTCTGCCTAATTTCACACAGAGCAAGCTTTTACTATACGATGGCCACTATCATGTTTTTGCTGCTGGTGTTGGGAGGCCTGACCAGCTCCTCCCAAGCACTAAGTGTAAGACTCAAAAAACACAATCACCACCCATCACCATCACTAGCTAATCAGATAACTGGCCCTGTCAAAAAGTCCTTCTCTAACATCTACTACGCGGAAATGCATATCGGCACCCCACCGGTAGTCCTCAACCTGGCTCTGGACACCGGGAGCGGGCCCACGTGGGTCCAATCCTCAACCTGCACCCAATGCATTCAAGTCTCATCCCGGAATTTCGACCCTGATGAATCATCAAGTTTCAAACTGATTCCGCACGACGATCCTCTGTGCTTCGGCGCGTCGTTCAGCCCCGCCGGCAACTTCTGCCAGTACAGCGTCCTCTACAACCGCAACAAAGTCAGCGCCGGCGACTTCGGACTGGACACGGTGAGCTTCATTTCCTCCTCTGAAGACGATGACCACTTATCCATTCGAGTCCCAGCAGTCGCGTTCGGCGTCGGCGTCTTCAATGAAATCCCTGAATTCACAGGCGACGTCCAGCATCCGAACCCGATAGCCGGAATCTTAGGACTCGGGAGGGACCACCCGGCGAGTTTTGTTCTGCAACAGAGCCCCGTGACCTTACGGAAGTTTTCCTACTGTCTTCCAGAGATCCCGGAAGAAGAAGAGGCTGAGCTGAGGTTCGGCCAGGATGCTGAGTTGGCCGGCTCCGGCGTCCAGACAACAGACATAGTGGGACCCCCTGACGGTCTCTACTACGTCAGCATGGACGGCATCAGCGTCAACGGGTCACTTCTGGAGATAGACCCCGAGTTGTTTGCGCAAGAGGGGGATGGCGTGCTGGTCGACTCCGGGACCCCACACTCATTTTTCGTGCCGGCTGTTTACCGCACGCTGGTTAAGGCCGTTGTGCTCTTCTTCCGCGAAGAGCACGCGGTGGAGCCGGTGAGGAAATCTGTGTCTGGGTTCGAGGGACTCTGCTATGACATGAAGGTGCAGAATGGGGTTGCTGCTTCTGATGGCGGCGGATCTGGAGAAGGATGGTTCTTGGCCGCCCCAGTGATAACATTCCACATGTTTGGAGCGGATTTGGAGCTCCAACCGGAGACAACATTTAAGGTGTTTGAGGAGGCAAAGGAGTTCTGCTTCATGGTTTCGGCTACTCCGGAGAGTGGAGAGCCTAATGTGCTGGGAGCTTACCAGCAGCTCAAAAGGCGTTGGTCCTTTGATGTCGGGGAACAGATGCTATCTTTCAGTACGGGGTGTTAATATGCTATCAGTACAAGTTTGTACCACTGCTATAGCCATTTATCATTAGTCAATGGTAGTCGATCATGGCACAAACTACCCAGAAATTAATATTATCAATAAAACCTCAGTTAGTTGGTACTAAAAATTAGTTATAGTATCCGGAATTAACGTTTTGCTGATGGCACAGCCTTCAATGTCCTTGGCACCTTGCAAATCACCATCATCAATTGTCAGCAGCTATTATATTTTAATCTAGCATTGCCAGATTACCAAATATAAAGAAAGGGCAGGGAAAACTGAGGCTAGGTAAGTATACCAGCTTCCCATCCGATTAACGTTCTTATCAAAGTCGCGCTAGGTAAGTATACATAGTTTACTTTGTTTGAACAATTCCGGCTGTGCTCATTGAAGCCACCAACAAACGTAATAAGCTGAGGCTAATTGCTCATGGCAGTGCCTTCCTTCAATGTCATTGCTGGCACCTTGCTAAATCTTGGTGCACCATCAACTGTAAAGAAGGGTAGGAAAAATTTGAGCTCATCAGTTGATCTCTTGAATTGTTTTTGGGCTCCCTGTGCTTTAGCCTTTTGTTTGGTCCGACCCGGTTGGTTGGGTTGGGCCGGCTTTTACTTGAACCAGTACGTTATGGGCCTAATCTGAAATTAGAAGATTGTAGATGGTGTGTGGTGATGGAGTATCATCATATGATGTAGGGACACGCATAGTTTAGTTTGACCATCTCTAGCAATATAATTTAGATAGCCTAAATGCTGTTAGTCTCTTGTTTTTTTTTTTTTTTTTTTTTTTTTTTTTAGAAAATCATCTTTAGCAATGAGGTGATTAAGATAAAAATGTTATTAAGAGAACTAAAGGGCTTGAGGGGTGGATAGCTTTTGCTCTTTAGGCAGGGCCGGCCCTCAGGGAGTGCACATGGTGCCACCGTACAGGGCCCCCGATTTTGAAGGGCCCCAATTTTTTTTCACCGTCTTTATATATATATTATATATATTTGTATTTGGGATATACTATGACGCATTTGTTGGTTCAGTGGTTGGGGGCCTTGACTAGTACACATGTGGGCTGGGGTTCGAATCCTAGAGGGCAATTTATTTTTGGGAAAATTTTGGGCTGCTCAAGGTTGAGCAGCCAAGGCTGCTTCATGATGCATTTTTCGACTTTCTCTCAAATGTTTTTCATGATCGGAACCGTTCACTTTATTCATTAACATGTCAAGATCATTCCTACAAAAATTCAATCAAAACGGAGATCGTTTGATTATCTAACTATATGAACTATAAGAACGGTATAATTAGGCATTAAATGAACCGTCGATTGTTTTACAAAGTTACATAACCAAACGATCTCCGTTTTGATTGAATTTTTGTAGGAATGATCTTGACATGTTAATGAATAAAGTGAACGGTTCCGATCATGAAAAACATTTGAGAGAAAGTCGAAAAATGCATCATGAAGCAGCCTTGGCTGCTCAACCTTGAGCAGCCCAAAATTTTCCTTATTTTTGTGCTTTTTTAATTATTGACTTTAAGAAACCTAATTCTATACAAGCTCATTCAGCAACTTAAGTAGCCCTCCAAAACGTCTAGATTTAATTATTGACTTATGAAACCTAAACCTATATATACCCTTAGAGCATCTCCATCCGGACCTTCAATTCCTATGTGGCATGCTGACAGGGATAAAATTGACGTCATGTATCATCCGAAACGTTAAAAGCTGATGTGGAATAACTTGATGTTATAATTGACATCATGTCAATTTGCATTGTTCAAGACTATTTATTATTATGGTTGCATTCTATTGTTTGTTGGTCCTATGTTTTTTAATTAATGTTTTCTATTGGTTACTATTTTGACATATCGGTTGGACGAGAATATTTGCTAAAATGTTATTTTGCCACATCACTATAAAAATGAAAACTGATGTTATTTATTTGACATCTCCATTGGAGATGCTCTTATTGACTTTAAGAAACCTAAACCTATGTAAAATCATTCAACCAACGTCTAGATTTTTATGCTTTTTTGATCCCTTATTGTTTTGGAATATTAGTTGATGATATTATCATACAACTATAATAATTCTAGTTCTAAATTAGATTTAAAGAATTTGTTCTAGATAAAAAAAAAAAAAGAAAAAAAAAGAGAGTATATTATTGTCTAAGCATATAAGGCCGTACTTTACAATTCGTACAGGGTCCTCAAAATTTCAGGACCGGCCCTGTCTTTAGGTAGTCTTCTAGTCTTCCATTTTGTGGTGTCCACATCAAATTTGGCAAGCCCACATGCACCCCTTCAACCACTAAAGATGATAAAATTTAGAGATAGTATAAATCTTAAAAAAAAAAATTCCAAATCGTTAAAATTTGGCCATGCAGTGGCGGCTATGCTAAACCAATGCTCTAAACTATTTGTAGGGGTCTCAGATTGACAAAGAGAATATGCACCTAAAGTTTTGAATTTGATCCCGCATCTCCTTAGCTTTTTTTTTTAACAAGGGAAAAAAATTACAAAGAGAATCGGGACAATGACAAAAATATACCCCAAAATTAAGCTCTTTACTTTTTTGACACATTTTTGAAAGTTTTACAATTTTGACTTTTTGTGTCAAAAATGGACTAAACTACCCCTTCATATTTGTCCTAGTTCCCTTCTATTTCCCATGCGGTTCCCCTGAAGTGCCCTGCTAGTTCCCTGATAGTTCTCACGCAGCTCGCCTTTGATCTCCCAGAATCTGCTGCCCTTCATTTTTGCTTCTTAGCTCAACCTAGTTCCCTGCTAGTTCCCATGACATTCCCCTGATAGTTCTCATGCAGGTCGCCTTCGAATTTCCCAGAATCTGCTGCCCTTCATATTTGTTTCTTAGCTCAACCTAGTTCCCATGCAGTACCCTACTAGTTTCCTGATAGTTCTCACGCAGGTCGCCTTCGATTTCCCAGAATCTGCTGCCTTCGCCTTTGTTCTGCCTAGTTCCCACGTGGTTCCGGCTAGTTCCCTGATAGTGCCCATACAGTTCCCTGACAGTTCCCACACAGTTTCCTGATAGTTCCCTATCTCTGTGAAAGGGTAGTTTTGTCCATTTTTGACACAAAAAGTCAAAATTGTAAAAGTTTCAAAAATGTGCCAAAAAAGTAAAGAACTTAATTTTGGGGTATATTTTCGGTAATTTCCCAAGAGAATCCTCATGGGATTCTGACACCATTTGCAATCTAAACAAATCATAGTAGGAAAATTTCCAAACCAAATACAAGATTGCTGAACCTCCTGCGCTATATATCGTATCACGTTTGAATCTCTTCTTTTATTCTTTCTTTCTTAGTTGAAAACCGTTTGCACACTTTTAAGCCTCGACTCTTCCTTTTAAATAGGTGCTATTTGACTTATGAATCAATTGATTTGCATTCACGTTTATGACATTGATATTCATTGACCAATTTCTTATTTGAAATCCCTCATTCCAAATCGAAACAGAAGCATTACAACATTTTATTTTTGAAATCTCACATTCCAAATTAACCAAAGTTGAATTTGACTACATCATCAATCTATCTTTTTAATTTGGAAGATACACTGAATCGATCCTCCTAACTGCTTACCTTTTACAAGTGCACACCAAGTTGCTATATATATCATGCACCAGTAAGAGTTTTTCTCAAAATTTGGGCAAAATGACACGTCCCTATTGCTTCTTGGTCGCATTCCTTGTTGCTGTACCCATTCTTCTAGTTAGTAGTACATCAGACCGAGTGCCTGGTTGGAACCCTGTAAACACAAGCGACCCATATGTCATACAAGTTGCAGAGTTTGCAGTTCTTGAGTACAACAAGAATGTCACGAAGAAATTGGTATATCAAAATTTGGTTTCTGGCCGGTCCAGCCTCCTATCTGGTGAAATTTACGATCTTATCATTGCAGCCAACAACCAGTCATTGCCGTCCTCAATTACGAATTATGAGGGCGTTGTCTGGGCTAGATTTGGAGTACCAGCAAAACTGACAGCTTTTTTTAAACCTAAAAATGAGTAGTAATATGTATTGCGTGGATCCTCAATATTCATCTAACTAGAAAATGCGGATTTCTATTTTTCTCGTCATTTCATCTTTATGTTATAAATAAAGAATTTGAGATTGCCATCTTTATGTCATACATACACATGTCCTGATTATTGAAAATTTTCTGAACTTTATATTTGACAAAGTTTCGGATCCATTCATTTACATTTTGCATAAATATACACTGCATGTAGTTATAAGAAACATATTATCAAAACATTGAAATTAGTCACCTATATTTAAGTAGATATATATAGACTTGTGAAAGTAGGAGAAAGATCATAGTAAAGTAACATGATGACTTCCTCCTCATTACTATCCAGATGAACCATAATTGGTTGATATACAGATCCAACTTCGGTCGATACTACTGATCATATTCACCAACGGAAGTGGCAAGTTAGGGATAGCCAATAGGGGTGTAAATGAGCTGAGCTGAGCCGAGCCGAGCACCAAAGTGCTCAAGCTCGGCTCGCACAAAATTTCTGAAGCTCAACCTCGGCTCAAGCTCCCATAAACTTCACGGATGAAAGCTCAAGCTCGGCTCATTAAAAAATTGTGAGCTCGAGCTTAGCTCGGCTTGGCTCATTTACGATGCGAGCTCAAACGAGTCGAGCTTTTGATCGAGCACTCGGTTCGGCTCGTTGGGCTCATTTGTCAAAATAGTAATTAAAATAATGACTTTGTCTTTTCTTTACTTGTCAACGATTTGTTTGTTTGTGCCTCTTCGTTGTTTTCAATTCAATGTGCATTGGTTATATACAGAAGATAACTAGGGTTAAGGTTTGCAAGTTTTTTAATAGGCTGGACTCTTAATTTAATTTAATATTTATAATATTGAAAGTTACTAATAAGTAATATTATTAATTTATATATATATATATATATATATATTAAATTACGAGCCGAGCCGAGCTTTAATGAATTAGCCGAACGAGCCGAGCTTGAGCCGGCTCATATATATATGAGCTTCTCATGAGCTTTATGAGCCGAGCATGCCAAAGCTCAAGCTCGGCTCAATTTTTAAATGAGCCCAAAAATAAGCTCAAGCTCAGCTCATTTTTGTAACGAGCGAGCTTGAACGAGCCGAAAACGAGCTGAGCCCAAGCCGAGCCCGAGCAGCTCGAGCCAATTTACAGCCCTAATAGCCAATGAATTATCTTTATGGTTTTTAGTTTGCTGAATTTTTTGGTTGGCAGCCAAATATGAAGTATCCATATCAATCTTTGAAAAGATACGAAGTTTCATAACTACTCCTGTATCCCAAATTCCAATTAACTTTGAGAGAATTTCTTCAATATAATTGCAATACCACAAGGTGCTATTAGTGCTCAGTGATACTTTCAATATTAGGGCACACGTTACAAGTGCATTATGTATGCGATCATTCATCTTTCTTTCTTTTTTTGAGCTGAATGCTCTATTTAATAAAAGAGTTTGACAAACTGCCAAACAAATGGAGTACAGGAAAGAAGGAAAGAAAAACCAAACAAAACGAGGAAAAACATATGAGGGCCTCATTAAAAATCTCGCAGTAAATAAAAGCATTTAGAAAGTAAGTACACGTGGATATATTACCTTATCCAAACTTTTTGATGGAAATAGAAATTGTAATTATGAAGTAGAAACATTCTCAGGTTTCATGAGAATAATATTCCTTACCAAGGGCGGAGCTAGGAATTTTTAGATGGGTGAGTAGCAAAAATATTGGTCAAAGCTTTAATCATCAATTGTTTTCCCGTGTATACCAACATTTGTTATAAATTTCTTCCAACACTGAACCCTTGCTAACTTTTGTATACTGTGAAGCTTGATTACTGAAATTTTTACCAAGACTACTTAAATTGAAATTTGAAACCTTGGACACCCTAGCGTGCTTTATTGCCTGTTGGTATCCATGGAAAAATAAAGGCTTTTTTGTACTAGAGGTCCCTATGCTGTGTCACTTGTCTAGCTATAGTCCCTGTGCTCTACTGTGTCTCACCAGAGGTCCCTGTGCTCTGTCACTGTCTCACCAGAGGTCCCTGCTCCAATTTTCAATCTCACGGATTGGAGTAACTTGAGATTGAAAATTGGAGCACAGGGACCTCTGTGAGGACAGTGACAGAGGATATGACCTCTGAGACACATTAGAGCACAGGGGCCTCCTGTGAGAACACACTAGAGGAACAGGGACCTCCCTGGTGAGACACATTAGAGCAGAGAGACTAAAGCTAGACATGTAACAGAGCACATGGACTATAGCTAAAAAAAAAGCCAAAAATAAAACGGTCCGTGTATTTGGTGGTGTCAGATCGAAATCGATCCTCCGGTTTTTCATTTCTTACACGAGTTTTGGATTTTTGCAGTACCCAAAAAACAAGGACTTTTTGAGACGGCAGAGGGTATTTACGGAATTGACTTTGTAAATTTAAGTGCACCGATGTTGGATATAGATTCAATCTCTTGACACGTGTACACGGCAACTGAGCACAAATGAAAAAATTTAGAAAGCTAACAAACGAATTCCCCGACGAAGTTCTCCCGCGCAAAATAGAAAAAGAACCGCCGCTGCAATCTCCACCGCCACCCTGTGCACCGCCGCAGCCCCCCAACCCACCGTTTCTATCCGACGCCGACATCATCCGATTAGCCCAATCTACCGCACCAGCAATCTCCGCCTCCCTCTCCGTCGCATCCCATCCGACCCTCCTCTCCTTCCTCGCCTCCCGCTGCCGATCGTCCCCTCCGTCGAAACTAATCTCCGACTACACCATCTCTCTCCTAACCCTAATCTCTCAATGTCCCCAAACCCAAACTCTCTCCACCCTTCGCTCCGCCCTCCTCAAATCATACATCAGCCTCTTCGCCGCCTTCAAAATCCCACAGGACCCCAACTCCGGCGAGACCATCCAACTCTTCGAAAACCTCTTACCAAATGTCGCCGTTTCCGATCTCCCCCAAATCGACGTCTCCTTCTTCTCCCAGATTGCCGACTCCAAAAGATGCCCAGATCCTCGATCTCCTCCCTGATGCCTGAACGTGATTCGAAACGCGGGAGATCAATGGCAGGGTTTAATTTGGGAATTTGGTGATTGATAAGACTCTAGGGCTCGATTGATCCCAAGGGTTGGATAAAACCAGGGATAGGGAGTTTGCACAAGGTGTTCGATGAAATGCCTAGCTTAGACTTGCAGGACCCCCCAGCTGCAAGTCTAAGCTAGGCAAAGCTGCAAGTCTAGAACCAGGAAAAGAATTGAAATTGGGGCAAAGCTGCATCTGTTTCATACATAGGAAGATGACAACAATAGATTGGGACAAAGCTCGCGGGGACATCGTGTTTCCACATAGACAATAGATTAACATCTGGTTGAGAAAGAAACCAAAAAAACTAGTGTTTCACACAGCAAAGGTGAAACAGACAGACAAAAAAACATGAAATTTCTGAGTAACGAGAGAGGTGCTTCGGCTGCTCGGCGTCAAAACATTTGCACATGCAATTGAAGAATTCTCACGGGAGATCTCGATTGAAGCATTGTGGACATGTTGCGAATCCCTTGCCTCTGAAAACATAACCTAAATCAGCGCAGCATACAGCACATGCAGTCCCGGTCCTCCAAGCGAAATCCTGCTGAAAGGGAAAAAAACAACCATCAGATAGATTCAAGATAACAGATAAAAATTATTTATTAACCAAGAAGAGGGCACACGAAAGCAGATGGACATATGAAGAATGACAACTCACACAACTCACAGAGAGTGATGAAAAAGTGGCTATAGGAAGAACCTTCTGGAGAGTGGACAATTCCTGGCCTGAGTTAGGTTTTGTGGATTTGTTCGGTGACATTTTGACCGTGTTATGTTTCAGATTACTCCTTTCAGCAGACGGCTTGTCACATTTCTTCGCAACTCCCACCCTGCATATTATATAATAAGCATGACAAAATGAGCTTCATATAACCAGATAACAGTGGTTCGGCCTTCTTCCAAAACATCCATGCATTGTGTGAATTCAGGGATATAACAAAAGAAACTTGAACCAACTCAAAATTTATTGAAATAGCATTAGCACGTGACAAGAAGATTTCTTCACTGAGGTTAACTATACTGGCAGCTCAAAAATCTTTATTGTGCATAACAGTGTAGACATTGTCTTTCTATTCTGGAAACTTTTTGTTAACCGAACAAACAAAACACAAAAAGCAAGAAACTTTTTGTCAACATTATTCGTGGAAACATAAACTCATCTCTGATTAGCCAAGAAAAACGAATACACCACATATGCATCTAACAGAAATCCCAGACCATGGTCGTTGACACACAGATTATGCATCATATTTTAAAAAGAAGTTCAGCTGCCATGCATATTGCTGCATATCATAATCAAACGTTCAAATGCAGGTTTTGGGAAAATGGAACAAATTGATATATGGCATATCTCGATATATTTAAAACAAGAAATACACAGGTTGCATTTCTAAAGAAGACATCAAATTCTAGTTCTCCTTACAAAAAGACAAAACTGAAGGCTGTAACCGAGATATGTAACTAATAAGTTTATGCAAAATATAGATCTTGGAAGTATAATGTTAATACCTCTTCACCTCCTCTACACTGGCAATGTCGTAGAGTGAAACAAAACTTGGGCTGTAGCTGATTGTCTGATACTCTCTGTTAGGAGTAATTTTAGTTTCCCTGAGATCCTGCGTTTTCGGATTATAACAAACCACGGCCCAATTATTAAAGGACAGAATGATTTCCCCATTGCTCAAAAACACCATTGGTTCATACAAATCATTGCTGAGTTCTCTTGGAAACAAGGATTCAACAACAAGCATTTTAGCCCAAGACTCTTGGACACCATATTCCTTCATAACCCACATGGGGAATTTGCTAGAATCATCTCCATACACACAAATAACAAGACAACCTCTGGTCACTCCCAACAGCAAACAGTCTGAAAATTCCTTCTCCCATCGTCCAAAGAAGCTAGGAGGGGGTACTACCCGAAACTCTTCAGTTTCAAAGTTGAAAGAACCTATGAGCTCGGGAACGTCACCATATAAGTTAATCCAATGAAGAGCTCCATGCAGATAAGCATTGAAGGGAAACCGAAGAGGAGGGTGCCCGGGTGCTTTTCCAAGGCTTCTCCAAACTCCTGTACCAATGGTGTATATCTCCATCTCATACTTGTCCTTATCATACGGTTCACTCAATGGGAAATAAAACCGCAAAATCTTATACTCATCAGTCCTGATACTATAACCAAGTCCAAGAGTATCACGACAACTTAACCGACCCTTTTGCGGAATGGTGAAGTACTCACCCAAAATTGGATTGCAAACATAAGATGGGTCGCCCTTTTCGGGTCCCCTCAAACAGAGTAAACCATTACAGGAGTTCACCAGATCAAAATTAGCATCATTGGGCACGTTAGCTTTAGAAGTAAACCTCATTTTCTTGACACTCCACTTGGAATCGGCAGATTCCACAATGTGGGCAAAATTGACTATTCTAGATATGTGTTTCATGGGAAAGTTCTTGATCAATATGCCAATTTGTGATCTTGAATTGCACAGTTGGGCAAATTGGGGTTGGGCAATTTGATGAAGCCAGGGTTTGCAAACGCACCTGCAATCGAAGATGGTTACGAGTGGGAGTCTTGAGAGAATCTCCATGACTAAATCGGGCTGAAGTTGAAGGAATCGGCATGGACCTTGGGGTTCCGATTGTTCTTCTTCTCCTTGCTCATTTCTGCTCTTCTTTGGATTTCTAGGTTTTTCTGTTCTTGGTCTCGGCATTTTGATGATCCTGGGAAGAAATGGGCGGGAAAGAGCTTTATATACTAATATTTTTGGGCTGCCACAATCCTTATTCTATTTATGGGCTTGGTCCCCTCTCTGGGCCTAATTGGCCCGTTTGAAACTTCTTTTTCGCGTTCAAATGAGCCATGAAAGTCTCTCAACGCCATGTCTCAATACTTGGACAAGGTGAATTCCATTGCCGACAATCTTGCGACAATCTTGCGCTTGCTGGAGCACCTGTTTCTGATGCCGACCTTCTCACTGTCATCATGAATAATGTGGGGCCACTTTATGAGGACACCGTCAACAGGATTTGCAAACGCACCTGCAATCGAAGATGGTTTCGAGTGGGAGTCTTGAGAGAATCTCCACGACTAAATCGGGTTGAAGTTGAAGGAATCGGCATGGACCCTGGGGCTCCCATTGTTCTTCTTCTTCTTCTTGCTCATTTCTGCTCTTCTTTGGATTTTTAGGGTTTTCTGTTCTCATTCTCGGCATTTTGATGATCCTGGGAAGAAATGGGCGGGAAAGAGCTTTATATGCTGTTGTTTTTGGGCTGCCACTGTCCTTATTCTGTTTCTGGGCTTGGTCCCCTCTCTGGGCCTGATTGGCCCGTTTGAAATTTCTATGTCGACGTTCAAATTATCTATACTATGAATTCCCGTCTACTGTAGCTAAACTGTTCACAAAAATTACAGTTCTGCCATCCTGCGTTTTGTTGCATCTTCTCCTGCGTTTTGGAGCGTTTTCCTACTTCTGCCGCGTGTGGGGTGTCGTGGCTTCGCCAGAAGCAATGTTCAGAGGCTTTCTCATCTCAATTGCCACGCTGCTCTGACCATTGTTGAACAATGGAAAATTTTGACACAAATGGCACACAATCGACGACCACAGAGGCTCTCTTCCCCCAAACAACCACTGAAATTCAAAACCCTCCAAAAACATAACGAACAAAATACCCAATCTCCGCCATGACCGACACCGCCGAAATACCCAACCGGAAGCAGCGGACCCGCCGAGGGGCGGCGCTGAAGGACAAGAACACACCGCTGAACGAGCCTGCCGGCAAGGCGTCGGATCGAGATCCGAGCCCGGTCCAAGCACCACCGGTCCACGAGCCGGCCAAGGAGAACCACAAGAGCCTCGCGCGGCCCCTGACCTCCCCGAAGAAATCGAAAGCCGCAGCGAAGAAGCAGGCGAAGCAGACGGCGGCCCAACCGTCGTTGTTCGAGAAAGATATGCAGGAGGCGATTTCGTCGAGGTAATCTGAACCCATGCGATTCTCTTTTCACCGTTACTGAAGTTGCTTCCCTTGGAGTTTGCTTATAATTTAAACTTCACTTTGCACACATGATTCCAATCGGATATGTAGGATTGGCCTAGCCATTCTCTCCAATCTGCGTTTTTCATTGGCTGTGTAGGAGCAATCTGAAAAGCATGTTGATGGAGGGCCATGTTCTACTTTGTTCATTGCAAATCTAGGTCCTAATTGTACTGAAGACGAACTGAAGCAATGTCTATCTCAGTGAGTAGTTATTCTTCATCTGGATACTCTCAGAGTCTCTGTCTTTCATGACTTTACGTCATGGGTTTCTGTTGATTGGATTTTCTGTTTGTTAGCTGTTGTTGTTGGTAGAGCAGGTTTTGGGATGTGGTTTGGGATGCCATTTGGGTTTTGAATCCGATTGATAAGCTTGGTAAGCTTTCCAACTTTCTTTGGTTTTCCTGCTATTTTCATGATTAAAGTTAGCATCTTTTGCTTCTTCTTTCGGTTGTTGAGGAGGTTGTGTTTATGGAGTTTTCTTATATTTGTTTGTGGGTGTGTTAATATCTCAGGTTTGTGAACTATTGGTGATGTAATTTGGTGTGTGATTGGGGAATTTTATACGTTTTTGTCTTCTAATTTCAATTCATGTGCTTCGATTGCAGTTTCTCATATGAACAGCTTCTTTTAATGCCATGACTTGGTTGCTCTGTTCTGGAAAATTTAGCGAAAAGGCAAAGAAGAAGAAGCAGCAGAATGCCAACCCAGAGGATTCGATCTCATCAATTTCAGGTATCTCTTCAATTCTTTCTCATATGAACCCTTAACAAAGTTTGAGACTTTCAGTACCGAATGATATTTCCTGTTCAAAAGATTAATCTTTATGAGCCAATTGTTTGCAGTTTTTACCACATTGATTTACTTAATATGAATGACTGAAAGAAAGAATGCCATCTTTTTTATTGCTTGAATCCTTTTTTGGTGGGTTCTACTAGATCCTTTATCAATATAATTAATTGGGCATGGTTGTTTTTTACCACACTATTGGGTATATACATTTTTCGGTATATGGCAATGTAGGTTTGTTTGAGTAATGAATAATTTCCCCTGCCCAGTTCTGTTTTTTGCTGCACATGTTTTCTACTGGTTGGAACACTTTTGTTTAATCGAATGAATTCGTAAGTTTCAGGTTTCGATGTTCTTTTGTGAGTTCAATGCTGTTAAGGGAAGCATTACTTGGAACCATTTATATAGGTGAGTTGTTCATTTTATTTCCTTCATATTCAACCTTAAGTTCTTGATGAGTTCACTGCTGTTGAGGGAAGCAATATGTGGAATCGTTGATTTAGATGAGTTGTCCATTTTATCTCCTTGGACATATCCAACCTTAAGCTCTTGATGATACAAGTTTTATGTAATGTTAATGGTGTTCTGTATCAACAGTTATAGGACCCTTTTTGATTGTCCAAATTTTTTATTTTTTTTGGGTTTACTCATTGTATTGTTTTATTGTTCTTTCGCTTAGAACAACTGAAGGCACATTTCGCATTGGCTGTAAAGCAAGCCTCTAAGGATGGAAGCTCTGATCACATTGCATCACATACATTCATGTTTCGTGAATTGGCAGCTGCAACAAAGAATTTTAGAGCCAAATGTATTTTGGAGAGTACTAATCAGGTTCTTCCTGACCTTTGTCCATCAACTGCCTGTTTCGCCTTTTTTGACTTCTTTTATGCCTTTTGTTTCCCATTCTGAATTGGTTGCTGGAATCCCACATTGGTATTAGGAAGTAAAGGTTTTACCAATGCGGGGTTTACTGTCTACATACTGATATAAATCTCTGTACGTTATCCACATCAAGTTGGTGTGATGATTTGAGAAAGTGAGAAATTAGGTGCCAAAAGATGTGACCAAATTTAAATTGATCAATTTTTGGAGAATACTTTGGCTTATCTATTACCTATAAATCACAAATCAATTTCTTTATGGGTTTCTTTTGATTGACCAATGCTCTTGATGTTGATTTAGAGAAAAATGAATTATAGGCTGCTTATTGATTTGTGATTGACGTGGCAATTAGGCTAATCATGTAAATTGGTGGTTTTGGTAATTTTGCGAAATTGGAAATTTAGGGTTTTGAATTTCTGTGAATGAATTGATAACATGGATATCAATTGTGTTAGCTTGCAAGTTAATAAACCTTATAGATTTCTCTTTCCACGAATGAACCCTTCAATTTCCAACTTTGAGCCTATGTATACATTGTTTGCAATTCGAAGTGTTGGTTGCGGTTTTTTCTCTGAGGCTATGTCGATTTTCATTTCTGTATTTTCTGAAGCTTTTAGTTAGGGCCTTTTTTCTTTTTTTACTTGGTGCTGGCCATCTGATTTGAATATGTGGGGTTTGTTTTGTAAGTATTTGTACATTTACAATTTGGTGGTAATTGTTTTTCTGTGGCTCTTTACCTTTGCTTGAACTTGGAGAAGGTTCTGCTCTCGGTATGTAAATCTTGCCCAGTGCTGAATGTTATTTGATTTTTATGGTTTGCAGAGCCGTGTTTCTTCCGGGATCGCAAAACAGGAGCAGGAGAATATGTGGACTAAGCATAGGGTCATACTCTACAACTTATGCCTGCTTTGCTTTTGTGCAGAACAAAGCATATATTTTTTTGCTATGTTTTATCCATGTAAATAAGTGATAAAACCTCTTATTTTTGTACATGTCTTAGATGTCCTCTAGATCCTGACTAATCTAGATCACTAATTTGATCACAAGTTTTATACTCATGCCATCAACCCCGCGGCATCAGTGTCGCGGGCCCTTTTGCTAGTGAGCCATGAAAGTCTCAAAGCCACTCATGCCCTCAATTACTATACTCAGAATCCGTTGCAGATCAATTGACAATCACTTAACCCTTTTAACTGGGTAAAGAAAGGGCAATCATGTCACAAACCAGAAAGAAATCACATTGATGTCTTGTACTTTTGATATCTAAGTTCGCCAACTTTTCTAAGAAATTGTCAGGATTTTAGGTTTCGTAGTGATTGTGGGGAAGCACATATGATGAGAGGAGTTTTCCTGCATAATTGATTAAACAAGTCCCAAGAATGTGTCCCTCAAGAGTGAAGACGGCCTATTCTTCCAAGAAAAGCTCTTGCCATTGAAATAAGAAACTATTAGCACTTAAGTTTCCAGATTACAAACAAACACATCATTCCTGGCTCCCCAACATTCACAACAGATCGGTTTGTTGATTATGACCACCTAGGAATACTTCACAGTGTAGACTTTGCTGGATCAAGCTTGATGGAAACGCTGTTGACACAATGGCGTTCGTCCGTCGGCACCTTATGTCCCTCCCCTTTGAAAACATGGCCCAAGTGACCGCCGCAAGCTGCACAAGTGATCTCAGTTCTCCTCCCATCCGGATCCGGCTGGAACATACCACAGATGTCCATTTGTTAAATCTCACAATGCATTGCATAGTTACACTACAAAGCATGTACATTATCAGCATTCAAAACTCACAGAACGGTTTATGGCTCCGGGAAGACCCTCAAAGAAGGCCGGCCAACCGCATCCAGCATCGAACTTGGTAGTTGACTTATAGAGCGGTGTTCCACAACCAGCACAATTGTACACCCCCTCTTCGAAAACCTTGACATATTCCCCAGTAAATTTTGGCCTATATATCAACAAAATCCAATCAGGAGCAATGCAAATACTTATCCACACATTGTAATACCAATAACACTATGGTATTATCAAGTACGGAATGCCGAATGACTATTTTGGACCGCCAATAACCCAGTTCCGGAATTACCTCTCTAATCTAAATCTAGACATACATAAAACCCATCACTGGTGCTATACTTACGTAGTCAACAAAATAATTAGATTTGGAATTTCTTCTACAATTCAATTATAGATTAAGTGATAACACAACTTCAATTAGACAAACCAAAGAAGAATTAGCAATATGCCAAGAAGAATAAGAAATCAAGGCATAAATTCCTGAAAATGAATGCAAAATTGCAAAGACAAAAAACTTGAAAACCTCTCAAAATCGATAACAGGTTAACTTAAATCTCTGTAACCAATCAGGTAACCAATCAGGCTAATCACAAAATGAATCCAAAAAGAACATGATGATCAAGGGAAATAGGAATTACTCTGTTCCTTTCTCGCGTAGAATCCGAAACTGTTCTGGGGAAAGAACAGCTCGCCATTCTTCCTCGGTTTTCTGAACTGATGATCCAGCTGCCGCCATCGCCGCCGTGCAACTGGGGTCGGTCGTAGAGGCCCTCACTTCACTTGTGTTGTAAACTATTTGTTACACTAGTAGGTGTATGACAAATGTATGAATGGTGGTTGCTCTTGCATTAGGACCGGTAGATAGAATGTGTGTTGAATGTGTGTATTTACTGGTAGGTAAAATAGTAAATTACCCCCCTATATAAGGGGGCATCCATATGTTGTAAGACACACCTCTTCTTACCAATTATATGAGTGAAAGATCCTCTCCTCCTCTCTCTCTATCTATGTTCACTTAGTTTTTCAACACGTTATCAGCACGAGACTCCAACCAGTTGAGAATCGTTCTTCATCAAAGTTGTCCACTTGATCCACCGGTAAAACAAAAAAAAAAAAAAAAAAAAAAAAAAAATCAGGTAAAATCCCCACAACAAACATGCCTTTGGAATTACATATACTTAGACTTGTATCGTTGTTAATTTCTTTTTGGAATAATGGACGGTTATACCGCCTATTTTACTTACTTATCTTTTCTGTTCATATTACTTACTTGTTTGTGGGGTGTTGGTCGGTTATACCGCCTTTTTCCATACTCCATATTGATATTGCGTAATCCCCACAACAAACATGCCTTTGGAATTACATATACTTGGACTTGTATCGTTGTTAATTTCTTTTTGGAATAATGGACGGTTATACCGCCTATTTTACTTACTTATCTTTTCTGTTCATATTACTTACTTGTTTGTGGGGTGTTGGTCGGTTATACCGCCTTTTCCATACTCCATATTGATATTGCGTAATCCCCACAACAAACATGCCTTTGAAATTACGTATACTTGGACTTGTATCGTTGTTAATTTCTTTTTGGAATAATGGACGGTTATACCGCCTATTTTACTTACTTATCTTTTCTGTTCATATTACTTACTTGTTTGTGGGGTGTTGGTCGGTTATACCGCCTTTTCCATACTCCATATTGATATTGCGTAAATAAATATTTGTAAATAAGTTGGAAAAATATAAAAAGGAGTCGAGCCAAGCCGCACCAGCCGCGCCAAGCCACGGCTCGGGCAGAAAACCAGGGCTCCCAAAACGACGTCGCTTGGATCGTATTCTCTACACCGTCGCAGATGAATCTCGGTGTTTCCGAGGACTCGTCGCCGGAATTACGAAACGCCGTCGTACCTGCCTACCACGCCAGCCGTCGCCGTCGTTTTTAACGCTTGCGCTCGCCACAACCCGTCATTGCACCGCCGACGAGCATCGCCCTCGTCGCTGCATCACCGACGAGCCTCCTACGCCTGCCGCCGCCCATGCCGTCGTTTTTGACGCTTGCGCTCGCCACAGCCCGTCGCTGCATCACCGACAAGCCTCGCGCTCGTCGCTGCATCGCTGACAAGGCCCTGTTTTGGGAACCGAGTTTCGTTCGGTTTCCTCCCCCCAAACTCGCGGCTGGGTTGTTCGGAATCCCTTTCCGAACGCGCTGAAACTGGGTCAGTGGGTTGTTCGGGACCCCTGACCGAACGCGCCTCCTCTCTTTGTCCGGTTACCCTGACCGAACACTCGGCTGGATTAATTATCTGGGCCACTTGTTTTTTTGGGCTGGGCTAGGCCCCTTATTTTTGGCCAGATTTTGTTTCATATTTTCTTATTGGACTTCATTCCAATTTGAGCCCGAGAGGATAATTCTCTAAAACTCACCACGCATGTCGAAATTGATTATTTCCATGTTTAAATCCGAACCATGTCTTAGTACTTGATGTTCGTATGGTAGATGTTGTAAAACTCTACTGACATATCTTGTTTGCTTCGTACAGCATGTCGAACCTCAGTAAGCTAGAGTTCCCTGCTTTGGAAGTGTCTGGAAGCAACTACCTTACATGGGCACAAGATGTGAAGCTCCATCTAACTTCCAAAAAGCTTCATCTTGCCATTGAAGAAAACAAAGAAACGGGTGTAGGCGACAAAGCATCTGCTCTAATCTTTGTCCGCAAGCATATGCCTTATGCACTACAACATGAGTACCTCGCTGAAGAGGATCCCCGTACTCTTTGGAAAGCTCTTGCTGACCGCTACGGTCATTTGCAGATGGTGTTCCTGCCTCAAGCAAGACATGACTGGCTTAACTTACGCTTTCAGGACTTCAAGTCTGTCAATGCGTATAATTCTGAAGTTTGCCGGATCCGCTCTCTCCTTAAGTACTGTAAGGAAGAACTGACTGATGAAGATCTAATTGAAAAGACCTTCTCAACTTTCCATGCCGCTGATATGCTCCTGCAGCAGCAATACAGAGAGCGAAAGTTCACCAAGTTCTCAGAGCTGATCACTACTCTTTTGCTCGCTGAGCAGAACAACAGTCTCTTGATGAAAAACCATCACTCGCGCCCCACTGGCTCAAGTGCGCCTTCTTTACCTGAGGCAAATGCTAGCACTTCTAATCGCTCGAACCGCAAAAATCAAAGAAGGGGCGGTGGCAGGGGTGGTAAACCCAAGTCCACAGAGAATGGTAGGCATAATCAGGACCCACGAAGAGGTGGAAATCGCTCCCAAAACCGCGAATCCACAAAGGCTCCAAACTTCAGAAATAAGGGGAAGGCTCACCCTGCCCGTAACTCAAACCATCCAACCATATGCTATCGTTGTGGAAGTACAGACCATTGGATACGTGTTTGCCGTGCCCCTCGAGATGTTGTTGATGCATATCACAACCGTAAGCAGTCAAGGGAAACCAATTTGGTTCAAAAGGATCTCATGGACACCACATTTGAGATCACCGACTTCCAGGCAACCAATGGAAACATGGAGGAGTAGACTTTAAGACATGGACTGGTCATGATGACCAATGTTATCAAGTCTTTTATGACTTTGCTTTTCTTTCGGATTTCTGTTTTCAATAATGGTGTTGTTTTAGTTTATTTTGGATGTGATGTGGTTTGGTTGTTCTCGAGCATTAATTGAATAAAAGTTTTCTTTTTACATGTGACCGATTTCAATTAATTTATGCGTAGGTATGACAAGTGGGGAAGTTAGATGTCTGGCTGACAGTGCGACTACGCACACCATCCTCCGTGAACGAGTGTATTTTTCTAACTTCATACCTAAACATACCCCTCTGACAACCATCTCAGGCTCATCCAACCTGATTGAAGGCCATGGCATGGCCCACTTTATGTTGTCCAATGGTACCAAGTTTACCATCAAAGAGGCCTTATACTCACCCCGTTCCAACCGAACGCTCTTGAGTTTTAAGGATATTCGAGCAAACAATTACCATGCTGAAACCGCTGAAGAAAATGGCAAGGAATACCTTTACATTACCTCCTACCATTGCGGCCATAAGCGCATATTGGAGAAATTGGAAGGCCTCTCGACTGGATTGTATCAAACAACCATTCGCTCAATAGAGGCAAACCATATCGCTAGTCAAAAACTAGACGATTCGAGCACTTACTTGCTTTGGCACGACCGTTTGGGACACCCAGGTCGCGATGTGATGCGCCGTATCCTCAAATCATCACACGGGCATCCCCTTACTACTAAGGATCTTGTGTACTCTGATACACTCTGCCAGGCATGCTCGTTGGGAAAGTTGATTATTCGACCCTCCCCCGCGAAGATAATTGCAGATCCTCCTTCTTTTCTTCAGCGGATTCAAGGGGATATTTGTGGACCGATCCAACCAACATGCGGACCATTTAGATACTTTATGGTTTTGGTTGAAGCATCAACTCGCTGGTCACATGTATGCTTATTGTCTACAAGAAATACTGCATTCGCTAAACTCCTGGCCCAAATCATTAAGTTGCGGGCTCACCACCCTGATTATCCCATCAAGTCGATCCGATTGGATAATGCCGGAGAGTTTACATCCAAGACTTTTGATGATTATTGCATGTCCCTTGGGATTGAGGTTGAACATCCTGTTCCCCATGTTCACACTCAAAATGGCCTTGCAGAAGCGTTCATCAAGCGCCTTCAGTTGATCGCAAGGACCTTGGTGATGCGTACCAAGCTTCCTATCTCTGCATGGGGTCATGCAATTCTGCATGCAGCCATGTTGGTCCGCCTAAGGCCCATCTACACCCAACCTTATTCTGCGTTACAGTTGGTCACTGGGTACGAACCTAATGTTTCGCACTTACGCATTTTCGGGTGTGCAGTCTATGTGCCAATTGCGCCGCCGCAACGTTCCAAAATGGGCCCTCAAAGGAGGATGGGAATATATGTTGGTTATGATTCCCCCTCGATCATTCACTTTTTAGAGCCCTTGACAGGCGATCTCTTTACCGCACGATTTGCGGATTGTCACTTTGATGAGACACTATTCCCGCCGTTAGGGGGAGATAAGAACGTCAACGTTCATGATGAACGACGCGAATTGGCGTGGTTTGTACCCACTTTGTCTCATCTTGATCCCCGGACCGTACAATGTGATAAAGAAGTACGGCGTATTCTAGATCTTCAAGTATTGCCCAAAACATGCCAGACGCCTTCTCTGATCTAGCTAAAGTGACGAGATCACATATACCTGCTGCAAATGTGCCTGCAAGGTTAGACGTCCCTCATGTACGTGGTACACTGGCGGCTAGCCAATCATCTGCGCCTGCCCAGAAGCGGGGCAGACCATTCGGTTCGAAGGATTCACAACCGCGGAAGCGGAAAACCTTGGCACAACTGAATCCTACCGCCATCTCAACCGATCCAACTCATGAAATTGTTAAGGACTATGGATATGTCTTGGGAGACGTCCCAGGAGAGACTCCAGATCCTACTCCCGAGAATCGTGAGATTTCGGTCCATTATGCTAGCTTGGATGAGTTGTGGAATCGAAATGAGATAATCATCGATGATATATTCGCTTATGCAGTAGCTACTGAAATAATTAAAAGCGACGATATCGAACCACGTTCCGTTGATGAATGTCAACGTAGAACCGATTGGCCAAAATGGAAAGAAGCAATGCAGGTCGAATTAGATTCCTTAACAAAGCGAAAGGTGTTTGGACCCATAACTCCCACACCTCCCAATGTGAAACCTGTAGGTTACAAATGGGTATTCGTAAGGAAGCGTAATGAGAAGAATGAAATAGTGCGATATAAGGCACGCCTCGTGGCGCAAGGCTTCTCTCAACGCCCTGGCATTGATTACGAGGAGACATATTCTCCCGTAATGGACGTAATAACGTTCCGCTACCTTATCAGTTTGGTGGTTTCCGAAAAACTGAATATGCAGCTCATGGACGTGGTTACAGCATATCTCTATGGGGATCTTGACACAGAGATATACATGAAAGTTCCCGAAGGACTTAAGCTGACTGAGTCAAATAGTTCTAAACCACGGAACACCCTCTCGATTCGATTGAGGCGTTCACTTTACGGATTGAAACAATCCGGGCGGATGTGGTATAACCGTCTAAGTGAATATTTGCTCAGTAAGGGATATGTGAATAATGAAATATGCCCATGCGTGTTTATCAAGAAGACAGATTCTGGATTTGCGATAGTTGCAGTCTATGTCGATGACATGAATCTCATTGGTACTCTAGAAGAGCTTGAGACTACTGCCTCGCACTTGAAATCGGAATTTGAGATGAAGGACCTAGGGAAAACTCGATTCTGTCTCGGCCTTGAGCTTGAGCACTGCACTGATGGTATTCTGATTCATCAGTCGAATTACACCCACAAGGTGTTGCGACGCTTCAATGAGGATAAAGCGAAGCCCTCGAGTACACCCATGGTCGTCCGAACGCTAGATGCTAAGCGAGACCCATTCCGTCCTAAAGAGGATGATGAAGAGTTATTGGAACCGGAAATTCCATACCTAAGTGCAATTGGCGCTTTATTGTACTTAGCTCAATGCACTAGGCCGGACATCTCGTTTGCTGTGAACCTGCTAGCTCGATTTAGCAGCGCGCCAACACGCCGCCATTGGAATGGCATTAAAGACATTTTCCGCTATCTTAAGGGTACGACGGATATGGGTTTATTCTATCCCTATGCATCTCATGATGGATCATCTTACCTTGATCCTCGAAATGATGCTTGCCTTGTTGGATATGCTGACGCAGGATATTTATCTGACCCGCACAAGGCACGTTCCCAAACTGGTTATGTCTTTACCATGGGGAATACCGCGATATCTTGGAGGTCTACAAAGCAAACCTTAGTTGCGACTTCTTCGAATCATGCTGAACTCATCGCCCTTCATGAAGCCACTCGTGAGTGTGTTTGGCTGCGAGCTGTTATTAAGCATATTCGACAAACTAGCGGATTGTCTTTCGTTAGTGATGTCCCGATTACTATTTATGAAGACAATGTCGCATGTATCGATCAAATGAAGAAAGGATACATCAAAGGAGACAACACCAAGCATATCGCGCCGAAGTTTTTCTTCTCACATCAGCAACAAGAGCTTCAGAAGATTGAAGTCAAGCAAATCCGATCACAAGACAACCTCGCAGATTTGTTCACCAAGTCTCTGCCAAAAGCTACCTTTCAGAAGTTCGTTCGTGGAATCGGATTGCATCGATTGTCAGACTTAAATCATATGTAGTCTTCAGGGGGAGCATTGTCGACTTCAGGGGGAGTATTTGAAATTGTACTCACTTGACCTTAATGTACTCTTTTTCCCTTAGCATAGGTCAACTTTTTCCCACTGGGTTTTGTTACCTGGCAAGGTTTTTAACGAGGCACCCGTGTTGGGTTGGTCATACCTCTGACTGCTGAAGTGTCGACATGCACATGCTCACTTTTTCCCTTCGCCTTGGTTTTTCCCATTGGGTTTTCCTTGGCAAGGTTTTGGTGTTAGCATTTTCCTGAATAGATCCCCCAAGACATTCGTTTCTCCCGTCCGCCTGATGTGATGACTACTGGTTAATGCATGTGAGCACCCAAGGGGGAGTGTTGTAAACTATTTGTTACACTAGTAGGTGTATGACAAATGTATGAATGGTGGTTGCTCTTGCATTAGGACCGGTAGATAGAATGTGTGTTGAATGTGTGTATTTACTGGTAGGTAAAATAGTAAATTACCCCCCTATATAAGGGGGCATCCATATGTTGTAAGACACACCTCTTCTTACCAATTATATGAGTGAAAGATCCTCTCCTCCTCTCTCTCTATCTATGTTCACTTAGTTTTTCAACAACTTGTTTATTGAGGTGGATTTTTATAGATTTCCGGGGGAATGAACTTGGACTGAATCTCAACCACGTGGCCTTTTTGGATTTTGTGCATCACAATGATGACGTAAATCAGATAAGAGATTCATGTTTGACTGGAGGCCCAACAGTGGGTGATGCGATTGAGTTTGATTCATGTCTTTTTAGTTTAATTCTTATATGCCACGTTTGGTGGACTGGAATGGTGGAATAGGAATAGAGAATTCTCTATCCTAATTATCCCGGAATGGAATTAAGATGAGAATTGTATTGAAGCGTTTGGATGAAATAGAACTTCAGAAAATGCATTTTTATTCCAAATTAGTGTTTGATTGATCATAGAATGATACTGTTAGAATTCCATCCTTTACGAAGGGTTAGGAATTATACCTATAGCGGAAGCGATCGAAGCCTGCTTATTGTTACGAGCCGTACAATGTCGCTGCCACGAGATGTGCCGGCCTCCGTGCACGTCCAATAGTCTCGAAAGATCAGTGGGATGGCTACACAAGGAGTTGCCCCAATGATTTTCGCCTCCTAGATTCCAAGAGCTCCGGTGATGGCTCTAGAGTGAGTAGACTAAAGAGGAACTATATTGAGGGAAGAGAAGTGCACGTGTGCACTATCTTTGCACTAGAAAACAGACTGTGTTTTGGCTTTTTGTTCCACACATCACACGCCACAACCCTTCCCAAGCTATCCATTTATATAGCTTTTTGGTTGGGCTGCTTTAGAGAGTCATAGATCAACTCATGCTCTAGAGTTTGATCATATCCACACTCTCCTATAACCAAATTCTGTTTTCATTTGTAGGATAATATCCTTAACATTATCATCAAGATAATTCATTGGATATTATGATGTTTAAACACCCCTTGTGGGTGTCTTATCCTAACTACAATTAGTTAGGATAAATCTAACATCTCCCACTCACCCACAATGGGTGCTAGTCCCTTATAATCATCCTCAATATCGTGTCATCTCAACTCTTCATACAGGAATTAGGACGCGTGACCTTTTGAGAAGAACGTACAGCTTCAGGAGCGCAATTACTAAGTCAATCACCTTGCTAGCAAATGTGCATCACTCGAAGGCATCTCGTATGTACCCCAGATTGTTTTTGACATACCGAACTAGGCATTCTTAATCCCTCATAAAAGCAATGCCTCATTCCAAATATGTAATGTACTCATGTGCCACACTAGTAACACATACTATGTGGCCGTCGGCCGACTAATGAGTCACACAACATGGTATTGTCACAAAACTATCTTCCCTAAGCACTCATGTCAATCCAATTAGACTTGACTGCTTTCCTAGACATGCCTCTTAGGACAGTACTTATCTCTTGCTGCATTAGATAAGCATGCTAAAGTAGCAACATCAAGCATCCTCTTTTCGACATAGTCTTTAGTACACAAAAGGGTACAGAGTTGGATCGTAAAAGATCCAGTGGCTCACACAGTAATGAAGTTGGGATTTTCTTCATCACTCCCACTATCGGTCAAGTATAGCACATACAGTATGAGATGTATGCTATGACGTATTTCTCACTAGAATGAGCATGTCACATGTCTAAATAATAGACATACGTCATATGAATCTAAGTCTAGTCGCTACTCAAGCGCCTAACCTGAGTTTTTCAGCCCAGCCACCCTCTCGGCGCATGTCTGAAAATCTCACATTCAGCTTAAAAACAGGCTGCATAGAGTCATGGAAATACTCTATGAACTGTCGACCTTATTATATATAAAGGTCTCATCTTAGCTCTTTCTAAGGCGACATATATAATGTACCAAGCGTACATTCTGCTTGATTCTCACATTATATACTTACCCAAAATCGCTCACATAGCGCTTAAGGAGTAAACGTCTCATCTTGCTCGCTATCTAAGCGCCAAGGTGAATCACCTGTGTGAGTAGGTCGATTCAAGCCTGGTGACATATCACAAAGATGTATGTCTCCAGAATCATTTCTCAACTATATATAAGAAATGAATCATTTAATTATAACGTCAACTTTCAAGAAGGAATGATATCTGGACATAACCACAAAAAAAAAATGTCTCAAGACTACCTTCGCTTGTGCAACTCTGATGAAAGTAATTATTTGTTTGGGTTTCCCTTATCAATATCAGGGATCTTCTGCACAGACTAAAACAGTTTCCATATCTGCTCAGAACAAAACAATAGCACACCTGCTCATAGGTTGTGATATATAGTCTGTGCAACTCTTCCATGTAAGAATAGGATTCCTTACATTCCAAACATTCACTTGAACATTTAACTATACCACACGTATAGTCAGCCCACTGTGGGCTTGCTTGTCTTCGATTTCTTCATGAGTATAGCTACGCAAGTTAATCTCTCGTTCTACAGAGATATCACCACTTTAATAAAGACTCAAGTGGATCTTGCACCAACTCTCACATCATTGTACCTTTCCAAAGGATTGTTTCTTGTACACCACTTGGTGACACATAGAACAACAATGATTCTATACTCATATCGAATGACATTATCTCATGCTATCACGTAAGCATTGTTCAAAGTTTACTTTCATATATGACTAGATGGACTTGACCGGACCATGAATTCATGGACGCTAGCTTCTCAAACAACGCATCCATTTATTCTTTAGTCCTTAGGCATAAGAAATCTCTTTAAGATATACAACTATTATCTCATTTTACTTGGAAGCCAAGAGCCTGTAAGGTAATTCTTAATTCCTTATGGAGTCATTGAGTGACAAGGAACAAAAGTAATAACGTTCATAAAGCATGTAAGTCACTTTAAGGACGTACACCTCAAGGCTTCTAGAACAGATACACTAGTCCCTTGATTCTTAGCGTACCACATCACCACACTCATGTTAAACAACGAATAACCATTTTTGCAATGGTGACTCCAGTACATTTGTTGCCTCCCACAATTAGAAAAGAACATAAAAGGTTCTAATCCAAAACGTGGCACAACAAAAGGAACATAATTTTATGTCAATGATCCTCACTAGAAAATCAAGAGATCAACCAAGCTTACTAATAAGAGATTATCTCACCTCTTATAGGGAGATTGTATTTCTACTCTCTTTGTAGTAAAACAGGCAAACGTCGTCTGCGTCCTTGTAAGTACGATGTCGTTGCTCACCACTGAAGGAGAATCGCATCACTAACTTACAAGACCTCGCCTTTTAATCTCAACGTGACATACCTTACATATGTTAGTCTGTCACCCTACTCTCCATAGAGTAAGAAACATGAAGCATCTTCTTTAGATGTATCATTGACTAACACTTTTAGTCTATTTCATTATTAATAAGCCATCATTCACAAGCCTTATCTCTAAAAAGACTTATCTAGTGATTCACTCAAAATCACTTGTGAATATTGCGAGCGTCTATCTCACTTTCACAAGACATCTATCAGTCATATAAGACTGAACATATAATCTTGATTACTTGATAAAACTTGTGGTAATAGTAGCTCTCCCACTTGGCTAATGATTTTTAGCAATTACTTGGATAGGTATTCATAGGTTCCCCACCCTTGCTTAAATCTAGCCAAGTTACATACTATTATATTGAAGACCGACATTAGTCTAGTGGTACACTTCCGTTAGTTGTACTCCCACTAGACCAAAGAATCTTTGGCGATTACATGGATAGGTACTCATAAATTCCCCAATCCTCGTTTAAATTCCACTAAGATGGAAACTACTACGTTGAAGGCCAATACAAGTCTAGTGGTGCACTCCCACTAGAATAAGGATCTTTAGCAATTTCGTGAATAGGTACTCATAAATTCCCCATCCTTGCTTAAAGATCAACAGGTCTCTTCAAGTTTCTCCCATGTGTGGAAGACAAGTTTTAAACAAGTATAACAAAGCTTGGATCAACCAGCTTATTCAGACATTGTTGCAGTATTGAATTCAATCATTTCATAAATCACTCCTAGTGATTACCTACTTACATTCGTAAGCAGCATCATGAATCACCTATGCGTATAGAAACTTAATTAATAAGTCTCTCGCCATTAGGAAAAAATTCATGACATGTTATAAATGATCGGAAGCGTATTTGATTAAACACAAAGTTAGGCTGCAAAACGAATTGAAACTCTTTCAAAGAAGTTTCGTCGCGCCTGGTGATGTTTAATCATTATGCACTTATATTTCCAAAATAGCTTCTAAGCTATTTGACAATTACTCGCTTTCATTGTTCATTTAGAGCAATTGTTTAAACCAACGCTCACAAGTAATGAACAATTAGAAGGACACCAAGAGTCCCCCTTTAAAAAATATCTTCTTTTATATGTTCATCTAGAGCTATTGATGAAACCAATGCTCACAAGTAATGAACAAACAAAGAAGACAACCACATGCGAGTAAATATCATCTAATGGAAATAAACAGGGCAATCCAATATGCTTTCAACTTCTAGAGATACTGCATTTTTAATGAGCTCAAGCAATTAATAGACTTTTAAATTCCTTAATCTAAAAGGCAATTCAAGTCTAGCTTATCAATAACAAAAACACATAGTCATATTAGTATAAGTGATCATGATATCCAACTACCAAAATCAATTCGGTCATGATCATAAAGATCAAGTTGATACCATGAGGCCCAGGTGTCTAATCAACTTATACTTCTAGCATTCCAAAAGTACGGATCTAAGCTTTAAGCAAATAAAACTCATCCATAGATAAACAAATATCTTAAAGAACAAACATTCTTAATGCCAACTGACAAATAGTTGAGAAACGAAACAGAAATTGTCTAGGAAACAACCACTAATTATGAAGGAAACAGCTATCCAATTCCAATAACTATTCCCCATTTGGTACTACTCAGAATCAGATAGCACAACTATCTCTATCTCTTTCGAGTTCCCATGTTCACTTCCTGAACGTCATCATCGACGGGGTCCTCTTCCGGGTCTTCCTCCGGATCTTCTTTCGGATCCTCTTCGACCGGATCATTATCTTGCTCATTTCTGGGCAAGCTCTCCATAAACGCAGCCTCTTCGCTTGCGTCACTATCGCTGCTCATTTCCTCATCACTTTCGCTGAATATGCTACAAACACAACCCAAAAAAAAGGTCGTATGAGCCGACATCAGATAAGTGAATAAAATAAGCTTAGAGAGAATGATCATGAGATAAAAGTAAGGTACATACTCAGCAACACAAGTGCGAGCATGATTCCCCTTTCCTCCACAAATATAGCAAATCTCCAAAGACATGTCTTTTGGAGCTTTGCTCTTGCCATTTCTGTTACGGCGACGGTTTCTCCTCCGATTTCTGGATCGCCTCTTCCTTTTATGGCTTGGCCTAGCAACCTCAAGCTGCCCATCATTGGCGCTTACAAGATTTGCTTGGTTCCACTCTGTTGGAACCGAAAGCTTCCCATGAAAACCCTTTACTGCATCCCAGACTATTTTTGCGGTTGGGCATCTCTCACTATAATATTGGGCGAAGTCTAATCGCATATTAGTCAACAAGAGATCCCTCGCAAAATTATCCAGTGGTAGTGGGTGGGTTGCAACCAAGCAACTCAAAAGGTTATTGCTATCCATCATAGCCAACATTTCTCTTTGCCAGATTTCATAATTCGTGCCATCAAAAAACGTCATGTTCACTATATGCACAGTAATTGACATCAATAATTAGTAATACATCTTTATATTTGTTTCAGAAATTCAATCAATGAACATAATTCCTTCTTATAATTTGAAATCGAAAATCTGCTATGCTCGTAATCATCTCCCAAATATATAAGTTAAAACTATGCTTATCAATTAATCTCGAGACAAATGTTCATTAAAGAGTTATCTATAACACACTTTAATGCAATCCATATTAAGCATTACCACTCAAATGCTATAATCAAACAGTCAATTATGATAAACAATCAAGAGACATTCATCAACCATATTTCATGAACAATGTACATAAAAACTTGTTCTCCTATATGGCATGTTCTATCAACCCAATTTCATTTTTAATGCTTAGTTTTTGTACATGCTTCCCAATATGATCTATTTTAACACAATAAAGACAATCAACAAGACTTTATCACATTTTAAATAAATCATTCAAAATAGAGATAAATACCAACAAAATCCAGAAAATAGGGTAACTAAAACTTCATTTGCTTTCTTGAATTTTGAAACTTAAATCTCATTCTTGGCTATTTCACAAACAAAAAACAATATATATTTTTAAGCCAAAAATATGATTTATCAACAAAATAGGAGACTTAAGTTCAAAATTCAAGCTCACAGTGAAGTTGATGATGATAGGCCGGACCCAAACTCTCTAGAGTTGTTGAAATCGGACACCAGGTGGTCCGAAGCGCCACTGCAGCTGCCGAATACCACCATGGCTTTCATCCTCTCGTCGTCCTGAGTTCAACGATGGGTCCGGGGTCTCCAAACGAGTTCCCACGCGCCATCACGCGCCCCAACAGTAGTGATAGCTCAATATCACTATTCATCATCTTCTTGAGCCCTATTTTTCCAGATTTTGTAGGTGCACAAACCCTATTTCATGACCTCATATCTCTCTCATCCGATGTCCAAATAACACGTATGAGGTGTCATTGGAAAGCCCTCGCAACAAGGATCAAAACCCAAGCAAGAATTAGCACAAAAACAATCTTTATACACATCAAACAGTGCCCGAAAAATCACTAAAAACTCTGTTTTTGCATATTTTTCAGAAAAATTGTGTTGATTATATCTCTTAATCCATACGTCCAAAATCAACGAAACTTTGTAGGATTGTTCCTTAATATAGCAGAAACATATTCCAGCTGGTTTTACTCAAATAAAAACACGTTTCAATTTTGTCGAATTTGGAGTTTCACTTTCAATGGAGTTTTTCTTTTTCACAACATATTTGTGATTGACAAAACTCAAACATGGCAGCGCTATAGGCGAACAAACAAACCTATAGCTCTGATACCAATGTTAGAATTCCATCCTTTACGAAGGGTTAGGAATTATACCTATAGCGGAAGCGATCGAAGCCTGCTTGTTGTTACGAGCCGTACAATGTCGCTGCCACGAGATGTGCCGGCCTCCGTGCACGTCCAATAGTCTCGAAAGATCAGTGGGATGGCTACACAAGGAGTTGCCCCAATGATTTTCGCCTCCTAGATTCCAAGAGCTCCGGTGATGGCTCTAGAGTGAGTAGACTAAAGAGGAAATATAGGGTGAAGAGAGTGCACGTGTGCACTATCTTTGCACTAGAAAACAGACTGTGTTTTGGCTTTTTGTTCCACACATCACACGCCACAACCCTTCCCAAGCTATCCATTTATATAGCTTTTTGGTTGGGCTGCTTTAGAGAGTCATAGATCAACTCATGCTCTAGAGTTTGATCATATCCACACTCTCCTATAACCAAATTCTGTTTTCATTTGTAGGATAATATCCTTAACATTATCATCAAGATAATTCATTGGATATTATGATGTTTAAACACCCCTTGTGGGTGTCTTATCCTAACTACAATTAGTTAGGATAAATCTAACAGATAAAATAAAATTTTATATTTTTGTTTTATTTTTTTACTATTTTTTTTTTTTTTTTTTTTTTTTGTTCCCTTTTTTTTTTTTTTTTTTTAAGATGAAAAAATTAAAAATAATTTTTTTTTTTTTTTTTTTTTTTTTTTTTTTTTTTTTTTTTTTTTTTTTTTTTTTTTTTTAAAGAATTATTTTTTCCTTTTTTTTTTTTTTTTTTTTTTTTTTTTTTTTTTCCGGTTCTCGACTTCTTTGTAAGTAAATTTGTCATAATTCATCAGATTCACAACTATTTGTGACTGGAGGCCCAGCGGTGGCAGATGGGTTTTGAGTTGCGCTTGAACCCGGCCCATAAAGACAACTGCGTCTCTTTCCTTGTCGTTGGAGCTTCAGAGCTCGAAAAATTCTCTGGGTTTTTTGGGAGGCTTTGCTAAAACATTACACCACAAATGTCCTCATTTGGAAACGCGCCGGGACCGGCGCAACCGCTGTCCGACGACGCGCCTTCCTTTGGTGGACGTTCCGGCGGTCTGCCTCCGTCGCCTTCTCCGCCGTCCACCCCTCCTTTTCCCGGTGCTCCGCTACTCCGATCACCGTCCAGGTGAGGTCGCTCGATGTTCTTGATTCTTCCGCGTTTGTTTTGCATACTATTAACTAAGTCAAAATTGAAACCTTTTAAATTTTTGGATTTTCTGATTCTTTCTTTGAATTTCGGATGTTCAATTTTCGTTTTTTCTGATTGTAAGCTTCCTACAGCTTTGTTTTAGGTTTAGAATGAATAGAATAGTATATAATAGAATGTAGTTACTTTAATCGAATTGGGGTTCTTGGATTTTACTTGAATCAAATTCTGCAAAAATAGCTCATGTTTCGCATTTTGTATCTGTATACTGGCAATACTGCTTATTTAGGGTTCTGGGGTCATATGCACATTTGGTTTGATTTTAGGAGCATTCCAGTTTTTGTTTTCGTTTGTGCCAATACCATATTCGGAGCTCATGGTTTGTGGTTAATGAAAAAATTGTTGATTTTCTTTCGATAATACGGGAATCGAAGTTCTAGGGAAGGCACATCCCACACCTTTTGGCTCTGCAAAGTGTCCATACCAATCTACGGGAGTCCAGAGGTAACGACAACCCTTGTAGTTGCAAACCTATAAATGATTATGTGCTTTTGCGTTTTCTTACGTGCATGTGGCTTCTGTGTTATTGTAATTGGTCTCTGGTCATTTTAGATCATAAGTTGTCATAACTCATATTAGTAGCTATTCTTTTGCTTTCAGGTCCCCCAATTCTGTTCCTAGTTGGAACGATAGGCGAACCCCTTTAGAAAACTATGATACCCAGTCTCATCAAAGGCCATCTGCGGTCACATCATTTTTTTGTTTCGCGTAACTCTGGAACTAGTGTTACAGCCAGGGTTTCCAGATTCCAAGACACAAAAGGGGTCAGATCTCCTCCCTTTCCCTCTAAAGACGAAAGTATAAGAAATTCCACTCAAGTTGCCCGGGGAAAGTATGTTCTTTCTTTCTTGTTTGAATTGTCATTGTGTTCTCTGCCGTTGTTGATTTTACACTTATTTTCCTATGAAATTTCATTATGTCAACCTAGTCACTCTAGCTGTGAGGCAATGCTTATTTAACTGTTAAAAAAACCGTATTCTATCACTGCGATCTTTAATTTGGCCCAGTCTATCCAGTTTAATGACATGACTGTGCTCATTGTATTGATTCATAATGAGGCTACTATATGTTTTCTAACCGTTGTGTTACCATCGAGAGCCATGAAGGAAGAGAATTAACTTTTTCTTTCACTTTACGACATATGTTTACTGTCATGAGAATATGCTCTATGTAGAGTTGTCTGATTAATCCATTAGCCTTTTAGTTTTGCTTCAATTTTCTTAATCCATTCGCCACTCAAATTTTCTTGTAAATATGTGCAGTCACTTAATTACGCCAAGAACACGATCACCTCCCTTGTCTTATGCGGATTTACATCCTTTTGACGGAGCTGAAGGGTAAGTTCTAAGTTCATCTGTGTGTGCTTGTGCGTGTTAAATGATCTGGTGACTTTTATAAAGCTTGTGATGGAATCATCCTCTGTGTGCTCTCGTAACACTACCGTATATGGTACTTGGAAAACTTAATTTTAGTTGGAGACTTTGATGCAACCACATAATAGTTTGGCTGAGTTTTCTCTAAATATATTGGTCCTTTCATTTTTATTGTCTGCCCATGGGTATGGGGGATGATCATAGAAAAAGAAAAGTCGTTCCAGGCTGAATATCTTTTCCCCTGTTACATGTTTCATCTTTTTTTAATGGTGAAATGCATAGTTTCCGGACGATCGGCGCTCTACTGGTGGTTATTGTCTGTATCTAGGCTCCAATCTAATCTCCTGGAGCTCGAAAAAGCAAGGTGGGGTTTCCCAATCGAGCACTGAGGCTGAATATCGGCAATTGGCCTATACTACTGCTGCACTCTCTTGGTTTCGTTCTCTCTTTTGTGATTTGCATTTACATTTGGCTTGTCCCCGCTTGTGGTGTGATAATATCAGTGCCATCTCTCTTGCCTCTTATCCTTTTTTCATGCTCGTACACGACATGTTGAGATCGACTATCATTTTGTTCGTGAAAAGGTTGTTCGTGGGGAGCTCATGGTCGGATATGTTTCCACCATTGATCAAATTGCTGGTATCTTCACCAAGGGCTTATCTCCCGGTCGCTTTTGCTTTCTGGCTACCAAGCTTCCTGTGCGTGCTTGCCCTGTCAGCTTGTGTGCGTGCTTGCCCTGTCAGCTTGTGGGGGTGTTATAAACCAGTCAAACCTCACATTCCTTAACCTATGTTTAGCTTTGCTATTTTGGCTTTCTTCATTTTCCCACGTTTCCAAGTTCTCTGTATTCAACATGCAATTACTTAGTTTGCTTAAATTAGTATGCTTGTAATATGTATAAATTGCTCTTGCTTTTTCAATAGAAATTAAGAAAGCAAAGCTTCAATAAAAATCTTTCAATTACAAGCACAAATTCATCAGCGAAGAGAATGTTCAATTGATTAAGAGAGGTGTTATACAATACTCATGAAGAGATTCTCCACAAATTCCCGAATACAATACTCATGAAGAGATTCTCTACAACTTCCTGACTCTTCTTGAATTCTTTTCTTAGTTGTAGGATTAGAAACTCAATTCCAGTATAGGAATTGATCCACCAGATTCCACAATCTGTCGCTCCATCTGCAATCAACATATTCAGTTTTCCAAAAAGAGTTAGAAACTAGAACAAAGTTTCAACATAAATCAGCAACAAGTGTTGACATGGTTCTACTCACAGCGAAAAGAGTTTCAAGGTTGTTCTTCACAAGGTAGTACTCTTGCTTACTTGAACACATCTTGTGCAACTGATAATAAAAACATTCTCTCAGTTCCATGGTTAATGACCTCTCATCTTTCAAACATCAATTAAGCAAATGCTAAAACATCACTCTTTCTATGAAAAGTGTAAAGTAACTCACCCTTTGGTGTTCTGTTTTTTCACAGAAGTTGCGAAAAGCCACACATGCATTTAACTCTTTGTGCACCAATACTGTCAACGCAAAAGCCCTCATCAAACATGATTGAGCTAAACATGAGCAATTTCTAATCAAACATCATTTGAGCTACAACTTGAATAATCTGTCATCAAACAACATAGAGCTAAACATGAACAATTTCTGATCAAAAAACATTGATCTAAACATGAATATTCAGTTTTTCGATCCATGTCCTAGATCAGAACTATACTAAGGTTCTTGTGATGTTCGATCTATCTAAGGGTGTAGAAATTGGGTTTAGCTCAGATTGAAGAAAATTGCAAAGATTCTCCCAGTAAATTTAAACCAGGAATTGCAAATGAATCAGAAATGAAATCTTTCTACAAAACCAAATTGAGGAAAAAGAACCAAATTTTGCAACTTTATATCATGATTTAACAAAAAAAGAAGCAAAATATATGTTTACCTTGAGCTACTACCCTTGAACTGGTGAACATGAGCATCAACCCTTTTGAAGTCTACACTTTGCTGTTCTCTATGCGAAGAAACCGAAAGCGAGTGAGAAACCTCTAAAATACAATCTTCCATTATCCCAAAACTTTCATATGCATCTACTTCCAGAATTGAAGAACAAATAGAGGAATGCAATTCAATTTTGTGCATGTATATCTTTCAAGTAAAACTTTAGTACCTGTTCACCACCTCTCCTCAGTTTTGCTCTCTGCCTTCTCTCAAAAGCTCATCTTCCTTGTTTATCACATCTTTGACCTGCAAATTCCACCAAAAAATTAGGCCGACATTTCAGAAATTGAAATCGATTTGGGCGGAAAATCAAATCAAGATCAGACCTTGAAGATGAGGGATTTGCCGATCGTCTTGGCGGGGTGGTTCCCTGGTGAAGCTTTTGCGCCTAGTTGAGCGATGGCGACGGTGTCGCACAAGTGGAGGTTACTGGAACTCGCGCTCCAACAACAAGTGGACAGTCATGTCGCAGACGGAGTTGGACTCGACGGAGGTGACCAGCGTTTGGGAGATTTTTTGGGGCCACGAAGCCGGATTTGCGGACGCCGAAGAAGAAGACGGTGGCGCCGGGGGAGGAGCGGTGAAGGAGGGGGCAATCATCCAAGCCGACAAACTCTGAAGCCTGGAAGAAATGCATTTCGAGAAACTTGGTCCTCCCACTCTAATCCATTCCACCAGGATTCATCTCCTTTGATAATCACCTCACGATTTTGGGCAGATGTTGAGTTGAGTGGCAGCTTCTTCAGTTGCGGACATCTCATTACATCGATAAAATTCAGATATGGAAAGGGCAGGGCGCTGTCAGATATGCTCTTCAGCTTTGGTAGCTCAAACAAATACAGATATGTAAGTTTCTCGAATGGGCGCTGTTCTTTTACCACATTTTCCTCTCCGCCCAATTTTTCCGAAGTTATTATTTTCTCCATTTCATCGCAGGCAAACACCCGTAAAATGCTCAGCTTTGGAGCAAAAATGAGCCAAGTCAAGTCCTTGATATTCCGGCAAATGGCTACGTTTACCTCTTGAAGGCCGAGGAGAGAAATTTGATTTTCTATCATTGACTTCTGCGGATAATTAGCAGGCACTCGTCCTGCACAAGCGATCTTCATTTCTTCCACTTCATGATAATAATAAATGCGAAGGACACTTAGATGCTCCATGTTCACCATAGACGATATGTCTAGAACGAAAGTGGACTGGTTCTTCCTATCAGACATGACTAGAGCACGGGTGCACTTAAATAATGAGTGGTAGCCCAAGAATTTCTGAATACAAGAGGTACTCCTTACACTCAACGTCAACTCATCAAGGTGCTTCAGACCTTGTATTTCCTCTATCAGAGCTTCTTCACCATCGAAAAGAATCTTGTCACCAGAACCACACTCCATCATTTTCAAGACTTTGAGCATCTTGAAACTCGATATTATATTCGGTGGAACAAAATCAAGTCCACTCGTGTCTTCCAAATTCAAATACTTTAGCCGTACACAAGCCTTTAGTTCAACTGGTAACTCTCTTATACCAGTCCAGGACAAGTTCAGATGTTGCAAGGAGAGCAAATTTGAAACTCCCGATGGCAGTGCCTCTAAGCCCCTATTTTTTGACAAATCCAACACTCGAAGACTAGCCATGTAATTAAAGAACCCATCAGCAATCACAGTCAAACGACGTGAATTGGTAATGAATAAAGTCAACAAATCTGGACAGGTTGGTGTCTCAACTAGACGTTCAATATCGTGATTATAGAATGACACCCGGTTTGTGCTCTTCCATCTTTTGACATCTGGTGTTCCATGGTCAGCTGCATACACAAGGACCCTATCCTTATCTTTCCCACAATCACGAGCTAACCACAATGCCATGTCACGAATCACATCATGCATTTTTACATGATGGTCTTTCCCATCTTCCAACAAACATGCGGTAACAAGAGTTCCGATAATTTCATAAGCCTCATTTTTCACTTGGTCAACATTCTCATATTCATCATCTAGTATTTCTTCACACATCCAAAAATACAACAAATCGTCTTTACAGATTTGAAAATCTTCAGGAAACAGAGCACAATATAAGAAGCATAACCTGTATTTCTCCTTAGATAGATCATCGTAACTGACTTTTAAACGAGTGAACACTCTTTCTTCCATACCTTGAATATTCCCAGCAGACTTCGTCAGACGGTCAAGTGCAAATTTCCACTCTTCAGGACTTTTCTTGCAAGCCATGGCTTGGCCAACCACATTTAGTGCCAGTGGCAAACCATCACACTCTTTCGCCACACTTTGAGCAAGTTTTTGGATATCTGGATTGCCAGAAAGTATTTCCTTCCCAACCTTGTCTTGAAATAAGATCCAAGCATCCTCCCATTGTAAGCACTCCACTTGGACCTTCTGAGCACGCATACTAGCGCATACACCCTCCGACCGAGTACTGAAGATTATCTTGGACTTGTTTCCTTTTTGTGGAATCAGAACCCCTATCTCTGTTAAGTGAACCTCTTCCCAAATGTCATCCAACAGTAACACAAACTTCTCCTTGGTCAAGACCCAGCAGATGTCTTTAGCTTTTTGTTCATACTGTTTGGCTTTCCATTGGTCAATGGAAAGCCCAATTCTTTCACCAATATTAATTTCTTCACCAATCTTGTCTAGGACAGTTCCAGGTTTATGACCCTTAGATACCACTACCCAGATCACATGTTTGAAATCATTATTGAGGCATTTGTTGTGGATTTGGTTCAGGAGTGTGGTTTTCCCTACCCCGCCCATTCCATACAAGCCAATGATTCCCACTTCTTCATCTTCCACATACTTCCAAGCCTTAGCAAGCATGGAATCCATGCCCACAGTCGGCTCACTCGATCTTTCTTGAGCTGATGAATCGAGCCTTTCTATCTCAACTTCTTGAAAACTACTTCCCTCGTTCTTTAAGTCGTTGACTTTCCCCAACACTTTGGCCACTGTTTTCCCATACATATAGCTGGACAAATGGTTCTTTGAACAGCAACCTCCACAGCATAGCTTCTCAATTTCTTGCTCGCCATCATTGACCAGTTGAGTGACTTGAGTCTCGATAGTTTCCACGCGTTGAATCCATTGCTTCACCTCCTCGCGCGGCTTCTTGAATCTCTTGCGCTCAGCAATTTCAACCCTTGTCTTCACATCGTTCTTTAAGGATGTTAGCTCCACTAAAGAAGTCCTCAAAGCTTGAAGGTTGTCCTCGAGCTTGGGTAGATACGCAGCCCGCGGAAGAATGTAATCTAAGCAGCGAGAAAGAATGGCATCGCCGCAGGACAGAGAAACGGTGAAGATGTTTCCCATTACTTCCAGAGAGGTTACTAGAAAATGCTAAATTTCCAAGGAATTGTGATGAGCCCAGCCTTCGGAGTGAAAAAGATAAGTAGTTGCATTGGAGAAATTGTGATCCAGATCTACTTCAATTATTTAAATGCTTTAATTCAGTTTCGTTTCGTTTGTTTTGGAGTCTTGGAAGTCGTTGCTTAATAAGAAATGGCGTCATGGAAGTCGTGGTTTCATAAGAAATAGCAGAAGACCAAACCCGGGTAATTATTTATATGTTTTAATGGTGGCAGGTAGGGGTGGGATCGGGCCGGGCCGGTCCGGGTTTTGGCTAGGACCGAAAAAAGCCCGTTAGCGATCGGGTTCTAGATTTTTGGGACCGTTCGAGAGCCCGATGTAAGCGGGCCGGGCCGGGTTTTTATACCCTCGGGTTCGGGCCGGGCTCGGGCCGGGCCGGGCTAAGTCCGATCAATTTTCCAATTAAAAAAAAACCATATTCCACACAAAATTAATATCGAATTCCCCAAATTAATACAAAATACCATTTAAAACAATACGTAACACCAAATTCAAATCAATACCAAGATAATCACCATGGTAAAACCCTTGGAATTGAAATCAAATCAAGGTATCAACACACTAATCACCAAAGTTTCATTCATATCTACCGCCGAAGATGAAAAGTTAAGAAAAAGAAAGTGTTTTAGGGTTTTTTGGGGATGGATATGGTGTAGTTGTTTTATTTTTGGGTGATATACCCGAATTTTTTGTCCAATAAACATACAACATGTGTAAAAAAAATTATTATTTAATAAAAATATATATATTCGGGCTTTTTCGGGCCGGGCCGGGCTTTGAAAAATTGAGCCCGTATTTGAGCCCGATTTCTACGGGCCGAGCCGGACTTTTTACCATTCGGGCCGAGCTTCTAAAATGAGGCCTGCCTATTAAGTTTTGGGTCGGGCTCGGGCCGGGCTCCGGGTTTTGGGCCGGGTTTTCCCACCCCTAGTGGCAGGGGCAAGTGGCCGGGTGTTCAGTGTCGGGCTCACAACGCCGGGTAATTATTCCTCTTATTTTTCAGTGGACCCCCACTAAAACTGGAGTTTTTATCACAGCCTTTGGATCAAATCCAACGGCACACAATTGAAGTCCGGTATTAACTCTCTACCGGACCGACTTCTTCATTCCAGAATCATCATAAAACATAGATAAAAAGCAGGCGACCTCCTAACACCCCCAACTTGCTTCTTTCTCTGCCCAAAGCAGCTAGGCGATGGCAGTCGTCGGAATTGTTCCATTTCAAAATTGAAATTGTTTATAATACTAGACATATTACCGCAATACGAAAACCAATGAAGAGCCCCGCGCATATAAGCATTGAATGGTAACTCCGGGAAGTCCTTAGGAGCATTTCCAGTGCCTCTACCGCCACCAATGGTAACACCTTGTACTCATTGGTCTTAACGCTACAACCAAACCCGACAAAACTGCCCCAACCCCTACCTTCACGGGTAGGTGGGATGGTGATGAACTCACCCAAAATTGGATTACAATCATAAATTGGATCATATCTATTAGTTCCACACAAACAAACCAAACCATTGCATGTGTTGCATGAATTTGCTGCGATCGCCTTCTGTGCTGCTGATTGCTGATGTTCTCCTTTGATTGATATTCATCATCGTTTCGTTTGTTGGAGTCTTGGAAGTCGTTGTTTCATAAGAAATAGCAGAAGAGCAGTGAAATGGGCGTCTTGGGCCACCATGCTCTTTACTCTTCTGGGCCTGGTCACCTTTTAATGAAGTAATTGGGTATGAATAATCGCTCGTTTGCGAGTGCTAATAGAATCGCATTCCATTAAAAACACAATTTATTTATATGTTGGAAAATCGCTGCGTAAAGGAGAATTAGTAGCCATTTTCTGGTGAAACAAATGCAGTAAAACCTTGAAATACGACATCGAAATAGAGTTACCTTCCATATCATCAAGTAGTTGTAAGTTAAGAACAGACCACAGTATAAGAGTAAGCCAAAAAAAGCTCATAATCTAAAACTACTTATAAGTCTGTAACTTTGTTGGTCTCAAAATCCGTCGATAGGATTTCGGACTCCTTTTTCGTCCTTCTTGTTTGTGTGCGCGGGCGTGCCACCTCGCCGACGAGGAAAAGATAGTTGTAGGTATGTATGTGGTTGCGCTGATCTGACTTCTTTCAAAACGATTGTGGACCGAGGAAGGAACGCATCTCGGTCGAGGGTTCACCGTGCCTTGGCTGCAAGGACTTAAGACGGCGTTATTCGTAAAAGGATGGTATGATGTGAATTTGGTGATCGAGAGTCTCCTCAAACTTTAACGAAACTGTTCGCAAAGATTGAATTGACACAAACTATAAAATTTAACCAAAACTAAAGATTAAGCAAAATTTAAAAAGATAGGGATAGGAATTGCATAAATGTAAAGAGACATCAAAGTAAAAAGGTAGCGATAATAAAAGTGCGAGGAACTAAAGAGCAAGAAGATAAAAGCGATAATTAAAGTGCGAAGAAATAAAGAACATGAACTTGAAATTGCAATATATGAAAAGGAATTGAAAAAAACAGATATGCGAATTGAATCGCCTAAGAGGAAATAAACTACATGACTAGAAATTGAAAAGATAAAAGCACGCTAGGTGCGAGTAAAGAGTAAAAGAGTTGATTGTGTTGGTGTTGCCCCTAACAATGACCTAGAAGATTCATATTTATACTAATATTTGGTGGTAACGCTCATCAAGTATCTACAGAATTTGCTCCAGCTTTGGGTCCACCTTGATTCAAAAGTTGGCCGGATGCATGCCAATTTTCCTTCTCAAAAAGCTTCCTTCTTGGTCCCACGTATTATATTCAATGTGCCAAAATATTCCAAAAATATTCATTGACTTTTGTTGGCTGATTTCATCTAGGCAACGTCTTCTGCATATATGCCTCCATTTACATTCTTTTTGGCTGATGCATTCCTGATTTGAACAGACAAATACTCTATTACACGTCCCGATTCAAAGCTCAATTAATGGGCTTATTCACCACATCAATGACGGTGATTTGCCAATTGACTCATCCTTGAATTCAAAAAATTAAAGTGACGCATAATCATGGTCACTCCTACCATCATGGTACATGATCACCTCTACGGTCAAGTTACGTGGTGACCAGTTGAAGTCAAATAATGACATTGGTGTGTGGCGGAGAGCTTGGCTAAGGTCAAGTGATGACCTCGGCTTCACCTTTGTATGCCACGTGGGATTGCAAAATCTAGGTACAAACATTGCCCCCCCATTCTCATGAGCCTCGGCTCAAAAGCCGAGTGGTTGTGAGAATGTTCATGCATATGTACATATTCTAGATTAAGCTATTCCCAAGAAATGCACGCTCATTTGGATCTATTGTTGGTGGCTACTTAATTAGCATTGCCATACAAACCCAACTATGGGCTTAATGAACTTTGAAATCCAAGTTCAGCTTTGGAATGCATGGTCGGCACAAGTCTGCCAGGACCACTTTTCTTTATTAAATGGGCACACCATTCTAATTAGGAGGTGGCCAGCGGTGCTTGATTCCGTGCATTGAAACACGTTGGTCTTCATTAAATTTCAAGTCATGTAGAGATGTATCGAGATCACTACTTGGATCGGCACACAAATCAACCTTTATGATTTCGAAAGCCGGAGTTTTGCGTTGAAGGAATTGATAACTTGGCGATTGCCATTGTTGAAATCCTAGACCAAAGATGCTATTGCTCTCCAGATAAGCATCACTTTGTTCTGGTGGTACTACACTTTGTCTATATGCCTGCGCTTGCTGCACCATTGCCTTAAGCGCATAATTGAGCATGATTTCCTTCAAATTGTCTGCATCTTCACTTTGCTTGATGGTATTGTGACTATCATCGTTCACGTTCACAGTCTCTTCATCATCTCTAAAGCTGGGGATTTCAAGAGGCAAGTTAACATATGTGTTGATTTTGGTGGCCTCGAGATGCTGGCTCTGTTCCTCCTCTTGGCCTACCCAATATTCATCTCTTTCAATAGGCGAAAGAGTAAGTGGCTCGAACTCCTGAAGATTTTGCTCTCGGAGATGCTTTGTAGGAGTTGGATTGAGACCCTCAAGCATATGGTCATCAAAATCTCCACTTGCGTAACCCTCTTTCACCAAATCTTTTTGGCCAATCTCATTATTTGATCCTTCAACTATTGGACAAGATGGTGACCTTGGGATTAGATGATTGGTCTCTACTTGCGGAGAACGTGCAGTGTTAGTATCAAGATTTTGCCTCCAATGATTGTCTCCATTCCAGTTATCTGAATATGAACACAGATCCTTCCCTTCACGAGGTGTTTCCACCTCGTCAAAACCATCAAGCTGATCATAATTGTTTCGCATCTCAATATGGTGGTATTCATAATCACTATACCATGTAGGTTGGCAATGAATTTGTGGGTTGGGGTGCTCAGCCAACGTTGATGTGAGTTGCTCAAGCGTGGCTTCATAAGGTTGGATTTGATGGCTTGACCCTTGTTGTTGTGAAGTTCCCAAATTAGGAAAATTATTGCCCCCCGAGTGACCATGGTTTTGTTGTAGTGACGTGGCGTGTTGTCCAATTGCCTGCACCTGTTGTGCTAATCTGTTGAGTGTATTATTTAGCATAGCCATTCCATTGACAGTTCCTTGAAATTGTGGAACACATTCTTGGCCGAAATTCTTTCCAACACTTTTAACACAACTATCAATTATCAATGGTGGGGTGACCATTGAATGATATTGATCAAAATCTAAAGTATTGGCCATGACCATTGAGTTGGATGTTAACGGAGGTACAGCAGCCTTAAAGGCCAGTATGGTTGAAGCCTCTCCAAATAATGCTTCAGACTTTGCCGTCGATTGGTAATAGTCATTTTGGCTATAGTTACCGTATCGAGACATCTACGAATAACGCCTTAGTGTTTGGATCCCACCGGGCGTGCCAAAAGATGTTGGTCTCAAAATCCGTCGATAGGATTTCGGACTCCTTTTTCGTCCTTCTTGTTTGTGTGCGCGGGCGTGCCACCTCGCCGACGAGGAAAAGATAGTTGTAGGTATGTATGTGGTTGCGCTGATCTGACTTCTTTCAAAACGATTGTGGACCGAGGAAGGAACGCATCTCGGTCGAGGGTTCACCGTGCCTTGGCTGCAAGGACTTAAGACGGCGTTATTCGTAAAAGGATGGTATGATGTGAATTTGGTGATCGAGAGTCTCCTCAAACTTTAACGAAACTGTTCGCAAAGATTGAATTGACACAAACTATAAAATTTAACCAAAACTAAAGATTAAGCAAAATTTAAAAAGATAGGGATAGGAATTGCATAAATGTAAAGAGACATCAAAGTAAAAAGGTAGCGATAATAAAAGTGCGAGGAACTAAAGAGCAAGAAGATAAAAGCGATAATTAAAGTGCGAAGAAATAAAGAACATGAACTTGAAATTGCAATATATGAAAAGGAATTGAAAAAAACAGATATGCGAATTGAATCGCCTAAGAGGAAATAAACTACATGACTAGAAATTGAAAAGATAAAAGCACGCTAGGTGCGAGTAAAGAGTAAAAGAGTTGATTGTGTTGGTGTTGCCCCTAACAATGACCTAGAAGATTCATATTTATACTAATATTTGGTGGTAGCGCTCATCAAGTATCTACAGAATTTGCTCCAGCTTTGGGTCCACCTTGATTCAAAAGTTGGCCGGATGCATGCCAATTTTCCTTCTCAAAAAGCTTCCTTCTTGGTCCCACGTATTATATTCAATGTGCCAAAATATTCCAAAAATATTCATTGACTTTTGTTGGCTGATTTCATCTAGGCAACGTCTTCTGCATATATGCCTCCATTTACATTCTTTTTGGCTGATGCATTCCTGATTTGAACAGACAAATACTCTATTACACGTCCCGATTCAAAGCTCAATTAATGGGCTTATTCACCACATCAATGACGGTGATTTGCCAATTGACTCATCCTTGAATTCAAAAAATTAAAGTGACGCATAATCATGGTCACTCCTACCATCATGGTACATGATCACCTCTACGGTCAAGTTACGTGGTGACCGGTTGAAGTCAAATAATGACATTGGTGTGTGGCGGAGAGCTTGGCTAAGGTCAAGTGATGACCTCGGCTTCACCTTTGTATGCCACGTGGGATTGCAAAATCTAGGTACAAACAAACTTGGAGCTCAAACGTTCAGCAATTTGTAAAGAATCATATGACTTGCATTTTAAGCTGCTGCTCATGTCTTTGATGTGGAACAGAAGTAAATTTGAAGAGCTGTTTATAACAAAACAAGTCATCAGAATCATCACTTTTATTTTGGTCTATTGAGAAGTTGGTTTTCTGTCTTCACTTATAATTTATAAAGAGCACACAGTTTCAACATTCTTTGGCATCACAAAAAGTGATTGATGCATCAGGAGGGATTGGTGTCGAAACATAGTTGGCACATTGGGAACCCTTTACCTCTGAAGACATAATCCAAGTGCTCACCGCACAGAGCACATTCAGTAGCAATCCTCCGAGGCAAATCCAGCTGAAAACAAAAGAATATTGTTCAACAAGAAGACACATCAACACCTACACCATCAGTTCAGCTCAAAGAAAACAAAAAAAATAAATAGAAAAATGAGTATATGAGAACAAAGGAACATACAGCTGGAGCAAGACCTTCTTCAGTAGCAGGGAATCGATGGCCTGGGTCACGTTCTATGGTTTTCTCGTAGGGCGGCGACTTGCACTCATCGGAACCAGCAAAATCATAACTCCCTTCAGCAAGCAGCACCTCAGATTTATTACTGCTTCGTATGCTGCATAGAGAATGGTGAGCATGCCAGAATGGTTGACATAAAGGGTAACAAAAACAAACTCTTGACTACATGCTTGTATACAGTGTCGTTACTAATGTCCATTCCGCTATTAAATCATATATGTTCTACTTGTGAGGTTTTGTCTAAACTCATTTGAAGAAATGTTCTAGCACTTGTTTGGTTGATAACGTGCACAAATTTGCCAACTCAAAAAAGCTCCCTAATGTCCCACTGTTGCGCAACACACATTTCACAAAAGTATATCTGTTACCCCGGCCCTTTGATGTTGGCAACAGAAACAAAATCCCATCTTTGATACGTACAAAAGAAATCTCACATACATAAGAACTTCTTTAAGGCAGATGACACATTGAGAGTGCATACTTTGTAGGAAAGATCAGCAATTTAGCAGAACATTAATAGACTATAGTAAGGCATGAATGCAAGATTTAAGTTGCAGAGTTTGCCTACAAAAGTTCAACTTCCACCAAAAAGAAGCAAAAACTATAAGAAACATCAAAGGGGCATGCATGTTTATTTTGGAAGCAAAGTTGTACCTTTTCACTTCCTCTACGTTTGCAGCCATATGGGAGAGTGAAACAAAACATGGCCTGTAAGCGATGGCATGAAATTTCGTCCCCCTCGGGGTAATTCGAGTTTTGCTGATAGTAATTGGCTTGTTATTAATAAAAAAAACTCATCCAAATCGTCATACGAGACTATAATTCCCCCATCACTCATCAACACAATCGGTTCATCATAGCAGTTAGTCAGCAACCATAAGATCCAATGCGCATATAGCCAATACCAATAATCTTAGTCCAAGACTCCTGGACACTATAATCCTTCATAACCCACATATCAAATCCGACACCAAACCCACACAGAATAAGACAGCCTTCTGAAACTCCCAACTTCAAACGAATCTAAGCAAGGTAATCAGGCAACCCCACTGCGAGAAACTCTTCCTTCTCAAAGTTGAAAGATTGTATGAACCAGTGGCGGAGCTAAGTTAGAGGACTAGTAGGGGCCGCTCATACACACAAGAGACATAAAAAAATTTGAGCCACAAAAGGAACACAGGATGACTATCTTTGTCTATAGTCATATCTTATATGATGTCAACGTATACAAAACATATCTAAAAAATAGACATAAACATTACACTGTCATCTACAAAATAAGTTCCATGATGGAATTCCACAATAACAACATAAAAATCTAACTTAGAATTGAGAGCGATGATCCTTCACATTATTTTTAATTTGACATCTTCTTTAATTTGAGTCTAATAAATTTATGGGAGTCATCTCTAGTGGGTGTTTAAATTTTAGTGTGGGCCATTACTAGTAGTTGTTCAAATTTTATTGGACAATAGATATATTTAGTAGAAGATTTTAAAAAATTTGTGGAGGCCATGGCCACCTTTGGCCATACAAAGGCTACGCCAGTGGTATCAACTCAGAACCTTGGAGCCAATGAAGAGCTCCATTCAAAAAGGCATCAAATGGTAAATGATCAAACCCGCCAGGACCAATTCCAATGCTTCTCCAAACTCCTGCACCACCAATTGTGTATATCTCAGCCTCCAAATAGTTGTCACGCGACCTCGTTTTACTCGATGGATAGTACGTTTGCAGAACCTTGTACTCATTGGTCCCTACGCTATAGCCAAATCCAGCAAAACAGCAATTTTTGTTGTCCTTGTAATCCGGAAGTGGAATTCCGATGAACTCACCCAAAATCGGATTGCACACGTACAAAATGCCATCATTTTCAGGGCCGGACAAACAGAGGAAGCCATTGCAGGAGTTTATCAGTTTAAAGTCAGAAATCGGGAGGCTATTTTATGGGGTAAATTTCATTTTCTCAAACTGATAGTGGAAAGTAAAGCGTTCGATTATCTAGGTGCAATTGAGATACCTTGATTTTCTTTTGGCGGGTAGGGTTTTGATCAAGATACCGATTGGTGATATCGAACGGTGGAGATTGGCGAATCGAGGGTCGGAAATTATACGAAACCATGCTTTGCAAACACACCTGCAGCCGAAGAGGGTCGCGATGGAGAGCCGTGAGAGGATGTCCATGACTATATCTACCGGGAGTTGCCGGAATTTGCATTGCCGCTGCGGCGGTGCGGTGGCTGCACTATTCCTTCGATCCATTGTTGTGTTTGTTTTCTGTCAATGAATCGAGGAATGCCAAGAGTGGGTTTTGGCGGGAAAACCTCCTGCCGGTTATAGGATTTGGCCCATGTGGCCCATTTGGGAATCAGAGTAAGAGTGAACTTTTTCTGTGGTAATCTGTGGTAAGAGTGAAAAATGTGAGCATGGAATTAGCCTTTTTATAAATCTACAATCTAAATAGATTTAGATTCTAGATTTATGTTCATGTCATATCCCCGAAAATTACATTTAGATTTGTAACTACTACAATCTAAATAGAGACGAATGATAAAGATGTTAGGATAGTTCCATATAATGCAGTAAATCTATTAACGGTTTACTTGCCCTTTGTTCCAGATAGTTCGGCAAACAAAATCCAAGAGTCTTCGTGTCATGTACTAGTAAATTAAGAACACGTCACACCAAAGAGGCCCCTCTCATCTCAAACTGCTTACAAGTCTTTAACTAGGAGACATCAAACATTCAGAGGTTTTGAAACTAAAACAAGTAATATGATCACTTGCAGTTTGGTCCATGAAAACAGCTGCTCATGTCTGTGATGAGGAACAGAAGAAGAAACTGAAGAGCTGCTTACGGGTGGCGAGAGCCTTTCCACAACAAATTGAAGAACTCATCTCCGTCAAAGCGTTGTAGACAGGTTCGGCGTCCCTCACCTCTGAAAAGGTAATCCAAGTGCCCTCCGCATCGACTGCATTTATTCTTCTTCGTGCCACAGTCGTAACTCCTAGCAGCAATAATATTGGCACATTTATTTCTACCTTCAACCTTGCATTCATAATAGCGACGAGTGTTTCAAAATGAGCTGAATCCTATTCAAGTGATGAAAAAAACTTGAATAAACATCCATGTATTGCATAAGTTCATGGTTAACCAAAAGAATCTTGAACAAATTTTGGAATGAACCGAATTAAACCACATTTGCCTACAACACATAACATAAACAAAAGTAAAAAGAAAGTAACAGAGGAGCTAAAATAATGCATACATGTAGAACTTGTGAAGCATAGATTTACCTTTTCATCTCCTCTCCTTTTGAAAAATGAGAGAGTGAAACCAGGCACGACCTGTAAGCAACTGAAGGAAATTTTGTCCGACCACTCGGAGTAATTGGAGTTTTGCTGACCACACTCTTTTTCTTTTGATTACCAAGAATTGCATCCCAACCATTATAAGACATTATAATCTCCTCATCACCACTCATGACCACGGTTGGTTGGCTCCAGGCCTCGACAACGAACTGATACCAAGGACTTTAGTCCAAGTCTCCGAGACACCATACTGCATCACCCACATTTCGAATTTATAACAACTATTACCAAACACATACAAAATGAGACAACCTCCTAAAATTCCTAATTTCAAACATTTATCAACTGGTCCCATGTTACTAGGTAGGTCCATTTGCCGGAACTCTTCTCTTTCAAAGTCAAAACAATGTATGACCTCAGAGCCTTTAAGCCAATGGAGAGCTCCACGCAAAAATGCGTCAAATGGTAACTGAACTAAATCACTAGGTGCATTTCCAATGCTCTTCCAAACTCCAGTACCAATCATGTATATCTCAGCCTCGAGAGACTGGTCAAACATGCTCGATGGAGGCAATCGATTAAACGTTTGCAACACCTTGTACTCACTAGTCCTCGGGGCTAAAACCGAGTCCAACAAATCCACCCCGAGAGACTGGTCGCGGTCGATTTGCTGCGTTTGCGATGCTCTAATGGTGGTATCCTCAAATCAATCTGCAATGTTGTGCATTAGTTTTCCCAAAGTTGTGTGCTCCGGATTGTATGTATGCTGTGGACTGGGCCACCTATCTAAAGAGATTGAGGCCCAATTGGATTCTTAAGTTGCAAGCAATTTGTGAATTGTACTATATGACATACGAGTTATAAACGTGGACACTAATATACATGTCCAAAAAAGACTTAACAGTACCGTATTGTTCACCAGTGGTGCACACTGCACATTACACGTCCAATGCCATACAAATGCATAACATATTCAACATGCATTTAGAAACTGCATATTCTCTTAATTTTGGAATCCCGGCCCACACTAAATCCAGCATTCAATTGCTTATGCGTTATCTATACATAGAACAATTTTGGAACCAAGAGTAATTACTAATGAAGTTGGGGGAAGTGCCTGGACAATATCGACGAAGGCAATGCCTAGTGCTCTAAAAATACAGAATATCAGCACAGGCTACAAAGTTATTCAGTAAGGAAGTTGTTCAATTTGGAGGAAGAGTACAAGTTATTCTCTTAAGAACCAATGAGCACAACTATAATTTTATATGCCCAAAATTAGTTCAACAATTAGATGACCTCTCGAGATTGAGGCCATGTAATTCTTCCAAATTAACTCAGAATGATTGAGTAGTCATCCCCAAAATGAGACGGTTCTTAGGGATTGCATCTCGTAAATAGAAAACGTAAAGTAAATAATACAAGGACTTACCTGGTTCGGCCTGAAAGCATGCTGCTTGAAGGTGCACTATGATCAAAAAAAGGAATACAAATACAAGTGTTTGATCTCTCGACCCATTTCCCAATTACAACCTACTAACTCTCATGATTGGTAAAATACAAATAGCTAAGGTAGGTCTAAGGTCAGGTATAAGAGATATGGCAGACTACGGTGAGTCGAAGAAGATCTCAAGAGAGATAGTGGAGATAGCTCAGGCCGGATCCAAATTTGAGATTGAGTGAAGGTCGAAGGACAGAGATCCAAGTGAAGTCCCTTTCTTTGTTCCCGAGTTGTCTTCATATAGTTGAGGCAAGTTCCATCGTCACGGGCTAGGGT